>CM060606.1:6214869-6914869 GCA_030578255.1 Tiaroga cobitis
AAAACTTTAGTCAACTTTCGACAAAAGTAGAAGATGGATTCAAAGACTCCGGCTTGTAGTTCATTCCAAACCCCAACGCAAACTTCACGCAAGACAAAGACAGTAAGGCAGTTTCGCTTGTCGCCAGAGGGGGCATAGTTCTGCAAAAACTCAGAGACGTGCGCAATGCACCTTTAAAAGGGGTCGTCGGATGCCCATTTTCCACAAGTCGGGATGATTCTTTAGGGTCTTTGTGTAAAGTTTGTAACATACTTTGGTTTAAATTCCTCAATGGTTGTGTAAAACACCCTTTTACCTCCTCAAATACAGCTCTGTTCACAGCGACCCGTTTCAGTGCGTGTCTCTTTAAATGATAATGAGGGCGTAAATATGCTAATACGGGAAATATGCTAATACGGGACAGTCCGTCAGTGGTTGTGGGCGGAGCATGAGCAATATGACATCTCATGTCATCTCAATATGACATATTGCTCAGAAAATCCAAACGGCTTGATTATTGAGAGCGTTTAGGCTTTTTGAGAATTAAAAAAAAAATGCGAATGGATTTTTCTCATTGTATGGTGGTTGTGTCCACACACTGCAAACACACATGTATGCGAACACCATATAAAAGTGAATTCTACATCCGATGACCCCTTTAAAGCACAGGCATATTAAACCTGCAGGCCATCTATTTATTTAATAGAATTGCAGCCTTTGTGAATTCACAACAGCACTATGCTATAGTGTGGTTTTTAAATGGTTTTAATACATCGTGCAGTCTTAGAAAGCGGTAAATTACTCAACATGGGGAAATTGCAAACAAGGATATTTTAAAATCGAGTTCTCAAATTGATTTGAGGAATCGTGACAGCCACGCCCTTTAATGTGACAAACTACGCCTATGGATGCTCTGCTAGGACACCTGTGTGAACTTTTCATTTAAATGGTGATTTATGTGGCAAATGCTGTATCTTTATTGAGTTCTTCAGACCTGATTGATGTGAGCTCCTGTAGGGCCAGTCGTATGAGGCGAGCCATCGGTGTGAATCCTGTGCCGGCTGCTAACATGTAGAGATGAGTGACGTCCCGCAGGACACGCATCGTGAAGGAGCCCTCAGGGCCGCCCACTGACAGAGCGGCTCCTGGAACACACCAAACACAGCATTGCTTGGGATTTAATGCAATTCCAGCGGTCACGGCTATTTTCGCACAGGAAAACAGGGTAAAATGTAATAAGAAATGTACCGTGAAAAAAATCTTTTCAAAAGTGTGGGCCGAATAATACAATTTCTTCAAGAAATTTCAACCATCACAGTTATATATGTTTTAGAGAAATTATAGGGAACTTTGATACCAGGTGCAAATGATCTGGAACATACAATTATTAGAAGTGTTTGTTTCTTCCAAAAGGTAATAGACAAAATAGATCAAATTTAACTGACATATTAAAGCTGTCACAAGTGAATTTATAATTCAATTGTTATATCACAAAAAAAGTCACCGAATGTGAAACTGTCAGTATACGGATGTACTATTTATTTGCACTTTTGTTTTTGTTTTTTCTGTATGTGAAAAACAGGGTTGAGTGCCATTTAGAATTTAATTGAGACAATCCAATTCAATTCTAATTTCAATTGAGGTACCAAACGGGAAATAGAATTGAAATATAAGAGAATTAAAGTGAACTGAAATTTTGGTGACAGAACTCAGAGGGAAAATCCATGCATATTTTTGCATTAAAAAATTTATAATTTATTCATCTATTTGTTAGGGGTGTGCATTGGCACTGCCCTCACAATTCGATTCGATTACGATTCACCAGGTAACGATTCGATTTAATTCGATTCTACGATGCATTGCGATGCATCACAATTCTACTGCACACAACAAGGCAAATTTTTCATCAGTCACGAGGCAATACAAGCAGTCAGATATCGAACTACAGATTTATTGGCTGCTATGTGTGTATTATAACTCTCCTATATCTTTAACATAAATGCCATTAAATAAAATACAATTTAAATCCAAGCTTTGTGTGCGTTTTTGATTACCCGTCTATGGGCCTGTTCTCATATCGTGTCTTTTCGTTATTTCAAATGTAGGCGCGCGGTATGCACGCTCATAATGGAAGCGAGGCGGTCGCGGTGCGACGCGCTCGTTTTTTCCAAGCGCGTCCGCGCCGCATCAAGAGAAAAACATCTCAACTTTTCAGAATGCCACAAGCGCACCGTAGGTCACGTGACAAGAACGGTTTGCTGTAACGGAGAGGGCAGCTGATGGTTGCTTCGCAACGACAGGCGCCTCCAGAGCGCAACCGCCCAAGCGCTTTGGAAAAAGGAGAACGCGGCGCGCCTAGCGTTTTTAGGCGCTATTGTGAATGGTGCCATATCGCGGTCATCTCCCACCGCCTCAGCCATCTTTATTGTTGTTATTATGCCCCCGGAAGTAATTGAAACTTCAAAACTTTATTGTCCAAGGCCAGAAAATAAACAGTGACATAATCGATAATGGCACTTTGCCGCATCGATGCTGAATCGTATATTTCCCGCATTACGATGCATCGCCGAATCGATTATTGTTGACACCACTACTATTTGTTCATTCATGTTGAGATTTCATAGGTCTCACAGGCATATTTATTGACGAGGGACTTATTGAATGTATTTGAATTCAGTAAATCCACTCCCAGTTATTCCAATTCATTTACTGAAAGGATGAATACTCTTTCATTCCAGGTAAAAAAAAAAAAAATAGATATGAGAAATACTAACCAATAGGAAGGCTGGCGAGGTGTGAGGTCAACACTCCATCAGGATAGAGCTTTATCATGAGATGTACGTCTGAGCCCGTTTCAGCACTGGATTGTGCGGGAGGTATTAGTGTCTGATCCACTGGTGTGTAGGGTTTCACAACATCTGTACCTGTTCACCAACACACACAACACCAGCCTTCTGAACACTGGTCACCTTCCATCCGGCTATTTTAGATTAGAAGAGCATTTGATGTGTGACATAAGGTGAATGATTACCCTGGACAGACGTTTTGAGGTAGACGTGTCTCCCCACAGGCACTTGCATACGTGACCCTGGGGGAAGTTGTAAACGCAAGACCTGTGTGTCATGTGTGACTTCTGTTTTTGAAACCAGCACACATTCCCTGTAGAAGAGCCCTGTGATGAAACACATATTCATTTTTATGTTTTACCAAGTTATTTCTTTGATTTTTTACATGTATTTATTTATTTATTTGAGAGAGAGAGAGAGAGAGAGGGAGAGAGAGAGAGAGAGGGGGAGAGAGAGAGAGAGAGAGAGAGAGAGAGAGAGAGAGCAGCATATTACAACAATAAAGAAATTTCCCATAAAACAGGAAAGAAATGTGAAAAAAATAAATGCAATGAGGAGGAAATTGGGTAAACAGGCAAAATGTACTATCTAACTTTTCATGAAATTATTAGTATCAGCCAAAATATCTGTTTAAACAGTCTTTTACTCTTACATTACTGTTTAACAAATTGCAATTTTAGAGTTTAAGAGTTTTCTAAGAAGGGGCAGCGGAGAACACTTTCTTTACGAACTCAGTCCTCGTTTTAGGTACATATATAACACACTTAATAAATTTAGGCACATAATAAACGCTCAAATTTGAAGTAGTCAGGAATATTTGATTGAATATGAACGCCTTAAATGGTAAAAAAAATCATTATTTCGTTGTATTTAGATCTCATTTAAAATCCTGAAGTTTTGTTATATTGTGTGAACATTCCAAGAAAAGTGTTAATGTAGAAGCACAGCAGTAATACATCAACAAAAAAATGAGAATTTACATTAACACTGTGTCATAAATTAATAATACAAAAGACAAATAATAAGGGGCCCAACACCGAGCCTTGTGGTACCCCTTTAGTCCATGCTATGTTACAAAACAATGTTATTTCTCAAATGTGTTCCTATCAGTGCTGTCAAACGATTAAAATATTTAATCGCCATTAATCGCATTAATGTCACACTTAACTTGCGATTAATCGCACATTTTTATCTATTCTAAATGTCTCTTGGTTTCTTTTTGTCCCATTTTTTTTCTCATTTTAACGCTCTTATCAACATGGAAAAGTGGATCGGCTTGCTTTGTGCAAATGTTTTTTTTATTGAAAACAACATTAGCATATACGGTGTTCAATCTCACACTAACATTCTCACTTGGAGCAAATCTCTCACACAATGTAACACCGTCCATCAATAAAAGGGTGAAAGAAATACTGACGAGGTACTGAGGGGGCGGGGAATTCGCATCAGCTGTGTGTGTGCTTGGCCATCAAGTGGTATTTCAGACTGGACGTGGTGCGATCGCGATGATGATCGCTCAGTTCACAACGACAAAACACACAGATCACTTTGGTCTTGTCAATGGAACCATTTGGCAACTTTTTAAAAGTAAACTTTCCATTCAGAATCTTATTGGCATCCATTTCGGCGTCTCACGCTCGCCATCCACTCAAAACGTAACGTCAACCTACTATTTGGCCGGCTCGCAAGCCCAAACAAGTGTGTGCGGCGCGCCTGTTGTTGTTTCCGGTCTAGCTAGATCCGCTTGCGCTTTGGTCGACGAAGCATAAAACGTCATCGCGCGGCGCAAGCCATTGAAATGAATGGGTTTCATAGCGCAGCGCCGCGCATGCAGCGTCCTGTTGTAACAGCATGTGAAAAAAAAACATCAAAGTTTGCTAGGCCAAAAAGACCGTTCACGCGATAAAAAAATTGACGCCGTTAAAATGGGTTTGCGTTAACGCCGTTAATAACGCGTTTAACTGGCAGCCCTAGTTCCTATATACCTTTATCTTTACAAACTTAATTTACATCGTCTGACAATTGAGTTCACAGGTTTGTTACTCACCACGATCTTTACTCTGAGTAAATGTGTCATGGAGTTCCAGCGGTTGCCCCACTTTCGTCCACTTGTCTTTAACAGATTTGCGCAGACACACCTGTACTTTTCCTACAGAGTTGGCCGTCTGGACTATAAGCAGAGAAAAATGAAGAAACACTTATTTAGAATGAGAATGTTCATAATTCGTAAGAAGCATCTTTTTCTTTTTTCCTTTACATATCTTCGTGGCTTTTTCTGTATTCTACAAAAGCAACAATAAGCACCATGGCATTACCATGTTTGTAAGATATGTCTCATAGTAACACCATGGTATTCTTTGAAGTACCATGTAAATATAATGATTCATCACCGTGGTTCTGTACATTTCAAAGGACCACAGTGATATTAGCTGATTCCTTCCATGTATCATGGTACTGCCATACTAGGTTTTGTTTTGTACAGTTCTAGATTCAACACAAAAAAGCTGCATGTCTAATTTAACATACTACTCACCATCAACACGTCCTTGAACTTCACTGGACAGGCCTGAAAAAGAAACAGTGTTATCCACTTGATAACGGTGTTAGCAGATACACAACAATGTTCATGTCTGGTGAAAGACTCACGCCAGTAGAGAAGGTACGACATCTTCCCCAAGAGCATCTCCACCCGAAGAGTCTCACCCTGTAGATCCACAACTGCACAGCCGGAGCTGGGAATCTGGTGAGTGGAGAACAATAGTGTTTGACTTTCCTTTTACATCTGAGAGAAGACAACCACATAACCACTGCACTTTACCAACCTTTCGCTTGGTGTAAACAACAATATTGACAGTGGCATCTGTCTGGAACCAATCATACCTAGAGATGAAAAAAAAATGCTATTTAATTTGAATAAAATACTAATATTTTTAGAGTGCTGTAAGACTGACAGAACAATAAACTCTCACTTTGAAGCCCAAAAAAGTGCATCAATTCATCATAAAAGTACGGAGCCCGGGAAGTCACCTGTGGGGAAAAACAAACAATCCGTGGCGACGGTTTTGCAATCCGTCCCCTCAGTTTATAAACTGTACTCACGAGTTTCCTAATCCGTGCTCTCAGATTTGTAAACCGTGCCTTCAGTTTTTGCAATCTGTACCCACAAATTCATAAACCGTGCCCACGCTTTCGCAATCCGTACTCATGGGTTTGTAATCCGTACTCACGGGTTTGTGGCCCGTCCCCCAGTCTGTGCCGCATGCTTCAACCAGGCCTCCTGTTTAGGTGCGGGATGCATTGCATTGTGTTTAAACCTCATTTTTTTAAATGGATAATTTCTTGGATTTTCTAAAAAACTACATTTAGGCTACTTGTATCTTTAAAGTAAATTTTTTGGGAGGAAAAAGCTCAGTATAATAAGATAAGCAAAAAAAGACTTCACATAAAAAAAAGAAATATTAAACAGGAGGCCTGGTTGAAGCATGCGGCACAGACTGGGGGACGGGCCACAAACCCGTGAGTACGGATTGCGAAAGCGTGGGCACAGTTAATGAATTTGTGGGTACAGATTGCAAAAACTGAAGGCACGGTTTACAAATCTGAGAGCACGGATTAGGAACTCGTGGGAACGGTTTATTAATCCGTGGGCACGAATTGTTAAACCGAGGGAACGGTTTAAGAATTCGTGAGTACAGTTTACAAACTGAGGGGACGGATTGCAAAACCGTCGCCACGGATATTTTTTTCCCCCACAGGTGACTTCCCGGGCTCCGTATAAAAGTAATCCATCCGGCTTCCATGGGGTTAATAAAGGCCTTCTGAAGCAAAGCAATGCGGTTGTGTAAGGAAAATATCCATATTTATAGATTTATCAACTAAAATAACTACTGTTGTGTGAACAATCCCTTTAAGTCTGTGCATTTCCGTGGACACCTTTTAGTAAGGTGAATTTCTGTCCACATTTTCTTTAGATATAATATGAATACTTGGGAATGTCATTGTTGTGCCGCCATCATGCCATACCCTAGATTTCTGTGAAACTGTATAATAATAGTGATATAATGAAAGTCACCGAGGGCGATGATCTGTGGCAGGGAGAGGAGCAGATAACGGCTCCAGTCTTAAGGGTGGAGGAGCAGACAAACCTGGTGTGAAGAGCATCAAACACACAATTACTCCTCATGAGTCAAAGAAGTCATGAAGTATTCTCAGCATTTATCATCAATCATCCACATGGCTTTGCTGTCATACCGTTCACATGAGTGCTCTCAGTCTTCTCCGTCTGAGCTGTAATAACCAAAGAACCATGTAATTAAAACATTAAAAAAAAGCTTATTTGGGGTTTGATTCTGAACATTTCAGGTTAAAATCAAACAACAGCATCTGTTAAAGCTGCAGTCCGGCGTTTTTACTCTGTCGCCATCTCTGTTCGAAATCTGCAATTGCAGTTATTCACGGAATTATCCACTTTACGTGAGTTGTGCCTCGGCACGGCGCGGAGCGGATGAACACAGTGTTTGAGGAGAGTGTGTGTCTGTCAGTCGCCGCCGGTGTGGATACTGGCGTTCACAATCACAGATTATTCTTTTTGGAAGTATGACCAACATAAGAGTTTTCACCGGAAAATGTAATCTGAACAAGTGAGAAACATCCACTTTTGTCCTGGTTCTGACATTGCAGTAAATCGCGCTGATTAAATCTAACAATCGCTTATAAGTTATCATATCATATCGTGCAAATTATACTTTGTTCTCAAATTGTTAATGTTAACAACGTCAGCATTGCGTGACTACATGTAATGTCCTTCCGATATTATCCTTGTTTTCGCATGGGTCCGGTTGCAGTCTCTTTTTTTCTGTAACTACTCCGAAGTCCGAACGAAGTCTTTTGCATTTTACAGCGAGTTAATCTGTTGTCACTGGTGATTGTCGTTTGAACCTTTCTGGATCCGCCATCAAATTGATAAGTTTAATTATATCAAGTGCTGTGAGGAAAGGCTATAAATCTCCACCTCCAACATCCTCACACGCAATATAGCCTACTAGCCGAGACTCTTCTTTATGTGTGCAGATGTGTGTGTGTACAGATGTGTGTGTACAGATGTGACGTAATGACGCAAACACATGCTCGAATCTCCCGCGGAAATCCACCAGTACCACTGGAATTAAAAACATTATTACAAGCTTACCGTTTTGAATCGAGCTACGGCAAGCAGAGAGTTTTTAAAACTGGCTGGTTATGTGTTTTCTCAAATATGTATTTTGGATCATTTTTAACCCCAAAAAAAGCTACGGACTGCAGCTTTAATTAGAACAGAAAATTGTTTCAGCCCAGAAACAACTAATTATTGGATTTCCAGGGCATGAGACAATATGTTTGTATGAAAATAATGATGTTTTCATCTGGCTGAAGTCTTTTCCACGCTAGAAGTGCGGACAGAACCTTGAGGAGCGGGACCGAGCTTCACTGCCATCCGGCCCACCAGACACTCCTTCAGCATGGACTCGTAGTTCACCCACCGGTGCACCTTTGTGGACAAATACAGTGACACAGCCCTTATAAGCCATCTACAAACTGTTAGCTTTCATTTGATTCATAGTTTATAAATTGCAGTCTTCACATTGTTGATACATTAATAGACTATATAAAAAATAGCGGGGTCTTCATTCAGTGTCATTGTAATTATTATTGTTTATTTAGCTCATATGTAAAGAGTTAGATAATGTGTGTTATCCTTCGTTAACAACTTGTTAACCATACCTAACAAATGTACAGCATTTTTTTTTTTTTTATTTAATATGTATTGATTATTTTGTTAATGTTTATTAGGAGTATATAGTCCTCACTTTAGATCAGGTCACGGGAAATACTAAAACTAACCTTTATTGGACATTAATGGTTCCTAAAATGTGCATTAATTCACTTTTATACACAAACATTTATTTACTATTAATTTAGCTTTTTAAAGTTTTCATTAACTATTAACAACTCTGGTTTAAAATAAGACTGGCCTTATTGTTTATATGTAGATATGCGTATGCAACTAACTTTTTTGTATGTTTGGATGCATGCCAAAATGTACAATTCAGCAATAGAAATGAAAAATATTTACAAATTATTTATATCATTATACTCCTTAACCCTGTTATCAAAGCTAAACATAACGATTTTTTCTATAAAAAGTAATAGGCAGAAACATTTACAGTAACAATCATTTTTAGTTACTGTAAAAAAATTATATTTTTGAGCACAGAAAATAAATGTTAAAATGAAGTAATTGACTGAAACAACTGAAACAATGTCATCATTGATCACTAATTTCATAGAATGCACCGATTAATTCCATGAATTCAATGATTATAGATTATTTAAGGATTTGTAAACATCAGTAAAGCTGTTCATACAAAAAATCATTTATGTTTTAGATGCTGTTAAAACTGTATGTTTTTTTGTGTCTATGCAAACTCATTTGCAACTTTAAAGGACATTAATGGTTCTTAAAATGTTAACAAATATATTAAGCATAAATTTACTTAATACATAAAGATTTCCTTACACTTGTTATTTATTACCTTAAATTGAATAACTTTTAAACGTTTTAATGAACTACTAGCATTTACAGGTACAAAAACAGACTAGCTCTTTACATATGAGCTAATTAAACAATGATCATTTGAAAATTAAAATGACAATAAATAAATAAATATTTGTATATAGCCAATTAATGTATTAACAATGTAGAGCAGTGGTCTCAAACTCGCGGAATGCTAGTGCGGCCCGTCGTTGCTTGTGCCGCGTTTTTTTTTTTTTATATATATATCCCTTATGGGCTACCATAGACAGTCTCGTAACAGCCTACGGTGGGTTTGTTGTCAATAGATGTCATAGACAACTGTGAAGTACAAACATACTGCGCCTGGAAAAAATGAGCGCGTCGCTTCAATTATGAGCGCTTGCCGCGCGCCTACATTTGAAATAACGAACTTGAGCGCGCAAAATATGTGAGCGCGATTTGTGAACAGGCCCAAGGCGAGCTACCACCAATCAGGCCAGAGCTACTGGGAGCTCGCGAGCGACGTGTTGGAGACCCCTGCTCTAAAACAATGTGAGAATAATCATTTTGAGCTTGTAATATGTGTCCAACAGGTGGATAAGAAGGTTTGCTTTGATTTGTGCAAAGTCAGTAATTTGCCTGAGACACTATACATGTGTAGAACGAATTCAATAAGAAAATATTTGTATTTCAAAAGCAATAATTGTTTTTCTAAGTATAATAAAAGGAAATGTGCCTTCCAAAAAAACATTCAATATCATTTTGAAAATAAAAAGGACATGAGCAAATATAAGTATCACAAAGATGTGTTATATGGAAAAGAAAAAGAAAGTTTGTAAAATGAACTTCAACTGTCAGAAGGACGGCTCACGAAGAACCAATCATGTACAGAAAGGAATGCGAGGAAATTGAGAGAAAGGAATTGAGACCCCTGGTGTAGAGACTTCAATTTATAAACTATCATCTAACTGTCTATAAATAGTGTACAAATGACTTGCAAGTACTTTACACTGTAAGCATCCAAGATTAAAACAGACTATTTCCTGAAACCAGCATGCAAGTTTTCAAATGCCCGGCTCATGCAGGACTTTACCTGGTCAAACAGGTCAGTGCTATCAATCCCAGCAGCCCTCATTAGCTCCGCCTCCCCACCAGGATGGAAATCCATGTACGCACTCACGTTATAGACCATTCCTACAGCAAACACACAAACACAGGGAGTCATGTGTGCATGAGAACGATACAGCCTGGAGGGGAGGAAGACACAAACAAACACTGGTGGGATTGATGGAGATGTGATCTCTTGTTATTGGATTGATGAAGCATTAGAAAATGAGACCATTCTAAAATTTAAAATACTCGCAAAAAGAAATACTGAGACAAGACTGTGCCAACAAGATCAAATCAGCATTACACGATAGTTGCTCTAGTTTTTCTTCTCTATTGTGCCGTATTTCAGAGTGAAACGCTTCTGGAACAAGAACAAATGTGGGCGGGGCTTGAGTGTGTCTGTGGGGAATTGATTGGATGGTTGTGGTTTGCTATTGGTGGATCTCATGTGAGTGACAGGTTGCCCCGCCCTCGTCATCAGAGAAGAGAAGAGATCATCAAAAATAATAATGATATGGATTAATAATTTATAATAAACACTGCAATATCCCAATAAAAGTAAGAATAGTCTATTTAGATTTCATGGGGACTTTAATTCAATATCTAAATATATTTACAAAAGTTGAGTACTTTTCTGTATGAAAGTAAAACTTGCATGTGTGATCATGTGTATAAATATATTATATACACACACACTGTATCTTATGCTCACCAAGGTTATATTTAAAAAATAAAAACAGTAATATTTTGAAATATTATTAAAATATAAAATACATGTTCTATGTTATTAAACTAATTTATTCCTGTGATGTAAAGCTGAATGTTCAGCATCATTACTCCAGTATTCAGTGTCACATGATCCTTCAGAAATCACTCTAATATGATGATTTGATGCTCAAGAAACGTTTATGATTATTGTCACTGTTGAATACAGTTGTGCTGTTAAATATTTGAGGTTGTACCTCTAATGCAGGTCCAGCAGTCATTCCTGGTGTTGTGTTTCTTCAGCTCGTCTTCGGTCACCTCGATCAGTCTTCCTCTCAGTCCGGTCAGGTCGCGGCCACTCTTGGTCAGTCGGATCCAGTCCAGCAGACTGTGCCCGGGCTTCAGTGCCACCTGGATTCATCACACACAGATGTCTGGTCCACTGTCTTTGTGGGGACTCTACATAGACGTAATGATTTTTATACTGTACAAACTGTATATTCTATCCCCTTACACTAACCCTGTACCCATCACAGAAAACTGTCTGCTCTTTTACATTTTCTAAAAAACATAATTTAGTATGTTCATTAATCAATTTCCCTCGCGGGGACCATGACTCCGTACTTGGCTAGTCCTCACAATGTAGGGGATTTCGCGTTTTACTATTCTTGTGGGGACATTTGGTCCTCACAATGTAATATCAACATGAGCACACGCACACACACACACACACACACACAGCATATTTACAACTGCATTCAGACACAGACGCATTTAAATCACCCTTTAAATCAGTATGACAACAGCGTAGGATCTAACCTTATTCCTGGACTGTCCGGCTGGAGAGACTCTCTGCTGGGATCCGGCTGATGGGAAACTCTGCGACGGCACGTTCAACATCTCTGATGCTCTAAAACAACCCCAGTTCCTGACAAAACCTGCCCGAACACACTGGATATCACTAATCAGGAGCTAAACATAGACAAATAAAAACTGGCAAAAGTACACTGAGTGCCACTGATCGTGGGAGTTTATTTGTGAAGAGGAGGAAGTGTTATGAGAGTGTGATAATGAGATGCGACTTCCTCATTTTGGCAGGTGGCTTTATTATTATTATTTTTTAGACCTATCAAACATGACAACATGGTCCAATTCAGCTGCTCTAAAAACACACCGATATAAGAGAAAAGTAATAAGCAGTAGCGATGACACTGCTGTCATAACAGCACCTGCAGCGGCACTATCCTAGCGCTCGAGAAACTGTCTCGGATATATGACGTCATTGTTGTGCTCGGACGACCATAAAGATTTCATAATAAAAGTCGATTATATGACAAATCTAATATATAAAAGCCCTGTCAAAATTAAAAGATGGGATTTTGCTGGATTTAGTTGATAAATATATTTAATTTATTTATTTGTATAATATTTTATTAATTCCCCCTGTGTTGATTTTGTAATCATTGATATAGGTCTGATATCAACCAGATATGTCTCTCAGATGTTTCTAAATAAACTAAACTCGAAACATTCAGAAACAAAATCTGTTACGATGGATGAATAATATAATGCCAATGAAGTTGATATGAGTATGGTCATTATTCCAGCGGATCTTTAGCCTAATGCGAACAGCGAACAGGTGCCAGTGTTTGAAACTAAGAGCAACCACTGTCTCCACATACACACTCTTTCTTAAACTTGGTTGTTATTATTATGTATTTAAAAACTCACCTGACAAAACACTGGAGATTATAGAAATGACTGTTGAAATGTTCCCTCTGATTCCAGCTCTATAATCTTCCTCCTCTTCTTCCTCAAAGTCCTCTTCATCTTCCTTTACCATTCAAATGATATAACTTCTATGATCAGTGGTTTTAAAAATATTACACCTAATTATCAGTCAGATCAAACAAATGCATGGCTTTATGTTTTAAATAAATGCGGATCTTGCATGACTTTTATTATTGGCTAATCTGTTAAATCCCACCAATAGGAACTATAGAGATTATACTGAATGACACAGGACTTCAGAGAAGGAGTAAAGACTTCAAAATAAAAGTCTTAATCCTAAAGAAAGAATCAAAGTTTTAAAATGTGCTCTAATGCCATTGTGAAACCTCAAACATCCTCTTATGTCCTTCCAATTTTAATCAAACACTCATATTTTGTATGAATAGGATGCAGAAGAAATACAAACTCTGAATCCTTGATGCAGTTTAAAGTGCATTGATCTGTCCTGCTTTCCCCAAAACACTGCAAGCCTAAGTAGATCGGAGATGCTGGTTTCTGTTTTGCCATTGGAAACGCCACTGGTTAGTATTATCTTTTACTTTTTGCAGTCACAGAAATATTTGGTGTTTAATTTGCACAGAATGAGTCATGTGAGAGGTGTTTTTCCAACATGAATGAAGCTTGAAGGAGACGCTTTTGAGTTTTCTCACAGACCTGAAGATAAAGGCTAAAACTGGTCATTTACATTGTCTTGTCTTGTCTTGTTTATGTATTTAGCACTGTTAAAACCAACCTAAGTTGAATAGTAGTGCTTTACCTTAAAATTACGAAATAAGGACACGCATTGACCAATAAAGCTACAACATATAAAAACGCACCATTTAACTGTTACGCGCTAAACATTAAATGATGTTGTAATGTTCTGGAGGGGTTATGTGGGATTAAAAGGTTTGCCAGATACGGCGGGATCTGGTTATTTAAAGATGTATACACAAACAATAAAAGTGTGTAATTCTAAGATGGACAGGAAGCCATTTTAGAGAAGCAAATACAGGAGTGATTGATTAGTGTTTCTAATGTTTGAACCCTCCTTAAAGGGATAGTTCACCCAAAAATGAAAATGATCCCATATGATTTACTCACCCTCAAGCCGGTGTATATGACATTCCTCTGTCAGACGAACACAATCTGAGTTATATTTAAAAAGTACTGGCTCTTCCAAGCTTTATAATGGCAGTGAATGGTTTTTTGTCTTTGGAAGTCCATCAAAGCGCATCCATCCGTGATAAACAACGTAATGACGAACGCGGTTGCCCAGCCCTGTTTGTTTGAACCGTGAGATTGCCGTCATTACGTTGTGTGTCAAGTTCAAGGGTTACTCTTTTGGCGTAAATCGATGCGTACTGTCGTTTGCCGGAAGCTAGTAATTTGAGTGGATATTGGATATTTTTCTTACACAAACGCATCTCTTCACTTCAGAAGGCCTTTATTAACCCCCGCGGAGCCGCTTCGAGCACTTTTATCACGGATGGATGCGCTTTGATGGACTTCCAAAGACAGAAACAACCATTCACTGCCATTATAAAGCTTGGAAGAGCTAGGACATTTTTTTAATATAACTCAGATTGTGTTCATCTGACAGAGGAATGGCAAAACTTAAAACTTAAATGGCAAAACCTGCTTTGTGCACTGGTGCGCAGGCATGTTGGAATAGGAAGAGGCCATTCCCAAACTGTTGAGTGTAAAGTTTGGTGGAGGGGGGATTATAGTGTGGGGTTGTTTGGTGGAGGGGGGATTATAGTGTGGGGTTGTTTGGTGGAGGGGGGATTATGGTGTGGGGTTGTTTGGTGGAGGGGGGATTATGGTGTGGGGTTGTTTGGTGGAGGGGGGATTATGGTGCGGGGTTGTTTGGTGGAGGGGGGATTATGGTGCGGGGTTGTTTGGTGGAGGGGGGATTATGGTGCGGGGTTGTTTGGTGGAGGGGGGATTATGGTGCGGGGTTGTTTGGTGGAGGGGGGATTATGGTGCGGGGTTGTTTGGTGGAGGGGGGATTATGGTGCGGGGTTGTTTGGTGGAGGGGGGATTATGGTGCGGGGTTGTTTGGTGGAGGGGGGATTATGGTGCGGGGTTGTTTGGTGGAGGGGGGATTATGGTGCGGGGTTGTTTGGTGGAGGGGGGATTATGGTGTGGGGTTGTTTGGTGGAGGGGGGATTATGGTGCGGGGTTGTTTGGTGGAGGGGGGATTATGGTGTGGGGTTGTTTGGTGGAGGGGGGATTATGGCGTGGGGTTGTTTGGTGGAGGGGGGATTATGGCGTGGGGTTGTTTGGTGGAGGGGGGATTATGGTGCGGGGTTGTTTGGTGGAGGGGGGATTATGGTGTGGGGTTGTTTGGTGGAGGGGGGATTATGGCGTGGGGTTGTTTGGTGGAGGGGGGATTATGGTGCGGGGTTGTTTGGTGGAGGGGGGATTATGGTGCGGGGTTGTTTGGTGGAGGGGGGATTATGGTGTGGGGTTGTTTGGTGGAGGGGGATTATGGTGTGGGGTTGTTTGGTGGAGGGGGGATTATGGTGCGGGGTTGTTTGGTGGAGGGGGGATTATGGCGTGGGGTTGTTTGGTGGAGGGGGGATTATGGTGCGGGGTTGTTTGGTGGAGGGGGATTATGGTGTGGGGTTGTTTGGTGGAGGGGGATTATGGTGTGGGGTTGTTTGGTGGAGGGGGGATTATGGTGCGGGGTTGTTTGGTGGAGGGGGGATTATAGCGTGGGGTTGTTTGGTGGAGGGGGGATTATGGTGCGGGGTTGTTTGGTGGAGGGGGGATTATGGCGCGGGGTTGTTTGGTGGAGGGGGGATTATGGTGCGGGGTTGTTTGGTGGAGGGGGGATTATGGCGCGGGGTTGTTTGGTGGAGGGGGGATTATGGCGCGGGGTTGTTTGGTGGAGGGGGGATTATGGCGCGGGGTTGTTTGGTGGAGGGGGGATTATGGCGCGGGGTTGTTTGGTGGAGGGGGGATTATGGCGCGGGGTTGTTTGGTGGAGGGGGGATTATGGCGCGGGGTTGTTTGGTGGAGGGGGGATTATGGTGCGGGGTTGTTTGGTGGAGGGGGGATTATGGCGCGGGGTTGTTTGGTGGAGGGGGGATTATGGCGCGGGGTTGTTTGGTGGAGGGGGGATTATGGTGCGGGGTTGTTTGGTGGAGGGGGGATTATGGTGTGGGGTTGTTTGGTGGAGGGGGGATTATGGCGTTGGGTTGTTTGGTGGAGGGGGGATTATGGTGTGGGGTTGTTTGGTGGAGGGGGATTATGGCGTTGGGTTGTTTGGTGGAGGGGGGATTATAGTGCAGGGTTGTTTGGTGGAGGGGGGATTATAGTGCGGGGTTGTTTGGTGGAGGGGGGATTATAGTGCAGGGTTGTTTGGTGGAGGGGGATTATGGTGTGGGGTTGTTTGGTGGAGGGGGGATTATGGCGTGGGGTTGTTTATCAGGGGTTGGGCTCGCCCCCTTAAGTTCGAGTGAAAGGAACTCTTAAAGCTTCAGCATACCAAGACATTTTGGAAAATTTCATGCTCCCAACTTTGTGGGAACAGTTTGGGGATGGCCTCTTCCTGTTCCAACATGACTGTGCACCAGTGCACAAAGCAGGTCCATAAAGACATGGATAAAGAGTTTGGTGTGGAGGAACTTGACTGACCTCAACCCGATAGAACAGCTTCGGGATGAATTAGAGCAGAAACTGTTATCCAGGTCTAGTCAGTAATATAAACATTACAATGACTCCAAAGCTGTTCGGTTAAGGTAAAACAAGTTACTTAGTTCACCTTTAAACCCTACAGATTAATAATGGGGTCATTAAAGTTCATGTGCTTGTAAAGGCAAATGTCCTTACATATACCCACATGTGCACACGTATAATATATATCAAAATATAATTATAATATAATATATATATATATATATATATATATATATATATATAAACACAAACTTTTATGTTAGATGTGATTAATCCACTTGACAGCACTAATTATTTTATGGATAAATTACTTGACGAGTTTGTATTTTTTAATACAATTTAAAATGTGCTTTATTGTTCTCAGTTTAGGGAAAGATTACTAAATGTTTTTTAGTTCCATAAATGTTTGAAATGGAATTGGCAGTATTGAATGTTTGTCAATTGAGCACTTTTGCCTGTATGTTTAGTCTGTGCAGATTGTTGTGGAATAAAGGCTAAAATGTGTTAGCATTTGTGTTTATATGTGATTAATACACACCACATTTTTGTTAACCTCAGTTTAAAATTTAGTACAGCAATTTAGTTAAGCCCAAATAATAAATCCTGATTAAAAAGTTTAGTTGAATGAACGATAAAACTAGTTGAGCAAACGTAAGTTGGGAGTCAAGTTTGGACCAACTAAAAAATAATAATTGAAGCAACACTTTGAAGAGAGAAATTGAGTGAACGTAAAAATTCTGTGGAACTAGTTACTAAATAATAATTAGTTGAGACAACCTTATATTTTTTACAGTGTGCAGCATCACCTGTCCCGGGCCAGGTTAGCCGTGGAGAATGAGTTACTATGGCGATGAACACTGCTAAAAGCCAAACCACACGGTGCCTAAAACCCAGGGTTGACACAAACTAAACTGAAACACCCCTGGCTATAGCCACCTAAACCGGCTTCATGGTAAAGGCCCCTGGTGTTGTCTTCTAGTGCCGTATATCCGAGTGAAACGCTTCTAGAGCAAGAACAAATGTGGGCGGGGCTTGATTGGGTCTGTGGGGAACTGATTGGATGGTTGTGGTTTGCTATTGGCTGATCTCATGTGAGTGACAGGTTATAGCCCCGCCCTCGTCATCAGAGAAGAGAAGAGATTGGGGAGATGTCGCTGCAAGAGGGGAAGTTATTCTGATTCAAGATTACCATTCACATGCATATAAAAAAATGTGCATGCATACATTATTTATAATAAATACTGCAATATTCCATAAAAAAAAAAAATCATGGTGACTTTCTAATCAATAAATGGGAATAATCTAACCATGTGTGGATTTATTTCTTTATTAATGAGATATATCATAAATCAAACAAGTTCAGCGAGTAACCTCGACAAGCACCTCGTATTAACACCATGATATAGTAAACAACTGGTCATTAAAAATTAGAAGTTTGTTCAAGTATCAACATTAAATTATCTTTCTATGGCACTTGTACTTTAATGGCATATTTTTTCTGATGGAGCAATTATATCCCAGGAAACATTCATTTAATAATTTGGCTTGAGATGACAATGTAATTTATTAACACTTCATATTATGACCGACAAATTGAAACTGAAGAAAAAAAAAAAAGATGCGTTCTTTGACATGTTATTAAACTGTTTTTGTTGTTAATATTATTTTTTAAAGAGGTGTTTTATGTTCTCGGTCTTGAGAGCAGAAGTGATGCTCTGCTGCCCTCTGGCGTTTACACACACACATCCAGGCTGGACAGCTTTATATGATTAGCTTGAATGTAATTAGCTGAAATGAAGAAATGACAGAAACCGTCGATATACTGGTTTCCCTTGAGTAATGCAAGAAAAACAAGACAACTTTTGTTTTCCTGTTTTTTTCCCAGCTCTGTTTAACTACTAAACTGATCAAATGACACTGGAGGTAAAAGTTGTTTGTTCGTTAGCCTATTAGAGACATTACTTTTGTGTGTTTTACTGTAACTCAAACGGCGAAGCTTTAAAGACGGCACACTTCGTTTTTCTACTTTTTTTCCATTTATGTATTTAATAGTTTTTGTTTTTGTGAACTATTCCTATACCGAACACACACTGCAGGCCATTTAATAAATTACGTCTATTCTGGAATACATGCTTGTGCTTGCATGCTTTGATTTTTTTTCCTGGTTTGTACAACAGCAGGTAACATTCTAATGACGTCATCACGCGGAGCTGCAGTTATTACAGTTACAGCTGAACATTCTAATGACGTCATCACGCGGAGCTGCAGTTATTACAGTTACAGCTGAACATTCTAATGACGTCATCACGCGGAGCTGCAGTTATTACAGTTACAGCTGAACATTCTAATGACGTCATCACGCGGAGCTGCAGTTATTACAGTTACAGCTGAACATTCTAATGACGTCATCACGCGGAGCTGCAGTTATTACAGTTACAGCTGAACATTCTAATGACGTCATCACGCGGAGCTGCAGTTATTACAGTTACAGCTGAACATTCTAATGACGTCATCACGCGGAGCTGCAGTTATTACAGTTGCAGCTGAACATTCTAATGTTATTACATCATTGGAACACAGTAGTGTTGTTGTAGTCTGTCGTTTCTGTGTGCGACAAACAATGTCTTATCTTGAAGGCCAATCTCTTGAAATGCACAAAATAATTAACGTATGTGGAAATTAAAATCGCAAAAACATATTTCTAAATCTCTAACACTGATCTATTATTTTGCTTTAGATAGATAGATAGATAGATAGATAGATAGATAGATAGATAGATAGATAGATAGATATACCTAAACTACTGCTACTTTCATACCAGTATTGTGTTGTCTTTGGATTTTCTGACATACAAGGTTATCAACATTGAATTTAAGGTTAAATTTCAGTAACCCGCATTTTTGTGACAGTAAAATCTGATTGTGTTTAATTTTAATCAAGAAATCCCAGTATTTCTGATTCTGCTCTGTTTTGCTTGCCTCTCTTCATCTACACCTCCATGGAGGCTGAACAAGTTTGGACTGGAAATGAACGTCTCTCTTCTCTCTGCTATCACACATCCGGTGACGTGTGTCGTGCTGTTATATTATATTGTACATCCTACTACATTTTTTTCTTCTCCGGGTCAATAGGTCAACTTCATCGAGGAGCTCGACATGCTCATCTCCTCAGAGAATGACACTCAACTATAGTTAAATCCATCAGGATGGACTCTACCTCCTCCCATCTCTCACAGACGTTTACCTTCACATGCATATGTGTGTTTACTTACTGTGTTATCTTTTAAATTAAAATGGCTTTAACACAAGAATATAAAACGGGACAGTGAGAGAAAAAGATCAAATGAAGTGATGTCTTTTCAAAATGATGGCTTATTGTTCAGATTATTAGGCTATATTAGTCATGTAAATCTGAATATCCAGCTAATTACCACCATTTATTTTTAGATCTCCCCTTTCCAGCAGGTTGTAATGGTTCTGCTCTGTATATTTCTGTTTTCCCTGGTATTGTTATTGATAGTTCAGCTACCGTATCTTCATTGTTCGATTTATTAAAAGAAGCACTGATAATTATCCCTCTCCTCTTCATTTGTCGTGTCAGATTCCTGATGAATCAGACAGTATTGATATCAAGGGCTTGTCAGTTTCTCAGTGGAAAACATTTCTCAGTTGTTTTAGTATGATGCCCATCCACGGAAATCTGGGTCAGAAAATGTGTTATTTTAGTCTCATGTAGTACGTGACTTCTATTTTAGTTTTAAAGATTGTTTTGTTGTTGTTGTCGTTGAATGTTTGATTACTCAAACATTGAGAAAGTGAACGACAATTTTATATGAATACATTTTGCTGGCAAAATACTACATGCACAAATGCAAATATAGTGGTCTTTATGACTTGTGAAAACTATACAATGCTCTAAAAATCCTACAGCAGTAAAAACAATACTTTTATATTTAACATTTGTGACCACATTTATGCAGTCCAAAAGTGCTGTCTGGAGGGGAGATTTGATTTGATTTGAATGGCCCTGCGTGTTTGATTAAACAATCAAAATGTGAGGAATGTTTTTGCAAAATCTTTCAAATATGAGGGAAGAACAAAACACTAATCTTGGTTAAGCTATTTATCTGACAAAATAATGTGTCAAAAAAGGCAAACTAAAGCTACAGGTTTTTGTTTTTTACTGCGCAAAAAATCAAAAATCAAAACACATAGAAAACCAATACACTGACAGGAAAAAGCACACAATGACTACAACACAAACAGTTAATCATATTTGGTTGGTTCTCTGTTATTTTTGCATGTGATCATAATTTCTTTGTGTGACAGCCTGGCAAAAAATGATGTCACAGTTTGTCATGCTTCAATTCATGTTCTTAAGAGGGCATCTACCCCATCTTATATTTTTAAAATTCTATTCAGATTAATAATAATCAAATCTTCCAGGAAAACTGGAAATTACTAACATGACAACACTGTTATGTGATGCATAAAAAGGGATTGCCTTAAAGTTGTGAATATTAACTGTTTCATAACATTTAAGTCAGAAAGAAAGATCTTAAAATCTGAATCATTTTTTGAACCTGGTTAAATAAAGACAGAATAAATGAAGGAATCGCTTGATAAAGACTGGTTAATTTGGAATGGCGTCACGTCGTTGACCCCTTCTACATGCGTGCCTGTCCCGACCAAGACTACACTTCCCATAATGCATTGCAATGAAAACAGGAAGAAAGACACCATGAGGAAAAATTGTCCCAAAATGAATCACAGAGCGATGGAGGGATATTGTGCGGTGGAATGAGTCGTGGACACAGCGAACCAGCCGACAGCCGATGGAAGAGATCGAGGCGTTGGCTTTTCAGAGAGAAAGAGAGAGAGAATAAGAGTTCGATGAGCTGATTTCTGTGTTGTTCGTCTCATATGATGGAACGGGCGATGGAGCATTTTAATGTACAGCTGAATCGACTGACGCGTTCCCTGCGTCGCGCGAGGACCGTGGAACTCCCCGAAGGTGAGACGTCACGCATTACATTCTATTCACAAACATTCGAATTTCGGAAGACTTCTGGAGTTGTCAAGGCGACCCTGGATATATTGTAGCTAATCATCTCTGCTTCCGGGAAGGATTCCTGTCTACGGCCATACACATTCACTCGGGTTTATCCATATATGGTCAATTACTGCCAAACACCTAAAGATGTATTTGGATGATTCTCATGTCAGGATATATTTTACCCCAACAATTAAATGATAAAGAAGAAAAAACAACAACTAAATAATAAAATATACAGTGAAAGGATAGGAGAAGAACCATTCTAGTTATTCACAATTTAACATAGGCTATATATTGTCTTATGACAGTCACAGAGTACAATAATTGGGCGATAACAACATAGTTGACAATTTCTTTGAGTTAGCATTAGCATTATTTCAATGCCAGGCCTGGTCTGGCCATCCACATGTAATTCTCTTAATGAGGTCAACCTCACATCTGAATACATATTTGAACTGAAATCATAAAAATATTGTAAATCTTAACAACGTACCCAACAAATGTGATGATCATTTAATACACTCCTTGACAACTGGTTATTGTAGATACAATATTAAAGAGAGAGGACACTTACAGTAATGCGTTCAAAATATTCACTACAGTAGAAAATAACATTATATGATGTTACTAAATTAAACTTAAAATCAAACTAACACACACAAAAAAACAACAACAACGTATATAAGTATATAGATCATTCTGACCCACTCACTTTAAAAACGGACGCTGCAAAAACGGCAATTTAAGGGACATGAATTTCAAACAAACAGACAAAATAGGGAGCACTGCACACAATTTGTTTAAGGTTATAAAATGCATTCCCTTAATTGTTGAAAAAAAAGTGTTTTATCATGTCACCAATGGACATCAATGTTGCCCTTAAAGGGATCGTTCACTTCAAAATGAATATTCTGTCATCATTCACTCGCCCTCAAGTTGTTTCAAACCTGTATGAATGTCTTTCTTCTGCTGAACACAAAGGAAGATATTTACAAAGGATCCATAGTAGGAAAACAACTATAGAAGTCAATGGGTCCAGTTAACTGTTTGGTTTCTGACATTCTTCAAAATATCTTCCTTTGTGTTCAGCAGAAGAAAGACATTCATACAGGTTTGAAACAACTTGAGGGCGAGTGAATGATGACAGAATATTCATTTTGAAGTGAACGATCCCTTTAAGGGCAGATTGATGTCCATTGGTGACATGATAAAACACTTTTTTTTTCAACAATTAAGGGAATGCATTTTATAACCTTGTGAACTATCCCTTTAATTGTAGACTGGCTCTCATAACTCTCTAATGCGTCTGGATATTGTACTTTTGTCTTTGTTCTTGATGGCGATTTTCAGGATATTCTCATTATTTTGATACATAAATTAAAGGTGGTGCAGACAGCATTCTACCCTGATGTATTTTACGCTTACGCAAGTGCACCATTTTGGGTCTGTCTTTGTGTTCTTGCAGACAGTGAAACCGCTGTGTACACACTCATGCCCATGGTCATGGCGGACCAGCACAGGTGAGTGCCACTCTTGTTAGTCCGATGGGTTTGGCTCCTGACTACGATGAGAATGCAACAACCTGGAACATAATTAAACTCCTCAATCTCTTGGGCCACACTAATGAATGCTAAATCTATGACTGTTTTTTGCCATTTTTATTGTTAATATCCTTTTTTTTATGCTTATAGGTCAGTTTCTGAATTGCTTTTGAACTCAAAGTTTGATGTCAACTACGCCTTTGGACGTGTTAAAAGAAGCCTTCTACACATTGCTGCCAAGTAAGTTTTGTTTCACGTTCTCACAAAATTACAGAATTGACACAACCACATTTATATTCCCTGTTCTGCCACCATTGTTTAAATATATCTTTCTGAAACTCCTATTATGCAAATTATGCAGAATTGACCTTCATATTGTTTTGAACATGATTATGTGTCTGCGGTGTGCGTACACAACCACACTATTGTGGTAAAAATACATGCAATCCGTTTGTTATTTTCCCCATAAATCTGAAGCAGTGTTTCAAAAAGAGCCGTTCAGGAATGTGTTCTAGTGTGACATCACATATGCTTAGGCCCCGCCCACGACGGGCACATGATCTGCCCTATTAGCTTAGCTCCGCCCCTCAGTGAGCTGCACACAGTCTGCCATGTTTATCTCCTCGCCACTGCATTTAACAGCGGCATTCAATGAAGAAATGTATTCTTATTACAGCTACTAAAGTTATGTAGTCAAGAGCAGTGAATGATTTTCTGTTTTTCTTTTGTTGCTTGATTCATATTAACAGCATATAAAGTACGGCTGCATGAAATTGGAAAAAACTGACATTGCAATATTTAGTTTTTCTGCGATATATGAAAACAATTTCGCCAGATGATTTGAATAAAGCTCTAATTTTTAAAGAATGAATCAATCTAGGATGATTGGGGTGATTTTGTAGGTGGAGTGAATCTGCATAGGAAATAACAAACAAATTACAAGCATGGATGAATACAGTGAATGGATGTACACAAAGATACAAATGTAATAAAGCGCTTTATGTTTTTCAGGTAAGTCTAACAGTATTCAGGTCCAGAAATTGAATAATCAAATTTAAAATAACACTGCATAAATGAAATAAAAATAATTTATTTAAATAATTAGTTCAGTTTATCTTTGCTAAAGTTACAAAAGTGATTTTCTCTTTCTCTTCAGTGTGTGTACATTAGGCTGCTGTCACTTTAACACAGGCTTTTATGGCTTTCCTGTAACTCAAACAGTAGAGCGTTGGCTCTTGCAACACCAAGGTCATGGGTTCGATTCCCAGGGAAAGCAAGAACTGATAAGAATGTAAATGTGTACCTTGAAATGCAATGCAAGTCGCTTTGGATAAAGCGTCTGCCAAAATGCATAAATGTAAGACGAATGCACAGACCCAATGTAATGATACGCATCCGTTTTCTTTCCCTGTTTACAACACAATAGCCGATACTCGTCGAGACGGGCATTTTGACTTGACCCCCCCCCCCACACACACACACACACACAAATAGACTAGAAAGAGAACTGAACTCCCGGCTCTGTGTGTGTGTGTGTGCGCACAGAAAACAGAGTTCCAGTCTTCTTGGGCTTGATGCTTAAACTGACAGGACTTAAAAGCACATGAAAATGATAAACATCCACTCTATGATGGTTAATCTTTGCAGCAGCTCGTTTGCATTTAAAGATACATGCGCGAAAACAGCTCGTTTGTGCCCTGGCCCAAAAATGGGCATTTACAGCATGCTATAATAAATGATCTGTGGGGTATTTTGAGCTGAAACTTCACAGACACATTCCGGGGACACTGAGACTTATATTACATCTTATAAAAAGGGGCACACGGTCCTCTTTAAGGGGTTTCCAGTGGTGTTAGTGTTTTCCAATCACCCAGATTGAATATGTTCTTCTGAGATGTGTGTGTTGCTCTTGTTCCAGTTGTGGATCAGTAGAGTGTCTCGTCCTGCTGTTAAAGCGTGGAGCGAATCCGAACTATCAGGATATCTCCGGCTGCACACCTCTGCATCTGGCTGCCAGAAACGGGTAAACGCAGGGTTAATAAACTCCCGCAGCTCTGCCACCTGCTGGAAGCAGAGCAATTCACATGCAGTATTATTAAAGGGCACCTATTATGGCATTTAAAATGTTCCTAATATTGTTCTGGGAGTCACTTTTGTTGTCTTATAATACGCATTTATTTGTACCGGATTTGCTCACCGACTCCCAAATGATTCGTTCAACGACTCATTTTTCCAAACCCCTCCTTTGCGTGACGCTAATCTGCGGTGATTGGTCAGATGACCCAGTCAGTTATTGTTTGCGTTGTTGCCCAACGCATAAACATATTGATAAAGCACTGCAGTACTACAATGCGCTCTATTCTTTATGGCAACTCCAATAACAACGACATACATTTCACACATTTCATGATGTGAAATCTGAACCTAGAAGCTGCGCTGAGCGT
This sequence comes from Tiaroga cobitis, assembly GCA_030578255.1. Classification (NCBI taxonomy): domain Eukaryota; kingdom Metazoa; phylum Chordata; class Actinopteri; order Cypriniformes; family Leuciscidae; genus Tiaroga; species Tiaroga cobitis. The sequence goes on from CM060606.1 coordinate 6,240,560, forward strand.
AACTTACACAACACACACAAATACTTATTGAGGATGCTACAAAACACATAAAAGCAACAATTATTAATAATACTTACAGATTGTGATTCGGAGGAGGAAGCTGATCCAAATAAAATTGGTACTGAACCTTCCTTCAGTATCAACCAGCTCGCGAATCCACACTTGAAAGCATTTATGTTTGTAAAGCAATCGTCATTAAAATGACGCGAACACGGCACAAGGTTCGGCCTACTTGTGTGGTATAGCAACTCAAATATAAACTCTAGCCACTGATTCTTCACATGCTCTTCCCTGGGCGGTGAAAAAAAGGTCGCTTTTGATCCGCACTTCAGAACACAGCGTCTCGTCGCCATGATTCCCTGGCGTCTGCGCGCGCAATGAGTGGGCGTGTCTTATTCAAATAACTTGTCAAGTTGACGTCACCTAGATAGAGGAAAAGCATCGTTCGTCTATCGATTCATATCAGCGACTCGGAGTCGACTCTTACTTTTGAGAGACAATAACTTTGTATACGGTGAACTTTCATATTTAAAACTTAGCAGGATGTTTTCGTTCACTTAGATCTGTGTTACACACTACATTAAAGGTAATTTTCAAAATTCCATAATAGGTGCCCTTTAATCCCTTCAAGCTTTTTTATATAGCCTGAGCACTTGTGTGTATTGCATGCAAAAAGTGGCAACTGATCAGTAATTTTTAATACATTTACGGTGAGACCCATGATAATATTTCCCCATGTTGCCTTATATTTTCACAGACAGAAGAAGTGTATGGGCAGACTGTTAGAGTTCAATGCTGATGTTAACATCTGCAATAATGAAGGTCTCACTGCTGTGAGTATGATGATAAATCTGCACAGTTGAGACGGCAATAACAACAATGACAACAAAAATTATTATTATTATTATCCTCACTCCTTCACTTTCTGACAATTAATATATTGTATGTATAATTGTAATATTGAATTCAAATATTTTATAAAACAAAACAAACAAAAAACATTTTAGGGTTTATATTATAACATTTTTATAGTTTTGATATGTGCAATATTGTGTAAACTATATAAATATATATGTATATATGTATATTGCAACGTTTTCTTGTTAACTTAGTTAACATGAACTAAGAATGAACAAAACTTCTACAGCATTTATTAATCTTAGTTCATATTAATTTCAACATTTACTAATACGTTATTAAAAGTTGTATTTGTTAACATTAGTTAATGCACTGTGACCTAACATGAACAAACAATGAACAGCTTTATTTTTATTAACTAACAAAGATTAATACATACTGTAACAAATGTATTGCTCATTGTTAGTTCATGTTAGTTAATACATTAACTAATGGTAACAAATTAATATATATATATATATATATATATATATATATATATATATATATATATATATATATATATATGTATTTGTGTATGTGTATTTTAGTAACCAATATTGTGTCAAATCAACATGTTTATGTTTATATTTGTTTCTGAAATAGTGATAAAAGCCAAAATTGTAATAGACTTAGAATTCAAAATGTTACTAATATAACCACCAATATCTGTGTAAAAATAAAATAATGATGCTGCATTTTTGATGCTAAAGTCATTTTTACCCCCCGCTGTAATCTGACTCCAAATCTCTTTCGACCCTCCTCTACAAAACAGTGGGTCACTCAGTAAATATATATCCATGACATTTAATATTTTGTCTTTCTTCTTAATTTATGTATTTCTTTCACGGGACAAAAATCTAAATGTTTCGCTGGCGGCCCTGACACGGAATGACCCAATAATATCATTTCCTGATATGAAGTTGTTCCTCTGGTGTGTTTAGATCCATTGGCTGGCCGTGAATGGCAGGACTGAGCTTCTTCATGACCTGGTCCAGCACGTGTCTAATGTGGACGTGGAGGACGCCATGGGCCAGACGGCCTTACACGTGGCCTGCCAGAACGGACACAAGACTGTACGGAAACTGTCTGTCTACCACAGTTGCACACTAGAACTAAGAGTCCTTGTACTAATGGCATGAGGTGCTGTTTCCCACAGACAGTGCAGTGTCTTCTGGACAGTGGAGCGGACATCAACAGGCCCAATGTGTCCGGAGCGACTCCTCTCTACTTCGCCTGCAGGTGATCATGTTCACACAACTTCCAGCGTTTACCATGATTACTGTCTGTGTCACTCCGGCCTGACAGTGGCACACACACGGTCAACAGTGAGAATGTGGCCTCTTAAAGGGGTGGTTGACTATGATTTCACTTTTTTAACTTTAGTTAGTGTGTAATGTTGCTGTTTAAGCATAAACAACATCTGCAAAGTTACGACGCTCCAAGTTCAAAGCAAAGGGAGATATTTTCTCTTACAGAAATCGCTTTTTAAGGACTACAACCAGAGACCATTTATATAGAGACACGCCACTTCCTCAATCCTCAATGCAACTATATAGGGAAAACCCGTAACGCCAAAGATGGCGGTTGTATGCACATGCCCCGCCCCTCCCGCTGGAAAGCCAATCGTCTGCTTTTAACAGTCAAGCCGGGAAACATGTAAGCCTATCGTCTGGTTCCACTGACGCACGCGCACAGTTGAGGTTTGCGACAGCGAAGACGAGAACCCTTGCGCATGCGGAGTAAACGGATAACCTGTGGGAAAAAGACCTTTTAAACCTTATTTTGGGGCAAAGTCATCAAACTTTTTCAGCGATTTCTTTATCATATTTTATTAGTGTTTGTATACATGCAGTTTTTATGTCCCGGTGACCAGTGAAAGTGCAGTTCTGACTCTCTGCACATTCATTTAGATAGGAGCCTGGTCTTGTTAGTCAGAAATAGCTGCCCGGAGGCGTTGCCAAGATGGCGGCCGAGTGGCATGACTTGCCTAAAAGGACTTTGCTACAACAAACGGCTGGTAGGGCCTACAATGAGCTTCTTCACGGGTTAGTGACATCACTAACCCTAAAATTTACATACACCCGCCCCCGGGAACGCGATTTATAGATTATCATGACAGAATATGCTAATCAATGGCTAGAAGATCGTTAACTCCACATCAGCTGCATAAATTCGTCAACTAACCATTCAGAAACGTACTGTTTCATTCTTCTTGAGTCTCTCCATCTTTGCCCGACTCCGGTTTAAACATAGAAGGCTACAAGTTTTTTAAATGTTCAGAGCGTGTGTGTGTGTGTGAGGATATCAGAGCTGCTAACACACACACACACACACACACACACACACAAAGCTCTTGAAGCTTCGCCCTCTGTGCCGGGAGCAGCAGCTCATTTGCATTTAAAGGGACACACACAAAAACAGAGCGTTTTCCCTCACCCTCAAAAAGTGACAATTTGAACATGCTAAAAAAATTAATATCTGTGGGGTATTTTCAGCTAAAGCTTCACACACACCCTCTGGGGACATCAGAGACGTATTTTACATCTCGTGAAAAGGGCATTATCGGACCCCTTTAAGAAAATCAACTTCCTTTCAGTGACTGAATCTGGACCGTTTTCTGAACGCACAAGAATCATAATTATGGTAATTAGGTGTTTGAACAGATATCTTTCCTGTATATAACCTTTTAACACAGGGCTTTCTTGTGAGTTTAATGAGAATAACAAGAGATTTGAGCTTTCTGTGCTGTAATGGCAGACTAATACGAATCATCCTGATAAGGAAACGTTGCTTTGGTTGCCGAGCAACAGCACTCATCCGTCTCTTGTTTTGATTACTGATATCAGTCCACTCAAGGCTGATGATGATGTGATCAACACTAATATGCCTCACAACACATAATTAGAGTAATTAAACGTACGGATGATCGGTTTTAAAACATGAATTCTGGGTCTGCTCTGTGCCTAATTTCATACTCGCTCGCGGCTTTTGTGAATCTTGTGTATTGTAAATGAACCATACGCATCTGTTTCATCTGAGTCGACTAATCGCTGATGGCGCCGTTAATAAAAACACAAGAGATGGGAATGCTTTGCCAAATGGCACGATTTGTAAAGTCCACACTTGAGACTTTGTAACATCTTGCTAGCAAACACATTTACCATTTGTTTGCCCCATTTGTTCTCAAGGCAGAAGGTAGCTAGTAGGTTGTAAGTAATAATAGGACATTTACCCTCAATAATCCAATAGCTTGCTTCTAACTGATTTGCCTCATATAACTATCCGTAAAAATAAGTTTCCATTAAAATATTTAAAGTCCCCCTGTAGTCAATAATTGTATCCCTTCAAACTCATCTTTGATCACCAAAATTACATTTTTAGATGTTTTTACCTTCAAATTCTTCATGCCTTAAACTATCTTGAATGTAACTCGACACCCTTGCCTCATTTAGTATTCGTGGTTCTATGAATATGCCAATGAGCCCCGCCTCCACTCACTCACTCAGCTCAGAGATCCACTAGTTGACGATCACACGTTGATCTGATTGGTTACAAGGTCGTTTTGCATGCAAATAACATTCAGAAACGGTATTTAACATTTTTAAGGATCAGTAAATAAGTACGGGTACAAAAACATAAGAAATTACACTTATTTATTAGGACTGAGTTTATTTGTGCATCAATTTAGGACGTGTTCTGGTCCGCTAAAAAAGTCATTCATTTTTATAATGTTCTCTCTCTTTAACTGTGTAAGTGTCAGCTTTATCATACAGTACATGGCTAAAGAATTTAAAAAGAAGAGCGTATTTATTCCGCTTTATTCCAACCATTACTCCTGATCAGAGGCTTCCGTAAATATTACGTTTAGATGTTTCAAGTTTAACGGTGCAATGCAAAAATATTTCGGAGTGTGTAAGTTGTAACTTTTTTGTTGCGCCCAAATCTTCTGTGTTCATTGTACACTCGATATAAGAACTTCTTTGTTTACTTGCAGTGACCAAAGTGAGGAGGGATCGAAACTTGTTGACATGGAAGGAAGATATTGGTATTGTGCGGTTGTCAAGCTTTTGTCATTGTGTTTTAGTCACGGTCAGAGGGACACGGCTCAGATTCTGCTGCTCAGGGGAGCCAAGTATCTGCCCGACAAGAACGGGGTCACGCCGCTGGACCTGTGTGTGCAGGTGAACACACTCCTACCGGAGCTTCATCACTGCTTCATTCATAGCTTACCGTAAAACTTCAAATAATAGCCGAGTCCCAAATAGACGCCTGTGTCTTTTACACGCCTGGTGTGGCTGCAGGTTTGGGTAAATAGAGGCCGGTCTGTTTTTCAGTTTCGGGTTGTATTTAATCTTCTAAAATCCGTCAGATCGTCTGTTTTTTGGCGGCCGGCAAAGCAAATTTTTGTCCCTCCAAAGCTTGACAGGGCGCATAACGTCACGTCTTCAAACAACACGAGCGCTGTCTTGCTCTCTCTCCCTCGCGCATATTAATCAAAATCAATTGACACGATAGTAAAAGGTCGGAAGACCGCAGTTTTACGTGGAGCATTTGGAGATTTTTAGAGATTAGAGACTCTAGGCTTACACTCAATGAACAATATCAACACTAAATTATAAAGGCCTGTCTCATATAGACGACGCCTGTCTCAAATACAAGCCGGTGCAGTTCGACAATTTGGGGAATTAAAAGCCCGGGCTATTATTTGAAGTTTTATGGTACATTAGCTTTCAATCTGAGATTTTCAGTGATTTTTTTTTGTTTTTAATTAGTTCTATATACATCTATATACATATAGGGGTGTAACGGTTCACAAAATTCACGGTTCGGTTGGATATGACACAGTGGTGTCACGGTTCGCTACGTTTTTGATACAGGAAAAAGAAAGAAATTTCCTTGATTTTTTTAATTTATTTAAAAAAATATATATTATTTTTAAATAAGTGTGAGATTTCCTACATCTTGAAACTTTGTTTTATAAATGTGGGTAATCTTTGAAGGATGTTTTAATGTTTTGGTCATCACATTAAAAATAACATTATATGATAATAATAAATTTCGGTCACACAGATTTGTAATGAGTACCGAACCGAAAACCTCGTACCGAACGATTTAATACGAATATGTGTGTCGTTACACCCCTAATATATATACATACACTCACCTAAAGGATTTTTAGGAACACCTGTTCAATTTCTCATTAATGCAATTATCTAATCAACCAATCACATGGCAGTTGCTTCAATGCATTTAGGGGTGTGGTCCTGGTCAAGACAATCTCCTGAACTCCAAACTGAATGTCAGAATGGGAAAGAAAGGTGATTTAAGCAATTTTGAGCGTGGCATGGTTGTTGGTGCCAGACGAGCCGGTCTGAGTATTTCACAATCTGCTCAGTTACTGGGATTTTCACGCACAACCATTTCTAGGGTTTACAAAGAATGGTGTGAAAAGGGAAAAACATCCAGTATGCGGCAGTCCTGTGGGCGAAAATGCCTTGTTGATGCTAGAGGTCAGAGGAGAATGGGCCGACTGATTCAAGCTGATAGAAGAGCAACTTTGACTGAAATAACCACTCGTTACAACCGAGGTATGCAGCAAAGCATTTGTGAAGCCACAACACACACAACCTTGAGGCGGATGGGCTACAACAGCAGAAGACCCCACCGGGTACCACTCATCTCCACTACAAATAGGAAAAAGAAGCTACAATTTGCAAGAGCTCACCAAAATTGGACAGTTGAAGACTGGAAAAATGTTGCCTGATCTGATGAGTCTCGATTTCTGTTGAGACATTCAGATGGTAGAGTCAGAATTTGGCGTAAACAGAATGAGAACATGGATCCATCATGCCTTGTTACCACTGTGCAGGCTGGTGGTGGTGGTGTAATGGTGTGGGGGATGTTTTCTTGGCACACTTTAGGCCCCTTGGTGCCAATTGGGCATCGTTTAAATGCCACGGCCTACCTGAGCATTGTTTCTGACCATGTCCATCCCTTTATGGCCACCATGTACCCATCCTCTGATGGCTACTTCCAGCAGGATAATGCACCATGTCACAAAGCTCGAATCATTTCAAATTGTTTTTTTGAACATGACAATGAGTTCACTGTACTAAAATGGCCCCCACAGTCACCAGATCTCAACCCAATAGAGTATCTTTGGGATGTGGTGGAACGGGAGCTTCGTGCCCTGAATGTGCATCCCACAAATCTCCATAAACTGCAAGATGCTATCCTATCAATATGGGCCAACATTTCTAAAGATTGCTTTCAGCACCTTGTTGAATCAATGCCACGTAGAATTAAGGCAGTTCTGAAGGCGAAAGGGGGTCAAACACAGTATTAGTATGGTGTTCCTAATAATCCTTTAGGTGAGTGTGTATATATATATATATATATATATATATATATATATATATATATATATATATATATATATATATATATATATATATATATTGCTATTTAGTTTTTATTTCCAGGTAACAGTTTTATTGTTTCATCTTAAACGTATTATTTATTGCCAAGGCAACATTTCTAATTTAAGTTTTTCAACAAATATTTCTGTTTTATTTTATTTTAGCTTTATTTCAGTTTACGGCGAAATAATGTCTTAATGTTTTTAATAGTTTTTGTTAGGGTTTTGTGTTATGATATACTCATGTCACGATTCGATACAAATCATGATACGATGCTATTGTGATATTTTAAGCCAAAATAAAGAAGAGAGGTTTTTATGATCATTACTTATGTTATTAAAATAAGATTATTATTATTATTATTTCATTATCATGACCCACAAATATTCCTCCATTGCATTATTATACATTGTTCATAAAGTAGTTTAATGTAGTATTGTCACTGAAACTCTGTGAATGTATGGGTTTACTACAGTCTGCGTGTCGTTGTGAATCTGTTCATCATATGAAGCCTTCGTGTCTCTTCGGAAGACTTGATTTCGATTAAACCACTCGATTGATTATTTTTGCGATGCCTTTATGATGTTTTTTGGGGATCTTTTAAGTTTTAGAGGAATGGCCTTTAAATGGAGGGACAGAAATCTCTCAGGTTTCATAAATAATATCTTCATGTGTGTTTGGAAGTTGAACGGAAATCTTATGAGACTGAGTACATGATGACAGAATTAAAGTTTAGGGGTGAATTATACCTTACAAATACAGTAAGCTGAGTCTTGGACCATATCACGAATCATATCGTTTACATCCTCGTTACAGCCCTAGTTTTAGTTTTAGCTAACGCAGGACACTAAAGCTGGTGTGTGTGTAACTGCAGGGTGGTTATGGTGAGACGTGTGAGATCCTCATCCAGCACCACAGCAGACTCTTTCAGACGCTCATACAGATGACCCAGAACGACGACATTAAAGAAAGCATGGTACGCCTCTCTTTTCCTCATCTATCGTTCTTTATACATTTCTGTACCTAAATGCCTGTTTACATGTTGAATATTATTTTGGCAACACTTTACAATAAGGTTCATTTGTTAACATTAGTTAATATATGAACTAACATGAGCAATGCGTTTGTTACTGTATTTGAAAATCTTTGTTAAAGTCCCCATGAATTCAAAATTGACCATGCTTACTTTGTTTGCCTAAATTAATCGATTGGTGGTGAACAATTCATCCATGCAAGTCAATCCACACAAAACGCTTTTTTGGCTTCGTAATCTTTAATCAAAATCTGAAATGTCCCCTCCCCTCTGCATTGGAGGACCTTCCCTGATGACGTAGGTTTGCCGGTTTGGGTGTCTGCTTAACATCCGTAACCACGCCCCTCCAACTGACGGTGGACAGGGGACTGAAAACACCTACTTTTCTAGATCCAATCAGGTGCTAGTTGTAAAAAAAGCCACGCCCCCTATTTTGCCTCATTTAGTATTCCGTTTCTCTCGGAAATACGTCACAACACTGGAGAAAAGTCGTTTGCAACTTCCGGTTCACGGGGACTTTAATGTTAGTTAATACAAATACAGCTGTTCATTGTTAGTGTTAGTGTAGTTACTTTTATTAATAATATTTTATTATTTAATGTATTAGTAAATGTTGAAGTTAACGTAAACAAAGATTAATAAATGCTGTAGAAGTTATTACATTATTAGTTCATGCTAACTAGTGTAGTTAACTAATGTTAGCTAATAAAACCTTATTGTAACGTGTTACCATTATTTCTAAGCTACGGCAGGTTCTAGAATATGTTTCTCAGCAAAACGACTCGAACTACCAGAGTATCCTGACCAGCTTGGCTGACGTGGCCACCACAAACGGACATAAACTGCTGAGGTGCGTCTGCGTAATCCACAGTTTTCAAGAAATTCCTCTTCTTCTTTTTCTTTAGGCCTTCCTTTACTCAAATCAGTTTCTCGCTCTGTTTACATTCAGCTTGTCCAGTAACTTTGAGGTCCAAACAAAGAGTTTTCTCCGGATTATCCGGATCTTCTGTCATGTGTTCTGCCTGGGACCGTCCTCCCCGAACAACGGGAGTGACATGTGCTACAACGGGAACAAGACGCCCCGTAGCCAGGTGTTCAAGGTCAGTGGGCATACTGATCTTACCTCAGTGCCAATGTTCAGATGCTTAAAGAAAGTAATGTTCTGTCATTTTGTCATTTTCACTTTCGATTCACAGTAAATGTTACTCCGTGTGTTTGAGTCGCTTATCATTTGCATCTGGGAACGCAACATGAGCCAACCATCTTCCCAAAATTCGTAATGAAATTAAGACAACCATAAATGTTAATATTGTCATTTTACTTGTTCTGTAAAATAAAATAATAATAATAATGATAATTATTTTTGTTATAATCTGAGGTGGGGGACTCGAGTCAGATGACAAATGTAAGGACTTGAGACTTGCTTGACTAAATGAAGAAAATGACTTGAGATCTAATGACTCGAGACTTGACTTGAACTGTATGACTCGAGAATGACTAAAGTAATTAGATTTATTTTTTATATAAATCATGGCAACATCAGTAGCACCGACACCAGTGATCAGAGTCTGAGCGGTTGCGTGAAGCTGCACAAGCACAGTAAAACATACAGCGGTGATACTCTTAAAATATCTAACATTTTCATAGAAGTAATGACACTTAATGTCCAGATAAATACAATATAATCAGACAGATATATTTACAATTTCACTTCGTTTTATTTAAACGATCATATGTAGTGTCCAAAAAGTGATGTTCAGAGGGGATATTTGTTTTTAATGACCCTCATAATATGTGGAAAATATTTTATATTTTTTTAAATATTTTAAATATGAGGGAGAACAAAACACTAAACTTGTTTAAGTTTAAAATTTGTCTGACAAAGTTATTTTTGATTTTTTCTAGGCCGGACATCACTTTTGGCCACCACTGTATAATATACTGCAAGTAAGCAATAAGGTACGAGAGGCTGTGGTGTATCGTGACTTGAGTATTGAGTATCTCGAGTATTGACCATGACTTATCCACGATACAGCACTAGCCTCGAGTACCTTATTGCTTTTTTAAAACGGTTATACAAACTACCAATATTAAAGCTGAAAATTATGTGTCAATGCAACTTTCATGAAGTAAAATCACTAAAAGCCTTCCTTCCGCTGGAAAAAATAGTCCCTGACTGTGAACAGCAACAGAAGTTACATTATGTTGGCATTAGATGGCGGCAAAGACTGTCTTTATGAGTGAGTGAGTGAGTCAGTAGAGAAGACATTTATATTGAAAGGACTGAAACTTGTGAACACGGATAAGTAAGACGCAACTGACAAATGACTAGCGTGTCAGGGCACGGAAAACCCTTAACTGTTAAAAGGACAATATATCACAGCGGACATTTTAAACTGATATTTTATTACGGATATAGAACTGTCCTGAAGGAAAATGCTGTATCTACTGTAAATGCAGGTACACTCGCTCACACGGTCTCTCACATGACTCTACTCTATATGCTTCAATGAACAATATCAATGAGAACAAACATATGTTTACGTTGCTAAGAGTGGTTGCTAGGGCTGTTGAGTAGTGATACATAGAACACATAGATATCCATAATAAAGGCTAGATGTCTCGTCCGTGCTGCTGGCCAATGGAGGTCGACGTCCGCACCTGGCGGCCATCTTGTCTCGCTCACTCGTAACATTGTGTTTTAATGGTGCATGTACTTTTCAAATAACCATAACTTGCTAGATTTTCTACCGATTTTCAAACGGTTTGGTTTGTTATAAACGTCAGGGATGTAGTTATGACACTGCATACTTATGAATAATAAGTGTATAAATAAACAATCATCCAGAATTATAGCCACGTTAATAACGTTTGTAAGAAACCAAACCGTTTGTAAATCCGTCAAGATTTCAACGAGATAAGGTTATTTGTGTTCGTGCTGATCGCTCATCTTACATCAGGCACCACAGAGCCCGCCAGAAAGCTTGCCTGTGACAAGATGGCCGCCGGTGATGACGATAGAGACTCCGCCGTAAGACATCTAGCCTTTATTATGGATATCTATGCGTAGAACACATAGAAACACAGCTATTGACCAATCAGAATCAAGGACTGGAACTAACCGTTTTATAAATATTCTATACATGATTTCTCTGGTCTTGTGTTTCTGTCTAGCCTCTGGAGCTGTTGTGGCACTCTCTTGATGAATGGCTGGTCCTCATCTCCACTGAGCTGGAGAAGGAGAGCACAGACGCATCAACCCCATCCTCGGGAAATGACATCGCCTCACTTTTCCTGAAAAAGCAGGAGGCGGACCCCTCGGGATCCAGCGAAAGTGCCCCGCTGTTACTGGACGGCAGCTCCGTGATGAAGACACCAGAGGGTTACGCCGACGGTCAGGACGTCATCTCGATGATAGCCAGTCGCCTGAGCGCCGTGATCCAGGCCTTCTACATGTGCTGTTCCTGTCAGATGCCTCATGGGTAAGACTGACCTCAAACTCACACCAGTCCACACAAAACCACTGTATACAAGCTGTATAATGATAATCGTGCTGGAGCAAGTGATTTCACACTTGGTACCACACGGTTCACTCACAGAAAATATCTGAAACATTTGTTTTGTCCTGTGATATTTCTAGTCCTCTTTGGAACAAATGTATTCTGACACCCTTGAAAGGGGTTTAAACAAAGTCAGTCTAGAATCAGTTTTATTAAAAATGAATCTTAGACATATTATAAAGGGTTTTAGTTGTTTATCAATCTATTGTAACCTGGATTCGGCCATGAAATATAGAAGCACAGCTTCCTTTAATGTGACCCAGAGTAAAGGTCATGTTGTCAGGTTAAACAGCCATGTAGGAACACACACATCATGGCCATATTCCAAGATGACAATGTCAAGATTCATCAGGGTTAAAACTGTGAGAGAATGGTTGTGATGAAGCATGAAGAATCGTGAAACATCACCTCAAAACTCAGAGGTTTCTTCCCACAGTCCACACAGACCATTTGATCAAAATAAACTGCAGAAAACGGCGTGTTCGGAAGTCCATGCGTTCGATAGCCAGCAGGAAAACACACATACTGACAAAAAGTATATCTTGAATACACTGTAGGCTTTGGATAAAAGAACCGGCAACAACTCGCATTCACATGTGAACTTTATAAGTGGACCCAAATGCTTCAAAAGTGTGGAATAAGTGAAGTTAATGGGGGACACAGGAGAACTGAGATATGTGCCAACTCATAATGTAATAAGTATTGCATTACTAATGTAATCATTTTGAATCAAATCTTGAGCTCATAATGTGAAAACAAGCATTTTTTAAACAGCATTATACATGTTGGTAGAATATAAACAAGTTTATATGACAACCATTTATATGATTATATCTCAAAAACGATTTAAAAACTTATAATTCCTTAAAAAAATGTTTTTCTAGGTTATTATGACTTATAATGATGGAAAACTGTATCTCATAATCAAAATGTGTACAATATTTATCAAAACGTTGAGTTAACAATTTAGCCTATTTTGTGATCAAATTTGTTATATTGAAAGAGGATTATATTGTAAACTGTGAACTGTGGTTGCATTATTTGCTACAGTGTGTTCATGATGTAATAAATGTCTCATTACATAATGTGAAAAATGGTTATTAAATTCTGAACTCAAGATTTTATTGCGTTTTGAGAAAGTTATTACATTATGAACATGTTATTGCATTAATAATGAAATGCTTATTACATGGTGTGCAGTTGTTACGTTATGAATTGTTTAATAATATGGTTTAATCGTCACCCGACACCACAGGCTGCTTCTCTAATAATAGTGTTATTAGATCGTTAAATCGCTCTTTAATTTATGCACAATTTATTAAGTCTGAGACCCTGCGTACTCTCTTTCCTTCTCTGATATCTAGCATGACCTCTCCTCGATTCATCGAGTTCGTCTGTAAACATGATGAAGTACTCAAGTGTTTTGTGACAAGGTAAGTCAAGAGCATCTAATACATTTATAAATCTGTTACATTGCTTATTAAAGAATAGTTTAATGAGGAACAACAAAAGAATACTTAATGCATCTCTTTTTCTATACAATGAATGTTCATAGTGACAGCATCTGACAAGCTCTAAAAAAAGCTTTGGGGTCAGGAAGATATTTTTTTTAAGGAAATTATTACTTTTATTCATCAATGACACATTCAGTAAAGACATTTATAATGAGACAAAACATTCTATTTCAAATAAATGTTATTCTTTTGTTTGTTCTATTCATTAAAGAATCCTGAAAAAACAAAAGATCAGTTTCCACAAAAATCTGATGCAGCACGACTGTTTTCAACACTGAAAATAATCATAAATGTTTCTCGAGCATCACATCCTCATATTAGAGTGATTTCTGAAGGATGATGTGAACACACCCATGCTAAAGTTGACTAAAAAGAGGAATAAAAAAAAAAAATCATCCTTTGGAAATTGATCTTAATGCCCTACTTTAAAAAATGATGAAAAATCCACCCTTTAAGGACACCAATTTTCTCTGTGAATAAATAATGTATCGTAAATAAATAAATGTTCTTCCTTAAAATACAGGGGCATAAGTCAGGACACCCCTGTGTTAAATTCCCATAGAGGGGCAGATTTTTATTTTTAAAGCCCAGTTATTTCATGGATCCAGGACACTATGCATCCTGATAAAGTTCCCCTGGCCTTTGGGATTAAAATATCCGCACATCATCACACACACCCTCGGCATGGGGAACTTTCCATAAGATCACCTCTCAATGCAAATCAAACATCTAATTAGGCTAACTAAAATGAAACCATGCCGATCTCTAGGTGTGGTGAAGGGTGTGTGATGATGTGCGGATATTAAAAATTGGTGTCCTTAAAGGGTGGATTTTTCATCATTTTTTAAAGTAGGGCATTAAGATCCATTTCCAAAAGATGATTTTTTTTTTATTCCTCTTTTTAGTCAACTTTAGCATGGGTGTGTTCACTTATGCTAAGCACTGTGAACTATACCTTTAAACTTTAGTTTATGGCTAGCGGTGTGCATATGTGTACGTATGCATGTGTAGCCCTATACTTTTAAAACACTTTCTTACAGTTGCTCTTTCATTATTCCCAGGAATCCCAAAATTATCTTCAACCACTTCCACTTCCTGCTGGAATGTCCTGAACTCATGTCTCGCTTCATGCATATTATCAAAGGCCAGGTAAGCATGACTCCTGAAACAGATCGTGGGCTCTGAACAACTTTAGGAAAAACTTTAGCTCATAATATGAGTTTCTCCAGATGATTTGAATAAAGCTGTATTTGGAAAGAATGAATCAATCTAGGATGATTGGGTTGATTTTTGTAGGTGGAGTGAATCTGCATAGAAAATAACTAACAAATTACAAGCATAGATGAATACAGTAGAACAAAGATACAAATGTAATAAAGGGCTTTATGTTTTTCAGGTAAGTCTAACAGTATTCAGGTCCAGAAGTTGAACAATCAAATGTAAAATAACACTGCATAGTCTTCTCTGTTTAAATTAAATACTAGGGGTGGAACGGTACACAGAAGTCACGGTTCGGTTCATACCTCGGTTCAGACATCACGGTTCGGTACGATGGAGGGAAACACATTCGATTTTCTTTTTTTAATCAATGTAGAATATGTAAGATTAGCTCTCCGAGAACAAGAAATGAAAACCAATGCGATATGATAAATGTCCAAAAGATGGGACCCACAGACTGTTTTGAAATGGAGTTGGATAAATATGTTTTGCTTTTAAAACTGTGTGTGTGTGTGTGTGATTTTGGTTGGGTGACAGTTGTTGGCTACAGTTTGACAAGAGTTTACAGTGTGACAAAAGCACAATGTTGTGTTTTATTGGGAGTGTACACAAATATAAGTAAACACTTTGCAGGTTTAATGATCTGTATGAGCAAAATGACGGAGTATGTTTTTGTATGTTTCCACTGTTCGATCACGCCCGCGCCCCCCTCTCTCTCTCTCTCTCTCTCTCTCTCTCTCTCTCTCTCTCTCTCTCTCCTCTCTCTTCTCTCTCTCTCTCTCTCTCACACACACACACACAAACACACACACAGTTTGATCGCGCCTGCGACTCTCTCACACACACTCACACACACACAGTTCGATCGCGCCCATGCCTCTCTCTCTCTCTCTCTCTCTCTCTCTCTCTCGCTCTCTCTCTCTCTCTCTCTCTCTCTCTCTCACACACACACACACACACACACACACACACACTCACACACTCACCCACACACACAGTTCGATCGCGCCCGCGCCTCTCTCTCTCTCTCTCTCTCTCTCTCTCTCTCTCTCTCTCTCTCACAAACACACACACACACACACACACACAAACACACCAGCATTGCAATCTTGACATCGCAGCCTGTTCATTGAGCGGTCACACCAAACGCGAATAGAGCGTCAAATTCTAGTTCGACACTAGTCCAAAGCGAATATGACGCGCGTATAAAGCCAACGTTTGAAGAGAACGCGCGTTCAGAGCTAAACCGATGGTACAGATTATGTGTCCCTAAAGAACCCGCGTATCTAACAGTAATACCGTATTACATTAATTAATTTGCACGCGAGTTTTATTTATTTTTATACCATGTATTCGCCGTGTAAATTCGTGCACCGAACCGTGACGCCCGTACCGTTTCGGTTCAATACGAATACATGTACCGTTCCACCCCTATTATATACTGTATAATTAATCTTAGTTACAGCTACAAAAGTGATTTTCTTTTTGTTCAAAGACTTTTTGTTTCAAAACTAAAGTTTTTCCCTCTGAAAACGTTATCAAAATGATTCCTGTTCGCACGGATCTGTGGAAACGACTAAAAACGCTGTATTATACAGGACAGACAAGTAATTGGCTATGTCACTTTGGAAAGAAAGATTCACAGATTCACATTTTCGAAGTTTACGCAGAGATGATAACGGTATCGCTTTCAAAACCCGTTTTCAAAAACTTGCACTATGAAACCTACTTCAAAGAGTGTGTTCTCAGGCCACCAAAACCCTGTCGTCGTGTAAATGAACGGCCAGAACGCATTAAAGTTTTCTGTTTTCAGTTGAAAACGGTCTCGTCTAAGTTAATAAATACATATTTTTACAACAGAAATGAATCAATCAAAACTTACTTAAGCTGGACAGTGACTTTTTTCTAGATCTGCTGTACAGCCAAAACAATCTCTGTCGAATTAATTTCCTTTAATCACTGTAAAGCTGCTTCGAAACAATCTGTATTGTAAAAAGCGCAAAATAAATGAAGGTGACTTGACTTTGTATTCATTGATTAACAATAATGCCACAGACAGCAACAGGTTTATTAGGCTGCTGTCCCTTTAAGACCGAATGCACGGATCCAATATAATGATACACATAAGTTTTCTGTCTCAATTGTTTGTTCATGTGAGCCATAAGCGACTGTGAGGATACTCACCGAGACGGGCATTTTTATCATAAGTTTACGTCTAGGTGTCCCATTCAATTACAAATAGATGAGAAAGAGAACATAATTTTGGTGTTTGCGTGCTGCTCAGAGTTTGACTGGTTGAAAAGCACTTGCATGTTTAAACTGACATGACCTAAAACTAAGGCTGTCACTTTTGTGAAAAAATCCTGTTCGATTTTTGAGACATAAGTGTTCATTGAATCGATTGTAAAATCTATTTTCCATGTCTAAAGACGTTTCCATTTATAGGCAAATCCACGGACACCTAACAGGCATTAGGACGAGCCTAAAGAGGGCACTTGAGACGCACAAGTCAGCAATATTCCTGATGATTTATTGGCGTGAAGTTTCGTGCACAATTACAAACAGGAGTGCAACATTCAGAGATCGAAATTAACAGCCTCCGACACGACAAATGCGGGTAAAAATGAACTGGCGGGAAACCCTGTCAGATCACGAGCCAATTTGGCGTGTTTCTATGTTTACTCACTTTGCTGGGGAAGTTAATGTGAGACAAATCTGCATGGATTTAGCGCAAATACGCAACTCGTGAGTCCTCATAAGACGGTGAAAATATGTAATTACAAAGACTACAAACCCCAAAGGCGCACATTTTCTCTCAATGAATGAAGCTAACTTTACTGAAGCTAACTTTACTGAAGCTAACGTCTGTCATTGTTTCTATAGTCTTACGGTATAATTGTAACGTTACGCCGTCATCGAGTGTTTTGTACCAGACTGTGTGCGAGCAGCGGATCTCGCTCGTTGTTTCGCTTCCGGGAGATGTAGTTCATTTAGTGATTTTCACATAAAACTAAATGTTACTCTTCTGTTTCATGACAAACTGCGACTTTCTTAACTTTCATAATTATCTTTTAGATTGACAAACATCATATGTGTAATTCAGGCCACAGATCAGACGGAATAAAAAGATAAGTTGTCTCTCGCCATTGACTACCATACATATTTGTTCCTAAATAAGGTCCCATGAGCCTTACCTAAAACGCATGAAAATGATCAACTTTCGCTCTATGATGGTTAAACTTTGCGATTAATCCAAGAATCATGTGCGTTTCGGGGTCCCTGGTCCGTACAGATTAGCTACGATCCCTGTTCTTGACATCGCACACCCTGCGATCATGTGAATCGTCATAATCGCGATACCGATGCTAAAAGGATCTATCGTGCGGCCCCAGATTGACCCGCTTGCATTGTTCAAGTAATCAGGTCTGCATTTGCATGCTTATGTGAAGTAGGGATGCAGTGATTACCGTATTTCACAATTAACCGCGCTTTAAAACGTCACGGTTTATTAATCGTAAAGACTGTGCTACACCGAGTGTTCTGCACGGAACTGAACTTTTGCACCTAACACAAAACGAAAACAAAGTTACACCAGCGGTGCACCAGCTTAATGCCGTGCTCGTCAACCACTATGGCAGAGGGACTAGCAGCGACTCTCTATTTCCACCGAAAAAACGCCTTAAGGGCCTGTTCACAGATCGCGTCTTTTGCGCTCAAGTTCGTTATTTCAAATGTAGGCGCGGCATGCGCGCTCATACGGGAAGCGGCGCGCTCGTTTTTTCCAAGCGCGTCCGCGCCGCATCGAGATAAAAACATCTCTACTTTTCATAATGCCGCAAACGCACCTTAGGTCAAGTGACAAGAACCAACACAGCAACGACAGATGCCTCCGGAGCGCAACCACCCTAGCGCTTTGGAAAAAGGAGAACGCGGCGCGCAACTTTCAGCTTTCAGTGCAACGTAAAAAAACAACAACAAAAAACAGCGGAATGTTTTGGTTACGCAAGTCTGTGGAAAACAGAATGTGACGTGCTCTCAAGAGTTTCAGTCAGTGAACATTTAACTTAATATGCTATTGCTTTCTCCTGTAAATGTTAGGCTTTGTAGTTTTAATATGCCCGGTGTAAAACACTGACATAAGATCAGGGCCGTGTAGACTTCTAGGACTACCAATTAACTGCATTTCAGTTAATAACACTGCATGAGAGATGTTCTCAGTTTCTTTCTATAATTTTTACAAACAAACCAAAATAATGACATTATAATAGATGATTTTCTAAAGGCACATGTAAAATTTGGATTAATAATTAAAAAAAAAGTATTAAAATAAGTACAATAAAATTGGAGTGGATAACATTTGGACTATATTTGATTTCTTTTAAAATAAATACATAGTTAATATTTAGCTTACATTAATTGAATTGAGCCAAATACTTTGTTTATTCTTATTTTCATTGGGATTTATTATCCCTGTATTTGTTTTTAAGTCAAATACCAACAAGATATTGTTTTCATGTTATCAAGTTTTCTATCCCAGGTTGAAAATAAATTTAGAACAAACTAAACACTTAATCATTTTGTGATCTATTTCAATCAAAGAGCCCTGCAGCCATTGACTTAATTTGTTATTTTTAAAAGAAAAATGATGGATGTTTACAAAGCACTTCTCTTTAATTCCAAAGGAAGAGATTGATTATTGTTTGTCATTTTATAATTTTGTACTGTGTTGTGGCAAATAACACATTAAAATCTAGTGTAGAGTGTTCATGTGATATTATATATATAGTGTTGTTAAATTAATTGATGCATAATAATCGTGATAATCGTTAAATCGTGATTATTTCTCAGACAATAATCGTACTTACAAAATCTGTAATTGTTGCATCCCTAATGTGAAGTATGTTTCCGGCCTGAGAGTTCATCTGTGACAGAGCAGCGCATCAAGACTTAATGATCGTCATCATGTTTAACGGGTCTTTGTTTATCTCTCTTCCTCAGCCATTTAAAGACAGGTGTGAGTGGTTTTACGAACATCTTCTGGCCGGACAGCCTGACTCGGATATGGTTCACCGGCCGGTTAATGAAAATGATATTCTTCTTGTTCACAGAGGTAGAAGAATTTCCACATTAGGGTCCTTCATATTTCTGTCCCCACTTCCTTTATCCATGTTTTTATCTTCTTCTTTCAGACTCTATATTCCGCAGCAGCTGCGAGGTTGTGTCGAAGTCCTCCAATGAGAAGCTCAAACAAGGCATTGCCGTGCGGTTCCACGGTGAAGAGGGAATGGTAAGCTTGTTCTTGTCACCCAGGAATATCTCTATATTAAATCTTTTGGCACTTTCAGACATGCAGCCCGGTCAAAGAGAGTAAACCACAAACCAAACGACGCCTCATTACACTGAGTCTACCACAGTTAGTGCTGTTGTTTGGCACCATGCAAAGTGGTAAAAGTATCATAATGGCAACAACCAAAATACAATAGCAAGAGCTTTATAGCAAGTCTCCTCCACTGGATGAAAATAAACATAGGCATGTTCGTAAGATGTAAATACAGGTGAAACTCGAAAAATTAGAATATCGTGCAACATGTATTTCAGTAATTCAAATTGAAAGGTGAAACTAATATATTTAGTATATACACTCACCTAAAGGATTATTAGGAACACCTGTTCAATTTCTCATTAAAGCAATTATCTAATTAACCAATCACATGGCAGTTGCTTCAATGCATTTAGGGGTGTGGTCCTGGTCAAGACAATCTCCTGAACTCCAAACTGAATGTCAGAATGGGAAAGAAAGGTGATTTAAGCAATTTTGAGCGTGGCATGGTTGTTGGTGCCAGACGGGCCGGTCTGAGTATTTCACAATCTGCTCAGTTACTGGGATTTTCACGCACAACCATTTCCCATTTCTAGGGTTTACAAAGAATGGTGTGAAAAGGGAAAAACATCCAGTATGCGGCAGTCCTGTGGGCGAAAATGCCTTGTTGATGCTAGAGGTCAGAGGAGAATGGGCCGACTGATTCAAGCTGATAGAAGAGCAACTTTGACTGAAATAACCACTATTTACAACCGAGGTATGCAGCAACGCATTTGTGAAGCCACAACACGCACAACCTTGAGGCGGATAGGCTACAACAGCAGAAGACCCCACTGGGTACCACTCATCTCCACTACAAATAGGAAGAAGAGGCTACAATTTGCAAGATCTCACCAAAATTGGACAGTTGAAGACTGGAAAAATGTTGCCTGGTCTGATGAGTCTCGATTTCTGTTGAGACATTCAGATGGTAGAGTCAGAATTTGGCGTAAACAGAATGAGAACATGGATCCATCATGCCTTGTTACCACTGTGCAGGCTGGTGGTGGTGGTGTAATGGTGTGGGGGATGTTTTCTTGGCACAGTTTAGGCCCCTTAGTGCCAATTGGGCATCGTTTAAATGCCACGGCCTACCTGAGCATTGTTTCTGACCATGTCCATCCCTTTATGGCCACCATGTACCCATCCTCTGATGGCTACTTCCAGCAGGATAATGCACCATGTCACAAAGCTTGAATCATTTCAAATTGGTTTCTTGAACATGACAATGAGTTCACTGCACTAAAATGGCCCCCACAGTCACCAGATCTCAACCCAATAGAGTATCTTTGGGATGTGGTGGAACGGGAGCTTCGTGCCCTGGATGTGCATCCCACAAATCTCCATCAACTGCAAGATGCTATCCTATCAATATGGGCCAACATTTCTAAAGAATGCTTTCAGCACCTTGTTGAATCAATGCCACGTAGAATTAAGGCAGTTCTGAAGGCGAAAGGGGGTCAAACACAGTATTAGTATGGGGTTCCTAATAATCCTTTAGGTGAGTGTACACATGCATGATTATACTTTTCAGAGGGTTGACATTTCTGTCTTTAAAATTTTTTTTTTTTATTGATTTCATGTAATATTCTAATTTTCTGAGATTTTTAATTTGGGGTTTTCATAAGCCATAATCATTCAAATTATAACTTTTGGACGATGTTCAAATTTTTCGAGTTTCACATGTATACACATCACCGCACTGCGCATGAGCAATGTATCCGTTTGAAAAGATAGTCGGATTCAAGTGTTTGCCTCATCATGTTTCCTCCTATGGAACGGATTATTCCAGGTCTACACCACTCTTCCAATCCGATCAAAATTTCATTCGGATCATGCACATCAGATTGGTTGAGGTATTTACATTAAAGGGGATAGTTTGCCCAATTTTTTTTAATTCTCTCATCATTTAATATTAATATATTTTAAAACTCACCCTCAAGTTCAAACTTGTATACGTTTCTTTGTTCTGCTAAACACAAAAGAAGATATTTTTAAGAATGTTTGTATCCAAACAGTTGTGTGGCACCATTGGCTTCTATTATGGAGATCACGGGGTTCATCTACTGTTGGGGTACCAACATTCCCCAAAATATCTTCTTTTGTGTTCAGCAGAACAAAGAAACGTACAGGTTTGGAACAACTTGAGAGCGAGTAAATGATGGCATTTTTTTGGGGGGGTGGATTGTCCCTTTAAGGCTTTTAAATCCTAGCCTGGTCCCACCAGACTCTCGTACATTTCATTTGTACAGAGAGTCTGGCCTCGCTCCATTGACAAGCGTTAACATCCTTGTAGGCGGGTACTCTGTTGAAGTTAAAACTATTGGATCTGCCCAGAGTCACTCTGGATCTGCCATAACCAATCGCTAACGTTTGGTCGTGACATATGACGACTCAATCTAGCGCACAGCAACAACGTCATCGTTCTCAGCCACTCCCTCTGTTCGCTGATTGGCCCGGTAAAAAATTTACCGGAGAAAACCAAAGAATACAGCACAATCCTAGCCTGGCAAGCCAGACCTACCTTAAGATGTTAGGTTTGGGAACTCACAATTGGCATGCCTCAATCCGAGGGGCGGGATAAACAGTTGTCTTTCAATATCCCTCTGCACGCCATAGGACAGCGCTACAACCAACCAGAGCAACGAACGGCTGTGGCTGAGTGAGTCCCATGCGTTTCCCACCAGCGGAGCTAGTTGATATATTAAACCTTCGCCGTATCTGGTCGTCAAAACTCCGAACACATCTTCCTTTTTTAAGAATGACTTAAGTGACGTTCTCTTAACTCCAAGTCCTCCAGAGTCGCGGCCAAAGCCGATTCGAAAGACCGCTGTTCGCCAGCTGCATCTTCTTTGCTTTCAATTAGCAGGGAAATCACCTATGGAAATCACAGCGCAGAACCGTCACAACTCTGCCATCATTGTGTTAAGCCCGCCCACCAACTCTATACACGATGTGATTGGCCTGACCAGAGTTTGGTTTTTCCACTTCGAAAGCCAACGGAGAGTTGCTAGACCACACTGGCTGCAAAATAATTTTTGCTGCCGCTAGGGTGCGTGTAGATTTCTAGGCTAGCACAATCCCAGACTGAAGGAAAATGAAAATTGAGCGGAAGTACGTAGGAGGGTGGAGCCAGGCTATTTTTTTATTTGTTTTTATTAAGCAAGCAATACAAATACAAATAAGTACATAAGAAAGAAAAAAAAACGCAACAGTGGAGAAAAAAAAAAATATAAACCAATATAAATGTGAGAAAAAAACAAAAACAAATATCGGACAAACAAAAATAGTTGATGACAAGCAAGATTGCATAATACAAGAGAAAACAAGTGAGCCAACAAATATACAAACAACATGATTTCCATTACGCGAGAGTAGATGTTAAAACTTCATGCTGATTTGTACTCGGCTTTCGCCAAGATAAGCACAAACTAAGACGTAGCTTAACAGTAACCTATGCTTCACCCATTTACGCTTCTTTCCATATGGTGATGTGAATCTCCTTCTGTCCGGCGTTAACGGCTGCAGTGTACCTGGCGCGTCAGTACACACAACGGCTGCAACTACAGTGTGGTCTCCCTAGTGGACCAGCACGACAACCGTCTGGATTGAGCCGAGTAGGGGACATCTCTAGGGTCTTCAAGTGGGCACCTTCCGTCCTCAGTGTTTCGTCGACTAGCCCACGACACCTCAAGAGGGCTCGACAGTGACTCTGGCGTCCCAGAGTCACCCCCCTCCGTCCCCCACTCAACACAGCCCAGCTTACTGACATAAACAACATAAAACAGAGGGCAATACGGATTGCCAGGCTATTTCAATCAGGCATTATGACCCAAAAATATTATTGCTAGATTTTACTCCACTAAAAAGTCGCATTAAAAACGTTTTGCGGAAGACTCAGAATTGAAATCTATTTCAGTTCCCGAACGCCTGAGTTCTCTAGAGAGCGGTCCGCTTGTCAGGGTTCAGATGCCACTCCTTCACATGAACCGCACAAGCAAAGCAAGCTCAGCAGAGTTCGTTTTAATCCAACCAAACCTGCCACGTGTGAACACGATTGATGAAGGCAGCATTATCTCGCTTTGCATCAAGAGTCTATGGCTATTTTACAAGGTTTTAGATTATTTTATCTCTGGGGTTTTGATGCAAGGATCTTATGGAAGCTTGTGTCCGCCACAGAATAAAACATTTCAAAAGATAATTGCGACTTTTTATCTCACAATTGCTTATTTCACAAGAAACTTTATTTCTCACAATTCTGACTTTATAACTCGCAATTCTGACTATAACTCGCAATTCTGACTTTATTTCACACAATTCGGAGTTTATATCACACAATTCTGACTTTATAACTCGCAATTCTGACTTTATAACTCGCAATTCGGACTTTATATCACACAATTCGGACTTTATATCACACAATTCGGACTTTATATCTCACAATTCTGACTTTATATCACACAATTCTGACTTTATATCACACAATTCTGACTTTATATCACACCATTCTGACTTTATAACTCGCAATTCAGACTTTATAACTCGCAATTCTGACTTTATATCTCGCAATTCTGACTTTATAACTCGCAATTCTGACTTTATAACTTGCAATTCTGACTTTATAACTCGCAATTCTGACTTTATAACTCGCAATTCTGACTTTATAACTCGCAATTCTGACTTTATAACTCGCAATTCTGACTTTATAACTCGCAATTCTGACTATATCACACAATTCGGACTTTATATCACACAATTCGGACTTTATATCACACAATTCGGACTTTATATCTCACAATTCTGACTTTATATCTCACAATTCTGACTTTATATCACACAATTCTGACTTTATATCACACAATTCTGACTTTATATCACACCATTCTGACTTTATAACTCGCAATTCAGACTTTATAACTCGCAATTCTGACTTTATATCTCGCAATTCTGACTTTATAACTCGCAATTCTGACTTTATAACTCGCAATTCTGACTTTATAACTCGCAATTCTGACTTTATAACTCGCAATTCTGACTTTATAACTCGCAATTCTGACTTTATAACTCGCAATTCTGACTATATCACACAATTCGGACTTTATATCACACAATTCGGACTTTATATCACACCATTCTGACTTTATAACTCGCAATTCAGACTTTATAACTCGCAATTCTGACTTTATATCTCGCAATTCTGACTTTATAACTCGCAATTCTGACTTTATAACTCGCAATTCTGACTTTATAACTCGCAATTCTGACTTTATATCACACCATTCTGACTTTATAACTCGCAATTCTGACTTTATAACTCGCAATTCTGACTTTATATCTCGCAATTCTGACTTTATAACTAGCAATTCTGACTTTATAACTTGCAATTCTGACTTTATAACTCGCAATTCTGACTTTATAACTCGCAATTCTGACTTTATAACTCGCAATTCTGACTTTATAACTCGCAATTCTGACTATATCACACAATTCGGACTTTATATCACACCATTCGGACTTTATATCACACAATTTTGACTTTATAACTCACAATTCTGACTTTATAACTCGCAATTCTGACTTTATAACTCGCAATTCTGACTTTATAACTCACAATTCTGACTTTATAACTCGCAATTCTGACTTTATAACTCGCAATTCTGACTTTATAACTCACAATTCTGACTTTATAACTCGCAATTCTGACTTTATAACTCGCAATTCTGACTTTATAACTCGCAATTCTGACTTTATAACTCGCAATTCTGACTTTATAACTCGCAATTCTGACTTTATAACTTGCAATTCTGACTTTATAACTCGCAATTCTGACTTTATAACTCGCAATTCTGACTATAACTCGCAATTCTGACTTTATATCTCGCAATTCTGACTTTATAACTCGCAATTCTGACTATAACTCGCAATTCTGACTTTATATCACACAATTCTGACTTTATAACTCGCAATTCTGACTTTATAACTCGCTATTCTGACTTTATATCACACAATTCGGACTTTATATCACACAATTCGGACTTTATAACTCGCAATTCAGACTTTATAACTCCCAATTCTCACTTTATATCACTCAATTCTGACTTTATAACACACAAATCTGTCTTTATAACTCGCAATTGTGACTATATCACACAATTCCGAAATGTAAACTCTCAATTGTGAGAAAAAAAGTCAGAATTACCTTCTTTTTTTTTTCTTTTTTTTTTCTGTGGCAGAAACGAGCTTCCATAAGATCTAGGTTTGATGTCATGAATATCTTTATTCTGTCTTTTTCTCAGGGTCAGGGTGTGGTCAGAGAGTGGTTTGACATTCTGTCAAATGAGATCATCAACCCGGACTATGCGCTGTTTACACAATCTGCCGATGGTAAGTGACATCCTCTCTAAAATGCAGTGTAGGTCAAATGTCTGTCTCCTATGTCAGGATCCCACTGGCCAACTTCATATTGTCCAGCTACTCTACTGAAACATCTTCTCTTCTGTCTGTAACACTCATCAGTTGATATGGAAATAGAGTGACAAAAAAGTGTAAAGAAAAAATAAGGATGCAATTCATAAAGTTCCTCTTTGAATGGGTGTGATATGGATTTGATTTTTTACAGAAATACAATACAAATTCTATGTACATGTTTAGTTTCAATGAAAAAAAAAAACATTTACATTCTTTCCACCTCATTTTGCAAAGGTAAAGCTATTTTCAGTGACTTCCGATTCATTAGCCTTCATTATTCAATAACTGGAAGAATAGCAAAATGCTTTAAATGAAAAAATAATTTGCGCTACAAACCAGCGTGTGCAATAATACATTTAAAAATATATAACAAATAACAGTTTGCAATAGCACGCAGAATGACAGACAGTTTTTGTACAGCTCAAATAATGGGAAGCGATGAGACCGGGAGTACAAACGTCCGCTCCCACTCTATCGTTAAAAATAAGGTGGATAAACGTACAAGTGAAAATTGGTCTGGATTGAACAATCACCATGGAAGAGTCTGCGTTTACTATGTTGCTCTTGAAGAGGGAAAAGTTTGGAGCTGATGTGGCCCAGCAAGCACTTCTGCGTTTAAAAGACGTCTAATAGCGTCCAAACACAGCCCAGACGTCTAGGCTAAAACAAGGCACAATTTCGGCTGTCAGAGAAAATTTAATAGACTTCTAAACCATATCCCAAGAATAGACTATAGTCATCAATTAGATAACAAAGAAATGAAATGAGTGAAGAAATAAAAACCAAGCAGCTTGTAATCACTGTTTACTGTGCTTACATGATGGAATATCATACATCTCGCAAGTTATTCTGGCAAAAACGACATGTAACCAAATTCAAGGTTATTTTGGCTAAGAGTGTGTTACTCATAGCCGGACTATATCGGGTCTATAGTTAACCGAGACGGTGAAATGACGGCTATTGCTTGCTGGGGGTGATCTGAGCCAGAGAAGGCTTCTCTCAGTGTGGGGAAAGCTCATTGGTCCCTGTCAAAGGGCAGCTTGATGTTGTCTGAGGGTCTGAGGGCCATGAACTCTGCTGGGACTCGCTGAGGACATTACCATCACCCGCTGAGAGATGTGCCACAGAGTCTTTCAAGTCAAGTCATCCTCATTTATATAGCGCTTTTAACAATGTGGATTGTTTCAAAGCAGCTTTACAGAGATAAACATATAATTTAAGGTAACAGAGATTTTTTTGGCTTTATAGCGGTTCTTGAATAATGTTATTTTCCAGCTTTTTATTGTCATTTGTCATTACATTTTGGGCTGCTAAGACGACGCCGTTCTCTCTAAACAGACTTTAAACTGAACCTGTGATAGACGCTGATGCGCATTAAGAACTGATTCTATAGTTATGTGCGCAGGTTTGTAATTCCCTACAAACCATGCCTAAACAAACTACTTGTCTTGCCTATACATTTTAATACAGAAGTCTATTTTATTTTATGAACGACTTTAAATGAACGACTTCAAATCAGCAAAGAGAGATTGGCCAGTGGGAATCCGCCTTCAGAAGAATCATCTCCTCTGGGATTTATGCAGAAACATTCCCTTCCCTTCCCTTCTCAGATACACTATGTTGTGTTTAAATATGTATGCATGGATTTTTTTTTTTACCACGTTACCAGGTACCACGTTTCAACCCAACAGTAATTCCTCTGTAAATCCAGACCATCTGAACTACTTCCGATTTGCTGGTCAAATCCTGGGTCTGGCTCTCTATCATCGACAGCTGGTGAACATCTACTTCACACGCTCCTTTTACAAGCACATACTGGGTAACACACTCCACTCTCAGAGTCACTCTCAGAGTCATTTCTTTTTACATTGACTCTGTTTGTTGAACTTGTTCTTGCATGCATATGTGTACAGATGAACTTGTATAGACATGCTTCATATGCTTTAATCAAGTGAGTGAACTCAATACATGGTCATCAGGGTTTGAAATCAACACCTGCCAAATGCGGGTAAAAATCAACTGTGGCGGGTAACGCTGTCAAATCACAAGCCAATTTGGCGTGTTACTAAACTTACTATGTTTACTCTGCTGGGGAAGTTCGTGTAAGCCAAATCTGCGCAGATTTGGCGCAAATACTCAACTCGTGAGTCTTCATGATATATTAAATACAGCGTATTGTGCAGAATCTGCACATTTCTGGCTTACTTGAACACACACGTCACTACGCAACAAATAACGGCGCGCTTGTTCATTCGCACTGAAGCAATAGCAAAGATTTTTCGATTAACAGCCATTATTATTTTCCAACATCCTACATTTTTAGATGTTCTTTGTGCGGTGTTGATCTGTCCATCTAAAATACATTTATGGTGATAAGGATGAAAGAGAAAGGGAGGAGATGCTTTTGTTGAATAAGAGGTAACACTTTACAATAAGGTTCATTAGTTAACATTAGTTAACTACATTAGTTAGCATGAACTTATAGTGAACTGCATTTATACAGCATTTATCAATCTTTGTTAATGTTAATGTCAGCATTTACTAATACATTATTAAAATCATGTTAACATTAGTTAATGCACTGTGAACGAACATGAACAAACAATGAACAGCTGTATAACGTTAACAAAGATAAACAAATACAGTAATAAATGGTTAGTTCATGTTAGTTAATACATTAACTAATGTTAACTAATGAACCTTATTGTAAAGGGTTACCGAATAAGAAATGAATGTATGACATCAATTTTATTTTATATATATATATATATATATATATATATATATATATATATATATATATATATATATATATATATATATATATATATATATATATATATATATATATATATAAAGCTGTGACGCAGTTAATCTGGTTTATATCTTTTTTCTTTTTTTTTTTAGGGGGCTAGTAGAAGTTCTGGCTGGCCGGTAGCTTAAACATTTAGTACCCTGATGGTCATTGTCATTGCGCATGATTACAAGCACAAGAATCAGAAATTGTCATATGCGTCATGTACCCAATAAGCCACAAACTGATTAAGCCAGTTTCACGGTTTGTAGAGTGGGGAAATAATGTGCATATAACACGCATCACGTGTTAAAATGTGTCTTGTGTGTGATCTTCGCAGGCATCCCAGTGAGCTATCAGGATGTGTCGTCCATTGACCCAGAGTATGCTAAAAATCTTCAGTGGATCCTGGACAATGACATCAGTGATCTTGGCCTTGAGCTCACCTTTTCCGTGGAGACGGATGTGTTCGGAAACATGGAAGAGTTCCCGCTCAAACCAGGAGGAACTGCCATTCAGGTCACACAAGACAACAAGGTAATACGGTATATATATATATATATATATATATATATATATATATATATATATATATATATATATAGGTGTTGTCATTGTTTTCAGTTAGAAGTGTCTCAGTTCTCTTTTATAGTCAAGTAAACTACAGTATATGTGAGTCGAGAGGAATCCTGATTTGTCATTTAGAGCATTTATTTGCATAAAATAGCAGTTGGTTAAAATGGTAACACTTTACGATAAGGTTCATTAGTTAACTACCTTAGTTAACATGAACTAAGAATGAACAATACTTCTACAGCATTTATTAATCTTAGTTAAAGGGGTGGTTGATGTGCGATTTTTTCATATTAAATAGTGTGTAATGTTGCTGTTGGTGCATGAACAGTATCTGCAAACTTGCTGCGCTGAAAGTTCAACGTAAGCAGAGATATCGTCTTTTAATGCCTACAAAAACGACTCGAATGGGACTACAACGATATACTTCCCGGGTTTTATACGCAACTAACCCAAAAATTGACATCAACCCTCCCTCCGTAATATGCAAAAAAAGGGGGCGTGGCCATATTTCTGCGGCTTTGTCGAAGAGGAAGAGATGTAGTGGAGAGCTGTAGCCATGCCGTCCAAAGTGTTATTTTCACCCAGCTGTCAGGTCTTCTGTGTTCGGGCTTCCCACGGACGCTGTAGTTCGTCAACAATGGCTAAAATGTATGTTTGATCATGTTCCTGAAAATTGCCATCGTAATTTAGCTCTCTGTGCTGCGCATTTTACATAATTCAATGCCGGATTCAACAAGAAACTGTTATTAAAACATGAATCAGTTCCGGCTTTAAAACCAGAGGCAGCAGTTGTTGGGCCACAACCTGCAAGTAAGACTTAATCATTTTAAATGTATTTTCATGTATAATTTCAGACGTAATGTTTTAGTTTTATCAAGGACGTAAACAAATGCCAGCGCTGGCTTTAGTAGCCTCTTAGTTATGCTATTTCGTGTGTCTATGACATTCGCGTACACACATTTTGGACCTGAATTTGTAATTATGTACTAATTTTGTAAATGTATTTTCCATGTATACTTTGACGTAATATTTCGATTTGATCAAGAACGTAATGCCAACGCTGTTTGTTTATAGTAAGTAGCCAGTTAGTTCGATGCTATTTTGTGTGTATAAGACGAACGATGTATAAAGTTCAAAACATGATATGTAATCGCAACAGCAAACTTCAGCTGCTGTTATCAGTGTACAGTATGGGTTTAACACAGTTGCCACATGTACACCTAAAGAAAACGATACACTGAGTAAACTAGGTTTTGTGAACAGATAAACGGTTGTTCATTATATCGATAAAACAATACGTTTAAAAAACGGTATTACTCAGTCATTTATTCAGTTATATTAAATGTTTAATCAGGAGAAAACCGTATCTCAAAAGCTAACAAGCAGCAGTAGCATTTTCAAGTAACAGCGGATCGAAATTCTTATATAATAATAGTAGAATAGAATAATAATAAAAAAATGTACCATTCAGAAACGTTTTGTAAGAGCCGTGTTTGGGGAGGTTCAGCTTGACTCTCTTCATCGCCGCTTTCTGGGTCTGGTTCTGGCTCAAACTGATACGGCAGTATCGACACCATTATTTACATTTGACCGGAGCACATGCAACTTCCGCCCGTAAAGGTAATGGGCGTGAAGTTCCCGGACAACGTGCACTACGCAGTTTAGCCAATTACAACACACCGGCCCAACTAACCAATCTGAGCCCATTGCCTGTTTCTGAGGGAGTGGTTTCATAGAATCAGGAAGTCAACCGGTCGTTGACATAGGAGAAGGCGGCTTACAATAAAGGTGAAATTTATGAAAAATAAGGCTTTAAAAAAACAACAACATGAAGACATGTTATATTGCACCCCATAAACACAATCATGCAAGGAAAAAAAGCAGTAAACCACTCCTTTAATATTAATTTCAACATTTACTAATACGTTATTAAAATCAAAAGTTGTATTTGTAAACATTAGTTAATGCACTGTGAACTAACATGAACAAACAATGAACAGCTGTATTTTTATTAACTAATATTAACAAAGATTATTAAACACTGTAACAAATGTATTGCTCATTGTTAGTTCATGTTAGTTAATTAACTAATGTTTACTAATGAATCTTATTGTAGTGTTACCGTTTTAGTGTTACTGAAAACATATTTGTGGCATGTCTAAATCAAACCGTTGGAATCATCTGTAGGGAACATTGGGGTAAGATGAGTCAATTACCAGGCTAGTTAAAGGGGTCATCGGATGCAAAATTCACTTGTATATGGTGTTTGCATATAAATGTGCTTTTGCAGTGTGTGGACACAACCACCATACAACGAAAAAAATCCATTCCCTCCTATTTTTTTTTATCCTCAAAAAGCCTTAACACTCATATGTCATATAATATGTCATGTAATGAGCAGTTGCTCATTATCATTTAAAGAGACATGCACTGGAACAGGTCGCTGTGAACAGAGCTGTTTTTGAGGAGGTAAATAGGAGTTGTTTTACATGAAGACCCTAAAGAATCAGCCCAACTTTTGGAAAATGGGCATCCGACGACCCCTTTAGTATTCATTGCATTTGAAGCTAGTTGTGTCTCTTTGTAACCATCATGTTTTAAATAATTTCCCTCATTAAAAACTTTTACACATGAAATCAAAGGTACTTTAGAAAAAGAAAATGAATTGTAGTTTTCAAAAAGCAGTTTAAATCATTTACATGAGTTTTTTTTGTTGGTGGTATTCGCCCTCGTTTTAGTCACCCAAGACTACTGAGTACAAAGCGCTCTCTCTGTGGTTGTGAAGAAGTGAATGATGGTTTGATTTGTGCTGTTTCTGTGTGTGTCAGGAGGAGTATGTGCAGCTGGTGACGGAGCTCAGGATGACCCGAGCCATTCAGCCGCAGATCAATGCTTTCCTGCAGGGCTTTCACACTTTCATCCTTCCCTCGCTCATACAGCTCTTTGATGAATATGAGCTGGTCAGTGGATTCCTCCTCTCATCTCTGCATGAGACTCATGCAAAGATCTCTTTATATTCTCATGTTGCATTTTCCATTTGGAGTTTCTCTCTGCTGTTTTTCTTTCCTGTGCTCACTGAAGAAAAGAAAAAAATCATAGTATGTTTTTAGTATGGATTAAGACGATAGAGCTGAGCACCAGTTAAATGAGCAGGTTAATTAGTTCTTTCAAACACATCCTGTATATATAAGATTCATCCACAACATAAACATTAGATTAGCACTTGCATTTGCACTGCTATTGCTGTGAATGCACAAGTAAACTGGAATCAAGACACGGTTTCTTAACCAGACGCGATGCGATTGCAGCGACAAGCAATTTGTCTGTCTACACCAGATGTGACACCACAAAATCATCAAAAACCACAACCAATCAGAAGAGCGTGTGGGTGGAGTCTCTCCAAGAGCACTGCACTCGTAACCAAATCAATTAATAACCACAGCCAATCAGAAGAGTGTGTGGGTGGAGTCTCTCCAAGCGCTCTGCTCTCGCAACCCAATCAATTAAAAACCACAGCCAATCAGAAGAGCGTGTGGGCGGAGTCTCTGCAAGCGCTATGCACTCGTAACCAAATCAATTAAAAACCACAGCCAATCAGAAGAGTGTGTGGGTGGAGTCTCTCTGCAAGCACACTGCACTCGTAACCAAATCAATTAAAAACCACAGCCAATCAGAAGAGCGTGTGGGCGGAGTCTCTGCAAGCGCTATGCACTCGTAACCAAATCAATTAATAACCACAGCCAATCAGAAGAGCGTGTGGGCGGAGTCTCTGAAAGCGCTATGCACTCGTAACCAAATCAATTAAAAACCGCAGCCAATCAGAAGAGCGTGTGGGTGGAGTCTCTCCAAGCGCTCTGCTCTCGCAACCAAATCAGTTAAAAACCACAGCCAATCAGAAGAGCATGTGGGCGGAGTCTCTGCAAGCACACTGCACTCGTAACCAAATAATTTTAACATTTAAAAATTAAAAATTCATACTGAGTGACTGAAACAAACTTTGTCAAAGAATACATGTTTGTTCAAACTGAGTTTGCAGTTTAAACAGTTTTGTTTACTCAATATCTAAGGTAAATTATCCTTGAAGATCCTTGTAGCTTTAAATACGCTTTAAATTCTTTTAACATTAAATAAAGCACAAAATCAGTACCCGAGATTATCATTGTCATACTTTATACATTTCTAAACTAGAATCGCCGTGTATTGCCGTCGTGTCTGGTTTGGACACTTGGTGTGTCGTTGTGAATACACCGTTGCCATAACAACACACTACAAAATCCTAAACAGTCTCTAAAATAGAGAAAAATAACATCTGAAGTGTGAAGAATTCACAATATCGTAAGTAAACAACTACAACAAAATAATGACATGCTGTTATAGGAGCTCAGGTTTTCACTAGGTTGGTTTTACATGTTGACTTTTATTTTGATAAATGTTTTATATGGTGATAAATGTTTATACATTTTTCAAAATGTCTGTAAATTAGGTTAATATTTTTGATAAAGTCAGCATGAAAGGGAAGTCACGCTGGTATTTTGCCCCGCCCTTGTTGTTAGAATATTTATATTTTGAGTGAACTATTTCTTTAAAAGAAGGAATGCGTTAGGAATGCCTAAATCAGAGCGTGTGTGTGTGTGTGTGTGTGTGTGTGTGTGTGTGTGTGTGTGTGTGTGTGAGTAGGAGCTGCTGTTGTCAGGCATGCCTGAAATCGATGTGATGGACTGGAAGAGGAACACAGAGTACACTAGTGGATATGACCTGCAGGAGCCTGTGATACAGGTATCCCATCAGCACAACTATAATTCTCTTCACAGGGGTGGAAAGTGAAACACAGTATATTATCAACTTTTACACATCACAGCATACACATTTATTAATAGTGAGAGCACTTGTCAGAGATAGCAACAGTAGTAAAGGGTAAATGGCTGAATAAAGTAATTGTTACACTTTTTTTTTCTTTTTTCTTTTTTTTTTGCAATGCTGCAGCGATTAAAAACAATACACAAAAATGTATCAGTTCAAGAATATCTGCTGTTTTCTAGTTTCAGTGATGTTATAGCCCAGCCTGTTTCAGCCAGACTTACATGTGTCTTTGTTACAGTGGTTTTGGGAAGTGGTTGAAAATCTCACTCAAGAAGAAAGAGTCCTCCTCCTGCAGTTTGTTACAGGAAGGTACGTAT
Source organism: Tiaroga cobitis (assembly GCA_030578255.1). Taxonomy (NCBI): domain Eukaryota; kingdom Metazoa; phylum Chordata; class Actinopteri; order Cypriniformes; family Leuciscidae; genus Tiaroga; species Tiaroga cobitis. The sequence continues at coordinate 6,275,578 of CM060606.1, forward strand.
CGATATTTCCTCGAGCTGTATTCAGGCATTTAAAACAGGGAATGCTGTATAAATGTTGTCAGAGAGTAACTATTGAGCATTTATAAGCATCTATAGGGTACAATAGTGACCTCGTTCCTTCCTGATACTAAGCTTTCAGTTTTTCTCTCTCCAAATTGTCTGCCTTAAAAGAAAAAATGGCTGAGAAAAAGAGGGAAAAAATGGAGAAGGAGAATTCTTTGGTGTCACAATTTTAAGGATGGTTGCATGCTTTGTAAATCGATTACATGCTAAATGTTTTCAGAATTTTTAATCAGAATGTTCTTGGTGTTGTGTTTGGGCTCTACTAGAACAGGTTTTCATGCTTGAATGTTCAATAAACACATTATTCTCCTCATATTCTCCATTGTTGCGGCTCCTCTCTTCCCAGTCTGTCAGTAACGCTCTGTTTACTTCCTGTCTCTATAAAGCCCCTCCTTCTGAAAAGCACACTGTGCTCTGATTGGTCGGCTGGAGCAGTGTGTTGTGATTGGTTGAGCGCTTCAAGTGTGTTTGGGAAATGTCCCGCCCCTTCCCATAACCGCCAGTTTAACACACTAACTCAACCAGGCCCCGCCCCTTTATTCTGCGTATGAATTATTATAATGAGTAATATTGTGACGTGTTCGTTCCCGGAAGAAACTCAAGACTACAATGGAAACACTGACACTGATATAGAGAATCTTCTTCATTTTACATAAATGTTATTTTCTAGACATTACTGTGAAATATTGTTCAAATTAGCTATTGCAGTTATTCCCTATTAAAATAGTGTATTTTAGTGTTTTGTTTCCCTCCCGCAAAACAATTAAAACATTGTTATAGCAGAAAAAAATAATGAAAATTAATAATAAAAAAAGAAAAGTTCTATAGTTTTTTTTTTCACTTTGCTTACAATATTTTATAGACTATAAATACCTTTTTTTGGTGAGGAAAGTCACTTATTATGTACAATAGTAATAATAACACTTATATAATTACAAATGATGTAAATCCCTGATACAGTAATTCATGAACATTTATAAATTTACACTATTTAAGACTGATCTAAGTAACCACCAGTTTAACACACTACTCAACCAGGCCCCGCCCCTTTATTCTGCGTATGAATTATTATAACGAGGAATATTGTGACGCGTTCGTTCCCGGAAGAAACTCAAGACTACAATGGAGGCGTTTCAGGAGTTCAGAAACACTGACACTGATATAGAGAAGAACTGGAGCTTTGCAGAGCTTTTTCATGCTCAAACAGCAACATAATAGCCTTTTTTTTTTTTTCGTCTAACAGTTCAAGAGTCCCTCACGGAGGATTTGCTTTCCTGATGGGCGGCAGTGGTCTCCAGAAGTTTACTATCGCCGCTGTGCCCTACACATCAAACCTACTGCCTACCTCTAGCACATGGTGAGACGTGAGGACAGTGCTGTTCAGCTCTAGAGGGCACTGTGGCTCTGCTCGTGTTTCTGAGCTGCTTAGGACATAATGATGAACAACAGGGACAGGAACAAAGAATAACACATACAAAAAAAAAGTGCATGTAATGAAACCAGTGTGGCTCTCACTTACCTATCTCTCTGTTCTCCCAGCATTAACATGCTGAAACTCCCAGAATACCCCAGCAAGGACGTCCTGCGTGATCGTTTGCTGGTTGCACTGCATTGTGGGAGTTACGGATACACCATGGCGTGACGCGGGCGTTTGCGTTTGCTGAGACTTCTGCTGTATGGACACACAACGCACACACGACTCAGTTCAGGGATTCTTCAACGCTACAATTCAAAAGCCTTTAAATTTCGAGTCTTTGACAAGGACATCAGTGGAGAACGACACGAGCTCATGAGTTCACGACACTCCAGGCGCTGAGGCCGGTTTGCATGTATGAAAACAAGTCCAGGTCACATTTCACCATCAATTCCAAATAAGAAATTATATTTTGCATAAAGATTAAGATTTATTTGATATATTCCCATTGCTGTAATAGTCATGTTTTCCGTATTGCATCAAAAATCATCACTATTTTACATTTTCTTTCTTATTAAAATCAGCATAAATTACCCAGATAGATAAATACTTGACTTTTTGTTTGTTGTTGATGTTGTTTTTCCACAAAATCTAATTTGTCATAAAAATACGCTATGCATTTAAATATTTCTTTTTACATTTTTTTGGTGAAATATGACCCACGTATGTTCTTGACCGGTTTCATGAGATTCTCTCTTATGGGCTGTTGGATTCATTCATGCAAATGTCAGTTTTATTTTACATTGATAACTGTATTCCAGGCTGTATTATTCCAGCTATTTGATGCTGTTTAACTCACACCATGCTTCAGTTGTGTGTGTGTGTGTGTGTGTGTGGATGCATGTGAGATGGGTGAATATTTATAGCTGATAAAGTCAACACATTATTGAAAATTGTTTTGTTTTTCTGTTGCATTGATGTATTTGTCTCTTGTGGCACACTTTCTCTTAGTGTTCTAGACTGTTTTTTACTCTCATGATCATTGTGCCATATATATTTTCCATGTACTCATGTGTATTTAGTTATATATGAGGTTGTCATCATAGTCCAAAAATCCTTTATTTTATATTTATGTCTAAACCGTTTCTGTGCAATTAAGTTATTCTGTAAAAGTATCAAGTAATGTGTTTGGGCTGTGCCAAATATTCTCACCAACAAATCATGTAGTTTCCTCTTGTAAAATACGGACATGTCAAGAAATGATTTTGAAAAGGGAAGTCAGATCATTTTGGGAATGTACAATATCTTTACTATTGGTTGTGAATTAAAGTGAAAATGTAGATTTATAAATCTATTTATTCTAATTTATCATTATGATTTGGGATTCAATTTGTTTTTGTACTTGTAATAACGGAGTATACTGCACAATCTTTTGGATATTACAGGTTGGCAGCAAAAATATTAAAGTATGGATTTTATTACAAATGAAGCTAACTCTTATTTATTTGTGTTTAAACATTTTAGAAGGTTTCAACAAGCATAATTCATTTCTATGACAAGCGATGACATATTTCTGTAGGCCAACCATGAAGTCAGCATCACCTGGTTCCCTCAATGACAAACTAGTAGTTTTTTTTTTTTTATTATCCTTTGGATTATAGCAGAAACTAATCTATGTGACCAACAAATGGTTTTGATTCTTACACGATTTTTTTTTTTTTTTTCATCATGATAATCTTGAGCACAAACTTTTATGAAGTTTGAAGCCTATTTACAATCGCCAGAAGTAAAAAGCTAAACGTAGGCTATGAACGAACTTAAACCATGGTCACATGACTTCAACATCACGATCATTAAGTTAACTCTTCCATTCTTCAAGGTGGTTTTACTGGTGTATTTTATGTTGTAGGATAATACATAAAAATAGCTTGACCTTTCAGGCATTTAACCAAAACACCATTGAATTTAGGCCGATGGAACCAGAAATGCTAAAATGCAAACTCTGGGTTTTGGCCTACAAAAAATACGTCACGCCTGCAGCGCTTCATAGCAGGGATGAATATTCAACGGCACTAATAATAAACAGCTTTCTTTAAAAATTACACTTGACACTGGATTCTCTTTTAAAAACAAACATAAACACAATCTTTAATTTTCTCCTGCTGAAGCTCAGCATCTTGAACACAACCAAGCACCTCACAACATGATACGCATCGATTCTTGCCTACTATTACCGTAGTGTGTATGAGGCCCTGGGTAGTCGGTGAAAGTGCTGTTTTGAAATCACCTGCTCACTACGGTAATGCTATTGTGATTGCAAGCTGTTCTCCATGGCAACACAGCATCCAGAGCAAGAGCGACTCCGCATGGGAGCTGGGACAGATGCCAACTAAACATATGTCACCATGACAGACGAGCAAAAACAAGATTGAACGAGTCAGAGAAGTAGGGGGAACTAGAATACGCTTGAATAGAACAGAATATGTGACCCTGGACCATAAACCCAGTCATAAAGGTAATTTTTTTTAAATTGAGATTTATATATCATCCAAAAACTAAATAGATAAGCTTTCCATTGATGCATGGTTTGTTAGGATAGGACAATATTTGGCCGAGATACAACTATTTGAACGTGGAATCTGAGGGTGCAAAAAAATATTAACATTGAGAAAATCGCCTTTACAGTTGACCGAATGAAGTTGCTGCATCCACTCACAAAAATAAATGTTATAAATTTACGGTAGGAAATTTACAAAATATCTTCAAGCAACATGATCTTTACTTAATATCCTAATGCTTTTTGGCATACAATAAAAATCAATAATTTTGACCCATACAATGTATTGTTGGCTATTGTCACAAATATTCCCGTGCTACTTATGATTGGTTTTGTGATCCAGGTTCACATATACATACTGAAGACAAAAATGTTGCTGTTTAATTTAGTATCATTTTGACTGGGTGAGAGGAAGAAGAAACATAAAGGCATGATGGGGCGAGAGGAAGGAGAAACATAAAGGCATGATGGGGTGAGGAAGGAGTAACATAAAGGCATGATGGGGTGAGAGGAAGGAGAAACATAAAGGCATGATGGGGTGAGGAAGGAGAAACATAAAGGCATGATGGGGTGAGAGGAAGGAGAAACATAAAGGCATGATGGGGTGAGAGGAAGGAGAAACATAAAGGCATGATGGGGTGAGAGGAAGAAGAAACATAAAGGCATGATGGGGTGAGAGGAAGGAGAAACATAAAGGCATGATGGGGTGAGAGGAAGGAGAAACATAAAGGCATGATGGGGTGAGGAAGGATAAACATAAAGGCATGATGGGGTGAGAGGAAGGAGAAACATAAAGGCATGATGGGGTGAGAGGAAGGAGAAACATAAAGGCATGATGGGGTGAGAGGAAGGAGAAACATAAAGGCATGATGGGGTGAGGGAGGAGAAACATAAAGGCATGATTGGGTGAGAGGAAGGAGAAACATAAAGGTATGATGGGGTGAGGAAGGAGAAACAAAAGGCATGATGGGGTGAGAGGAAGGAGAAACATAAAGGCATGATGGGGTGAGGAAGGAGAAACAAAAGGCATGATGGGGTAAGGGAGGAGAAACATAAAGGCATGATGGGGTGAGGAAGGAGAAACATAAAGGCATGATGGGGTGAGAGGAAGGAGAAACAAAAGGCATGATGGGGTGAGGAAGGAGAAACATAAAGGCATGATGGGGTGAGAGGAAGGAGAAACAAAAGGCATGATGGGGTGAGGAAGGAGAAACATAAAGGCATGATGGGGTGAGAGGAAGGAGAAACATAAAGGCATGATGGGGTGAGGAAGGAGAAACATAAAGGCATGATGGGGTGAGGAAGGAGAAACAAAAGGCATGATGGGGTGAGAGGAAGGAGAAACAAAAGGCATGATGGGGTGAGGAAGGAGAAACAAAAGGCATGATGGGGTGAGAGGAAGGAGAAACATAAAGGCATGATGGGGTGAGGAAGGAGAAACATAAAGGCATGATGGGGTGAGGAAGGAGAAACAAAAGGCATGATGGGGTGAGGGAGGAGAAACATAAAGGCATGATGGGGTGAGAGGAAGGAGAAACATAAAGGCATGATGGGCTGAGAGGAAGGAGAAACATAAAGGTATGATGGGGTGAGGAAGGAGAAACATAAAGGCATGATTGGGTGAGAGGAAGGAGAAACATAACGGTATGATGGGGTGAGGAAGGAGAAACATAAAGGCATGATTGGGTGAGAGGAAGGAGAAACAAAAGGCATGATGGGGTGAGAGGAAGGAGAAACAAAAGGCATGATGGGGTGAGGAAGGAGAAACATAAAGGCATGATGGGGTGAGAGGAAGGAGAAACATAACGGTATGATGGGGTGAGGAAGGAGAAACATAAAGGTATGATGGGGTGAGGAAGGAGAAACATAAAGGCATGATTGGGTGAGAGGAAGGAGAAACAAAAGGCATGATGGGGTGAGAGGAAGGAGAAACAAAAGGCATGATGGGGTGAGAGGAAGGAGAAACATAAAGGTATGATGGGGTGAGGAAGGAGAAACATAAAGGCATGATGGGGTGAGAGGAAGGAGAAACATAAAGGTATGATGGGGTGAGGAAGGAGAAACATAAAGGCATGATGGGGTGAGGAAGGAGAAACAAAAGGCATGATGGGGTGAGAGGAAGGAGAAACAAAAAGGCATGATGGGCTGAGAGGAAGGAGAAACATAAAGGTATGATGGGGTGAGGAAGGAGAAACATAAAGGCATGATTGGGTGAGAGGAAGGAGAAACATAACGGTATGATGGGGTGAGGAAGGAGAAACATAAAGGCATGATTGGGTGAGAGGAAGGAGAAACATAAAGGTATGATGGGGTGAGGAAGGAGAAACATAAAGGCATGATTGGGTGAGAGGAAGGAGAAACAAAAGGCATGATGGGGTGAGAGGAAGGAGAAACAAAAGGCATGATGGGGTGAGGAAGGAGAAACATAAAGGCATGATGGGGTGAGAGGAAGGAGAAACATAAAGGTATGATGGGGTGAGAGGAAGGAGAAACATAAAGGCATGATGGGGTGAGAGGAAGGAGAAACATAAAGGTATGATGGGGTGAGAGGAAGGAGAAACATAAAGGCATGATGGGGTGAGGAAGGAGAAACATAAAGGTATGATGGGGTGAGGAAGGAGAAACATAAAGGCATGATGGGGTGAGAGGAAGGAGAAACATAAAGGTATGATGGGGTGAGGAAGGAGAAACATAAAGGCATGATTGGGTGAGAGGAAGGAGAAACATAACGGTATGATGGGGTGAGGAAGGAGAAACATAAAGGCATGATTGGGTGAGAGGAAGGAGAAACATAAAGGTATGATGGGGTGAGGAAGGAGAAACATAAAGGCATGATTGGGTGAGAGGAAGGAGAAACATAAAGGCCTGATGGGGTGAGAGGAAGGAGAAACAAAAGGCATGATGGGGTAAGGGAGGAGAAACATAAAGGCATGATGGGGTGAGGAAGGAGAAACATAAAGGCATGATGGGGTGAGAGGAAGGAGAAACATAAAGGCATGATGGGGTGAGGAAGGAGAAACATAAAGGCATGATGGGGTGAGAGGAAGGAGAAACATAAAGGCATGATGGGGTGAGAGGAAGGAGAAACATAAAGGCATGATGGGGTGAGGAAGGAGAAACATAAAGGCATGATTGGGTGAGAGGAAGGAGAAACATAAAGGTATGATGGGGTGAGGAAGGAGAAACATAAAGGCATGATTGGGTGAGAGGAAGGAGAAACATAAAGGCCTGATGGGGTGAGGAAGGAGAAACATAAAGGCATGATGGGGTGAGAAGAAGGAGAAACATAAAGGTATGATGGGGTGAGGAAGGAGAAACATAAAGGCATGATGGGGTGAGGAAGGAGAAACATAAAGGCATGATGGGGTGAGAGGAAGGAGAAACATAAAGGCATGATTGGGTGAGAGGAAGGAGAAACAAAAGGCATGATGGGGTAAGGGAGGAGAAACATAAAGGCATGATGGGGTGAGGAAGGAGAAACATAAAGGCATGATGGGGTGAGAGGAAGGAGAAACATAAAGGCATGATTGGGTGAGAGGAAGGAGAAACAAAAGGCATGATGGGGTAAGGGAGGAGAAACATAAAGGCATGATGGGGTGAGGAAGGAGAAACATAAAGGCATGATGGGGTGAGGAAGGAGAAACATAAAGGCATGATGGGGTGAGAGGAAGGAGAAACATAAAGGTATGATGGGGTGAGGAAGGAGAAACATAAAGGCATGATGGGGTGAGAGGAAGGAGAAACATAAAGGCATGATTGGGTGAGAGGAAGGAGAAACAAAAGGCATGATGGGGTAAGGGAGGAGAAACATAAAGGCATGATGGGGTGAGGAAGGAGAAACATAAAGGCATGATGGGGTGAGAGGAAGGAGAAACATAAAGGCATGATGGGGTGAGGAAGGAGAAACATAAAGGCATGATGGGGTGAGAGGAAGGAGAAACAAAAGGCATGATGGGGTGAGGAAGGAGAAACATAAAGGCATGATTGGGTGAGAGGAAGGAGAAACAAAAGGCATGATGGGGTGAGGAAGGAGAAACAAAAGGCATGATGGGGTAAGGGAGGAGAAACATAAAGGCATGATGGGGTGAGGAAGGAGAAACATAAAGGCATGATGGGCTGAGAGGAAGGAGAAACAAAAGGCATGATGGGGTGAGGAAGGAGAAACATAAAGGCATGATGGGGTGAGGAAGGAGAAACATAAAGGCATGATGGGGTGAGGAAGGAGAAACATAAAGGCATGATGGGGTGAGGAAGGAGAAACATAAAGGCATGATGGGGTGAGGAAGGAGAAACATAAAGGCATGATGGGGTGAGGAAGGAGAAACATAAAGGCATGATGGGGTGAGAGGAAGGAGTAACATAAAGGCATGATGGGGTGAGGAAGGAGAAACATAAAGGCATGATGGGGTGAGGAAGGAGAAACATAAAGGCATGATGGGGTGAGGGAGGAGAAACATAAAGGCATGATGGGGTGAGGAAGGAGAAACATAAAGGCATGATGGGGTGAGGAAGGAGAAACATAAAGGCATGATGGGGTGAGAGGAAGGAGAAACATAAAGGCATGATGGGGTGAGAGGAAGGAGTAACATAAAGGCATGATGGGGTGAGGAAGGAGAAACATAAAGGCATGATGGGGTGAGGAAGGAGAAACATAAAGGCATGATGGGGCGAGAGGAAGGAGAAACATAAAGGCATGATGGGGTGAGGAAGGAGAAACATAAAGGCATGATGGGGTGAGAGGAAGGAGAAACATAAAGGCATGATGGGGTGAGGAAGGAGAAACATAAAGGTATGATGGGGTGAGAGGAAGGAGAAACATAAAGGCATGATGGGGTGAGAGGAAGGAGAAACATAAAGGCATGATGGGGTGAGAGGAAGGAGAAACATAAAGGCATGATGGGGTGAGAGGAAGGAGAAACATAAAGGCATGATGGGGTGAGAGGAAGGAGAAACATAAAGGCATGATGGGGTGAGAGGAAGGAGAAACATAAAGGCATGATGGGGTGAGAGGAAGGAGAAACACAAAGGCATGATGGGGTGAGGAAGGAGAAACATAAAGGCATGATGAGTGAGAGGAAGGAGAAACATAAAGGCATGATGGGATGAGGAAGAAGAAACATAAAGGCCTGATGAGTGAAAGGAAGGAGAAACATAAAGGCATGATGAGTGAAAGGAAGGAGAAACATAAAGGCATGATGAGTGAGAGGAAGGAGAAACATAAAGGCATGATGGGATGAGGAAGAAGAAACATAAAGGCCTGATGAGTGAAAGGAAGGAGAAACATAAAGGCCTGATGAGTGAAAGGAAGGAGAAACATAAAGGCCTGGTGAGTGAAAGGAAGGAGAAACATAAAGGCCTGATGAGTGAGAGGAAGGAGAAACATAAAGGCATGATGGGGTGAGAGGAAGGAGAAACATAAAGGCATGATGGGGTGAGAGGAAGGAGAAACATAAAGGCCTGATGAGTGAGAGGAAGGAGAAACATAAAGGCCTGATGAGTGAGAGGAAGGAGAAACATAAAGGCATGATGGGGTGAGAGGAAGGAGAAACATAAAGGTATGATGGGGTGAGTGGAAGGAGAAACATAAAGGCATGATGGGGTGAGGAAGGAGAAACATAAAGGCATGATGGGGTGAGAGGAAGGAGAAACATAAAGGCATGATGGGGTAAGGGAGGAGAAACATAAAGGCATGATGGGGTGAGAGGAAGGAGAAACATAAAGGCATGATGGGGTGAGGAAGGAGAAACATAAAGGCATGATGGGGTGAGAGGAAGGAGAAACATAAAGGCATGATGGGGTGAGAGGAAGGAGAAACATAAAGGCATGATGGGGTGAGAGGAAGGAGAAACATAAAGGCATGATGGGGTGAGAGGAAGGAGAAACATAAAGGCATGATGGGGTGAGAGGAAGGAGTAACATAAAGGCATGATGGGGTAAGGGAGGAGAAACATAAAGGCATGATGGGGTGAGAGGAAGGAGAAACATAAAGGCATGATGGGGTGAGAGGAAGGAGAAACATAAAGGCATGATGGGGTGAGAGGAAGGAGAAACAGAAAGGCATGATGGGGTGAGAGGAAGGAGAAACATAAAGGCATGATGGGGTGAGAGGAAGGAGTAACATAAAGGCATGATGGGGTGAGGAAGGAGAAACATAAAGGCATGATGGGGTGAGGAAGGAGAAACATAAAGGCATGATGGGGTGAGAGGAAGGAGAAACATAAAGGCATGATGGGGTGAGGGAGGAGAAACATAAAGGCATGATGGGGTTAGAGGAAGGAGAAACATAAAGGCATGATGGGGTGAGGAAGGAGAAACATAAACGCCTGATGGGGTGAGGAAGGAGAAACATAAAGGCCTGATGAGTGAAAGGAAGGAGAAACATAAAGGCATGATAAGTTAGAGGAAGGAGAAACATAAAGGCATGATGGGGTGAGAGGAAGGAGAAACATAAAGGCATGATGGGGTGAGGAAGGAGAAACATAAAGGCATGATGGGGTGAGAAGAAGGAGAAACATAAAGGCCTGATGAGTGAAAGGAAGGAGAAACATAAAGGCATGATGGGGTGAGGGAGGAGAAACATAAAGGCAGGATGGGGTGAGAGGAAGGAGAAACATAAAGGCCTGATGAGTGAGAGGAAGGAGAAACATAAACGCATGATGGGGTGAGGAAGGAGAAACATAAAGGCCTGATGAGTGAGAGGAAGGAGAAACATAAAGGCATGATGGGGTGAGGAAGGAGAAACATAAAGGCATGATGGGGTGAGAGGAAGGAGAAACATAAAGGCATGATGGGGTGAGGAAGGAGAAACATAAAGGCATGATGGGGTGAGAGGAAGGAGAAACATAAAGGCATGATGGGGTGAGGAAGGAGAAACATAAAGGCATGATGGGGTGAGAGGAAGGAGAAACATAAAGGCATGATGGGGTGAGGAAGGAGAAACATAAAGGCATGATGGGATGAGGAAGGAGAAACATAAAGGTATTATGGAGTGAGGAAGGAGAAACATAAAGGCATGATGGGTTGATGGAGGATAAACATAAAGGCATGATGGGGTGAGGAAGGAGAAACATAAAGGCATGATGGGGTGAGAGGAAGGAGAAACATAAAGGCCTGATGAGTGAGAGGAAGGAGAAACATAAAGGCATGATGGGGTGAGAGGAAGGAGAAACATAAAGGCATGATGGGGTGAGAGGAAGGAGAAACATAAAGGCCTGATGAGTGAGAGGAAGGAGAAACATAAAGGCATGATGGGGTGAGGAAGGAGAAACATAAAGGCATGATGGGGTGAGAGGAAGGAGAAACATAAAGGCATGATGGGGTGAGAGGAAGGAGAAACATAAAGGCATGATGGGGTGAGGAAGGAGAAACATAAAGGCATGATGGGGTGAGGGAGGAGAAACATAAAGGCAGGATGGGGTGAGAGGAAGGAGAAACATAAAGGCCTGATGAGTGAGAGGAAGGAGAAACATAAACGCATGATGGGGTGAGAGGAAGGAGAAACATAAAGGCCTGATGAGTGAGAGGAAGGAGAAACATAAAGGCATGATGGGGTGAGGAAGGAGAAACATAAAGGCATGATGGGGTGAGAGGAAGGAGAAACATAAAGGCATGATGGGGTGAGGAAGGAGAAACATAAAGGCATGATGGGGTGAGAGGAAGGAGAAACATAAAGGCATGATGGGGTGAGGAAGGAGAAACATAAAGGCATGATGGGATGAGGAAGGAGAAACATAAAGGTATTATGGAGTGAGGAAGGAGAAACATAAAGGCATGATGGGTTGATGGAGGATAAACATAAAGGCATGATGGGGTGAGGAAGGAGAAACATAAAGGCATGATGGGGTGAGAGGAAGGAGAAACATAAAGGCATGATGGGGTGAGAGGAAGGAGAAACATAAAGGCCTGATGAGTGAGAGGAAGGAGAAACATAAAGGCATGATGGGGTGAGAGGAAGGAGAAACATAAAGGCATGATGGGGTGAGAGGAAGGAGAAACATAAAGGCATGATGGGGTGAGAGGAAGGAGAAACAAAGGCATGATGGGGTGAGGGAGGAGAAACATAAAGGCATGATGAGTGAGAGGAAGGAGAAACATAAAGGCATGATGGGGTGAGAGGAAGGAGAAACATAAAGGCATGATGGGGTGAGGAAGGAGAAACATAAAGGCATGATGGGGTGAGAGGAAGGAGAAACATAAAGGCATGATGGGGTGAGAGGAAGGAGAAACAAAGGCATGATGGGGTGAGGGAGGAGAAACATAAAGGCATTATGGGGTGAGGAAGGAGAAACATAAAGGCATGATGGGTTGATGGAGGATAAACATAAAGGCATGATGGGGAAGAAGGAGAAAAAAGGCACGATGGGGTGAGAGGAAGGAGAAACATAAAGGCATGATGGGATGAGAGGAGGAGAAACAAAGGCCTGATAAGTGAGAGGAAGGAGAAAAATAAACGCATGATGGGGTGAGAAGAAGGAGAAACATAAAGGCCTGATGAGTGAGAGGAAGGAGAAAAATAAACGCATGATGGGGTGAGAAGAAGGAGAAACATAAAGGCCTGATGAGTGAGAGGAAGGAGAAAAATAAACGCATGATGGGGTGAGAAGAAGGAGAAACATAAAGGCATGATGGGATGAGGAAGAAGAAACAAAGGCATGATGGGGTGAGGGAGGAGAAACATAAAGGCATGATGGGGTGAGGGAGGAGAAACATAAAGGCATGATGGGGTGAGAGGAAGGAAAAACAAAGGCATGATGGGGTGAGAAGAAGGAGAAACATAAAGGCATGATGGGCTGAGAGGAAGGAGAAACATAAAGGCCTGATGAGTGAGAGGAAGGAGAAACAAAGGCCTGATGAGTGAGAGGAAGAAGAAACATAAAGGCATGAAGGGGTGAGGAAGAAGAAACATAAAGGCATGAAGGGGTGAGAGGAAGGAGAAACATAAAGGCATGATGGGGTGAGGAAGAAGAAACATAAAGGCATGAAGGGGTGAGAGGAAGGAGAAACATAAAGGCATGATGGGGTGAGAGGAAGAAGAAACATAAAGGTATGATGGGCTGAGAGGAAGGAGAAACATAAAGGCCTGATGAGTGAGAGGAAGGAGAAACATAAAGGCATGATGGGCTGAGAGGAAGGAGAAACATAAAGGCCTGATGAGTGAGAGGAAGGAGAAACATAAAGGTATGATGGGCTGAGAGGAAGGAGAAACATAAAGGCCTGATGAGTGAGAGGAAGGAGAAACATAAAGGCATGATGGGCTGAGAGGAAGGAGAAACATAAAGGCCTGATGAGTGAGAGGAAGGAGAAACATAAAGGCATGATGGGGTGAGAGGAAGAAGAAACATAAAGGTATGATGGGCTGAGAGGAAGGAGAAACATAAAGGCATGATGGGCTGAGAGGAAGGAGAAACATAAAGGCCTGATGAGTGAGAGGAAGGAGAAACATAAAGGCATGATGGGGTGAGAGGAAGGAGAAACATAAAGGCATGATGGGATGAGGAAGAAGAAACAAAGGCATGATGGGGTGAGGGAGGAGAAACATAAAGGCATGATGGGGTGAGGAAGGAGACACATAAAGGCATGATGGGATGAGGAAGAAGAAACATAAAGGCATGATGGGCAGAGAGGAAGGAGAAACAAAGGCATGATGGGGTGAGGAAGGAGACACATAAAGGCATGATGGGCAGAGAGGAAGGAGAAACAAAGGCATGATGGGGTGAGGAAGGAGAAACATAAAGGCATGATGGGATGAGAGGAGGAGAAACATAAAGGCCTGATGAGTGAGAGGAAGCAGAAACATAAAGGCATGATGGGGTGAGAGGAAGGAGAAACATGAAGGCATGATGGGGTGAGGAAGGAGAAACATAAAGGCATGATGGGATGAGGAAGAAGAAACAAAGGCATGATGGGGTGAGGAAGGAGAAACATAAAGGCATGATGGGATGAGAGGAGGAGAAACATAAAGGCCTGATGAGTGAGAGGAAGCAGAAACATAAAGGCATGATGGGGTGAGAGGAAGGAGAAACATAAAGGCCTGATGAGTAAGAGGAAGGAGAAACATAAAGGCATGATGGGATGAGGAAGGAGAAACATAAAGGCATGATGGGGTGAGAGGAAGGAGAAACATAAAGGCATGCTGGGATGAGAGGAGAAACATAAAGGCATGATGGGGTGAGAGGAAGGAGAAACATAAAGGCATGATGGGGTGAGAGGAAGGAGAAACATAAAGGCCTGATGAGTGAGAGGAAGGAGAAACATAAAGGCATGAGTGGGTGAGAGGAAGGAGAAACATAAAGGCCTGATGAGTGAGAGGAAGGAGAAACATAAAGGCATGATGGGGTGAGAGGAAGGAGAAACATAAAGGCATGATGGGGTGAGAGGAAGGAGAAACATTAAGGCATGATGGGGTGAGAGGAAGGAGAAACATAAAGGCCTGATGAGTGAGAGGAAGGAGAAACATAAAGGCCTGATGAGTGAGAGGAAGGAGAAACATAAAGGCATGATGAGTGAGAGGAAGAAGAAACATAAAGGCATGATGGGGTGAGGAAGAAGAAACAAAGGCATGATGGGGTGAGGAAGGAGAAACATAAAGGCATGCTGGGATGAGAGGAGAAACATAAAGGCATGATGGGGTGAGAGGAAGGAGAAACATAAAGGCATGATGGGATGAGGAAGAAGAAACAAAGGCATGATGGGGTGAGGAAGGAGAAACATAAAGGCATGATGGGATGAGAGGAGGAGAAACATAAAGGCCTGATGAGTGAGAGGAAGCAGAAACATAAAGGCATGATGGGGTGAGAGGAAGGAGAAACATAAAGGCCTGATGAGTGAGAGGAAGGAGAAACATAAAGGCATGATGGGGTGAGAGGAAGGAGAAACATAAAGGCATGCTGGGATGAGAGGAGAAACATAAAGGCATGATGGGGTGAGAGGAAGGAGAAACATAAAGGCATGATGGGGTGAGAGGAAGGAGAAACATAAAGGCATGATGGGGTGAGAGGAAGGAGAAACATAAAGGCATGATGGGGTGAGAGGAAGGAGAAACATAAAGGCCTGATGAGTGAGAGGAAGGAGAAACATAAAGGCATGATGGGGTGAGAGGAAGGAGAAACATAAAGGCATGATGGGGTGAGAGGAAGGAGAAACATTAAGGCATGATGGGGTGAGAGGAAGGAGAAACATAAAGGCCTGATGAGTGAGAGGAAGGAGAAACATAAAGGCCTGATGAGTGAGAGGAAGGAGAAACATAAAGGCCTGATGAGTGAGAGGAAGAAGAAACATAAAGGCATGATGGGGTGAGGAAGGAGAAACATAAAGGCATGCTGGGATGAGAGGAGAAACATAAAGGCATGATGGGGTGAGAGGAAGGAGAAACATAAAGGCATGATGGGGTGAGAGGAAGGAGAAACATAAAGGCATGATGGGGTGAGAGGAAGGAGAAACATAAAGGCCTGATGAGTGAGAGGAAGGAGAAACATAAAGGCATGATGGGGTGAGGAAGAAGAAACAAAGGCATGATGGGGTGAGGAAGGAGAAACATAAAGGCATGATGGGGTGAGAGGAAGGAGAAACATAAAGGCCTGATGAGTGAGAGGAAGGAGAAACATAAAGGCATGATGGGGTGAGGAAGGAGAAACATAAAGGCCTGATGAGTGAGAGGAAGGAGAAACATAAAGGCATGATGGGGTGAGAGGAAGGAGAAACATAAAGGCATGATGGGGTGAGGGAGGAGAAACGTAAAGGCATGATGGGGTGAGAGGAGGAGAAACGTAAAGGCATGATGGGGTGAAAAGGAGAAACACGGAAACGCATAGACCTGGCATAAATACATAAATACAATCTTCTCAAGTTTCTCTCCTGACATATAAGAACAAAGATTTTTCTTGGCAAGATAACTGGTGTCTGGTCCCGTGAATCAAATAATAATGAGGGAAAGGCTTTATTCCAAGTCTATGTGCGTGCCATTTATTGTGTCCTCAATGGACAGACGGAACGAATACAGATTGTAATTTTCATGCTATTGTGCTTTTCCAGGAAGTTGTGGCGGTCCACACCCTCTTGTGTGACACGTATGACTCTTGCATCCCATTCCATTCCAATCTGTTCCAGCTCAACTGAAGTTCCAGTCCATGAAATTGGAAAGAAGGGGGAGTTTTCACTTCACACTGAGACACCTTCATCCAAACAGCTCTTTCTCCGTCAAACTCTGATTCTCATGTGTGATTGTACAGTAATCAACAGCTGAATCATCCTTAGACACCAAATATGACATGTAATTGCTGTTTACACACGTTCTGCGGTGACTTCCAGTTTCCTTAGGCACATTGAAAACGAGATTTATATTAGCACTTCAATCAAATTTAGCTGAAAACTAACAAGTGTTGTGTGGGGTTGGAGATTTGATCTTCTTGAGGCCATCATTATCTGTGGATCAAAACACACTCAGGATTTGACACGATTTATGATTGCTCTCGCCCTATTAAGATCTGATTAACCTGCAGGTGGTTCCGGTAGATTTACATTTCTCTGATGCATCACACAAACCCTGATGCTGCACACCCAGGGGTCGAACTTACAGAGAGCAACCAAGATGACACATATAAGGTCAAATACAACGGCATATAAGGGGCCTCCTCAGAGTGCCTTGTTGGCCCACTGAATGCCTTTTTTTTGTATCAGGCTACCAGCTATTGTAACATCAACATTTTAAAGTCTCCCTGTAGTCAATAATTGTATCCCTTAAAAAAAAAAAAAATTTAAATAGCTTAAATGCAATTCTACACCCTTGCCTCATTTAGTATACGCATATCAGGTCAACGAGTGGATCTCTGAGCTGCTGTGAGTGAGTGGAGGCGGGGCTCATTTGCATATTCATAGAACCACGTATACTATATGAGGAAAAGGTATAGAGTTACATTCAAGCTATTTTACGGTATGAAGAAATCTATTTTTCAAGGAAAAAACGTTTAAACATAATTTTGGTGATCAAAGATGATTTTTAAGGGATGCAATTATTGGGGGGACTTTAAATCTTTAACCCTCTGAGGTCGGCTATCGCGCCGGCGCGATAGTCTCGCTTTTTTCTTATCAGTGCAAAAGAAACTCAAAATACTCTGTTGATTTTGATCTTACATATTAAGTGTTGTACATCATTAGATCCTGATAAGTGTCTATTTTTTTTGTGGATACTCACAATAAAAACAAAGTGTTGCGCTTTTCGCCAAATAAAGAAAAACAAACATGATGCGCGTTCTGCCTTCTCTCTGTCAGTGAAGTCCATTCTGAAACGCGCCCTAAGATTAACTTTAATTCCGCGAATACTTGTCATACAGGCACGAGTGTTTTTCCATAATGAAGCTTGAACTCTCTTCTTTTAAATGAATTAATTTATATAAAAAAACAAATATTCTCAGCTTATGTAATCTGTATGAAAAGAGAGAGATGTCAGTATTTTTCTTTCCAGCTCATTATACCTAATTACGCATTAATGTGCCACGCCCACGGAGAGCGCGCGCTATTCAAACGCAAATGATCTTAGACAAGCCATTCAAACATGCCAACGCCCACCAGCTGGATTATAAAACACATCGTGTTTAGTAAGTATCTTGTACAGCTGTGTACACAGTGTATCCTTTCGCTGTGAGGAATATAGCCCTATCTAACCCTGGAAAATGTACCAGAAGTGCTGGTAGTTTCATTTCGAGGAGCAACGGATCCAGCTGATGTAGTAAGTCATTTATTCTAGTGCTTTGTTATAATCGTGATATTGAATAGTGTCGGACTGTAAACCGCAAAAAGACTGTTTAAATATGAATTGCGTGTCTGTGTGTAGGCTAAATGATGAGTGAACGGCATAGGCGCGCGCGCTTTGTTTACTACAGTTATACAGCGCGTGCCTTGTTCATTCACTCTCGCACCTATATTAGTAAACGTTATGTTTACATGAACACATACAAACTATATTGCTATAGCCTACTAAGATGAGTAAAAATAGACTGAAATATGTTGAAATAAAATGTCTGTATAAGCAACAAGCTGCAAATTCACATGTATATACTAATATATCATACACAATATATTGCAGACTAAATATGAAAGTTTAGACATGATTTTGTGATTAGTTTTGGATAGATTATAAAGTTTTGACTGTAAAAAAAGACTACTGTCACATTAAATAGGTACGCTTTTGTTCACCAATTTCTGCTCATAGTTAAATATACTATAGTATGATGTTTTGTCAAAAATAAAGTAGGTATATTGAATTATCAACTAAGATGTTATTATAGTGTTTGTTCCAATATTCAAACTAATAAATCCTCACCTTTTTTAATACGTATGATAAAATGTATACTTTTTACAAAGAAATACACTTGAAATATTGTTAAAATTGTAATTGTTGTTGTAATTGTAACCTATTTGTAATTGGTTACAATTTCTAATTGTAAAATATGCATAGGCTATATAGATCATTTCTTTTGTCCTTGCATTCTTTGGGATCCTGTGACACACCTGTGTGAAAGGGCTAATTAATATGCAGCTCATTATGCGGCACATTATCCGGCCTTTGTCTTCTCAGGTGTGAACACGCCTCCACGCATATTGCCTTTCCAAACCAAAGGTCTCTAATAAAATTTAAATCAGTGTATGTGTTTGTGTAAATGATTAGGCAGGATGATTTTTAGATCATTTTGAAGTAAAAATTCTAGGCAACAACACTCATTAGTCAAAAGTCTTGTGGACACATATTTAGTATGTGTTTTGTGGCCTTATTTCAGAAACTTTAAGTTTTAGTTTTTTCAATAACCATGCATAAGCAATATTCTCTCAAAAATACAAACATGTTTCATAATTGTTGCTCAGAAATTACGGTAGCCCAGTTTGTGCTATATTGAGTGAATTTACACCTTTGCCATTCAAATGTTTATAAATAACTGAAAAAAGCACAAATGTCAGAGCATGTCAGAACACCTCAAGGACCCCAAAAACCCTTAGACCTCAGAGGGTTAAGTAAAAAACTAAAGAAGCAAACAAACGGGCCCCTTCTGCCGTGTTCATTTTGGAGATATATTTAGTATTTAATCGAAGTCTGAAACAATATGATAATTTTATACACAGGGTAAAATTTAAGTGGTTTTAAGTATCCAAATAAGAAGCACCGTTACTCATGGCCAACAATGCAATGTCAGTAACACAAAACCTTGTTGGCTCTTGTGTGATGATGTGTGTTAAGCATGTCTCAGTGTTAAGTCACTTGACATGATCCAACACTTTAGTCCATTGTTCAAAAATAACCTAAATGAAGCTCCCAATAAACTATCTGCTTTTTTATTTATTCCTATTAGACATTTAAGCGAAGCTTTTAAAAACTTAAGGCATACCGGACACAAATACTTTACAATTTATAAAATGCAATCCTTCTGTTGGGTTGTTTGAACTGCATGGACTGATGACTGCATCTTTTGAACATATCAAAAAGGTCTCACTGTGATGTAATCTACAGTGTTTGAATACAAAGTTACATAAGGGAAGATGAAGCATCCTTATTTCCTCTCTTTATCAACACTACCCCATTTTATCTACCTACAGACACTCTCAGCCCTGGACATTGGAATCATGTCTTAGATAGTCTTAGTCATGTCTTAGTCATGTCTTCTTAGTACTTGTTCCAAAAAAAGAAGAAGAAGAAAAAAAATGAAAGAAATTACATATGGTTGGAAATGACATCATTTATGTCTGTCACCATTATATGTCCCTTTTTTAATTATTTCTGAAGCCAGTACATTCCCTCCTGGGAGGAATACATTGTTATTAAAGGTGCTCTAAGCGATGTCGGGTGACGTCACTTCTTGTTGACGTTTAAAGTATTGTCAAACAAAACGGAGGCTAGCTAGACCCTCCCTCCTCCTCATCCGCGCACTAACCTCCCAAACCCCGCCCCCAAGTCCTTCTTGTCGGTTATTGGCTGGAACAGTTTGTTATGTTTCGTGAAGCGGGTTGGCCCAGTTTGTTTTTGTTGCCGTTTGTGGAGCCTGGGCTGTCTGCAGAGACCGTGTTTTTTTACAGTGTGTTCAGGGGACAGGCAGCGAGCGGATAGTGAGGAAATGGTTGCTGTATGTGACAAAAAATGTTTTGGCCTAAAAAACGCTTGACATCGCTTAGAGCACCTTTAAGTCTCACCTTGTTGTTGGGGTCTTTTCTCAAATCATAGGTGAAAGTCAGGGTTCCTAAAGGTTTTTTTTTCTCGCATGTGAGTGTATTGTAGAGTATAGAAATAATTTCAAACTGCAAAAACTCCAATTGACAGTCAGTTTTCTCTGGGTTTGTTGGCACGAGTTCATGCTTTCAACACTCCCGCCTAGAGCTACCCTTTCAGAAGGGCACAGAATACTGACAGAATACTGACAACAACAAATATGAGGATGTCCTTTACCAAGCAGGGATGCCCTAGAACCACAAGAGCAAAATGCAGCTCTATCATGAAAAGACAATCTCCTCCTCATGCCTCCCAGAGAGCGTGTACTGGTGATCGGCAGCTTTTACTGGGCAGGAGTCGGAGAAGTGTCCAGACATGTGAGATGCTATGGTTTCCCAAGCCTGGTGGAAGACTGGAATTCAGCTGGCTTGGCAGTTTGCCATCACAATTCAGTTTTACTAACCAGGGGTGAGTTTCCCAAAAGCATTGTTGGCCAACTATGATCGCAGGTTGGTGGTTGGAGTATATTGTTGAACTAACGTGGTTCAAATGACATAGGTGCGATTGGTTTTGGGAAACATTCGTGACTAGCTAGGTAGTTTCTACAACAATGTGTCATACTATCCCAGCTAACAAATATATGTTCTTATAATGTTTTACTAGCATTCCCATTAAGTTATGAAAACGTTATTTCTTATGGAGGTAGTTTTGTTTCTTTATTATTCAATCAAATAAAATAAAATAAAAATATTTTCAATTAAAAAAACCTTCACTTCAATGAAAAAAAAATTTCAATCAAAGAAAAAAATTATTTGAATCCAAAAATATATTTGAGACTCAAAAAAATACATTTGAACACTGCTTTTCTTTGATTGAAAACGTTTTCTTTGATAGAAGTCCGTTTTTTGTTTTTGTTTAAAGCAACCTTTTTAATTGAAGTAACATTGTTTTTTGATTGGACCATATAATGGGTAGGACATTTGTGTCTTTATCATTCAATCAAA
This sequence comes from Tiaroga cobitis, assembly GCA_030578255.1. NCBI lineage: Eukaryota > Metazoa > Chordata > Actinopteri > Cypriniformes > Leuciscidae > Tiaroga > Tiaroga cobitis. The sequence continues at coordinate 6,296,805 of CM060606.1, forward strand.
AAAGAAGTTGCTTCAAACAAACAAACAACAGAATCAATAAAAAAGTCACTTCAATGAAAAGATAAACATTTTCAAATATAGAAAATCGTTTTTGAATGCAAATAAAATATTTGAGACTCCAAAAAATTGCATTTGAACACTTTTTTTTTTATTATTGAAAATGTTCTCTTTGATTGAAGTAATCTTTTTTGTGTTTGGGCCATACATGGGTAGGACATTTGTGTCTTAATCATTCAATTCCAAAAAAGTTGTTTCAATCAAAAAAAATATTTTCAATCAAAGAAAAAACTGTTCAAATGCAACAAAAAAAAAAAAAACCCGTGAATAAAAAAAGTATTGAAGTTTTTTCGTTGTTGTTTTATTTTATTTTTTTGAAGTGCAAAAAGTTTTGAAGTTCAAATTTTTTTGATTGAATTATTTTGACACAAACGTTCCGCAGTGGGCGGGTGCTTCTCTATTGGTCAGACATGTTTGATTGACAAGTGTCTACACCAACGACATCTTTCTGACAAAGAAGTCATGTTCGCCACTCGGGATTCATGAATTTTGGGGCATCTCGCCCGGGGGGCGGGGTTACGTCCTGCGTCACATCTCTCATGCGGGTTGAACGGGTTCTCGTCGACCAGTGTCATTGACAGACGAGAAAAGCCGCGACATTTAAAAATACTACTGTTATTGTGTCACGAAATGTCGTTTTAATAGTTTTTCAGTCGACAATGTAGTTGTTTAAAGGTCAAATCTGTGGTTTATTTATAAAGATAGCACCTATTTAAAAAATTGATCTGACGTTTTCGGAGTTGTGATATCCAGTCTTTCACCGGGCGCTCAGCGCTCATGTACCCCGCCGAGAACAGCCGTACCTCGGCCAGTGCTTCTGACGTTTGCCGCTGGCTCTGATGTCTCTAGTCTAGTGGTTAAAACATGAGATATAATTCGTCTTGTGTATATAACGGGCGATCTTTGGTCTCATTAATCTATCATTTGTTCCCTGGCAAATCGTTTTGGCTGAGGGCAAAGGGAAGTTTCATAATTTTTATATTTTGGCTATTCTAACGTTGTATCCTGCTGTATGTTTGTCTGAATCGTTTACTTTATTTCTTGTCTTGTATAACTTCTTATACCTTTTAGGCTACTTATACTGTTACAGTGTCTATTACTGATCAATAAAACTAAAATGTAACAAAAATAGACAGGGTTGTGTCATTTTATTTTATATAGCCTATATTTTATATAGCCTTTTCATTACAATTTTATTTGCTGTATACTGTTTGTTTATTTTATTGACTAAACTATTTACTATTACTTTTCACTTTATCTTACATTTACTCTTTGCGTTGCACTGTAGTTGTATCATATCTATAAAGGATCCATCACATGCTAGGGCTTCACCCATCTCTGGCAATACACACAAGGGTTGCTTTGTAAATAGGTGTTTCTTTTTCTTTTTTGTTTCTTTCTTTTTTTGTGTGTGTTTATTTTGTATGATTACTTCACCCATGTATTTGTACTCTGCTGACTAATGCTGATGTGTTGTTGATAAGGGGTGGGGGGTTAAGGGACAATTTGACAAATGCTGTTTATATTTCCCTGTTGAAAACATTGCATTACAAAAAAAAATGTATTGTGTATTATAATAGCAGTATTGAGTCTAATTAGTCGTTACTGCTTGAATCACCTAAAGAAGAAACATGAACTGGTTAACTGGAGTTTACTGGAAGTTTACTTTTCTGCAATACAATAAGTAGGCCTAACTTTATCGAGGTAAAAGTTTCCCCGCTGTCACCAGACGTAGGTCTAGGAGTGGAGAGAAGAGTGACAAAATCACGGTAGGGCTGTGCAAACAAAGTAGGCTATCTGTCTAGCATTGCCATTTCAGTGTATTGATTGATTCATTGTCCCTTCATAGTTTGTAAGAGACATTTTAGGTTGGATGTATTTAATAAACTGAGCGAAGCCTATTCATCTGTTAATATGAAACGCGACTTGGCCATTGTAAGGCTACAGCACATCTTGTACAACTAAACCCATGGTTGCAGGGTAACGATAAACAAACTGAAAGACCGCAATTCCTGATTTCGCTTTCGTTCACTAAACAAAGACTATGGAAATTAAACATCACTTTTCCATCAAAAAACATGTTGTAAAAAACATAACTTATTAGATTTAAGACCTAGGTTCGCTAGCTAGTTCTGTGCCTGCCTGTGTGCGCTATATGATGCGCGCTGACCCTGGTCGACGAAAACCCGCATGAGAGATGTGACGCAGGACGTAACTGGCAAAAAGCTTGCTGGCGAGTGGCGAACATGACTTCTTTGTCAGAAAGATGTCGTTGTTGTAGACACTTGTCAATCAAACATGTCTGACCAATAGAGAAGCACCCGCCCACTGCGGAACGTTTGTGTCAAAATAATTCAATCAAAAAAATTTGAACTTCAAAACTTTTTGCACTTCAAAAAAAAAAAAAAACAACAACGAAAAAACACATTCTCTTCAATACTTTTTTTATTGACGGGGTTTTTTTTTTTTTTTTTTGCATTTGAACAGTTTTTTCTTTGATTGAAAATATTTTTTTTTGATTGAAACAACTTTTTTGGAATTGAATGATTAAGACACAAATGTCCTACCCATGTATGGCCCAAACACAAAAAAGATTACTTCAAACAAAGAGAACATTTTCAATAATAAAAAAAAAGTGTTCAAATGCAATTTTTGGAGTCTCAAATATTTTATTTGCATTCAAAAAAGATTTTCTATATTTGAAAATGTTTATCTTTTCATTGAAGTGACTTTTTTATTGATTCTTTTGTTTGTTTGTTTGAAGCAACTTTTTTTTTGATTGAATGATAAAGACACAAATGTCCTACCCATTATATGGTCCAATCAAAAAACAATGTTGCTTCAATTAAAAAGGTTGCTTTAAACAAAAAAAAAAAACAGACTTCTATCAAAGAAAACGTTTTCAATCAAAGAAAAGCAGTGTTCAAATGTATTTTTTTGAGTCTCAAATATATTTTTGGATTCAAATAATTTTTTTCTTTGATTGAATTTTTTTTTTTCATTGAAGTGAAGGTTTTTTTAATTGAAAATATTTTTTTGGATTGTGGCAACCTTTTTTTTGATTGAATAATAAAGAAACAAAACTACCTCCATCATTTCTGAATGTTTTTTAAACTTTGAAAACATCCAGTTTTTTTTTCTTAGTTAATGTGAACAGTAAATGAACATTCCATGCTATAATTTTGAAAATGTTATAAAAAAAAATTTACGTGATCAGAAAGTTTTTTTTTTAGGCTTTATGTGAACGTTGGAGGAACTTATATTTTACATACAATTGCATTCATTGTTTGTTCCTTATGCATGTTTATTTAGACTTCATGTTCTCTTCAAGTATCTTTACTGATCAAACAAGTAGTAACGTTTAAAAACTGTTAGGAGAACAGCCAACTAAACCATTCCAAGAAACATTTTGCAAATATTAACATCATAAAGACCTTCCGAGACTGTTGTTCCAAGAACGTTTTCTCTCCCTGTTATGAGAATGTTCATCGAGTAAAAATAACATTGTGAGAACGTTCCAAGAACGTTGTTATAAGAACGTTTTCACTCAAGATCTCTAGTGTCCTATAGCCTGATGTGCAGCAGTAACCAGACCGTCTCCAGACAATGCCTTAGAATATCCCTTACTCATGGCCGCAGGATCTCAGGCCAGTTTCAGAGAGAATCCCACCAACAAAAAAAATTCAACAGTTTTTATAGAATAGGAGCATGGCAATGGTGACATGATTCATTACATTATTTTCCTACAATATGATTGGTTCTTTAAATTCACAATTCAGCAAACCCTTCTGTTACTAGGTAGAAGCTTTGTTACTCTAAGTCATGAGTTTATATATTTACACATCTGTCTAGTTTCATTTCCCCTTTTGTTACATTCAGAGATGATTCACTAACTGACTGACTTTGACCAAAGTGTCTGGAAACATTGAGGTTTTAAAAGCATATTAACGTTATTCTTGCAAGGAAATGTTAGTTATGATTAATTAAAAAATCCATCACAGGACGTTCCAACAATGTTTTTTTTTTCTAAGAATGTTTCCTCTTAACATTAGGAGAATGTATTTTAACTATGAAAAATTATTCAAACAACAGAATCTACACACCTCAGCTGGAACTGTGGTCTCGATGGGCTCATCTGATGGCAGATCTTTAAGACAGGAGTTTTACACAGATACTTTAAGCACTTACACGCTTTTTGCAAGCCCACTCCGGTCCGTGGGAAGCCGCCATCTAAACAGTGTCTTTCTCATTGGATTGTGGAGGCTATAGCATCTAAAAGTAAAGGGTTGGCTCTGATGGCACTCTATGAGTGGCACGGTGACACCATGGGCATTGTTTAGAGGGGTGTCTGTGGAAGATATTTGTGCTGCCTCTACACACGTTTGTTCGATTTTACCAATTGGATCCAGAAGGTGGGAAACGAGGTACAACGCCTCTGATCACCTCACAGTCAGAGGCTCGGTGAAGAGCTGGACTGAACAAGAGAAGTCATATGTTTTGGGCAGGTAGGTCTACACACGGAGGCATGCAACTAAAAGTGTCTCCAGTGAATGCCGCAAGAGCGCAGTATCCCATAGTCACGTGTTGTACCTCGTTTCCCTCCTACTGGGAACAGTACTTATATGCATAACTCAATGAGTTCTACATCAGGGATGATTCTAGTCTTAGACTTCAAACAAGAGGTTTTGGTGACATTTTCTAAGGCATTATTCCACAATATAAACATTTTAAACACATAGCGTGTTTTAATTCAATTTACATTCAATTCACATTTATTTGTATGGCGCTTTTCACAATACACATCGTTTCATCGAGTGCACATTACAATTTACAGTGATCTGTTATCAGAGGTTACTGTCTAAGTTATGTATTTCAGAAACGTACATATACAAATCACAGTTAGCTAAACATGTACTAAACGATTCAATAATTTATGCAAAAAATGCATTTAAACAATGTAATCATTTAAGGCAGAAACAATGAGCTAATTGAAGTAATGAATACTTGTTTGTTAACAAAGGATTATGACAGAAAATTGTAGCATAATTCAGTGGTTTCCAGTTATACATTTACCTACAGTATATGTATAGTTTTTAAAAGCTCATTTGAATTATGATGTTAATTATGATGTTAATGCAAAACGCATATCTACAAACAGCAGCAGGTCCACAGGCTCTCCTCGCAGCATTGCCCTAAAGTACACATACTGCAGTGCTCACAGACGGTTACCAGGATCGGACAACAGTTGTAACATGTTGTGGCATTCTTGTTACAGGAGCTGGTCTCGCTCATTAATGCTCTCGCCGGCTCCCCGCATGCAGCTGGGAGGACGATGGTGCCGAGAATAAGCATTGACAGATTGTATAGTTTTAAAGAGCATTTAATATGCAGAGTGCGCTCTCTTACATGAATTGCTTTTGACATGCCGTTGGACTGTTTTGCCATACTATCTTCTTCTGCCATCTAGTAATTTACATTCTCACATTTTTATTTAAACAAGGGTCACTTCACACACAAATCTCACTCATAACTTTTTGATTTTTATTTTTTTTATAAATGCAACTAATGGAAGCCAATAAAGTGGTTGTTTGTTTAGGACACACATTTCACGTGTAGCTATGTTCCATTTATATCAGTCACACTGAGAGATTTGTCCATGACCTTGCTTCCCTGTAGGAGGCTAAGCCTGCTTGATATATTAAATCTAAAATGACGGTTCGGCTTCAACTTCCATTATCATTATATTCTTCAAGTATATATTTTAAAAATCCCCAAAGGTGGCGATATGTTTGTATTATTTATTACTCCTGATACTAAAAACTATTGCTAACTATTGTGAATGTTTAAGTGACTTATTAGTGCGAAAGCAAGAATCCCTAAAGGATCCTGTCCCCTTCTCCCACCTCCACACTGGTGAACTTGTATTTATGTGCATGCACATTGGTTGCCCATATGGTAAAGTATCAAATTCCATACAATAAACAATTTGGCTACTGTATTTGGTGACCACTTGATATCCAATGTAAATCCGTTTGAGAACCACTGATTCAGATGCCAAAAGCAGAGGTGAGTCTTTCTGTGGGTGGAAACTGTATTCATGTTGACCCGTGGCCTTTAGATCAAAGTAAAATGCAGCAGCCGAGGGCATGAGATTCAAGGTCAGCCCACACATGATAAGTGAACAGCCGTATAAATCAACATGTGTTCTCTATATGTACATATAAACAGTGTTGAACTGTATGTGTGTATACATTTACATATTTTTCTTCTACTTCAGTGAACTGATTGAAATGGTTTACTGCCATGTGAGTGTGCGTGGTTGCTCGTAAATGTACGTATTATCACATTTTTCTCCGAGCTCTTTCGCTTGCTATCACTCATGAATACACATCAGGGCTTCACAGAGTCCACAGGTCAGCGTGTCAAAGCGTTAAATGTGTTTGTGAGTTTGAATTCCCTTCACCTCTGTTTGACATTGGCTCAGATGCATTGCACTCTTTACTCTGGCTGCTGCGCACTACTTCCCTCTTTATATTGTGCTGTGAATTCCTCTGAAGGGCTTCGCTGTTTGCTTCACATATTGGTCAGTCTATACCTCAAACTCAATGTCACAGAGTCTCACTTTCATGAGTACTCTCGATGTTACCACTGGTTGTAATTCTTTTGTGTAGAATGAATGTTGTAGGCCCAGTTAATTTAAAGTTTAAAGTGATAGGTTAGCTAAAAACGAAAATTTGAAATATAATATTGAAAGCAATATTTTGAAAGTCTCTTATGCTCACCAAGTCTGTATAGGCTAAACGTATAAGTTATGAATATAGCCCTGGTTCTGGAACGAGATGCTGTGTCATAATGTCGTGACCGGTTTCTGATGCATATGTGAAAACATGCCAGTTGATTGGCAGATGGCAGCCCTATGAGCCCGTGAGTATAAAAGGGAGCCTGCCTTAGACGTCGTCAGCTTATTGTCTGAAGGAGACGTGTAGGCATGCCTGAATCATGGCAGCGAGAAGCAGGGTCTCGTTCCCTCTCAGGGAACCAGGGTTATATTTATAACCAAGACATTCCCCTCGAGGGAATTCAACGCTGCGTCATAACGTTTACACAATGGGAACGTTAATACCCACTCGCCATCATCAAGACGCATCACCGTGACCTCTTGAGGAAGGGCATTATACCCAGGGGAGCCTAAACCCCACTTTAACACACAAAAAAAATGCTCGGGGAGGCCCAAGATCTAACCCGTAGCCTCATATGCCAAGGTTTGCCTATTCCCATAGCTCTAGCGAGGAAGATAGAGAGTGAGCCGCCACAGCACGATGCCAGTCGTATACTCTGTCCTCATACTCCTCGCGGTGCTTAGAAAGCGTGTTACAAAGATCTACTATGTCCACACTGGAGAGACAACAGCTGATAAAGTGGGACGCAAGAAGCGGAGTAGCCCACCTTCTTTCAGCTATGTCTGGCAACCCTTATATGCAAATATGCAACGATCATACCCTTCCATCTCTGTATTTAATAAGGAGAAGTGGTATGTGAGGAAGTGGGACGCGAGAAGCGGAATTGCCCATCTTTTCTTATCGATGCCAGCCATTGCACAACTATAAACACGGAAAGAGTGTATAGATACTAAATCCCTCAAGAAAAGAATCAAGCGAGAGCAGACCTTCGCCACTACGACTCATCACAGTGCGTGCATATACAGCTCCCTCAAGAGCGGACAGCACTCACTCTGCTCTCAAGCTTACATTGACAACCAATATCCTCACACGCACACACTTACACAAGCGGATCCTGAAGTGAAACAGCCTGATTACGTCTAAGGCAGGCTCCCCTTTACACTCACGGGCGCTGCATGTGATTGGCCATCTGCCAATCAATTGGCTTGTTTTCACACATGCTTCAGACACCGGTAACGCAAGGGGTGTTCCCAGAGCATTAATGCTACCACACAGCGTTCCCTCGAAAGTGAACAGTAATAGGCTCTTTTCAACAGAGATAGGGAATACATGTGTAATGCCATTATTATACCAAATCCAGAAAAGTTTGGACATTCTGGTAAATGCAATACAATCAAGAATCTGTGATTTGTTAATTCTCTTTAAACTTTATGAAACTGACAAAAGTACAAAGAAAGCATTTCACAAGTTTTTACTGAACAACTTAATTGTGTTTTGTAAGTATAAATATTATTATAAGTATTCAGGATTCTTTGATGAGTAGATAGTTCAAACAACATTTATTTGAAATAGTATCTTTTGAAACATTATAAATGTTTTCAGTCACTTTTGATCAGTGGATTAAATGGTAGTGTTCACGGTTTCCACAAAAATATTTAAGTTTAACGTTATAATTAAAATAATAGTTTTTAACATAATACTAAAAAAAACAAAAACATTATTGAGCAGCATATCAGCATATGGTTTCTAAAGGCACTGAAGACTGGAGCAATTCAGAATTCAAAATTCAGTTTTTTTAACAATGTTATTTTTTTTTTACACTAATTTTGATCAGATAAATGCAGCTTTGGTGAACATACGATACTTCTTTTAAAACATTAATATTAATATTATTTATAATATTATTACTTTTGACCGGTACTAAACATATCTGGCTGGACACCTTAACTAGCTTCCACGTAAAAGCCACTGTTTTGAGCCAGTCACTTGAATCACCAAGAAGGATGTGACTAATGAAACTTTTAAATGCATTCATGCATTATTCATAATCATATTCATGATGAGTTCATTTAGTTGAGAGTACAAATCCATTTACATTTGTTCCATGATACAATGTAACATGCTGTGTCCTTGAACAATCTATAGAAGGATGTTTCAAACTGTACAGAGATCTATAAAAAAAGGGGTGAAATTCTGTAATATTTTTTTTTTTACAGAAAAACAGAGAGATGTGTTGTGCAGAGTAGAAATGCTCTATTCTAAAGTGAAGATCATGGGAACACACTATAATGACTAAATTGTCACCAAATCCATCGGAAGGAATTACTATTTCAAATCTTACAAAAATCTCAAAAGCTTACAATGACTTCAGTCAATTTTAGGTAGTTCTCAAGCTTTTCACTTTAGAATAAATAATTAGTAGTTAATTTAGAAGAATGTAGTATAAATTATGCATTATTCATGTCAATTATGAACCTGTATATCCTACTTCTCGGGAGAAATACATACTAGTTCATACTTGTTACTGTTTAGCTAATAGTGAACTAGCACATTCAACTGAGCGGTATTACTTACTAATTTGTGAGCTCTGAGTAAAAGCTGAGCTAAAAAACAAAAATCACCAGAGAAATAAAACAATAAAACAGACATGTTTTGCACACAACGGAGCGATACAATTACCTTCAAATGTCTGAGCCGTTAACATCAATGTATTATTATGCATCTAGACATAACAGCTTAAATTCAGTCTGTTTCACCGATCGTCTGTTTTATGTTATTTCGATGGTGATTTTTGTTATTTTGAGATCAGCAGTCCCCACTCACTTACTTTCACGGTATGGAAAAGAAAAACCAGAACGTCCTGCTAAATGTCCTTTTCTGATCCAAAAGAGAGATAGAAAGTCATATGGGTTTGAAACCACATTAAAGTGAGTAAAGGATGACAGACTAATAATGGTTGGCTGAACTATTCCTTTAAAAACATTTTTGTCGATTTCTCTTTCATCTTTGATGCCCAGAGTATCCTGAAAACAGCAAGAGGAAGATCTGACGCGGGTTGGCCGGTCTGCGGGGTGATTATGAAGCAGAGAGGTCTTTTGTTATCTTGGAGGAGATATTCCGTTGTAAACAGCTTTGAAGTTATCAAGGCAGCACAGTCAGTTGGAGAGGAGTAATTGGATAATTAATTCACTCTTGGACAGGTCAAATGGATTCTCCTCGTCTTCATCACAGTTGCTTTGCAAGGTCTGTGGGAAACATGATTGATGTGTGGCAGACGGTGATAATTAGAGAGCTTTCATCGGCCTTAACCCTCAATCCAGGGCAAATAAAGGTGAACGGTGATTTGAATAAGGGACTGTGACAACAGAGGAAAGGTAAAGTGTGGAGAACAAATCAATAAATACATGTGTACACTGGCTTAAGTTCTGTTTTCAAAGTTATGCCAAGTAATAAACTCGCTTTGATTCGTCGAACCCGTCATGGTAATCTGAGGCTCAAGGAAGGGTTTGTTAGTCGTTCCAATCACATGTTTAATTATCATTCTGATGAGCTTCCAATAAGACACAGCACATTAAAACGACTGCTTGTAACTTATTGACATTTTAACATGGCGCATTCACAAACAAATAACTGAAGAGTAAGAATCTTAGTTTGCGTCACGTTGTTTTAGAAGAGAAGTTTGATCTACAGAGGCAAACAGCCGCAGACTAGAAGGGATGCTGAGTGTTTGAGGTTTATAATGAGAATATCAAGAAAACACAATTCCCTGAATCATCAGTTCAAAGTAAAATCAATCAAAATGCCAAATGCTTTTCTTTTTAGGAACATTGCTTGAAGGTTTGCTTCTTTGCTAGGAGGGTTGGTATTTACAAGACTGAAATACACTAAATAAATAAATGTGGGTATTTGAGGGAGGTGTGTGGCACTAGAGCAGAGCCTAATTGCCTTTGCTTGGCTTCTCCAGTAATACGAAACAGCAGAATGAGGCTGGAAATGCCACAAGTTCTGTGGCTGGAAGGAGTCAGGTGAGCCCAGGTAAAATAGCTGTACAAACTGCTGACGGCTGGAGGTTTAAATCTCCATTAGGAAGCATAATGCCTCCTTTCAGGGTTGATTTGATTTGACATGCTTAATGACTTGCTCATTCCTGCTTCAGTCCTCTGCCCACATCCTGAGGTGAGCGGTGACATTACCCCCTGCCATTTTAAATTATAATATAATATAAATCAGTAATAATGCCTTTCTGCTGTCAAAAGCACAAAGCAGAACAACTGTATGGAGAAGGTCTAGAATCTGGAAGGTTTTTTTTTTCTTTCACATTATATACTAGCAGAAATATTGATTACCTTTGTTCACATGAGTAGTCTTTTACATTTTTATCATTTCATTTTACTGTTATTTATTTCCACTATGCATTTCTCTTTAAGCTGCGACATGGATTTTGAATTTATTTTGAATATGATTTTTTTTTTATTTGCAAGTTATAACCGGGAGAATAACAGCAGATACTGTTTGAAAAAAGAAAATAGAACACAAAAACACAATATTAAGTCAATTTCAATTACCTTTTCCAAACTCCCAACTAAATGTCAATGTCCCTTTCACATTAAAATGATTTAAGAAAAATGTAATAAAATGCACAAGTGACTGTACAAAAATATAGTTTATATACTGGAAATTAATTTCATATGATAAAAGTTAAGAAAGTAATTAGCATTATGTAGTCTATTAGTTTGCATTAACAGAAATCCAACTTGTAAATGTCATAAATATCAGTAATAAATACATACTATACACATTTAATTTAGAATTTACGCATAAAGTAAGATTTCAGGAAAAAGGTATTGCTCGTGTGTGCTTTTGTACTTTAGGACATTAATTATACATTGCACTTATGCACTGAGTCAAAACTAATCCTTTAAAGCAGCTGTATTTTGTCAACCCCCATTTTGTCTTTTCTGTCAGGTGAAATCATCAACACAGTTCTGCCATCAGCTCTAGAATGGGAAGGGGAATAATAATGAGAAGTGAAGAGAAACTGCTTGCTGGTTTCTGTCAAAACCAGCAGCAAGCCGAACAGAAGACTGGGTTGAACTGACAGCACAGGCTGCAGCAGGCTTTGCTTTCTCTAGATATGCGCATAGACTGTATAAGAAGTTGTTTTGCAAATCCATAGTGGCCAGCTTGTTTTCTAAATTATGTTCTGTGAGGAGGGGGATTTATATAAATATTTCCAAGACAATGATCCGATCTGGCTTCATGAGATATTCTCATAAGGAAGCAGAGGGACAAGCTCAACAAGGGAGGGAGGGGGAGGGGGTTTAGTGTCTGAGGCACGTGTAAAAAACATACCAAGGCTGTCATGTGACATCACTTAGTGTGTCGGTATGGCTGTAAAGATGCACTTGCGATAGATCAGCCACAGATGCAGCTCTGTGGCAACGTTAGCAGTCATAAATCTGCTGATGGCAAGGGCTGTCTGTGGCCCTGTGGAGTCCTGCAACTGCCTCAGGTGTCAATCCTCACCCTGATCCAGGTCCTTGAGAAGGTCGGACTGGTATGTCTGCAACACCGCAATTAATTTAATTAATATGAGCCTGGAAACGGCTTAATTTCAGAGTCTCGTTCCAAGATGGCTGCCGTTCCAGAGTCTCATCCCAAGATGCCTGCCGTTCCAGAATCTCATCCCAAGATGCCCGCCGTTCCAAAGTCTCGTCCCAAAATGGCCGCCGCTCCAGAGTCTCGCCCCGTCATGGCCGCCACTCCAGAGTCTTGTCCAGTGTCCAGATATGACTCCAGTCCTCGTCCAGTGTCCAGAGATGACTCCAGTACCTGTCCAGTGTCCAGAGATGACTCCAGTACCTGTCCAGTGTCCAGAGATGACTCCAGTCCCCGTCCAGTGTCCAGAGACGACTCCAGTCGCCATCCAGTGTCCAGAGGTGACTCCAGTCTCCATCCTCGTCCAAAATCCAAAGGTGACAGTCTCCGTCCCAGTCTAGTGTCCAGAGAAAACTCCAGTCCCCGTCCAGTGTCCAGAGATGACTCCAGTCCCTGTCCAGTGACCAGAGACGACTCCAGTCCCCGTCCAGTGTCCAGAGATGACTCCAGTCCCTGTCCAGAGATGACTCCAGTCCCCGTCCAGTGTCCAGAGATGACTCCAGTCCCCGTCCAGTGTCCAGAGACGACTCCAGTCCCCATCCAGTGTCCAGAGATGACTCCAGTCCCTGTCCAGAGATGACTCCAGTCCCCGTCCAGTGTCCAGAGATGACTCCAGTCCCCGTCCAGTGTCCAGAGACGACTCCAGTCCCCATCCAGTGTCCAGAGATGACTCCAGTCCCTGTCCAGAGATGACTCCAGTCCCCGTCCAGTGTCCAGAGATGACTCCAGTCCCCGTCCAGTGTCCAGAGACGACTCCAGTCCCCATCCAGTGTCCAGAGATGACTCCAGTCCCTGTCCAGAGATGACTCCAGTCCCCGTCCAGTGTCCAGAGATGACTCCAGTCCCTGTCCAGAGCTGACTCCAGTCCCTGTCCAGTGTCCAGAGATGACTCCAGTCCCCGTCCAGTGTCCAGAGATGAATCCAGTCCCTGTCCAGAGACGACTCCAGTCCCCGTCCAGTGTCCAGAGATGAATCCAGTCCCTGTCCAGAGACGACTCCAGTCCCCGTCTAGTGTCCAGAGACGACTCCAGTCCCTGTCCAGAGATGACTCCAGTCCCTGTCCAGAGATGACTCCAGTCCCCGTCCAGTGTCCAGAGATGACTCCAGTCCCTGTCCAGTGTCCAAAGATGACTCCAGTCCCCGTCCAGTGTCCAGAGATGACTCCAGTCCCTGTCCAGAGATGACTCCAGTCCCCGTCCAGTGTCCAGAGATGACTCCAGTCCCTGTCCAGTGTCCAGAGATGACTCCAGTCCCCGTCCAGTGTCCAGAGATGACTCCAGTCCCTGTCCAGAGATGACTCCAGTCCTCGTCCAGTGTCCAGAGATGACTCCAGTCCCTGTCCAGAGATGACTCCAGTCCCTGTCCAGTGTCCAGAGATGACTCCAGTCCCCGTCCAGTGTCCAGAGATGACTCCAGTCCCTGTCCAGAGACGACTCCAGACGACTCCAGTCCCTGTCCAGAGATGACTCCAGTCCCCGTCCAGTGTCCAGAGACGACTTCAGTCCCCATCCAGTGTCCAGAGATGACTCCAGTCCCTGTCCAGAGATGAATCCAGTCCCCGTCCAGTGTCCAGAGATGACTCCAGTCCCTGTCCAGAGATGACTCCAGTCCCCGTCCAGTGTCCAGAGACGACTCCAGTCCCCATCCAGTGTCCAGAGATGACTCCAGTCCCTGTCCAGAGACGACTCCAGTCCCCGTCCAGTGTCCAGAGATGACTCCAGTCCCTGTCCAGAGACGACTCCAGTCCCCGTCTAGTGTCCAGAGACGACTCCAGTCCCTGTCCAGAGATGACTCCAGTCCCCGTCCAGTGTCCAGAGACGACTTCAGTCCCCATCCAGTGTCCAGAGATGACTCCAGTCCCTGTCCAGAGATGACTCCAGTCCCCGTCCAGTGTCCAGAGACGACTCCAGTCCCCATCCAGTGTCCAGAGATGACTCCAGTACCTGTCCAGTGTCCAGAAACTATATGCCCGAGCTGCTAGCTCCGCCCTGGTCCCCCGAGCTGCCGGCTTCGCCCTGGTCCCCGAGCTACCGGCTCCGCCCTGGTCCCTCAAGCTGCCGGTCACGGACCCCCATCTATTCAAATCTAATTTAATTTTAATTTGACATTCTAATATTAATGGTTAATGACCAAATGAACTGCGGTTGTTGGTCAGGAAGATCTAAATGAACAAAATAATCTCATTTCAATTCTCCACCAGACTTACTATGCTGCACGCAAGTTCACGCTAACTCAAAAACTTGAGTACACAAGCTGAGACCTGATGCGAGATTTGATTGTAGCTACCGCTCACGCCCATATTGATAAATGCCAAGTTTTGCATGGAAACGACCGTACGCCCATTTTTCTGTTTTACGTCCGTTTCATAAATGAGGCCCATTGTGTTTTTTTTTCTTCGTTTTTAATTGCATGAACGATGCACACTTTCTAAATGTATGGTTGCTTGCTTCCATCTTATATAATCGTTGGGACTGACAATGATAAATAAGACTAACAACACACAGATAGCATCCTGAAGACAAAGAAGCTGTTCCATCACGTCTATCACAGGCGTGCCTTTATATTCATGCCAGGGTGACATGACTGCCTCTGTCAATGAATAGGCCTGTTTTTACACATGCTTCAGACACCAGCGCACAATGAAGGCGTCCCCATAGCGTCAGCAACTGACGCAGCATTGAGTTCCCTCAAATGGGAACTAATACTGCTCAAGAAACATTTCTTATTAATATGAATGTTGAAAACAGTTGTGCTGTTGCTTCATATGTTTGTGGAAACCGTGATGCATTTTTTTCAGGATTCTTTGATGAATAGAAAATATAACAGTATTTATTTGAATAGTAAAGACATCTGTAATGTTACAAAGGATTTCTGTCAAGTTTGATCAATTTAATGGATCCTTGCTAAATAAAAGTATTAATTTCTTTTAAAAAAAGAAAAAGAAAAGAAAAGTCATAGCAACCCTTTCACATTTGAACGGTAGCATAGGTTGCAAATGTTGGTTTGTAGTTATTGTTAACTTAAAAATAAATAATTTATAATAAACTATATTATTATTGTTGCTGTTATTAGTAGTAGTAGTATTTGTGGTAACAGGATTAAGCTTGAGGAACATATTCAGCACTAAAATGTATAAGAATTAATAGTTAAGAAATAGTTAAAATTATGTCACCTGTTGTTGTGCCATGCCTTTGCTCTACCATACAAGGCTTGATGGAGACAACGCTTAATAGAGAAAGTTTAGAGAGAGGTTTTAGCGATTTATCTTAACAGTAAGCTAAAATGTATGAAATCAAAGCCAAGACTCAGCTGTGATGTGACAGTGCTGCCCACCAAGCCACCATGTGTCCAACAGTAAAACAGTAAACCAAAAAACATCCTTATCCAAATTTCAGGTTGCTCTGGGTGTTTTTAATGCCCTGTTTTAATAGAGACCAGAAGCGTTTTGATTTTCTATTCACATTTGTAGCACTTGGCTAACAAAATGGTGGCAGACCAAGCATATGAATGAGCACAGACTGTTGTTTTTGATATCTTACATCTGAGAACGGAGAACAGACCTGCTGCTGTTGACAATCAAACACAAGATTGAGTAAAGCAGCAAACACCGGGAGTGCAGAGAGGGGCGGGTGGCAGACTGCTCCTCGTCCTTGAGAGGGGAAGGAAAGAGATGGGCAGTGAATCTGAAAACGCAATATTCCCAAGGAAAATAGTCAAGGACTTGCATGTGTTGAGTAGCAGAATACAGATTGAAATAGGCTGATAATAGTGAAGGAGAGGTTAGAGGAAAGGAAGGATACAGGACGTTTGCAGGGAGGAGGTGTCAAACAAATAGGTCTCGACAAAAACGCGGAGAGATTAATACCTAATGGACTGTGAAGCCAATATATGATGTTGAGCGTGCAGTAGAGGCCATCGCTACCTCAAGGTCAGATTTTGGCTTTTGAATGCTCTGACATTTATGTGATGATGCTTTGAGATGCTGCCACACTGTAAGTGCTCCTGCGAGCTTTGGAAGTCGTGATTATAACATGCCATGTGTTGAAATTGGAATAAAGTGAATTAGCAATTTCCAAAATCTTGCTCCCGATGGGGAAGTGAAGTGAAATAACAAAGACAAGAAGCTTTTTAGTGCTAGTAGAACCAAATAAAGAGCAAAGAGTGGCCTCATTCATGAAACTCAAGCAGGACGAAAGAAAATTGATGCGTTCAGTTCAATAGAAATGGATTTATGAATAATTTACACAGAAATCAGTGCTTGTGTTTTACAAATAAGGCCCAAGGTGTATAATTAATTCCTACCCAGAAGGTCAAGGTTTGGCTGGTTAGTGCAGACAGTTAACATCTGCTGGTAGATGCAGATATTATATTCTGTATAATGCATGGTTTTCCGTTGACATCCATTAAAATTAGCTGCATATTGTGACCATTTTTTTTTATTATTATTATTTTTTTTAATCAACAAGCTCTTTAATACCAGGAGAGAAAACACCATAAGCATTTCAGTGTATCTCAATGGCAGTACTCATGCTGAATTCTGCTTGTGGGACCATAAACGTTTTTGAGCTTCCTGAGCTGTACATGCCATGTGACGAACCACTCTGGAGTCAATGCTGATTGGCCGATGGCCACAAAACACACATATTCGCAAACCCATCACTTCTATCTTCAGTTTATTCCCTCCATACATAATTATGTCACAAAAAAATCTGCTATAATAAAATAAAATATTTGCAAAATGTACTCTAGTCCTCAATGCACTGAGCAAGCATAAATGAATTATTTGCAAAGACTAGGTACTAGGTAAATCTCACAAAACTCTCTGACAGTTTAATTTTTACAGGAATTTGTCAAATACTGTATTTTATTGTTGATCTATTCATTGATCTAAAATGTACCTGCCAAACTCCAAAAATGTACCTGCTGTATACACGATTCACTGCAGTTTCCAGTTGAAATGAACACCAGAGACAGTAAAACAGCAACGACGTTTATTCCTATCACACAAATTATGATTAGAAGGGCAGATTATTAATGGATTAATTAATTAAGACTTATTTTCATGTGGTTCTTTGCATAATATTAGCCTATGCTATGACCTCGGAGCATTTTTAATGCCTGATTTATAATGTAATGCCTTTTGACATGTGCATGACATGTCTGGCTTTTCTGACATGGTAAACTTGGTGGCTCAACTGGTACAGCATTTAAGGCACATTTCACTTTGAAAGTGTCGCCAAATGTCCAAAAGCAATGTCATATCATTTGTCATAAATGTTGCAACAGGCACATTTTCCACAAGAGCCACATCGCTGAAATCTGTTGAAATATACACATGACTTCAGAGTTAACATTTTTAATGAATTAAACCCAGTTTTAATCTTTGGTTGAAGTGTTTTAATATGCATTAAAATTGCACCCAATGATGGATTCTGACATTTGTTGCATCTTTTATGGTCATTAAACTACATTTATTGGCAAGGATTTACATAAACTTGTCTCTGATTAAAAACATACGATTCTGGATATAATTTATGTTCATTTTCTGAATAATTTTTTGTGTATCCATAAATTAAACATACGATTAGCAATGAAACTGTTGACTAGAAGCAAGCCATTCTTTAGAGTAAAAAGTTACACAGCTTTTTGCATTTTTTACTTATTTAATACAAACTAGAGTATTTAGAGTAATTATACCCTAGATTGTGTTTTATCATCTTCCATTTGAACTCTAGCAGAATTTTCTCATTGCTCCTATCTCTATCTGCTCTGTTTTCACAGCGAAATTTTTTTCTTCACATATTTTCTATATATACATAAAACCCCACGCTCAGTGGCCGTGGGTGGTCGTCTATCTCTGGAAGTAAACAAACTCAGGGTGTCGTGCACTTGCTGGGTTGTGTAAGGGTTCTCATGAGAGAGGTGCATTTATGTGCAAATGCAATGCTTGTGCTATTGCAAAGTCCCACTGTGATATTATTCATGGAGAACCAAATCTACAGAGGTTTCTAACGGCTGTTGCCTCTCTCTGCCTCCTGGGATATTCATGGACCTTTCAGCTGCAGAGAACCGGCAAACAAAAGCTTTGTTGTAGTAACTCCCGCCGACATCAGAACACGTACAGCTTCACATGTCCACATCAACACCTTTATATACACAGTTCAAGGTAGCCGTGACCATTGATAGATGCCCTGATGGAGCAGTTAATAGGGATAGTTTAACCTTTAGCACTGTCTTCCCAGGGAAATCACTGTGACCTCATAACCCAGGTCATAAATATGCCATCAATATGTCTCGCCTTTTCAAGCTTTCTGCTTTCCCCATTTAGTTGTGTTTTATTAGGGAGATGTCTTTGTAAGCCCTAGCACTGCCCTTGTAAAACGATCGATTCTGCACACGTTTTTCTTCAGAGGATCTGAATGTGTTCGTTTAATTAATTTGTCGTGTAGCTCAGCAAACTGCGGAGAATGATTGAATTTGCAGTGACATTTTACACTCTTTTGACCTCCTCTGACCAGAGGCATTTCCTCAGGACATATAGCAGCCAATGGTATATCAAATAAGATACATTCAATAACACATTGATTGCATATAAAAAGGGTTACATTTGTTTAAACCAACACTGATAGTATGTGCTCAGTGTAAGGTAGTATGCAAATATCACCAGCTAAGTGTACCAACAAGTTTATAGTCAATCAGTTTGTCATAACCAGGGCCAGATTGAATATGCAAGCTGACTTAAGGATGGAATATACTACACAATTTTTGGCCCATATACAGTCTGGATGAGTCGACATAAAATCAGAAATACTTTGCATACAATCGCATAGTCTACACAGACTTTTTAGCTTTAGACAATGAATCTGTCCAATCAGAGGATATCAAACATTTGATATTTTAAGACGATTCTATAACACGTTTTGTTTTCATTTTGTCATGCAACTCTTAGAAACAACACCCGCTTCTTGACGAGTTTGTTGTCGTCAAGGTTTTTCTACTCAATTTAGTTCAAGAACAGTGTTGAAGTTGCAAATGGTCAATTATGAAACAATTTCGATTCAGCTGTAAAGCAGCTTTACAGAAGACAATAGGCAATGTCATCATCCAGCTCAATTCAGTTCAAGTTTTGTTCTTATTCAATGGTGTCAGTGAAGTCAAATCGATAAGGTTACTCAATATCTCTTTCCCCTTTTTCCGTCATTATGACACTAACCTGCGTCCCAATGTCCATACTATCCATCCTAAATATGTGAGATTGAAAAAAGTGTGTCCCAAAGCATAGTATGTTAAAAAGAGTATTCCAGAAGTCCCCGGATGGTTTACTATTTGCGGTAGATTTTCAAAGTGCAGACCAGTGCTTATTATCACAGCTAATTTTGCCCATATAATATTGCGCTTCGGAGGAGGATTCAGTTCGGAACTACAAACACAAATAAAAAGTGTTAAAAACTACAAACTTGGTGGATGTGCATGACCAACTGTTAAGTAGAGAGGTAAAGGGGATTGAGTGATTTATTACGATTTATTATGATTAATACTCAACATTCGACCTGATATAAAATATTTATTTAATCTTATCCGTGTCACATTTAATCTGCAACAACAATGAGAACTTTCATAAAGATCTGTTTGGCCATTAACTTTTAAATGCATCATTATGCAAAAATATGAGTCTTCACATGAAAAACCCGCGACTGGCAGATAAACCTGCTAGAAAATAAATTAATTACAATGTGGAGGATGATTGACAAGACGTTTTTGAAGAGTGCTCATGTGCGTGGCTAAGTGCTCTAGTAAGATACGTAAGAATGAGCCTATGATTGAATTTGATAATAAAGCAATTTAACTGAGAAAAATGAGAAATAGTCCTCATATGCCATGTCAGTAATTTATGGCAAAACATCTAGCATTAATTTGATCTCAAACAGATTCATTAAAAGTAGTTATTACTCCAACTCCTGCGTGACATCATTAACCAACGTGGTTGAATGATGAATTTGCGACTATATGTTTTTTTTTTAATGCTTGTGCTGGCTGTCAACTTTTTTAAGAAAATGCTGGCGGGGAAATACTTAAGTTTCTTTTAAACCCTAACTAGCAAGCCAAAGGCAGCAGTGGCAAGGAACCCAAACTCAATCAGGTGACAGAAATGGAGGAACAAACCTTGGGAGAAACCAGGCTCAGTTCCTTCTGGCCAAATGCATGAAGATGGTGTGATTATTGATCCCAGGTTGCGTCACAAGTCAGATTTGTAGAATGATATCATTAAAAAAAATGTACATTCAGCTCCTTCTGATTGAAGATTGGGATACGTCACACCAATAAGTGGAAATGGAAGAGTTGTAGTCCGTCCAGCAGGTCGAAACATAAAACTGCCGTTTAGCCAATAGTAGACGACTGTGATCGAGTCTAGTAGAGTTGGTTCCTTAGTCCTTTAGTGTGTGATGCCTAGTTTTTCCTCTGATACCATTTACAAAGTCGACAAGTGGATGTGTTCTAAAATCTGTTCAGAATTTAAAGCATATTGCAGCCATTAGGGAAGAACTCTCAGGAATTCTACTGAATGGAAATGGACTGGATACCAATGCAAACGTATTCATACCGAAAATGTTTGGTTCGGTACACATGTGCACCCAACGGATATACAGTAGTGTTGTTTTATCCACTGCACGTGCAGAACTGTGTGAGTGGAACGGCATTTCAAACTAGGATCGGACAATATTGTGTATTGATATTGTCGTGAACACATCTGAAACATATGGAAGGACACAGAGTGAGCTGCTGCTGGACAAGTGCACGATCCGAGATGTCTGAAACATGAGACGTGCTTTATATTAAGTGCTTCAAACTGAATCATAAACCTACATGGTTTGTGCCCTGCTGTCAGATATGCATGTGGTTTAATGCGTTTGAGATCTGACATCTTATGGTTGTATACTTGCCAGTAAATGTTGCAAATTCACGGAGGTATTTCCATTTCGCATAAAGCATCATCCACACAGCAACTATAGATCTAAAACATTTTGCTAACATGTTTTGCACCCAAAAGCACTTCAAATCTCTTCCCCCAATTACAACAGTGTGTGTTGCTGCCATTTGAAGCAAGTATGGCTTCTTTTTATTATTTAAAGACTGACATTTCAAATATTTTTTTGTGTACCGTTACACCCCTTGAATTCATCCTTCTGAACATATATTCTCAACAAGGAACAACTTAATTTGAAACGATTATTGAAATATGCATAATTAGATTTATGCCTGCAGTTTAGACTAGGGATGAATTCAATTTGATAGTCAATTAACAAAACTATGCAAGTAATCAACAATGCATGCGGACAAATTAAAGAGAAAAAAAAACCTCCCTCTGCATTCAGTTACGACAGCCACCTGTTGGGGACCAATGAAGTTGTTTTTTCCTTGAATAGCTGTGGATCCCCAGCTTGCACGATGCCTTTAGCTGGGTAATTTATGGCTTATGCAGGGCAAACGGGAGCGCAGAGCTGCTGATCATTATTCATCTCAGCACAAGTTCTCAAATGCGTCCCGACAGACTGCAGATACAGACACAGGCCAGTTGCTTTTGCTGAGCTTTCAACTTAACAGTAGCAAAGCACAGAGATTAATCCTGTGAAAACAAAGATTTTTGGAAATTAAATGACAAGATGCAATTTTCCACCCCGCTGGCCCGCTGCACGGGTGCTGGAGTCAGACAGCTCAGCTGATGGGCTGCGTGTGTGCAAATGTGCATGTGGGATTTCACAAGAGAGGGTGAAATATGTGTTTATAACAACATTTAGCTTAGAATGAGTATTCTGCTCAGAACCGTTTTAAATTACTTTCTCTCTCTATGTGTTCAGCACTTTGGTTGGCCAGTGGGCGTTTTTAAATGTGCTTTATAAATAAACTGAAACTGAAACATGCCACACAGCTTTAATCTTTAATGCAAGCCCTGACTGTAATTTAGTTTTGTATATGCGTATACTGTACTTTGTTGTTTGGAGATGTGAGTGACGGTTGAGGTTGATGAAAGTTTTTCTTCTAATGTTCACTTAGAGCATGATGGACTTGTCTGAACTTATTCATGACACAGGCCTCAGGCAGTGGCTCAATATACCTTTAGAAACCTTTTTAAAAAGTACCGTCCCAGCATTTTATAAATACCACATCTTATGATAAATTTATGGATATTACAAACCATGCACGCACTTAAGCCTTCGTACAAAATTGGAAAAAAATCGGGGTTATTTTTGGACATCTAGTCACTCAGAATATGCTGAATATCGGTGTTATACAAAGTGTGAGATTGCTGACTGCTGGTGTTTTAAAGTTGCACTAATGTAATGGTAACCCATTTGTCTGAGTTAACATCGCAAAAATATCTACTTGGGTCTGAGCTCACCAAATTTGTGTAATTTCTATTTATAATAGTATTTGGAGTCCCGGGTTCGGGTGGTTCGGGGTCTCACACTATGCACTGAATCAGTACAAGGACTAATAGTTGTGTTTTTAATGTGTGTGTCTGCACTTGTGTGAACTTAATTGTCTAACTGGATGGATAAATAATTAATGAAGAAATTAACTAAATAAAATATGAAATAAAATGAATTAATTAATAAAAAATCGAATTAATGAATAAAACGCATTAATCAGTTCACTGAATTGTATTCGTTGAACTATTTCTCGTTCTCTTCAATTCAATTTCAATATGCACTCAAAACATTGCACACATCACATGAGAATATTCTTTGCCCTTTACAAATCATCCATTGAACACAATGTGTATCGTTCATCAATAATCTTTATATGTCTGAAGTCCGAGTGCAATATGAAAATGTTTGTCTCAGTTCAGTCTGTGTGGGTGTATGAATGCCTATCATTGCAGGAATGAACGATGAATGACGAAGCAGCTTTTTCCTGGTTATAGGGTAATGAAACCCTAAATTTAAACTACATTTTCAGAGATTTTGTGTTTCAGAGGTATGTGTGTTGAACATCAATGTAGGCAAAGTTAGCATCTGTTCGATACAATTGTAGGGGAAAACTTGTTAACTGTGTGTTTTTCTACATCGTGTCCACATCACAGGTTGTCAAGTGGCAGTGCAATATAATACTTTGATGACACGCTGGTGTCTCATAATTATTTATGACACTGAGTTTTCTTATCATATGAGAAGACACTGTCTTTAATTATTCATGACACCAATGGTGCTTTCCAATGACAAACGTGTCAAACTGTGAGATCGCATAGTAGTTGATGAGGCGTTCATGGGTCGCAAGTGTTTGTTTCTGTGGTGTAAAATACACTTGCATTTCCTCACGTTTTACCCCTAATTTTTGTGAGAGGTCGGCATGACAGTGTCTCGGGGGGGTTAAATGTGCTGTATTTAAGATTTTGACTGTACTAAAGCATAACAATACCATAATATGTTTGCAGATAGTTAGGAAACATGTGGCGTTCATATACTCGTTTCTCTGTAAACACTTCTACAGCCAGTTATTTATATACAGTTATTCTACTTTGAAATGTGTCGTAATGTCGGTTTTTTTTTGGGCCTGTGCGATACGGCACGTATCCAATTTACCCAATGGTATTTCGCCACCACAGGTTGCCAGTTGGTGGAAAACACAGCATATTGCAGCCGTGGAAGCCAGCGAACAAACTGGGTCAGAGATCGCAGATTAAAAAGCCTCCGCACCCATCTAAAAATGTCTATGAATGGGAGCATATTAAAATGCAAATGCAACTCATTATGAATCAATAAATCAACTCATCAACTTAGTGTCTCCTCACATTCCATTTTCAGTTGCTCTCGTTCCTGATGCGTGTCCTCAATCTGGCTACCCACATGAGCGTCGAGTCAGATATAGACAACTCTCTTGCAGATGTTGTGAATTTGGACTGCAGTACCCATTTCAACCGCTAGCTGTCAATCTCACATACTGCACCTTTAAGTTGCTTGTTTAAGTTGATAACTAAGTGAAAGTTGTGTTCTGTCATCATATGTCCATGGTCCTTCACCACTGAAGCAATTTCCCGTGACGTGTCAGTTCATGTCAAGCTTGCTTTATTAAGAATGCGAAATTGTAAAGAATGTTGGTCAAAATTCTTCAAAGGTCTGCTTGATTACACTGGATCCTGGTTCTCTCCATTCTTCTCTCCAAATCTTTAGAGGACACTTGAGCAACTATAGGGAAGGCACGATGATTAGGCGGAAACACTCGTATCTGATCCTCCTGTGTGGATCTGATGTCTGGCTCATTCAATAATGTGTTTCTGAAAGCACCCGAACACATTATTACAGTACGCCTCTGATCTCTTCCATCCTAATCTTGTGTAGGAAGACTTTTGACTTTAAATTTAATCATTCCTCTGGTTTAAACACTGCCTTACTAACATAATGAATAATTCAATCATTTATTTTTTGACTTGTACACATGACTTGTACTTCACTTTGTATAGTCATTGCTAGATTATGGGCTTAGTCTGATTCCTGTCAAGAATGTTTTTCCTATTCACTATCTATGGAGGTTTACATGCGGTGCCACATTCACCTTTGGCTCCTCACTGTGGGCTTTAAGACATGAAGGAGCAATTTTACTTTGAAACAGAATTGTGCTCAGCACTATACGAATACAATTATTTTACTATCTACAATAAGTCTGGTCAACTTACTCTGACCAATTTGCTCTGTTATGTTTGACTGACATGTAAAGCAACTTACCACATTTTATTTTGTTAAACATGTCTTCAGGAGTGGGTTTCCCTGGAAGAGTTTACATTTATGCACTTTTATGCATTGCATGAAAGATATACAATTTTTTTTATCAATTCCCCAATTGCTTGTTCAATTAACTTTATCAAGGAAAACATTTCCATGCAATTAGTTGAGGGCAGATAAACAAACTAAAACAAGCTCATTTAAACAAATAATGTTTTGTCAACCAAACTTAATAGATTTATGTCCTTGTGTTATAATAGCATGTCATCAACAATTACACTACTCTTCAGCACAACAGTTAACACAGAAAACAGAAACAGGCACTCTTCTAAATCTACACTACTATTGAACAATTAACTCTAACAAATCTTTCTCTTTACACAGCAAAGTCCACCAGAACCAGACATGTCTTCTGCACAGGCCAGTTTCGACTCCATGTGATGGTGTGATATATCCAATCTTCAAGCAGAAGGAACTGGAAAAATATTCTGAATGATATCAATCCACAATCTGACTTGTGATGCAGCCTGAATCATAACCACACCATGTGGTTTCATTTGGCCAGAGGTGAACTGGCCCTCCGACTGAGCCTGCTTTCTCCCAAGGTTTTGTTCTTCTTCTCCATTCTGTCACTGATTGAGTTTGGCTTGTTTAGTTGGGGACACTTAATATTCAGCAATATTATTGCCTTAAATGCACTGACACTATTAGATGAGAACTGAACTGAGCCGGACGATGACATCAGTGTTGTCTCCAGAGCGGCTTGAACTCATTTTGTATCAATGAATTTTACAATTATTGAACTGAACTGAATACACACTGAACTGACCTCAGCTGAACAATGACACCATTTTCTTTTAAGAGTTTATTTACAACAGAATTGAACTCTTTTTGCATCATAATCACTCTTTTCCGTTTATGAATGTGAACTCTGTATTGTATAAAGCGCCATATAAATAAAGAAGTCCTGATTATTTTACATATTTAATTCAGTAAAGTTATAAAGTCATGCTTGTACACTTAAACATGTTGGAGTGTGACTTTGAAACAATTTCCTCTCAGAAATTACCAGTACATTTCATGAATAATTGCAAAGAAACGGCAAGAATTAAACGTGAAATTGTAAAGTAAAAAGACTGAAATAGTATATTATTGTGAAACGTTCTACACAATCTTAGTTTTATTTACAACTTCAAATAAGTGTATGTTGCATGTTTGTAATATGTAAATTAACTTCTAAAGTCAATCCAATGAAACGATAGTAACACGCACGTCCTTAAAAGAAAAGATTACATATAGCCTAAGTGAAAAAGAAATCCCTTCGGTCAACAAAAGAAAAAGACCCACTTTTTTTTAACAGCCTATCTATTGACTTTAAAGGTTAATGTGGCAATAAACGTAAAGGCCATTGCTTTTCTCAAGAGCACCCTGAATAAACTCTGAAATGGGGATTGTACAAAGTGAAATAACTTTTTGGTTCCTCTCCTCCACGTACCCAGTGAGTTGCTGGTCTGATCCATATCTGGAGTAATGACCCCCTCGTTTCTCTCGGCACCTACCCCCCAGGAAGGTCCTGCTATTGTGGCAATGTGTTATTGACTCGTCTAAGAAAATCAGCAAACACAGAGTAATTGGTGGAGCTGGTGGTTCCCCTCAAGCGCCCTCCTCCTCCTCCTCTGACAAGCCAAACATAAATAAAAGAGGAGGAAAGTGATGAGTGGGGCCTGGAGCCACACCAGATGAGGAAAAGCCACAAAGGCGGGCAATGACACACATATCAGCGCAGCCCCTGCAAGGTAAACAATGACTCCAAATTATGAGCTGAAGTTTTAATTAAGACGAGCTCTACTAATTACAGCCCCTGACAGCGATGATTGAGTCTGAGATCCCATGTTCTGATTAGTCAGAGCTGTCGGAAACTCTTACTGCTGGGGCTGGAGACGATGATGAAATTACCTGGCCTTTCTCAGCGGGAGCACTGCTCATCATCCTCAACTTCAAGCTCCTGCCGCTGCTGTGAAGATGACACTGCGAACTCTGGACTGAGCAAGTGATGTGGAGCCGATCGTATTCTTCATCATAAATATCCCCTGTGTGAAAGAGAAACAGAGGAAAGAAAAGTAAATAACGGTTAAGGGTGCTACATGTATAATATAATAATTGAGCCAGAACATATTATAATCATTTTTAAATTAAAGCACCCTATAGCCCTCTTAAGCATTCGGATGTCCAACCGGGATGAATATGAATTTTTTCAGGGTATTATGATAATTATCTGGCCCAGTAAGTACATGATGAAAGTGAAATTGCTTTTAATCTGATTGGCGGGTCAAATATAACTCTCGGGGAGTCAGAAGGCAAAATCATTTGTTCTGAAATAAAGTTTTGTTTACAAGTTACAAAGTTGCTACAATAACTAATACCTGGGGTTTCTAAGGTTGCTGACATATATTTAGGTTTGAAAAGATCAGTGTACGTATGATTGAAATGTATACATTTTTTAGTTTGAGGTAGATACGTTAGTAAATAAGATATCTTCAAGCCATTGATCTCTGTGCATTTTATTATACTTATTATATATTATATTGGGAGTCCACTAGAGTGATTTAGACTGCATTCTTGGGCTGCATTGGCCATCAGGCACCAGCTCTCGACTGAATCAGAGATGAGTTGCAGTCATGCAAGATGAGGCGGCTCAATTAGCTTGGCTCAGGCTGGCATCCTTCCTCCCACAAAGGAGACAAGATTCATGATGTGGTCAGGCTTCTAGAGAAGGGCCGGATATGCCCCTACATGAGCTGTAACTATTGCCACAGAGCCTGGCTTGTGGACCATGGACGTGGGAGCTGTCAAAGTTTTACCTGTACCTCTACTCATTCACCGGCATTCAACCATTGTGAATTCATGCAGCCTCCTGCCGAATGACATGGCCACCACAATCCTCAGAGGCCTTGCATGCGCAGCTATTTTTATGCATCATGACTAAATTATCATCACATGGTCCCTAATATTCCAGCATGGTATATAGTACATGCTCTAAAACATACCAATATGGTGTTATGACACTTGTAGACATAGTATGCCGTAATTTTTTTTTCAGTTCAGTTTATTAATAAGGCAGTTTTAGGTGAGAAGAGAGCAAGAGACCAAAGCAATTTATTTATCTGCACATTTTGTCATTGCAGCCTGTAGGTGAAATGTCGTCATCATAGAGCAAACAATCCATTTGGATGCAGCACTGAGCTGTACTTGTGAACTTTTGCATAAAAATAATAAGGCCTGCATTTTATTTGCTCATACAAAGGAAATCAACATGTTTTAAGGTAAGAACATTTTTGCCACTCATTTACCAAGAAAACAACCAAATATAGCAGTCTTGTCACCAGGAACACATTAGTCAATACTCGGTACCCGCCAGACGGAATCATAT
This sequence comes from Tiaroga cobitis, assembly GCA_030578255.1. Classification (NCBI taxonomy): domain Eukaryota; kingdom Metazoa; phylum Chordata; class Actinopteri; order Cypriniformes; family Leuciscidae; genus Tiaroga; species Tiaroga cobitis. Next base: position 6,325,349 of record CM060606.1, read on the forward strand.
TAAATCTTTTGTTCATCATATTAGATCAAAAGCAACCAGTCCTTGTTGATCCAGTAATTGGTTTGAGTTCTCCAAATGGAGACTTTGTGTTCCTTTCTTTGCAAACAGAACATCCCAATTTCTTGTTACAGTCAGATATTGATAGGCTACATGTCTAAATTATTTTCTATATAGCACATTTCTATAATTTTAAATAGAACTCATCTGAACTTAAAAATACATTTTTAAATCTTAATTTGACAGTTTTTTATGCATTTTCTCAAATTACATTTAAACTTTAAAATTCTTTACATTTAGACAAGCTATATAATTCCTTGTAAACACATCCTCACCTCAATATCACATGAACGTGTGTTCTAGTCTACATTGCAGACTAGAACAGTGATATAACCACAAATTCAATGCTATTTCAAATAAGAAAGCATAAAGGCATTACAACGATGGTAATTATTGTGAATGAGAAGTCTATATCAAAAGAACTCTACATGTGGAAGGACACTAGAGAGGGTTTGAGATGATCTAGCCTATACCTATCTGCAGTGTATGCATGATGGTAAAACAGTGTGGCCTTTTTGTTCATTTTCTAAAATATCTGTAAAATGTCATTCATTTACTTCAGTCACATTAAAAGAATAGTATGTTATAAGTAACCCTTGTTTAGTTCCTCATTACAAAATGCATTGCATCCTAAAAGTAGAGGAAAGCCTGCAGAAATGCCATGTGTGCTTTTGAGATTCATTTGAGCATTTGACAATTTGATCCATATTTTGGAAGGTGTGCGACATGTCCTTAAGTCAAGGCTGTGTTCAAATGGACTAAATGTCGAGAACTTTATAAATACCGAAAATAAAAATATAGAAAGTGCATGCAACAAAAGAAGTTGCACCGAGTGTTTGTACTTCTAGGAGCTGAATGCTGTGAAAGTATCAGTTTTCTTTACTTTTTCATATCAGAAGTTGCTTTCTGATGACAGACGAGGAGAACAATGTCAAGCGAGAGAGAGAGCGATTCACAGAGTATTAAAGGACAAGTTCGGTAAGCACAAAAATCGCTGCAAAAGATGCTTTCCAACAGGTTTTATCGTAGTTTTTGTCCCAAGTCAGTTGGACAAAAACTACGATAAAACCTGCTGGAAAGCATCTTTTGCAGCGATTTTTGTGTGAGGATATCAGTGAACACCCCAGACCACTCGGTGAGTTTAATGTCTTTGTAAACTAAAGTTTAATGCGTTTGAGGAAGGATTGTTCCAGTGCACCTACAGGTATGCAACCATTGTGGAGGTGGGGGGGGTGCAACCACAGAAACCGAAATTTCTCGGGCCAGCAGCATGTGTCCAAATTTCAATCTTAACCGTTTTAGTTCATCAGAAACGATCTTAAAACAGGGCTTTAAGTGTAAAATACGGAACTTGTCCTTTAAATGGGTTTTATGCAACTAAAAGTCTATGTGAATCAGATTTAGCGACATATCTTATCTTCTGTATATCCATATTAAGCCGAATGTAACAGATTATTGGAAAAGAGGACTTGTTTTTTTTTGCATCGTGTTTTTTTTTTTTAGATGTGGGCATTGCAGTCAAAAGTAGAGGCAGAAGAACATGAGCACAAATAGTGGTAGAATTCACATTCCAGGACAGGAATGCAAGCAAAACACAACTCAACATAAGTCATGGGCTTACACAAAACACAGAATAGCATATGAGAACACCACAGCAGGCCTTGTGCGCCAACATTAAAAACATTACACACAAGACAGACAAAAGTGCATGGCATATAGATGTCCGGATGCAGACACCAAAAAACGAAACCAAACTATTCCAGAGTGTCAGGATCCAGATGCCATGACCCAAACAAACAAAATGCTGTGGAGACAGGAGAGTGCATAGAAAATAAAGTTGCACACTCACACAAAGAGGAGAACAAGACAATACAGAACATTAGTTTCAGGATCCTGTCCCCAAACTATCAACATAACCAACGGAAGTGACAGGATGCAGACTCAGAATCATAGGCACTTAGCAAAGGATGCATATGCAGTGATTGGATCAAACTTTGCTACGTTTACACCTGTTTTTTGATGTGGTCAAGACACACTGTGATCGGATTGCTTAAACAACAATATCTGATTATTTTTCAAATGATTTAACAATGTAAAAAATTATATTAGATTTGTGAAATTTACTAGCAATTTCTGAGTGAAAATTGTTTCACAGTTTAGATAAAAATTAAAATCCAACCAAATAATATTAATATCCAGATACGAAATGGGTGTTGTAAAGGGGGGGCATAGAGACCACCTTAACTCAGATAAGGCAATCGGTCAGAAGTTAGCCTACATGACAATAATACAAAACAATTGTCATGTAGGCATATTGTATTATATACGTATGTGCCATTAAAGGCCCTTGCATGCTGAATCCGAAATTCGCATCTGAAATTTTCGCACGTTAAAAAATAAATACAACCTCACATTTTGTCAATCTCGCTTGCACACTGCCTCCGAAACTTTCGTCCGTCATGAAAAAAAAATCGAATCGGGTTCGATTTTCTGCGTTTTTCGCATCCGTAGCAAGCAGTTTGAATGGTGTTTGAATTGTGTTTTGACAATTCAGAGCCACTGAATCACGAAAAATTTCGGACTCAGTGCGCAAGGGTCTTAACATGCAATAAAAACAGCAAATCAATGCATGTAGGCATGTAGACATGATCAAAACAATCTACTAAAGTTCAGCATAGCATCAGCATGGGGAAGAAAGGTGATTCATGTGACTTTGAACGTGTCATGGTTGTTGGTGGCACACAGGCTGGTCTGAGTATTACAGAAACTACTGATCTACAGGGATTTTCAAGCACAACTATGTCTAGGGTTTACAGAGAATGGTCAGAAAAAGAGAAAATGTCCAGTGATTAGCAGTTCTGTGGGTGAAAATGCCTTGTTGGTGAGACGAGAATGACCAGACTGGTTCGGCTGATAGAAAGGCAAAAGTAACTCAAATAAGCTCTCGTTACACCCGAGGTCTGCAGAAGAAGAAGAAGAAGAAGAAGAAGAAGAAGAAGAAGAAGAACAAGAAGTGCATCTCTGAACACACAACATCTCTAACCTTGAAGCAGAAGAGCTCTAGCAGCAGAACAAACACACCAGTGCTACTACTGTCAGATAAGAACAGCAAACTGAAGCTACAATTCACACAAGCTAACTAAACTGGACAATAGAAGATTGGAAAAACGTTGCCTGGTCTCAATTACTGCTGCAAAATTCAGACGGTAGAGTCAGAATTTGGCATAAACAACATGAAAGCATGTTTCATCCTGCCTTGTATCAGTGGTTCAGGCTGGTGTAATGGTGTTGAGGATATTTTCTTGGCACACTTTGGGCCCCTTAGTACCAGTTAAGCTTTGTTTAACTGCCACAGCCTACCTGAGTATTGTTGCTGACCATGTCCATCCCTTTATGATCTTCTGATGGCTACTTCCAGCAGGATTACGCTCATGCCACAAAGTTCAAATCATCTCAAACTGGTTTCTCGAACATGTCGATGAGTTCACTTTACTCAAATGTCCTTCACAGTCTCCAGATCTCAGGCCAGTAGAGCAGCTTTGGGATGTGCTGGAACCAGAGATTCACATCATGGATGAGCAGCCGACAAATCTGCAGTAAATGTGTGATGCTATCATGACAATATGGACCAACATTTCTGAGAAACGTTTCCAGAAACATGTTGAATCTATGTGAGTGTATATAAGCTGTTATGGGGAAGTTTTTGCGGGATATTGCAGACATTTGTGGATTGTTGTGGAATACATTTCTTCATGCATGCACCAGAAAATTATTTGCCTTGATAGTTGCCAATTTGTCATCCCTACCACTGAAACTCCACAGAACTGTAAATTTTTCCGACAGTCAAACAGCTGAAGAGAATTTTCCTGACAGTCAACCGGACATTTCTATGGGTCCCGGTGTAACAGTTCCTTGGCATTGATAAGCAAGATTAAGGGAATTCCTGACAGGTGCTTTTCAGTTTTTTTACTTCAAAATCTTGATGTAATGAAATCTTTTTGTGAATGCATTGTGCATATTTAGGTTATTGATGAACATCTTTAAGAAACATTTTACATGTGGTTCTGTGACTGAATAAATAATATTAGATCAAACAACATGAAAGCAGAGGTGCATGTTTTTCAACAAATATGCATACATCTCAATAATGTTACCATTTGCTGGTCAGTAAACACAACGCTAGAGAATTCAGTACTGTGTCTTAATACTAGTTGGACTGATCCAACAATAGGTATGCAAAAACTATTTTAATTATTGATCTATCTTTTGATTATTTCTTTAATTAATCCAATAAATATCCCAATTTTATTTTCTGTATTTTATTGAATGAACATCAATAAAAATTAGATCTTTAATATGTTGAATATTTATTGCTGTTATATATATTTAAGATGACAGCTACAAATCATTACAAATTCGCTGCCCTTTATTATTGTACTTTATAAAGCATATTTTATTCAGTCATTAGTTTCTCCAAGTAATACACAGTTGCAGTATTGAATTTTATTGTTTTGTAAAAATGTTAAATGAAGAAAAATTAGAAGAAAATTAACTAAAGACAGGTAAAGTTCAAGGTGACAATCAAAATATAGTTCCCTTTCGAGAGAACTCCAACTGCGTCGAATGACACTTTGGGGGAAGCCCCTCAGCGTAGCGCCTCTGAAGCATGAATGAAACTGAGCCGATCTCTGATTGGTGCAACGTCATGACGTGATGTGTGACGGCACATAGGCGGAAGCTATAAAAGCAGCCGGCACACATAAGATGTCAGCTTTCTGTTCTTCAGCAAGCGCTATCTGTGACTGTTTGTCCTATTTATTGTTGTCTGTTACTGAGTGATTGAAAAATGAGTGAAATGGCGAGTGTGAGCTTCAGGAAGTGTGTGCATCCTTGCCCTCGCTACATCACGGGCGGGGACACACAACGACTGTGCACACATTGTTTAGGAATGCAGCACGCGCAGGCAGCTCTCGAGGGGGCTGCTTGCGAGGATTGTGAGAAAATGACAAGTCGTGTGCTGCGTTCCCGGCTGGCTATTTTTAATGAGGATGGCCAGCCTCGCGAGCCCCGTGGTGCGGGACCCGCGTCCGCTGAGGCGGCGCGGCGACGCTCTTCATGGGGCTCGCAAATGGATCTGTCCGGGGATCCCGAGGCTGCTGAGGCACCTTCTCGGGATTCATCGGGCAGTTCTGATGTCCTCGAGCCTCGCGCAGAAGAAGCCGCAGGGCGGAGGATCCGATGCTCGAGCTGTCTGCCTCTGAGGAGGTGGACGTCCTCAACATCGAGGGCGGGGATTTCGGGGACGACTCGCCGCCCCGTGTCCCCGCGTATGATGAGCTGGTTGAGGTTGTTTCCCATGCAGTGGCTCATTTAAATATCAGCTGGCCACAAGAGAGGCAGGAAGCGCAGGCTAGAAGCAAACTGGATGAGCGCTTCCTGCAGCACAGGGAACAACCTCATCACCGGGGCTTGCCGTTTTTTCCCGATCTGCACAACGAGTTGTGTAAATCGTGGAAAAAACCACACTCTTCTCGTGTCTCCAATCCCCCTGTTTTAAATTATAGTAACATCATGGGGGCACGAGAGAACGGTTATGGGATGATGCCGCGCGTTGAACAGCCTTTGGCGAATTATTTATCGCCTGAGTCGGCATCATCCCTTAAAGCCCCGGTGCTGCCCACTAAGCCGTGTAGAGACACATCAGCGCTAGTGGGCAGGGCTTATATGGCTGCGGGTCGGGCTGGTGCGAGTCTTCACACCATGGCTATAATCCAGGCGTACCAGGCCGACCTTCTTAAGGACATTGATGAGGGCGAGGGTCCAACTCCGGAGGATATTGCGGAGTTGAGGAAGGTCGCTGATTTGTCTCTCCGAGTCACCAAGGAGACGGCCCGTGCTGTCGGTCGCTCCATGGCAGCTATGGTGGTCTCGGAGAGGCATTTATGGTTGAATCTTACGGGCATCAGGGAGAAAGACAGGGCTTTCCTCCTTGATGCCCCGATTTCGCCTTCTGGCCTGTTCGGCGACGCCGTTAATACCGTCGTCGACAGGTTTCAGGAGGCGAAAAGACAATCAGCGGCCTTCAAACAGTATCTCCCTCGCCGCTCAGTGTCCAAGAAGTCTGCCCCCAGTGGGCAGCCGCAGCCACAGCCATCAGCCAGCTCCTCCGCCTACAGACAGGCTCAAAAACAGAGCGTCGCGTCTAGAGCCCCCCTCAAGGAGCTTGGGGGCCTAGACAGCGCTCTCAGGCGAAGCCTCAGCCTAAGCAGGGCGACCTGAGGGCCGTCCTGCAGGCTAAAAAGGCTTCGTCAAAGAGATCCTAGCTGCTCTAGGATCTCTGCGGGCGGCCCCACCCGTGGTGGAGCGACCGAGGTCGTCTCCTTCACGGAGCCCGCAGGAAATCGATGTTGCTCTCCCGCCGTTAAACACGCTTCGGGACACATCAGTATCCAGCGAACGCAGGCTGGACTGTCCGCCCCACAGGCTTGCGGTCAGGCAGCATTCGCGTCCGCCCATCGAGATTCGTTTTCGGTTCAGCACTGCCGGGAATCCGCTTCAGGGGGCCGAGAACGAATCCCGATTAATACCCGAAGCCAGGCTCGAGAGCCTGGTTCCCTTGGTAAAATATTTCGATGCATGGAAAAATCTGGCAAATATTTCTCCTTGGGCCCTGCGCACCGTTCAAAATGGGTACAGGCTGCAGTTCAGTTCCCGCCCACCCAGATTCAACGGGGTGGTCTGGACTGTAGTCGACCCAGTGCAGGGTCGGGTATTGGAACAGGAAGTAAACTCCCTGCTGGCAAAGGAGGCTATAGATCGTATTCCTCCACCGGACAGGGAGTCCGGGTTTTACAGCCGCTACTTCATAGTTCCCAAGAAGGATGGGGGGTTGCGTCCAATAATAGATCTCAGGCACCTGAACCGTTCTCTTAAGAGATTCAGGTTCAAGATGCTCACTATTCCCATTATCGTGAGTCAAATTCAGTCCGAGGATTGGTTTGTCACAATAGATCTAAAGGACGCATACTTCCACATATCCATCCTTCTATCTCACAGGAAGTTCCTGAGGTTCGCTTTCGGGGGCGAAGCGTACCAATACCGGGTTCTTCCGTTCGGCCTAGCTCTCTCCCCTCGCACATTTACCAAATGTATGGATGCAGCTCTGGCATCGCTGAGGCTTCAGGGCATCAGGGTGCTCAATTATATCGACGACTGGCTGATTTTAGCACAGTCACAGGAGCTGGCGGTTCGGCATCGAGATGTCGTCCTCGCCCACATCCAGAGCCTGGGGTTGAGACTCAACACGAAAAAGAGCGTGTTGACACCAGCCCAGAGAACTACATTCCTGGGAGTGGTGTGGGACTCGGTCACGATGCGGGCACAATTATCTCCCGCGCGGATCGAGTCCATCCTGACCACAGTGTCCGGGATAAGGCTAGGCCAAGCCATCACTGTGAAGCGCTTCCAGAGAGTGTTGGGGCTCATGGCGGCAGCGTCCAGTGTCATTCCATTCGGCCTGCTGCACATGAGGGCCCTTCAGTGGTGGTTAAAAACCAAGGGGTTCTCCCCGAGGGGAAACCCGTTCCGCATGATCAGGGTTACGCGCAGATGCCTTCGTTCCCTATCTATGTGGAAGAAAGCTTGGTTTCTGTCCCAAGGGCCAGTGTTAGGAGCGTCATGTCGCCGGAGAACCGTTTCGACAGACGCCTCCCTCACGGGCTGGGGCGCGGTCATGGACGGCCGCTTTACGACAGGCCTATGGCAGGACCATCATGCCTCCTGGCACATAAACTGCCTTGAGATGTTGGCGGTGTTCCGAGCTCTGAGGAGCTTCTTGCCGGACCTCAAAGGCTATCATGTCCTTGTGAGGTCAGACAACATGTCGGTAGTGGCCTATATAAACCATCAGGGGGGTCTGAGGTCTCGCCCTCTATGCAGACTGGCGCATCAGATCCTCCTGTGGTCCCAGGGGAAACTGTTGTCTCTAAGAGCAACATACATCCCGGGGAGTCAGAATCAGGGAGCAGACATCCTGTCGAGACAGGGGCTGAGGCCCGGGGAATGGAGACTCCACCCCAAGGTGGTGGAGTCAATATCTCAGAGGTTCGGCCCAGTGGAAGTGGACTTGTTCGCGTCTCGAGAGACGACCCACTGTCCACTGTGGTTTTCCCTCTCCCGTCCAGCCCCGCTGGGGTTGGATGCCATGGTGCAGACGTGGCCGAGGCTACGTCTGTACGCATTTCCCCCGATCGCTCTGCTCCCGGGAGTTCTAGAGAGAGTCCGTCGCGACGGGATCAGTCTACTGTTGGTAGCCCCGTTGTGGCCGGCCCGAGTATGGTTCTCCGACATAATTTTGCTCCTGGACGGCCCTCCTTGGGAGATTCCCCTCAGTAGGGACCTGCTGACACAGGCAGAGGGCTTAATATTTCACCCTCGGCCCGAGTTATGGAAACTGTGGGGCTGGCCCCTGAGGGGGCACAGTACCTAGAGGCCGGCCTATCAGCTGGAGTAGTGGAAACCATACTCAGCTCTAGAGCTCCATCCACGAGGAAATTGTACGGCTTAAAATGGAACGTCTTCACCTTTTGGTGTAGGGAGCGTGAGGTGGACCGAGTTAACTGCCCAGTGGCTTCAGTGCTGGAGTTCCTCCAAGATCACTTCTCCACTGGTCTTACCCCGTCCACACTCAAGGTGTACGTGGCTGCCATTGCGGCTTTCCACGCTCCTCTGAGTGATGGGCCTCTGGGGAGACACCAATTGGTCGTACGTTTCCTCCGTGGGGCTTGAAGGATGAGACCTGCGGGACCTGGCAGTGGTCCTCAAAGGGCTGGCCGAGGCCCCCTTCGAGCCGCTGGAGGCCAAGAGGCCAAGATCCATTCGTTGAAGGTGGTCTTTTTGTTGGCCATTACTTCTCTGAGGAGGGTAGGAGATCTCCAGGCGCTCTCCTTATCTAACGAGTGCCTGGAGTTTGCTCCAGGCAACATTAAGGCCATTCTTCACCCTAGGCCCGCCTATTTGCCTAAGGTGCCGTCCAGTGCGGCACGGCCTATGGTTCTGCAGGCTTTTCATCCTCCACCTCACGTGACGGCGGATGAAGAGAGACTTCACAGGCTCTGCCCTGTCAGAGCACTGAGTATTTACATTCAGAGGTCCTCTTCATGGCGGAAGTCGGACCAGTTGCTGGTGTGTTTCGGGTCGCCCAGGAAGGGGCTTCCCGCCTCAAAGCAGACCATCAGCAACTGGATTGTCCAAGCGATTTCCACGGCCTATCAGGTGCGCGGTATGCCTTCACCTTTGGCCGTGAGGGCTCATTCTACCAGAGGCATGGCGTCCTCTAGAGCCCTTCTCGCGGGGGCCCCCATCCAGGAGGTCTGCGATGCAGCAGGATGGGCTACCCCTCATACCTTTATTAGGTTTTATAGTTTGGACATTCCGTCTACACCCGGCTCTCTTGTGCTCGCGTCCTAAGTGTGCCTGTGAGCAGCTTCACACTAGGGCAGGCAGGGTACGTTGTGGCGTAGTGGGCACTCGTTCCCCCAAAGTGTCATTCGACGCAGTTGGAGTTCCCTCGAAAGGGAACGTCCTCGGGTTACGACTGTAACCCTTGTTCCCTGAGAAGGGAACGAGAACTGCGTCCCTTGGCCACGCCCCTTGCTTCATCACAGAAGCTGACATCTTATGTGTGCCGGCTGCTTTTATAGCTTCCGCCTATGTGCCGTCACACATCACGTCATGACGTTGCACCAATCAGAGATCGGCTCAGTTTCATTCATGCTTCAGAGGCGCTATGCTGAGGGGCTTCCCCCAAAGTGTCATTCGACGCAGTTCTCGTTCCCTTCTCAGGGAACAAGGGTTACAGTCGTAACCCGAGGACGTTATTCTATCAAAGAAAATCGTCTAGCCTGTGGTTATTTCAGAGTACAAGTCTAAATTCAGTCTCTTGCTGAAGGAAAATGTTGTAAGCTCTTTTTAAATCATGGCCATTTGTTTACAGTGTAGTTATTTTCTAACAAAGTAATTAAAATAATGATATAACGTTTATTGCTGTGTCTTTTCTTGAAAAATTGGGAAAGGGTCCACAACTGTGTCTCCTGAATCCACCGCTGGCATTTCACAATATCACTTCTTCACAAAAGGTAAACACATTCCCAGATCTAATCATCAACTGAGCCTGTGGCAATCAGGTGTGTGTTTATTTGTGTGTGTGTGTGTGTGTGTGTGTGTCCTCCAGAGCTGATAACCTCCTAGAACCTCCATTAACCAAGAAGAGCCGAATGTTTTATCAGCTCATACTGACAACATTCTTTTTTCTTCCCTCATTTACTCATGCAGTCAAGAGTATGTTCTTCAACCTGATGTCAATACCGCTTCAAAACACAAACTGCTCTTTAACAACATACATTAACTTGCCAAACTTTTCAACCCTAACTTCAATGAAACAGTTACAGCAGTAGAAGGACCGTGAGACCCAACCATCAAATAAAGTGGCTCCCCTTAGGAACAGTCTCTCATAAAACAGAGATGAGAGCCATATGCAATGAGTGACATTTAGAAAAATGATCAATACTTAGAAAAGCAGTGGTATTACCATATAATTTATAGCACCAAGATTTATCTTAGCCCCAGCCCGAGATACGATTAAGAGAGCAGAAGGCTTTTGGGACAGCTTAGCTTGTAAAACATCAGCCCATAATTGGCATAGCATAATGTGGCGCTTAGCATTAAAGACAAATGTTTCATTCAGTTATGGGCCGGAATTAATTTTGCTTGTGGTTCCTGTTTCATATTGCTGTAACAAAGAAAGGCAGCAATATAACAAATAGAGAACTGAACATATACAGTACACAAAAGGCAGGAAATCCCAGGTGCTTTCTAATCACAATGATGGTTATAATTTACAGCAACCACCGAGCAATGCAACTACAGTAGGGCATGGCAATAAAAGATTGCTGTTTCTGTAACATTTTGTTATAGGCTACCACAGAGAGTCAACTCTAGAGGCGATTCAGCAAGAAATACCACATCACAACCAAGAACAGTAACATTTTGAATGAATATTACACATTTCAAATGCAAATCGTGAGATTGTAGAGAAGAGGAGATAGAATAGATGAAGGATGGTGGATGCATATTCTAAGATAATAAAAGAAAAATAGTCTTTTGCTTAAAATGTAAGCACGGACATCAATGAATATTGTATCCAATGACTCCCAAGACACATTACACAAAGCTGCTTATTCAAATAACGGTAACACTTTAGAATACTGTATCTTACTTACTGCATAACTAATAAGGAATTATTGAAGAACTAGTAGGTAATTCTTCATTAACTACTTCTTCACTGCTGTTAACTACTAAGGAAGATGTGTTAACTAATCAGTATGTAATAGAATTTTATGATTGTGTTAAGTTACAGTTAGTTAATCAATAACTAATGAATTCTGACATACCTTCTGAAGTACTACAATTAAGTATCTATTAATTAAGGTTCACGAAAAATAACTATGAATTAACTACTAATGAACAGTCATACACAGTAGTCACTACAATAATCCAGTTTTTTTTTTGCATTGTAGTAGTTTAAGTACACAAATCAAGTGCTTGAGTAAAAGTACAGATACCCCAATAATACTCCATATTACTCCAGTGAAATTATAATTAGGCCATTTTCAAAATGATCTTAGTAAAAATACAAAGGTAATTAATTTTTAAAGTACTTAAAAAGTAAAAAGCATATTATTATACTTAGTTCTTATACATTTTAAACTAATTTGGCACCATTCAAGTTCCGGCAATATCACGGTAGCCCACATTTTACAGTGATTTGGTGATGCAAGAGCGCGGGGATTTGCATCCTCTTCTGGAGAGTTCTCAGCGCCGCCGATTTGGTGCATTTCTTCTGCGAAATACAGGTTTGTGTACGTTTTATTTAATCTATAAAATCATTACTGTGCTGTAAATCATTTTATTTTATGCAAGGCAACATACAAGGACGCGAGGTCAGTTAGCCTATAGCTGAGTCGGTCTTTTTTGCGTGATGGAAACGCCTGATCCCTTGCATAAAACAAATTATTTTATTCATAAAGATAGTAAATCTATTTACATCAGATGTTAAAATATGTTCTTAGAGCTGTGCACTGGTTGTTTATGGGCAGGTAATGGAGTCAGTCACAGCATATTTCGGCTACGAGTGAAACGCCGGGCGGCGGTCTGAAGTTAAGCAGTTTCCCCGCTGAACACGAGCCCAGCTCCCGCAAGAGATCCAGCACCACTACCGTGGAAACTAGACCAGTTGATTACTTGAATTAATTTTAAAGGTTTAACTTTTGATTTTAAAATGTTTGTTAAACGAGTTTAAATGTAGTCAGTATACATGTTAAAACAAAATATCATCTGAAATAAAGGAAGATATCATGTAGCTTAAACGAGTCATTGTAGTGTATTTTACAAAGGTTATGATTATATGTTAATAGTGTTTTTTTACAGTAAGTTTTATTTGAGTCAGAAGTATGTGGTAATTCTTTATTATTACTAATGGGTTCCCTATATTTTCACTTTAGAATATGGTTTCAGGTTATAAGTAGCCTAATTCCTGGATAGTTATTTGATAATTATGTATTAATTACTAATGGGTTCCCTGTATTTTCACTTTAGAATACTGTTCCAGGTTATAAATAATTCCTGAAGAATTATCTAATAATTCTTTATTAATTACTAATAAGTCCCCTATATTTCAGTTCCCCTCAGTTGTTGCCTAAAATACATGAATTTACTCAATGGCATTCTATGCTGAGGAAAACAGACACACACAGTACTGTACATAAAATATAAAAACGAATCTGAGGTTAGTTTTGTATGACTGTTCATTAGTTACTTCTTAGTCATTTTTCTTGAACCTTAATAATTAGTAGATAATTAGTAGTAGTTCTTCAGGAGGTATGACATAATTCATTAGTTATTGATTAACTAACTGTAACTTAACACAATCATAAAATTCTATTACATACTGATTAGTTAACACATCTTCCTTAGTTAACAGCAGTGAAGAAGTAGTTAATGAAGAATTACCTACTAGTTCTTCAATAATTCCTTATTAGTTATGCAGTAAGTAAGATACAGTATTCTAAAGTGTTACCCAAATAACTAAACATGTGCAGTACATCACAAGCATATAATTCACAAATTAGAAAGGAAACGATTGCTAAAAGCCAGTCTCAAACTTATGCATTTATAGTTTAGTAATTCAGTATCCTTTGAGTATTTTCCCACAGGTGTCACATTGGTGCAGGGAAGAGGAGAAGTGATGATCTAATAGCCAGCAGTCTTTATTCCATTAACACATAAACACAAAGATAATCCAAACGAGAAGCTAATGGTAATGTTGCAAACATGAAAACATAAAATCCACACGGGAAGACAATAAATATCCACTGGGGAAAAAAAAGGAGAAGGAAGAGCTTTACGATGTAGTGTAAAAACAATGAACGACAACCAAAGACTATAACAAAGGGGTATAAATACACTGGGTAAAAAGAGGCTAACAAGGCACAGGTGAAACTGATTAAATCCCATGGAATCTTATGTTGGTAACTAAGGAAACAAAGGCAAAAGGAACAATAAGGCAACAGAATATCAAAATAAGAGTCCTTAAACACACAAGACACAGGGGAAATCGTGACATACCCGACCCCCCCACCCACCCCCTATTTAAGGAGCAGATTCCAGACATTTCAACAAACTAAACATGAGTCCAGGAGGTTGGGGGAGCAGAGGCGGAATGATAGAGAGCCAGGTTCATGAGCTGAAAGTGGGTAAGGAAACTAGAGCTGTGTCCCAAATGATGCATTGTACACTATGCACTTGTACACTATGTACTCAACCGTGTAATGTATGAACTTTATACATTTCTTTTGTCTTTCAACATCGGAGTCTGATAGCCCCTCCCCCTCTGCTACGTAATTATATAGCTGCGACTGTTGAGTGCATGAAGTGTCCGACGTTCCACGCTTCGTTTTTATCGGTTAAAAAAGTGCATCATCCGGGTATTTAAAGTGCACTTTTTCTTTTGGGAATTTTCAGTGTGAACGAACTACTCGCACTATTTATACTACAAAATGCCATAGAATAGTGCACAAGTATGCGGTTTGAAACGCACCTTATGGCATGGCAATGCAGAGTACCAGGGCGGAGTCAGCAGAGCAGGTGTCCACGGTGGAGCAGGCAGAGTAGGAAGCCCTCAAGGCGGAGCTGGAGACCACCACGGTGGAGCAAGTGGAGCTGGATTAGAGAGCAGAAAAAGTTTGACGGCCTATATAGAAATATAATAAATCTGATTACCATAAATATGTCTGTTATGATGTTCAATTTATTCACTTACACCTTCAGCATTTCCAATGAATAATCATAAAGAAAAAGGCCATAAATAAAACAATCTTACAATTTGTTATAGAGCCAACTCAATTTGTCGTTTTTTATTACCCTGGCACATCGAAGGCAGGGGAGCAATTAATCGGTGTACATCAAGTGAAAAGATCAAAAGCCAAGTAAGTTCTCTGTTCCATCTTGTAGATCTAATTATTAGCTGATTCTTGGCTTTCCTTTGTTGGCCCTCCACAATTCTTTGGTTTACTGGTCCTCTGGCAGATTCTTCTTTCCCAACAGCAATGCAAGGTCACCCGCCACCGCAGACTTGGGCCTTCACTCCAGCCTGGGCAAGGTCTTGCTACCCCGTTCTCCCTCTGTAACTTGAGCTAGTTTCTTACTTCAATAAACTCAAAACTGCCCCAGTCATTGTTCACGCCAACTTTTAATATTCCCTCTCTCAACCCTGTGGGTTCCTGCCTGTCAGACCTCATTCTGCTCCTTGCATTATCAGGCTTTCCTATACAATCTTCTCAGATGCTTCTGCATTAGGAGATTTTGCAGTATCTGGAAGACCTAGGCTGGTCTCGGATCCTTGGGAAATCCAAGGTCCTGATCTAATCTTCAAATGAAATTGCAGAAAATTTGAGGAAACATCAGGAGCCGCTTCTAAAAGGAGGTATACTGTTAGGTACTCCATTGTAGTTCGATCTGATTTTGAGTTGGTTTTGTACACTGTTTCCCCCAGTATTTTAAGACTATTGGGAACATCCCTGCATACTCCATCAATGACGGTTGATGCTATCATAAGGGTAAACTTTCCTCAAATTCTTGGGAACAATTATCTCCGACGTAAAGTTGTATAACAACACAAAATCAGTCATCAAGAGATAATGGCAGTCATCAATGATAAGGTTCTATCACAGCCCACCTTTACAAAACCTAACATTTGTCTTTACACTTTATTAACCGTGATTGTCCAAATCTAGTAATTTGTACTATTTGCATACTGGATTAAGGCGCATTCACATCAGCAAAATATGAAGCATAGGTCTCAAACAAGGCAGATTTCTGTTGGTTAATGTAGCAAATTGTGTGACCAACTTGAACACGAGCAAAATCTGGAAATCTTTTGCACTAGTTACCTCCAAAAATGTATGTTGTCTACCTGAAATTAATTAGATGTTTTGTTACCATAATGATGACACAAGTTCCCTTAAGTTTAACTTTTTCACATTAACACATGACTCGTTCTGCCAATGCGACCAGTGCCATATTTAATGAGGTAATATAAAATGATGATGCATTAAATGTGCCATTAACACCTGTATCAATATTCACTGTTCTAAGAGAGTGGGCTGAAGGCAGCCGGATTAAATAGTGATAATACCTTGCAAAAAATCTTGATAGTATAGTGTAGAGTAGACATCAACATTCAGCGTGCGCAACAAAATCCAACCCTATCAAATTATTTTAGATACTAAGATAAAACTAATGTCTAATGTCCTGATAAATGAAATACAAAAACATTTACCCAGTTTCACAGAAATTCTTAAGCTATTCCCAGATTAAAATGCATGTTTGAGCTGCTTTAACTGAAAACAACTTGCACAGAAATATCTTAAAATATGTCATTGCCATTGTTTTGTCTCAAGATGAACAACAGAGATGTTTATAATCGCAATTTAAATGCCCCAATTGAACTAAGGCCTTAGTCTAAGCCCTGTCTGTGAAACCAGGCATTAATGTGTTGCCTTACCTTGCCCTGTCAGGTCGTATTCTTCTTCTGTGAATTTATTGGCAGGTTGCAAACTAACTAGAAAGGTGCATACTGCCACCTACTGTGCTGGAGTGTTGATTTTTTTTTTTTTTAAGCAGAGGCCCTTTTCTTTCTTTTGATATAATGAATGTTTACATGTTCATACAAAAAAAAAAAAAATATTGAAAACATGGCCCCCAGAATGTTTTGTTGTAAACATGATCAAAAATGCTGGCACTGGCTTGCAACTTTTTTTAGAAATGCTGATTGGGAAAGAGATCCAGTCACACTAACCACATTTAAAGATAGTCAGAAATGCACGTTTGCATATGTTTATTGTAATTTCTTGAAATACACTGCAACGCATTTAATTTGTCTTAGCAGAAAGTGTGCCACACAGACATTAAACTGAACACCTGATTCTTCTTCTAAATAGTGGTAAGGAGAACAGAGAACAGGGAGGTTTTCATTGCTCAGATGCACTTGTAGATTTTGTTGCCCTGGATGTATTTGTATGAGGTGTATCACAGCATGTAGAAAAGATATTTGGTGCACTAGGCAGAGAGGTATCAGCATTGTTGTAGTTGTTTATCTTGTAGTCTGTGAGTTCTTTTAATTCCTTGTGTTGAGTGTTATTGGTGTCCAGGTGGACTTTGGCTGTTTTTATGCCAGCGGTCAGGTTTTTCCTAGCTTTCTTTAATGATGCTATGTCAATAGACCTGAAGGAATCCTCACACATCTTGGGAAGGAAATCAAACCTCTTTATTGAACTAAGGCATCTGGTTTTGAGGGAGTATAGAGTTGGTTGTAGAATAAGTACAGTAAATGGGTGTTTATTCAACTAATGGCTCTTTTTATTAACATTTAAATCTATGATGATCTAAAGAAAAACTGAAATCATGTCAATATGCATTTTATAACAGACAGTGAACTACAGTGAAGGACCACCAAACTTTAAAGCTGAATATGATGGTGAGTTTGACTAGGCGGTCGATGTTCTGAGTAGATCTCTCTCTTCAGGGAAACTGGACCAGTCAGAATCAGTCAGATGTTCTCAATGTTTGGCCAAGAAGTCGTGAGAAGCAGTAGGCTACTCTGAAAAGTAATCTTTAAAAAATAATTTAATAATAGAATACGTTTTTTTACTTTTTAATAATTTCTTATGTTCATTTGTTATCATCAAAGCTGTCATTTGAGCCGTCTTGGAAAACCATGATATATAGGTGTGATAAAAGTGAGATAGAAAAGTGTGATTTCTAGACCTAGAAAAGTCATGGAAATGAATAAAATCTCAAAAAGTCCTTTAATTGTTTAGATTTTTTTCTAGTTATTTAAAGCTCTAAAATATTGCATTAATAGAAATTGAATAGAAAAAAAATGTGGGGGAGTAAAAAGTCATTTTAAAAATAACTAATGAGTTAAGACGTAAATTCATTGGTAAAAAAAAAGAATATTAAGGTATTGCAACTTCTATAATTATGGAATGTAATTATTTAAATTATATATTATTATTTTCTTTTATTGTTTAAATATACCGCCACTCCTTGTTTCTGTAAAATAAAAAAAAATAAAAAGTAATAAAAATAATATTTACTAATATTTCAGTAAACCTCTATATTTTTGCTATTATACTGCACAGCATATTTATGCATCACACATAATTAAAAAACTGCATTAAAATGAGTGATATCTGTATTGTTAGATGGGTTGTATTTTGCCTCCAAGATACCTGTGCTTGTTTTGTTTTAGTTTTGGTGCGAATAGACCTTTCATCATAGATTTAACTGGGTTTTTCATTTTGTTCAAGGAGGCCTTTATGAATAGTAGCCCAGAACAATATTTTAATGAGCTGGGCATGTTTCAGGGTGAAGTGATGGCTCTAACTGGGAGCATTGTAAGCTTTGAATACTAAGAATTTGAGTCCATTAATGAGGTATAAGAAGCCAGAGGGCTGTAGGTCTTAGTGCAGGCAGCGTGCAGAGAGGCCACAGTGAAGTTTGCCAGGTAAGGGAAAGAAAACATGCGAGTGTATGAGTTTGTGCATGGCAGATTATGGTTTGATATGTTTTCTGTACAGCTTGTCTTGACCTTCTGCTAGAGGAGTGTTGCTCCGTACTGTTCTAGGAGTCCAGCAGTGTGCTTGTGATATAGCCAAGCCCCTTTTTCACACACACTGTGAAGAACTTCTTACCCTTACGGAAAATAAATATACTTCAAGTTAATTTAGTAAACTTAAGTAAAGTTCAAGTATATTTTAAGTATACTTTATGTGTAACCGTATAAACTGAGTACACAAGTAGTTTACAACTATGTCTTTTTCATTTGTACTGCAACTATACTACAAGTGAACTTATAGGTATACTGATAGTTACTAGTCACATTTTTTTTGTTTATGAAACTTTGACTTTGAACCTCGGACAGTAACGTCATTGGAATGCACGCTCGTCAGAGGCTATAATTAGATGTGCCACAGATGTCTTTTTGTCTTCAGACCATACTGGTATGTGTGTGACTCTAACTCCTAGCAGAGAGACAGAGAGAGCTTGTTTGACTAGGCAGTGGGCAGAAAACTAAATCTACAGTAGATTTAGTCGACTAAAATATAATGGGTTTAGGTAAATTGTAATGCGTTAATTTAGAATTTCTCTAAAATTTCCAAACCCATATACTCCCGGAGAAAACTAAAATCTATTAACCTATTAATATGAATGATTTTGAAGTTTGAACATGCAATACAGACACAGACAAACACAGATTTAACTACTGTGACTTAAAAATATCTTAAAATTAAATAAAACCACTTTTCCTAAAGTAGAACATTCTTCTTTTCAATGAATATGCATTCTTTATAACTACTTGCAAACATCATTCTTTATTCTTTCAAGCAGAAATATTTATTTGTATGAATTAAATATAATTAATCCTTATTAAAGCTATTAACAAACAGTGAATGCTTTTCTCTTTTTCTTTTGTTGCTTGATCAATATTAAGGACACAGACCGCATTATGTTTATTTCCACTGTCACTTTAAGACGTCAGATCATGTCCAATGACATGCGGATACAATTGCACTGATGATACACTCACAACTGTTTAAGACATAACCAGCATAGTTTACATGAATACTCTCCAAAACGGACATTTAGACATACTGTTGTGTGTATTTGTCCATTCAGACACGAAAGAGAGCTTAATTCCTCGCGTGCTTGTGTCAATGTGCATGGCTGCACGCTTCGCTTCGGGTCGGGTGTGTGCGCACAGAAAACCGTACCGAATAGAGCTCTTTTTTGCATCGTCACTCTTATTCAGATCTATATGTCTGCTCTACTCATTCTCCCAGACGTTCACATTTTTTAACGTTTTATGAGACCACAGGGTAGATCACGTTACAGCCTACAAATGTGCGCATCTACCACACACACGCAGGACATCAGTTCTGACGGATCGCTTCCCAAATCGTCACTAACATTTTCGTCTAGATTTTATTCGTTGACGAAAATGTCAATAGATTTTCGTCATAGTTTTTGTCATTCAAAACTATCTTTTATTTAGTTATCGTCTCGTTTTCATCTGTGAAAAAATGTCGTTGACGAATAATTTTCGTCAACGAAATTAACACTGGCGGGGGGTGCCCCTCTGCTGCATATGTTTGTGATGCGGCTGACTCATCCTCTCCGCACACATTCATAAGATTTTACAGTGGATGTTCATGCCACTGCGGGCTCACACGTCCTTGAGTCGACATCACAAGCTCATGTCTGAGACCTTTCGCGTTCTTGTGAGCACACACTACACAACCTTGAGGGATCCAGACACCCCCAGTGTGGCGCCGTGGGTATTCTCGTCTCCATAGCTCTGAATCAAGCGCAGCATTAAGTGTAGCTTTTTAAAGAAAACGTCTTGGGCTACTTGACTGTAACCCTGTTCCCTGAAAAAGCGGGAACGAGATGCTGTGCTTCATTGCCACACTGACGATGTCCCAGGACTGCTCTTCAGACAAAATGATGCCTGTCGATGCACCTGTGGCACATCTAATTATAGCCTCTGATGAGCGTGCATTCCGATGACGTCACTGTCCGAAGCTATAAAAGTTCAAAGTCAATTCCATTGACGTGTTACACACATATTTCACAGATGGTCACACAAAAAGTGCTCCCATAGCACTGAATCAAGCCCAGAATCTGTTTCCGCTTTTTCAGGGGACAGGGTAACAACAGTCAAGTAACCCGAGACGTTTTGCTTCCATTCACTCTGAACCTTTTCCTCATCAACATCCTGAGATATCTACATGTGTGAAGCCTGCAAATCACACTCCATTGATTTCCATGGAGTTGTCTGTCAAAAGAAAGATGAAAAGGTAGAAGGAAGGACAGTGTAATGGAGGGACAACCAAATCCTCAAGCACAAATCTTTTGATGTAGTAGCTTGTTAGTGGTGAACCGAGGACTGATTTCTCGCACACGCTTTCTTCTCAATGGGTTTGTGTCTGTCTGCTTTTCACACCTCACATATCAGTCTCTCACTCCACTCTTGGAGTATTCATATAATCTCACAAGGTCATGCTGTGAAATCCCCATACACAGTGGCTTATTGTGCCCATTTATTTTTGTACCTATCATCTTTCTTTCCTTTCCAAAAGAACACTTTACACACCTTTAGTACAGAATTCAGTGTTCTGTCATGTCTGCTAAATGTATAAAAAACACACAGTCCAGATTTCATTTTAACGGTTCTGTCGCTGACACAATACCATAATAGGTCAGAGCCAGCAGGTATCCCAGAGCCCTCCTCCAAATATGAGAGATAATTGGGCAGCACAAACACTTGCAGAAGTTGCCATGGCAACGGAAAGGTTAGGGTTCAGACTGCAATATGCGTTGGGAGCCTGGAGGCTATTTTCATTCTCCATGAAAACTATTAAGCACAATGTAGGAGACAGTCTCTCATCCCTCTAGCAGGTAATGAAAGGTAGCCTGCAGTGTGAAGACAGAGCATCTATACACACAGGGCTCTGTCTGCTGTGGACAGTCTCTTTCTGTGCCCCTCAGTCTCCATAAAGACCGTCTTTATGAGTGGCCATTTTAGTAAAATTAGTAAAGATTTAGTATTTGGCTTGGTGAAACACCGGTGCCAGGACCAAACATATATATCTTGAACATGTCATTAGTGGAATTATCGATATAAAAGGAGATTTTGATTTAAAAACAAAGTTTCTGACTTTCTTGTCTCCAGATATGCAACCCAATCGCACTCCCAAGGCATCAAAAACTGAAGCAAGGTCCAGCACCTTTAGCGTTACTATTAAGATGCTAAAGGTACCCCTAAACATCACTATTTCGAAACACTTGGAACTCCACTGCTTTCAATGAGACATTTTGTCAATAAAGAGACGTAATACAGAGAGATCATTGATATATTTTGTGGTATGATTTACACAGCCACACTAATTTTATTTACATTACAGTATTTAGAAATGTTTTAGCTCATAACATGAACCATACCCATAAACCTAACCATTTATCAAAATGAAACAAATTAAAACATATGTTACAAATATGACAGGCAGATACAACTACAGTCACAATTTATTCCAAGTCGTCCAAGATCACTTTGTGTGAAGAACAGACCCAAAAGTGATCAGCTTTGATTGTGAAATGCCATTGGTTCTTGTGTGTCTTGTGACTGATCGTATGTCACCGTTCTGATTTTTCTTTTGAATGAGATATGACTGCTTTAATGGGGCAGGATAATTTTGCAGCAACACCATTTATGGATCATTCACAAAGTCTGCAGCACAAGTTTGCAAATACTTAGGATTAGGAGTTTGTTCACCCAGCTATTTCGCTAAACTCCAATTTGTCCCTATAGGAATTTTCTTCTCCCCCACCCCCCTGTATGACTAACTATACTTACTTTCTGTACTCACTTCATACCTCCTTTTTTAGTTTAAAAAAAAAAATTATCAGATTTTTTATCAAACTATATAAATTATCTTGTGGATTATAGACTTTCTGACCAACAGGACACAGAGGGTTCTGGTCAATGACACCTACTCAGAAGTTCGGATTACATCAACAGGTTCGCCACAAGGTGTGTCCTTTCTTCCCTCCTCTACATCCTCTACACAGATGACTGCAGGTCTACTCAAGCTAACTGTTATATTGTAAAATTGGCAGATGACACAGTCGTCCTGTCTCTGCTCTCGGGTTCCCTCCATGGTCATAGTCCAGCTCTGCAGGAGTTTGTGAAGTGGTGTGAAGAGTCCTGTTTAGAGATGAACTTGGATAAAACCAAAGAGATGATAGTGACCTTTTCACCAAAGCAGAGACAGCTGACTGAGACAGTCACTACTATCATCCAGGGAAAGCAGGTAGAGCTTGTGGGGGAGTATAAATACCTTGGGACTATTTTCGATAATCAGCTGAAGTTTTCATCTAATACAGAGGAAATTCTGAAGAAATGCCATCAGCGGCAATACCTGCTCAGGAAATTGAAATCATTTGATGTAAACAAGGACATTTTAACCATATTTTACTACTCATTTATTGAAAGTGTGATAACATTTTCCTTTACTTGTTGGTTTTACTCCATTAGTTTTCAAAATAGAAACTGTTTACATCGAATTGTTAAAGTGTGTTCCAGAATTATTGGACACCCCCTGAGAGCTCTGCCCATCTTATGTGAACAGCGAACCTTGAAGACTGCCTGTAGGATCATTCGTGATCCATCACATGCTATGTATTCTACGTTTGAGTGGCTGCCCTCAAGGCGCAGACTTCGCTGTCAAGTGTGTAGGACCCAGAGGAGGAAGGTGACCTTTGTCCCCAGGGCTGTCCTGCTATTAAACTCCAAGTCACCATCCGCCACCCCAAATCTTTGAACTGCGCTAAACATGCCATAGACTGATGTATTCATCCTATCCACTTTTATTCTTATTTTTTATTTATTTATTTCTTTTTATTAATGATGTGCTGTGTGGAGTTGAAGATATGCTATTCCTTGTGTCATTTGAATTGCCCCTTGGGGATGAATAAAGTCATTTGAATTGAATTGAATTAATAAAAGTGATACTTCATAAGATGCACATGCACACGTTTTATGGGGACTTTCCATAGAAATAATGATTTTTACAAACTGTATATTCTATCCCCTAACCCTAAACACAACCCTCATAGAATGCATTTATACACACAAATACAAACACACACACACACACAATTTAGTATGACTAATAAGCTGCTTTCCTCAGGGGATCAAAAATGTCCATGGTATTGCCATCCTTTTAGGGACATTTTATCCCAACAATGTAGGGTTTACCAGGACCACACACACACACACACTCGTTGGAACACCTATAAATATGAAGACATTACATATACGCATAATGGTTTTTATACTGAGCTAATGATTTTCTAGCCACTAACCATAAACCCTACATCACAGAAAACTTTCTGCATTTTACATTTTTAGTAAATAGTTTACTATGCTTTTTGAATGGCAAGGATGTCGGCATGCCCTCATAATGCAGGGGGCGTGGTCTGAAACCTGAATACACACTACAATAAAAGGACTTTGGGTCCTCATAATCAGAGCCGATTCTAAACTTCTGGGGGCCCCAAGCTAAACTTTGTGAAGAGGCCCCCCGTTGAAATGACCCCCTTGCCGATATGTTCTTTTAGACCAGTTTCACCTTGTCAGTACACAATATACAGTGAGTTGAATTTCAATAAGCATTAGTACTTATGACAATGGTACTCCGTATGCAAGGTGCAACAAATTTTACTTTATGAAAAAAAGTATATGTGTAAAGAGAAAGCCTTTAAAAACACATTAAACTGCCAGTAAGAACAAGTAAAATTAAATGGTAATTTTCGTTGACAGCTAAATAAATACTTTATGAAAGTATCGCTCTGACACTATCTAGCTGTCAGAGAAATGTCTCGGATTCCAACTGTTACCGTTGTTCCTTGAGAAGGGAACCAGACGCTGCATCGATGATGACACTATGGGGAAGACCTCTGCGTGTTAGAGTCTGAAGTACGTGTGAAACTAGTACTCAATCAAAGCAAATCTTGGTCGACTGAAGTCCTGAAACTTTCGACTAAAAATAGACTAAAAATGACGTTAGAAAAAAAACTTTAAATTAATTAGCTGCGCACTGTGCGCAGTACTTGGTAGCCTTGTTGTCCGCCTAAATGAATTATAAATCAACATAAAAACTAGTAGGCTATTTGCAGTATATTAAATAGTTTTTGACCTAATTATTTTGCACTGAAATGAGTCTGACACACGAGTCTGTCGGCTCTGACAGCGTTGACAGGCTCTGACCTGTTATCGGAAACCCCCAATAACAGGGCTTTAGAAGATGCCATACTTCTAGTAGAATGAGCCCTGATTAGAAGAGGCAAAGGCAGACAGCACGCCTCATCAGCCATAGAGATTCCCCCGACAATCCATTTGCTAATTGACTGCTTTGAGGGCGTGGAACCCTTCCTAGATGACCGACTAGTAACTGGTTTGACTTCCTTCAATGAGAGGACCTATGGTCATAGGCGTCTAGAGCCAGGGCACAGGGCACAACAAGTGAAGCTTCTCCTGGTCCACCGACACATGATTTGTAGTCCTGCAAGACTGTAGTCCTGCAAGACCTACGAGACACGTTAGTAGGCACCTTAGGTACGTAGTCCAAGGTGGAGAATGGCTTTCACTCTCCCAGCAGCGAAATCCAGAGGGTGTAGACAATGCTGAAACCCCGAAAGTCCATGGTGGAAGCTGGGCATCGACCACTGAAGGCTGACCTGGAAGGATGAGGGAGCCCAGGGGAGTCTCAGGGCTGACGGGCCGCGGAGGTGACGATGGAGCGGTGAGCAAAAGTGATGGCGACGGGCTGACAGTCCGAGGTGGAGACATGGGCCTGGAGGCTCGAGGTGCAGCCGGTGAGTCGACCTCATGCAGCGCTGGTGGAGGTGGAGCCTGAGGCAATGTAGATGAGCCGCATGGAGCTAGCAGCGGGGGCAGAGCCAAGGAGCTTGACTACACCAGTGGTGCCGACGAATCCAGGGGACTGCCCGTAACCAGGGGTGGAGATGGGACCATGAAGGGAGGCAGGGACATCGGCAGAAGAAGATCTCTGGACGGGACCGGCATCCAAATATCCAGACGGGACCGGCGGAGAAGACGAGGATTCGAGGGTAGGGACTTGAGTGGGAACTGGATCCGTGGATCACAGTTCTATCATGTCTTGGTCCGCTTCTGGCTCTGGGATGGACTGGTCAGCGCGCATAGTCTCCGGGGCTTTGTTGGTACCCAGTTCTGGTTCTGGGATTACCTCGGTGGTTGCCTCGGGCATGCAGGCTGTGAGGGAGATGCCTCCATGTTGAAGCATCCAGCTCAAATAACCCAACATATTCCGGTTCTAGGGGAGGAGGAGACGCAGTGCTGGAGAGTCCATGTTATTTTTTTACTCGTTTTTGAGTGCTCGGTTATTCTGTCACACGTCTGTGGTCTGTGTGAAGATGATTTGAAATACATACTTTCATGAAGTAACAAACGCAGGGGAATCACAAACACGTTCAACACAAACAAAAAACGACACGGACTGAACAGGACCTGGAATATAAATACATCAAGTAAATTATGGCACTAAACAGGAACAGCTGGACGAAGATTAACTAATAAGAAACCATAGTGACTAATGAGAACTCATACAAACATGACAGAACTGAACTAAACTGAACATACATGTGACTCCGGAGCAGGTTATGTTTGTCACAGTGTCTGGTTGTGTTTCCGTGGGTTGTCATTAGAGGTCCTCGTTCTCACGGTGTCTTTCACATTTGACTTCATTTCCCAGCATTCTGTCTGTCACTCATCAGTTCATTGCAATCAGCTATTTCCCATCACAGTGTTAGATCTGTGTGTATATATTCCCTGTCTGTGTCAGTGTTTGTTACGGAGTCGTTGTTATATGTCACACCACTTCTGAGGTCTGTTTTCTAGTTTGTTCTTGTTTTAGTTCTTGTGTTTGGATTGTTTATTTGGATTTTGACCCCTGCCTGGAAGACTTCGATTTGGATTACCCTATTAAAAACTACTGCTTTTGGATTTCTGTTCCTGTGTGTGGTTCGTGACAATGTTCAGATAATAAATTTCTATGGCCACTTACATTCCTTGAAAGTTACCTCCATTTTTGGAACCGAACGTTGAGGTTATCCGCTTACTTACCCTTAAACATACCCGGGTTTGTCACATTACATGCTTTCTAAAATACCCCCCTGGTATTAACATGTTTATTGGTCAATCAGATCACAAGTGGACAGAGCTAAATACAGGTGTGAACTAGGTCTGAAACATTTTGAGCTTGTCCACTTTCAACCACTTCCTGAGGTAGTCGAAAACGCATTTGTAGTGTAGACACTCATTTGGTCGAATTAATTTGAACAGCCGCATAAGACATACTACTTTCCACCTACTGATCTGATGCGTAAACATTATGAGAAGTGCGCTAACCAGACGGGATTTAAACTTTGTCGGCTGGAGACCCAAGTTTGGATTGAAGACAAAAGAAATACCGTACCAAGCACAATG
This sequence comes from Tiaroga cobitis, assembly GCA_030578255.1. NCBI lineage: Eukaryota > Metazoa > Chordata > Actinopteri > Cypriniformes > Leuciscidae > Tiaroga > Tiaroga cobitis. The sequence goes on from CM060606.1 coordinate 6,352,113, forward strand.
TTCTCTCCCCAATCCTGATTCTAACACACATCAGATTGAAAGATCTGATAAGCACATTCATTTCATAAATCAGGAAAGAAGTGGTTGAAAGTGTTAAAGGGTTAGTTCACCCAAAAATGAAAATTCTGTCAGTAATTACTCACCCTCATGTTGTTCCAACCCCGTAAGACCTTCGTTCATCTTCGGAACACGAATTAAGATATTTTTGATGAAATCTGAGAGCTGGATCACTCCTCCATACTAGTCCATAGGCTTCTTCAGGGATTGAACTTGCCGGCCTCGAAAAGTTATTAAAGACATCGTTAAAATAGTCCAAGTGACTACAGTGGCTCAATCTTAAGTTTATCAAGCGACGAGAATACTTTTTGTGCGCAAAAAAACAAACAAAAATAACGACTTTATTTCAACTATTCATTTCCTTCTCTGTGGGCCTCGAGTCAGTTCACTAGTGTAATAGCGTACGCTTCTGTTGTTGTACGTCACACGCATCACACACATGACCAGCGTCGGCCAATAGTGCGCCTACGTGTGACGTAGCTCTACGCAATTACACTAGTTTAACTGACTAGAGGCCCAAAGAGAAGGAAATGAATAGTTGAAATAAAGTCGTTATTTTTGTTTGTTTTTGCGCACAAAAAGTATTCTCGTCGCTTGATAAACTTAAGATTGAGCCACTGTAGTCACGTGGACTATTTTAACGATGTCTTTACTAACTTTTCGAGGCCGGCAAGTTCAATCCCTGAAGAAGCCTATGGACTAGTATGGAGGAGTGATCCAGCTCTCAGATTTCATCAAAAATATCTTAATTCGTGTTCCGAAGATGAACGATGGTCTTACGGGGCTGGAACAACATGAGGGTGAGTAATTACTGACAGAATTTTCGTTTTTGGGTGAACTAACCCTTTAATACCAGGTGTAAACAGGGCCTTAGTCAGCGTCTGGTTTCGATGCTCACATGCTTGATGAACGGACTCCGCCATTGGACTTACCTGTGTCCTCTCGTGTGTTTCAAGGGACAGCTTTGTGCTGGTACTGTCTTTGTTTAATGCTTACCTGTTGTCATGTGGATTGTTGTCTTTATCACCTCCTGCCACTATTCACCATTAATTGAGTTCATCATCTGTCTCTATGTGCTCAAACATGACAAAGCAGCAAATCAGCATATTAGAATGATTTCTGAAGGATCATGTGACACTGAAGACTGGAGTGATGCAAATTATTTCAAAAACATTAAAAAAATTGTACTGACCACAAACATTTGAAAGTACAGAGCCCTTACAGGGACATGGTGGAAACAAAATTTAAAATCTTTTGCATTCTCTCGTAAAACTTTTGCATTCCCCCGAGAAAAATTGTGTTCTCTCCAAAAGTTTGCATTCCCTCGTAAAGATATTTGCATTCTCAAAAACTTTTGAGGTCTCTCGCAAAACCTGTTGTGAGCTCAGACAAACACTTCCTGTTTAATGTCCCGCTGGCAACGCTCCGTACAGTAACAATGGAGCGGTTCATAGTGTTTGAACTTGGACTCAAATACAAAGAAAATGCGGTCAGTGCTTATTCACAGATTCAAACTAACTCATGAGCTTAACGTTGTTAAAAGACAAATGACACCTATTTCCAAACATAGTAATGTAGACAACCGAATTTGGTGACACTACAGTGTGTTACGTTGAAGTCAATGACTATTTTTGTAGTTATGCTTTTCGGGTTTTGCACTTTCCAAACGGTCCCTTGAGACTTGTCTCTCAGCCACCTGCTCATGTAGAGACCAATTTATATTATAATATAAATATATATTATACCAGACGGGATTTAAACTTTGTCGGCTGGAGACCCAAGTTTGGATTGAAGACAAAAGAAATACCGTACCAAGCACAATGTTCTCTCCCCAATCCTGATTCTAACACACATCAGATTGAAAGATCTGAAAAGCACATTCATTTCATAAATCAGAAAAGAAGTGGTTGAAAGTGTTAAAGGGTTAGTTCACCCAAAAATGAAAATTCTGTCAGTAATTACTCACCCTCATGTTGTTCCAACCCCGTAAGACCTCAAGCTTACAAGTTATTGATTCGGGAAGTTCGAATATGTGAATATATTGCCAACTTTGCTGAACTCCTTGAACTAAACACTGACCGTATTTCTTTATATTCGAGTTCAAACTCTATGAACCGCTCCATTGTTAATGTACGGAGCTGTCTGAAAAACTGCCAGCGGGACATTAAACAGGAAGTGTTTGTCACAGCAGGTTTTGTGAGAGTACCTTGCACCGTAATGTCACTCTTTACATTGTCGTCTTCTCGGCGCTGGCTCGGCAGAACTGCGGATGGTACCACACAAGTCTTGTACATGACCATTCATCACATAGTTATTTATATGCCCTCAGTTTCTCTTTACGCTCGGTTTCTCTTTCGGATAGGTGTAGAAGTCAGGCCACTCAACCGGAGGTAGCGTTAATCCTATCAGATCGTCTATCCATTGAATGAGCGTGTACAGTACGGGTCAGCCAATCTGGTTCCGTCCATTAAAATTAATTTTTGCAAATAACAATTGCGGTTCTAGACACTGAGTGACCTTGCACATTAAGATAAAATCGGATTTTCTCCAGTCATTGTTAAAAACAAGCTAACAAAACTTGCAAACTAACGTTTGTGAAGCAGCCAGAGGGATCGTTCTGCCTCCACCTAAGCTCCGCCCACAAAAAAAAACGTCATGTTTACTAACTGAAAAGGGGTCTATTGATCTACAAGAGACCTTTAGCTTTGTTCAAATTTAAATGAAACAAATACATGGAGACATTCTGGTGACTTGTTAATAAACTCAGTTTAGTCACTTGGACATGGTCATTGGGTTCATCGTATACAGTTAAATGAGATCAGATCTGTTGTCTCAGGTCTGATCCATAAGCTTTTTATTTATTGTGAGGAAATCTGTAACAGAATGTAGTTCTCACAATATCAACATTAAAGAGTCCCCCGTTTCCGACAGCAACCAGTTTACTATGACGATAAAAAGCATTGCATCTCACCCTCACTCATGTGCACACTTCAAAGCCTCTGCTTTTGTGCCAGCCGACCGTGTTGATGAAGAATGTTGTCTCTTATTCTTGCTCACCCCTGCAGCTATTTCTACCTCCCTCTCCCACCTCTTTTTGTGGCCAGTCCTTCCTCTTTCCCTCAGACAGCAGCTTATCTGCATTAAAGGAGCTGTCACTAACACCCCAGCAGTGGAATACTGGAAACAAGTCTGGCACTTGGTGTCGGTTCTGTGTGAGTGAAACTGCAGTAGATAACATGAAACCTGGTGAGCCATAAAGAGTCAGAGAATGCAGGTCTTATCTAGAGAAACACACCGAGATGCTTAATCCATTACGACTGCAATCATGCCACCAGTGAGAAACACATGCCCCCACACGTAGACCTGATAAAAAACCCATACGTCAACCAGTTCAATCCTCCATCTATCAGAATGCCTTTAAAATGTAAATGCATGTCATCAAGTGTGCAGACTATCTTGTTTGTCTTTCTCAAATTGGACAATAAAGGAAGAATTCCCCCAAAAAGTAATATCATTTAATGAAAACAATTATTAGCGCTGTCACCTTAGAGTAAGCAGGTCTTTGGTTCAAGTCCAGGTTTGAGCCAGGAAGACTTTCTGTGTGGAGTTTGCATGTTGGCATGGGTTTTCTCCCAGTGCACATGAAGCATGGGTACATTAGAGCCACTAAGTTGCCCGTATAAGTCAAAGTGTGAATATGTGAGAGTTTGTTAGCCCTGTGATAGACTGGCCATCTGTTCGAAGATGAACAGAACGCAACGGCAGCATAGGAAAACCCTGCATGGTGATGTTCATCATGGCGCCAAATAATATCCAGTTTGTGCATAAAAATGTCATTTGAATTTGATGCGAGTAGATTGAAACAATGGCATGCATACTCTATCCCTATCTGAGTGTGGTATAACCATACTTATTAGTGAATAATCAGAATAATAAAATTGCATGTAAACTGAAGTGAAGAGTTCTGCTCATGTCAACTTCTTACTGCGATTAAGACCTTACTCTGATTATTAGAAATAATCGCATTATTGGTGCACATGTAAACATAGTCATAATTCATAATGAGCATGCATGGCTAGCTGGAATTTAAGTTGTTATTTGCTGATAATATTCCCCTCTGCTGCAGTTCTCAAATCAAATATGGGGTCTTTCAACCAGGTTTTGAAATAATTCTTTTACCAGCCAATTTGGCTACTTCAGACTTAAGTTACCAGCCAGAAACAGAAATAAAAATCATATTATCAGAAAAATGCAGCATAGGTTTAAATGATTATTATAAAACCTGAATATGACAGCCAGTTATTGTTCTCGGATAATTCTCAGTGAATTCTCGTATAAAACAGAAAAGTCAGCAAACGTAGCGTATTAAATCCTCTCCTCCATTGACATGCATTAAATAAAGTTAACCCCATTTTCATGAAAATTATGCCCTGAAATATGTCATTAATGCAAAATTATACCTCAGCAATGCCATCAGTGTATTGACAGCAATGCTTCTCTTTGAAAGCAATGGGTTTACCGGCAGTGATGCAATAAAGGCATCAATGGACCCTTTTGAGGTATGTGACTCACACAAGTCCTGGAAATGTGGTATTTATTGGATGCCCAGGGAGTGAAAATGGTTAGTCCTCTCCCTGCTGGTTGGAGTTTGTTTCAGGACTGACTACCCACCTGTGCTTGGTGTACAGTATGTTTATAAAATAGTTCTGTTCACCTCTCCTTCTGTTTGGGTCCTCACTCACAGAAGCTGACAGACAGTTGAACACGCTCAGTTTGATATCTGATGCTTAAGTCCTGTGGATATTAGAAAACAGATTTCCAGAAATGCAATTTGAAAATGATTTCAAACCACATATGAATGTAGCTCAAAATGTTGTAAACATTGCGTTTCATGTGATTTTTTTTGACGTCTCCAAATGCTAAATGTGATCGCATTGCAAATGGATATGCTCAAAAATCTGATTTGGACTGACAGCCTCAATGAGTGTACTTTAAATCTTCAAAATCTCTCTCTCTCTCTCTCTCTCTCTCTTTCTCTCTCTCTCTCTCTCTCTCTCTCTCTCTCTCTCTCTCTCTCTCTCTCTCTCTCTCTCATATATATATATATATATATATATATATATATATATATATGTATATGTATATATATATATATATATATATATATATATATATGTATATATATATATATATATATATATATATATATATATATATGTATATGTATATATATATATATATATATATATATATATGTATATATATATATATATATATATGTATATATATATATATATGTATATATATATATAAGACATTCGTTAGATAAAATAGTAAGGTAAAATAGTGTAGAACTATTTAGTTTGTGTCAGAAAAATACAGAGCTATTATGTGTAAAACTGCATAAAATAAAATGTTATTGGAGTCAAAATAACAATGAACATTTTGAAAATCATAATGTTAATTCATCATCACTGATACTTTTTTTAGGTGATTGTATTTTTCTGAATTGCTGTCCACAACAAAAGCTGTCTGACAAAAGCAGGTGAGTGTTAGATAATAGCTAGTACGCTGATCTACGGGTCACAAAACACATTGCAGCACTGAATTAGGACTAACCAATTTGCTCCATTTGTCTCGCAAACATACCCTACTACTCCAGCGCTGAGCACTGCCTGAAACACAGGATTAGCAGCCTCTAAATAGCAGTCATTCAAAAGAGAGCTTGGATGCACTGAATGATTCCAATTACTGCCATGTCAAATCTGGGATATACTGCGGGAATAAATGGAAAAATACAAATATATGCACAAAATCCTGAACCCAGATGATGTTACCGAAGTTTGGAGTGATTCAATGTTTTTGACTGCCAGTCATTTTTAAATAGATAATTCTCCCAAAAGTGAATCACATTTACTAATTCGTATGCTGTTGAAGTTGAACTGTATAACTCTTTTTTTTTTCTGCAAAACAAAAGGTGATGCTAGGCAGAATAACAGCCTTAGCCACCATTCAAATGCATGGAGAAAAACAAAAATGAAATGTTGACTGAGGCTGTCAGTAGTGATGAGTAGTTCATGCACAATTGAGTTCACATTGTCTGTGTTCGCCCAAATAACACGTGGACAGTGATTGCAATGGTTGCTACAGATGTGATTATACATGAAATAAGATCTCTTCATTTATGTTTTGTTGTATGTTTCAAGTTTTGTTGTAACATGCATTAGTGATGGGGATATTGGATATTTTTACCAACTTAACCTTCGAACCTTCTTCAGTAAAAATGAACTAATTATATTTTTTTAATGCAGAATTAATTCACTGAACATGTTCACATTCCCAATCTGTAATCAAATCAGGTTACACTTTATTTTACAGTGTCCTTGTTACGTGTTAATAGTGATAACTACATTATGCATAATTACAACTTACCCTAAACCTGTCACGTTTGGTTTTGTGTTTTGTTTCATGTTTTTTTATCTTGTAGTTTGGTTCCTGTTCCCTAGTCATGCGATTCTCTTGCCCTTATAAAGGCCGATAAATTGCTTATTTACAGATGTGATCAAATAGTATTGGCATGAGGCTCAGAAGGCAAGTGTTATCTTAAATCCTCGAGGAGCGTTTTACTGTGAATGTCTGCAAAGACCTGCTGTCATATCTTAGCATCGGGCTATGTGAGCCTGCAGGGGAATACACCAGAGGCCATTTTGTGTGTCCATTTGTGAGCCTACAGTAATTCATCACTCCTCTCTGCTCCCTCTCTACCCCGTCTGCTCTAATTGCCTCTCCAATTTAGGTTTGCCCCACAGACCTGTCAAGGCCTGACCTTGCTCATGGACTCAACACTGATCCTCATATAGGCCTGGGGTAGCAGCGGCAAACTATAAAAGCATAAATATAACAAATACTAATGATCTGTGTATTCTATTTAATTATGAAATGAATTATGAAAATAGTTACCTGTGGATAATCTAATTAATTGATCACGTTCAAACCCGAATCTCTTGTTTGTAATATTTGTGATGTAATAACTGGAATTAGAGTAACTTATTTATTCATGTTGATATACTGTTGAATGTGACAGACCATTATCATACTCTGACACTGTTAGTGTGTATCATTTTATCATATGTCATAAAGTGTACATTATGGTAATGTTAAAGGTTCTGTACATGTATTTATTTTTAATTTTTTTATCTACACTACCTGACAAAATGAGTGAAATACTGAAAAAACAAGATACATTTTATATTTATTCATTTAGCGGACGCTTTACTTACAAACGAGGAAATACGACTTAAGCTGCCATTAAAAGAGAAGTGCTCAAAGATGAGATGAGATAGTTGCAGATGAGATCAAAGATAACAGAAATACTGAAAGAATATTTTCTAGCACATTAACTGAATTCAGATAAGTGTTCAACTTTTTTTTGAGACATTTATTGAAGCATCTGAAAGCAAACGTGGGTCTCTGTGGGCATGTCTTTGAACTGAGCCAAATAATAAGTCAGCACCTAAAACTGATTTATGATAAACTATCATTTATGATCTACTATAGGGGCGGTTTCAGTTGTTTGCTTTGTTATAAAACAGGGACTATATTGTTATAATGTTGCATGTCACTATGTTCTGTACTGAAAGATATATATATTTTAAGAGCATAATATTGTTCATGTGGTTAATTCTTTTTCATTCTATGAATTAAAGTCACTCATATTGCCACTTCTAAACCGGTGAATTGAATTGAATGACAATAATGGAAATAGCATATCATTTTGATATGAACTGCATCTTTGTAAACTGCTTAGTGCATCATATAATTATAAAGGACTATCACATAGAACAGTTAAATCACTATAGAAATGTCCTATCCTGGGGTTTGTTTCCCGCACAACACCGTAACTCGCTGCTTCAGTACCATAGTGTATCATTGAAGAAATCAACTCGCTAGTCACGACTGCTTCCCAAAACCATATTGTCGCACATTGGTCGTTCAACCACATTGGTTGATGTCATGCAGGTGGTGGAGTAATACGTTATTTTAATTAATCTGTCTGTGATCGAATTAATGCTAGATGTTTTGCTATAAATTATAGACATGGCATCTAAGGACAATTTATATTTTTCTATTCTATTTCTCTGTTATTTTGCTTTATTTCCAGATTCAATCATAGGCTCGTTCTTACATAGTAGAGCACGTTCACACATGCGCAGTCTTCTAAAACAGTGCTTTAAATCTCTTGACAAACTCAATGACGTAAATTTGAATGTATTCTAAATAAAAGACACAGCTTGTACTGAATGTCAGCTTGCTTATTTTGCTCAAGATAAGAATTTATTGAGTCCACATGTCATGCAATCTAGAAACTGCTTCTAACCACAGGTCGAGATCTGTTCCGTCGTTATCAGCAGTTCAACGAGTCGGTGTTTCCCAAAACCATCGTTCCAACGAACATTCGCAAACAGCATCGCAAAGTTGTGTGGTTGGAACGATGGATTCGGGAAACACCGACTCGTTGAACTGCTGATAACGACGGAACTTACGACCATAGTTGGCTAACGATGCTTTCGGGAAACACACCCCTGCTTTGACTGTTCTCGAGACAGTCTTCACTCCTAGATGTCACTGTCAAAAGTCACTCTTTATTTGCATAAAGTCACTGTCCCTCATGTCGCTGAAAGTCACCAGCTCTCCAATAAAAATAAATTAATTAAATGAATTGTTAGAGAGAGAGAGACACAATCACCTGCTAAGGAAGTTAGGAGCCCAGGATCAGCTGATCACACGAGCACACCAGTGACAGGCACACACTGCAAGAGATAAAGGGCACAAAAGCTATCGTAACACTAAAACCAAACAACCATGCAGAGAAGAAAAAACACAAAACCTCTGCTAAAACCCCAGCAATCGCTCCTTTGTAGAACTGCGCCTGGAACACACATTTAGAATCATTAGAATGTCTGCTGGAAACAGCAGTTGGTTGACCTCACCAAAATTATCCAAACAAAGCAATGTTTGCCCACAAAAAGTATCTAAGCAACACAGAAGACCCAGCACACGGTATGCCAAACAGAACCAAAGATGGAAAAAAATATATATTTAGAAGACAAAAAAGGAATAAAAACTAGGCAGGCGATTTAAGATTTAGCAAATAAAAATAAAAAATATATACAAACATGTCATTTATAAAATTTTTAAATCATAGCAAACCTAACCAATAACTGACAAAAGTAGCATTACGTTAAGATAAATGGCACCAAACCCAATGACGTAGCCTACAAACGCAGGCCGTCTCCCTGCACATTCAAACAGTGTTATTGGAATTGATCTTTGGAAAGCACACTGTAAATATATATATATATATATATATATATATATATATATATATATATATATATTTATTTATTTTTCCTTAGTATTTGTGTCCTGTTTTCAAGCACAAAAACCTAAACATTCTTAAATCAAGACACGTTTCCTTTAGATATTAAGTTAAAACTAAATGTATCTCATTGGACAGACCTATGTGATTTATCAGATAAATCATATTGTGATCATAAAAACTCCCAATTTATAATTCTAAATACACTTACAACATACACTCACTTAAAATGTCATAACATCAGATAACAAACAGTGTCAAAGTGTCATTTATTTAAAGAAGCTCAAGCTCACTTTTTAAGCAGAACATTTCAGAATAGTTTATGTTTGTAGGGTTCGAAATAACTGTTATGACACCCATGTGAACTTGAGGACTGACTTCATTAATTCGATCAAAATCACCTGGTAACACTTATACAATAATCCATATGTTATATAGTTAACTGCTCTAGTTAACATGAATTAGCAAATCGGACCTTATTGAAAATTGTCACCAATCACCTTGACATCAATTGTCATTATGTTTGCAGGTGACACTTGGTTCGATTATCTTTTATCTAACACAATGACATTCAGTGTGTGAAGTGTGACCTGTGTATGCCTAAAAAAGAAACATAAATATTTTGTTCAGGCTAATTTAAAATAGCTACATAAAAGCATGTCTCTTTCACAAGTATTGTGTTTGTTCCTGAAATTCATTCTCGGTCATGTTATCATGTTATGCCAGTGGATTCAGATCACAGGCAAAGCCTCTGGGATACGTGTGTCTCGCATGTTACCTGGCCTCATTCCCAATGACACATCAGCCTTTACAACACCCAAAACAAGCAGCAAATCAGATGCCATCATCTAAACAGTTGTCATTTTTGATCTCATAAAAACGATTGAGAATTCAATTAAACTGGAGACAATTTAAAGCTGGAACCATCTTTGTCCAACTAATGAAAAATGAGGGGTAGAAAGAAAGCCCGTTTGCAAATGGTCATAGTGCAGTACTTACACACTTCACCTTAAAAGCTAAAAATCTAAAAGGTATTAACTCTGGTGAAACTGTATATTTATATTACTTTCAGATGAATCACAACACAGAAAGAGACCATTCTCTACGCAAAAGTGGTGTGATGTCTTTCCTTCCACAGCGGGAGATCTGACTGGAGATCTGTAAGCTTCGGGTAAAAATACAACTAATGAATGCTTGAAGCTGACAGACCACACATTGTTATTATTATTGGAAAATAAGCGAAGTACTGGTTATGAGAGGCAAGGGACAGCAGGTGCTGTTTTTCAGCAGTGTATTTACAGAGGAATTAAGCGGTAATGCAGAGATTGCTGAATGTTCTTTGGTTTGTATGTGGGATGAGACTAAATCATCTGGTGCACATATAGAAACAGCCAACTCTGACTGCCTCTCTCAGCTAATAAAGAAACAGAAAGAAAAATAAAGCAAGTTTCATATCTTTCGCATCTTGGGTCAAAGATTAGCAATGCTAACTATTTGATTCACAAAAACAATTAATGTAGACAATCAGCAACATTTTTTTTGTTTTGCCCACAGCTGGCTTTACAGTCTTCTTTTCAGGTAAATATACAGTATATTGCAGCCTCACAGTGTCTGAAAAGATAATAAAGGTCAAAGTATACGATTTGTACACATATATGCTCAATGTATTCTTACTATCCTTGATTAAAGTTCAGATGCGTGTCTCCAATTTTAAAACCTTCTCTGTCAGCCTATTTCCCTGGATTTTCACGTGAATCCCTCGTCGCTGACTTAAAGGGTTAGTTAGTTTCAAAATCATTCTCACCGTCATGTTGTTCCAAACCCATAAGACATTTTCGTTCATCTTAGAAACACAAATGAAGATCTTTTGATGAAATCTGAAATCAGCTTTACGTCCCTCCATTGACAGCTACGCAACTGCCACTTTGAAACTTAAAAAAGTTCATGAAAAGATTGTAAAATAAATCCATATGAATCGAGTGGTTTAGTCCAAATTTTCTAAAGAGACACGATCGTTTTATATGATGGACAGATTTAATGTAGGCTTTTGGATCCCAGATAAACCCAGACAGAGTGGCGAGAGAGAAAGCAGTCTCGGAGCAATGAAAATATTCCTTTGAGGATCTTCAATAAAAAAGTGCAATGCCAATAAAATCATTTGTTTAACATTTTAGAAATCAACTCTATTGCAGACCTACAAGGTTAAAACTTTTACATTTTAAGCCACTATCTTTAAAGTCTTACGAATGAATAAGCAGTACGTCACTGTGAAAGATGAAGCATTATCCTTGTCCCGATACACAGACATACAGTAGTGTTCACTTTGCACATGATGAACAAATTACCTTGTTTTTTTTTTTTCCTTTGGAAGTGTCAAAAAATACAGAGCACCGAAGGAGTGTGATTCTATTTTCAGATGAGAATATTCTGATACATATTTTCACCTCTCTAAGGCAAAGAAGTTTGGGCCACATTTTCTCACAGAAAATCTCATCATGTAAAGCTTCTTAATGTCATAGTGTTACAAATCACTGAAGAGTGATTGAAGTGATTATTTAAAAACAAATCAAAAAGCAATAACAACAATGGAAAAGAATAAAAAGTGCATGAAACAATGTCTCAAAAAGATGCAAAAAAATTGTACTGGCCACTGTAGAAAGGTTTGTTGGCACATGGCTGGCACTGATGTGCTTTTATTACAATATCACGTCTTTCAATTTAACAGCTCAAACTCAGAGAATCTGAGAAATTACATTTGTATGATTCATCAGTTTGTGGCCATTGAAAAACCATTGTAAATTGAAGGATACTCCAATTTACAATAAGCTTTCACGAGAGAATCCAACAAACAAATAATCACTAATTGCAAAATAATACTTTTTAAAAATAGGTGCAATGTATCACTGTATTACTCTCAACAACCAACTATAACCATATTTAAACTCAAATGAGTCGTCAGGAATTGCACTCTTATTTCCAGCTTGTATTATAAAGTGCACCTATGGTCTTCATTGGCTGCCTGTGAACAACGTCTACTTTGACCCGCCCTCAAACACTGTAGTTGTGGCTGAGGCGTGGAAGAGTTTGGTAAATGTTTGGATTTTTTGCGCAGCAAAAGCAAATTCGGTATGGTAAAACCAACACCATCATTACTGTTTGTATCACTGTGTATCAAGTGTTGAAAAAGAGCTGAAATTCAGATATAGATACTAATGGATGTTTCGTTTCAATCACGAATCTGATTGGTCACGCTCTGATTCGTGACCAATCAGAGCATAGTAGACCAATCACTACAGACTGGGCTATCTGACCAATCAGAGCTGAGTAGACCAATCACAGCAGACTGAGTCATCTGACCAATCAGAGCAGAGTAGACCAATCACAGCAGACTGGGCCATCTGACCAATCAGAGCAGAGTAGACCAATCAAAGCAGACTGGGTCATCTGACCAATCAGAGCAGAGTAGAACAATCACAACAGACTGGGTCATCTGACCAATCAGAGCAGAGTAGACAAATCACAGCAGACTGAGCCATCTGACCAATCAGAGCAGAGTAGACCAATCAAAGCAGACTGGGTCATCTGACCAATCAGAGCAGAGTAGACCAATCACAACATACTGAGTCATCTGACCAATCAGAGCAGAGTAGACCAATCACAACAGACTGGGCCATCTGACCAATCAGAGCAGAGTAGACCAATCACAACAGACTGAGTCATATGACCAATCAGAACTGAGTAGACCAATCACAGCAGACTGGGCCATCTCACCAATCAGAGCAGAGTAGACCAATCACAGCAGACTGGGCCATCTCACCAATCAGAGCAGAGTAGACCAATCACAGCAGACTGAGCCATCTGACCAATCAGAGCAGAGTAGACCAATCACAACAGACTGAGTCATCTGACCAGTCAGAGCTAAGTAGACCAATCACAGCAGACTGGGCCATCTGACCAATCAGAGCAGAGTAGACCAATCACAGCAGACTGAGCCATCTGACCAATCAGAGCAGAGAAGACCAATCACAACATACTGAGTCATCTGACCAATCAGAGCAGAGTAGACCAATCACAGCAGACTGGGCCATCTGACCAATCAGAGCAGAGTAGACCAATCACAACAGACTGAGTCATATGACCAATCAGAACTGAGTAGACCAATCACAGCAGACTGGGCCATCTGACCAATCAGAGCAGAGTAGACCAATCACAACAGACTGGGCCATCTGACCAATCAGAGCAGAGTAGACCAATCACAGCAGACTGAGCCATCTGACCAATCAGAGCAGAGTAGACCAATCAAAGCAGACTGGGTCATCTGACCAATCAGAGCAGAGTAGACCAATCACAACATACTGAGTCATCTGACCAATCAGAGCAGAGTAGACCAATCACAGCAGACTGGGCCATCTGACCAATCAGAGCAGAGTAGACCAATCACAACAGACTGAGTCATATGACCAATCAGAACTGAGTAGACCAATCACAGCAGACTGGGCCATCTGACCAATCAGAGCAGAGTAGACCAATCACACCAGACTGGGCCATCTGACCAATCAGAGCAGAGTAGACCAATCACACCAGACTGGGCCATCTGACCAATCAGAGCAGAGAAGACCAATCACAGCAGACTGGGCCATCTGACCAATCAGAGCAGAGTAGACCAATCACACCAGACTGGGCCATCTGACCAAGCAGAGCAGAGTAGACCAATCACACCAGACTGGGCCATCTGACCAATCAGAGCAGAGAAGACCAATCACAGCAGACTGGGCCATCTGACCAATCAGAGCAGAGTAGACCAATCACACCAGACTGGGCCATCTGACCAATCAGAGCAGAGTAGACCAATCACACCAGACTGGGCCATCTGACCAATCAGAGCAGAGTAAGTTCCTGGGAAGGGGTTTAGAGAGAACACATTCTTATCAAAACGTTTAAGACACTGTGAGAAAAGAGGTGACGCTGTAATGTATATTAAAATAAAAAGTTTTATGGACTATGGGTGTACTCACACTAGCCAGTTTGAACCGTGCCCGAGTGCGTTTGACCACCAAAGCGCGGTTCGTTTGACTAGTGTGAGTGCTCCGAAACGTGCCCGGGCGCGGCTCGATTAGCCGGCCCTGGCCCGCTTGGAAGAGGTGGGCCAGAGCACGGTTCAGTTGGACTCGGGCGCGGTTCGCATGCAGTGTGAGCGCTAACCGTGCTGGAGCACGGAACAGGACGCGTGACGTCATGGTTCTGCACTTCAGCTGGTACCTTGCAAACCTCCTCATACGAGCACGAGTAGCACGATTACGTGAAAATTTTCGCGACACATCTGTTTAACAACAGGCTGTGAGAGGGCTAGTGGACCACCGTGGACCAAACGACACAAAATTATCCACAAAGAAAACAGAGCGATGGCTCTCCTTCAGAGAGCGCCGCTCTTCTTGTTTATCCCGAAACCGTCGCACCATAATGACGTAAGCGTGCTCCGGCACGAATGCTGAAACCCTATGTGAGTGCAGGCCAGAGGGGGAGTGGGGAGGGGGGACAATCGTACTCGGGCCCAGTTCATGGCAACCGTGCCTAGTGTGAGTACACCCTATGTTTAAGACACATATAAGAGCAATAGGTTTGAACAGCATGGAAGTGGGTTTAACTTGTTTGACAAAACTAGGTTTCATTCACTTACACCACAGAAAAGGTAGGAAATAAAAATGGAGATAAAAATAGTCTCCACACTGGCCCCTAAAACACTCTGGTGTGTATGGTCTGCACCACATATTCAGAGAAACTTCCTACTGAATCAATGGGACTGGTTACTGAATCTGACTAGTCGCAAATCATTACTTTGTATTCTTTGACTCTAAATCACTCTTTGGCTGTGTTATGTTGTACTTAATCCTTTAGAGCAGTAGTGGTCCTGACTCACATGCTCAAGGCAAGATCAGACATTATCTGAAATAATCAAAGATAGAATGCAAAAAGATGCACAACAGGGTCATTAAAACGGAGTAAAGTGAATAGGACTCGGCTGTCTAAATGGAATAGATCACTTTACTGTTTAACCCTCTGGGGACCAGAAACGCGCCGGCGCGTTTTGCTCGTTTTTTTCACATAGCAGAAAAATAGACTTAAAGTACTACCATCATTTCTGTTCATATAGAGTTAAGAAATATGAGAAAATAATCTGTTAAATGTCTACTTTTTTATGTGCCCACATACAATCGAAATAAAATATTGTGCTTTTGTAAAATAAAGAATATAAACAGGGTGTGCGTTCTGCCTCTCAGTCACCGTGAACTTTTTTTCTGGAGCACGTCTCTAATCTTCAACAAAACTCAGCAAATACTATTCACCCAGACATGAGCAATATATCTTTTAAATCATTTGAGTTTGTACTTTTAAATGATCCGATTCAAAACTAAAATAAATATTCTCCGTTTATGTAATCTATATAAAAAGAGTGACGTGTCAGCCATTCTAATTATCTTTCTCTCAGCTCATTATCTGCGCTATTCAAACGCAAATACGTGAAGCACCACATTGAGACGCGTTAACGCCCATAAACTCTGAAAACACACTATATTTTTTAGTCAGATTAATCTACTGTCATCTTGAGCGGCTATGAGGAACAATCCTGGGACATTTACCTACCTCAGAACAAGTGCTGGTTTATTTTCACCACGAGGAGGAGCAACAGATTCAGCTGAGAAGTGTGTAAGTGTTTTATGCTTGTGCTTTGTTCTAATCGCGATATAGAATAACGTTAGTGTCTGTAAACGGAAAAATAGCATACTGTTTAAATGTGAATCATGTTTCTGTGTGTGTGTGTGTGTGTGTGTGTGTGTGTGTGTGTGTGTGTGTGTGTGTGAATGAATGAATGAATGAATGAACGCACAGATACGCACTGTTATAGACGAAATAAAAGACATTTTGTTGACTAGTTTTGGATAGAGTATAAAGCTTTTACTCTAAAATAGACATCAAATAAGCATTGTTAGGAGTTTCTGCTCATATGTTAAATATATAGTATGTTTTGTCAATAAACTAATCAACTAAGATGTTATAGTCTAGTGTTTGTTCCAATCCAAGCTAAATCAAAATAATGAATCCTCAACTTTGAAATATGTATGATCAAACTAAGACATTTATGGAAAAGACAATTTTCTTTTCAAGATTTTTCCAACTCTAACTTTGAACTGAAATAAAACCTTGTCTATATGGTGAAGGGTGTGTGATAGAAGTGTCCAGACGTATGCACCCTGTATTTTAAAGAAGAACATTTAATTATTTGTGATAAATTTTTCATTCACAAAGAATTCAAGGACATTATTCATGTCCCTAAAGGTTGGAGTTTTCCTATTTTTTTTAATTAAGGCATTACGATTTTTTTATTCCTCTTTTTAGTCAACTTTAGCATGGGTGTGTTCACTTATTCTAAGCAGTGTGTGTGTGTGTGTTGTAAATAAATCCAAACAATCTAAAAGCCATTCTTTTTTAAATCTCCTCATTCTTTCTGCAAGGCTCCTCATAATGATATGGCCTGATAGCACCTAATAGGGCCATTATGGGAGGGTCTTTGTCTTTCTCATGTGTGAAATGGATACATACTAATGAGAGATCAAGCCTCCTGCATAAAGCTTTCTCAAACAAAACACTTCATACACATTCTAAAAGACTTTATTGACTTATCTGAATGAGTAGTCAGGATGTTTCTCACATAGTTTTGGAGCAAATATTCTAGACTATGTGATACAATTTTCAAAAGTCTTGTGAAGAAATAATCAATATGTGTTTTGTGGCCTTATTTCAGAAACTTTTATTTTTAGTTTTTTCAATAACCACGCATAAATAATATTCTCTCAAAAATACAAACATGTACATGCATGTTGCTAACATATTATGGTAGCCCCGTGTGTGCTATATAGAGTGAATTTACACCTTTGCCATTAACATGTTTATAAATAACTGAAAAAAGCACAAATGTCAGTGCATGTCAAAACATCCCAAGGGCCCCAAAAAACCTTTGGTCCCCAGAGGGTTAATATAGTAAAAGTTAAGGCAAAGTATTTTGGATCACTCACCCCAATCTTTTTGGTGGAAACATGTTTAGCATTATCAGTCTTTACTGTGTGCAAATAAACACATGCATTTAGACGTGAGTTGAAAATCCAATCCACAATGCTCTGAGGAAGAGCGTTGTAAGCGGTAGGCCAATCAGAACAGACTGAGCCATCTGACCAAACAGAGAAGAGTAAGGTTCTGGGAAGGAGGGGTTTATAGAGACCGGGTTCTTTATCTAAACGTTTCAGACACTGTGAGAAAAGAGGTAAGCCTGTCTTGTATATGAAATTTTTATTTTTTTACTTTGGATGCAGGAATAATACAAAGAAACACATGCATTGGAACGTGCAAGTTGAAAATTCAACCCAAAATGGCAGGCAAAGCAAGAAATAAGTTGCTGTCAGAGCATTCTAAATTAGTCACTTATGAGTTTCTATATGTGATACTGGTTGAGAAATATTCTGCCCATAATAGAGTAGACAGTGATGCATCTCACATATTACCCTAATATATTATTGCACTTTTTTTTTTGCTATGGAGTAATGCCCAGGTATGAATACTATGCTGTTATGCAGTAAATGAACCAGTAAGAAAACATAGAAGAATAGGAGGAAATAAACTGTCACACGCTGAGAGATACAGATGATGGAGTCGGCATGGTGAAATTAGGGGCCATCAATCCAAAATGAGCAGGACATTATCTAAATGACTGACAATGAAAGATTTAATGTTTTGCTTCACCTGCTAAATCTACTCTTCATTTTCCACGTTTTTCACTAACTTTGGCACAATAACAGTGTATCTAAGAATATGAGAGCTTTTGACAACACAGCAAAGAACTATATTAATAGCAACAACAGAAGTATTAAATCATAGATACAACAAAAATGTATAGTATCCTACAGAATTGTAATGTAGGCAAGGGAAGTTTATTTATAAAGCACATTTCACACACAATGGTAATTCAAAGTGCTTTACATAGAAGGAATTAAAATAATCAAAAGGTGAGAATAAAAAAAATGCGTTAAAATAAATTAAAACAGTTTAGAATAAAAAGGAGGATACAAAACTAAAATAAAGAGCAAACAGTCTGACGTACAGTGGCACAGTGGTCATGCATTGAATGCACAGATGAACAGATGTGTTTTGAGTCTGGATCTGAATGTGACTGTAGGAGCACATCTGATCTCCTCTGGAAGCTGTTCCAGCATAGTTGATTAAAAGCAGACTCGCCGCGCTTAGTGAACTCTTGGTGTTTCTAGCTGATGTGATCCTGATGATCTGAGTGATCTGTTAGGTTTATATTCAGTGAGCATATCTGCAATGTATTTGGGGCCTAGGCCATTGAGTTATAAACAAGTAATAATATTTTAAAATCAATCCTAAATGTAACTGGGAGCCAGTGTAAAGACCTGAGGATTGGTGTGATGTGTTCATATGTTCTGGTTCTGCTCAGCGTTCTGTAAGAGCTGCAACTGTCTTTGTTTTTTGGCCGGTGAGGAGTCCATTACAATAATCCATAATTCTTTCTCATTATTTGGCTCAGTGGGAGCATATACAGGTTGAACAAAAGCATTGCAAGAATTGAGCCTTGAGGGACTCCACATGTCATAGATGTCTACTTATGGTCTTATGACTTATAGTCTCATACTCACATAATAACCTCTCCCTTCCAAGTATGACCTTAACAATTTTAGGACTATCCCAGAAAGCCCGACCCAGTTTTCCAGTCTGTCAAGAAGTATGTTGTGATTGACAGTGTCAAATGCTGAGGTCGAGTAGTACCAGCACTGATGTTTTGCCTGTATTAGTATTCAAACTAATATAATTTATTATCTTTATGAGCGCAGTCTCTGTGCCGTGATGCGGCCGGAAACCAGATTGAAAATTGTCAAAGTATCCATTCAAGCTTAAGAATTTGTGCAGCTGATTGAAAACAACTTTTTCAATGATCTTGCCTATGAAAGGCAGATTTGAGATTGGTCTGTAGTTGCTCAATATGGTGTTATCCATGCACTTCTTCAGGAGGGGCTTAACTACTGCAGTTTTCAGGGAATTTGGAAAAGTCCCAGAATTTTTTTTTTTCATTTTTAGGTGAACTAACCTTTTAAGAAAGCAATTAATCATAGCGATGTGGAATTCACGTTTATTGATATAGCACTTTATATCATAGATAGCTTTCAAGCAAGTAGCTTTCCATTATTAAACATGAAAAAACAGTGCCATTGTCACTTTTAATTAGAATTACAACCTTAGTTTCTAAGCAGAACTTTTCCAATCTCCCTGAAAACTGCAGTAGTTAAGCCCATATTCAGCAACTACAGACCAATCTAAAGTGTTCCTTTCATAGGCAAGATCATTGAAAAAGTTGTTTTCAATCAGCTGCACAAATTCTTAAGCTTGAATGGATACTTTGACAATTTGCAATCTGGTTTCCGGCCGCATCACAGCACAGAGACTGCGCTCATAAAGATAATAAATTATATTAGTTTGAATACTAATACAGGCAAAACATCAGTGCTGGTACTACTCGACCTCAGCATTTGACACTATCAATTACAGCAGCGCGGGACGAAAAGAAGAGAAGAAATTCTTCAATAAAGTCGTTATTTTTGTTTGTTTTTTTTGTGCACAAAAAGTATTCTCATCACTTCATAACATTAAGGTTGAACCACTGGGGTAACATGGACTATATAAATGATGCCGTTACTACCTTTCTTGAAAGTGGTCGTTGCGTTGCTGTCTATGGAGGGATCAGAAAGTTCTCAGATTCATCAAAAATATCTTTATTTGTGTTCCGAAGGTCTTACGGGTTTGGAACGACATGAGGGTGAGTAATTAATGACATAATTTAAAATTTGGTGTGAACTAACCCTTTAACTGCTGTTTTCTTTTGTTGATGTGTATTTATTTTGTTATTGAGAGAAAAGCGTGCAGCACATGTTTACATATTCATCTAAACAGGATGTTTGGATGTTCGGTAACAATATACCGCTGCTCAGATATTTAGAACTTATTTTTAGCCCAAAGCGAAGAATGAAACTTAAGAGGACTTAAGTTTGATGCTGGAAGAGCTAGTGAGGCCAGTAGTGAGTTCTCACTATTGTGGTTCTTAACACCTCAGGATGGTGATGCAGGCTTTCAGATGTTAAATAATCCTCACCTACTGTATGAATTGGCTACATCAGTTTGTAGTTTTCCAGTGATAGAGAGTGTGTGATAGGCATTCTTGTTCACTGTAGCTGCAGTTACATAATGGGGGCAGTTGAAGAGACTCTTTAAAGCACAAGGACATTTATGGTTCTCTAACGAAGTTGAGAATAAAAGGACAATTAGACACATGACAAAAGTTTCTCATAAACACAGTTTCAAAAAAGTTTTGCATGAGCGAAGATGGCTGTATGCATGTTGCCTAC
This sequence comes from Tiaroga cobitis, assembly GCA_030578255.1. Lineage (NCBI taxonomy): Eukaryota > Metazoa > Chordata > Actinopteri > Cypriniformes > Leuciscidae > Tiaroga > Tiaroga cobitis. Next base: position 6,373,017 of record CM060606.1, read on the forward strand.
TTTCTGGTCTGTATGCACTAGCCGAGGAATGCTAAGAGATGCTCTCTTCAACGGTTATAGACCTCCTTGGTAGATACAGCAGAGCTGAGTGAAACCCACACACCGGCCTTTAATTCATCGATAAAATAGCCATTAACTGAGGGAATAGACTATTGATTTCTTGGTTGTCCTCCTCTCATTGCAAAGGAAGTCTTAAACCACAATCCAACGATAAGGCGCTGACTCAATGTAGACCATTGAAGGTCTTTGGCTGCACAAGAGTGCGGACAAGGCGAAGCTGTTTACAAACACAAGTGTGTGGAGGTTGTAGTCCTGTTTTGCATTCTCTCTCACTGTGAGGTGTACCATTAGCAGGCCCTAACCTAATTAATGGAGCAGCCAGCAGGAGAGGAGAGGTGCTGAGTGCTTCTGGTAATGTGATGTCACTGCGCATTAGACTGATGGGCCTGAACTCTCGGCAGGGATGCGCCGAAACGCTTTCCCTGTCATAGGCTGCTTTCCTTGCCTTTCCGACCCCAGCCAGACCCATTCTCCTCTCCCTGCTCAACAGCGTACAGTGCCCCTGATTCAATCACATCTGTTCATTCAATTCTGCAGATCTCCATAGGGATGCTGATTAAATGAAACACAAATCGCAATTTTTTTTTCTGTTATCCACAGTGTCAGGATAATGGATGGACCTCTCAGCACTCTCTTGGTTGGTCTTACTGCATCTGTGCTGTTTGGTTTAGCTTGAGTCATTCATGGGCAGGGCAGAAAGATTGAATCAGTCAGCAAAGTGCAACGAGTGGCTCGTGAGAGGATGGATGAACTGCTAATCTGATCTGCAGTCTGTGGGCTTGACTTTCAGCTGCGGGAAGTGACCACCTCAACCACATATTAGCCACTGCAGTCTGCTGACAAAGCCTGCTCCTCACGCCACCGCAAGCTTGGGCATCAGTCACAAACAATGGAGAGGACTCTTACACACACTCAGACACTCGAAAGCACTTTTAGATTAAATTGACACATCTCCAGTTCCTGCATTCTCTTGCGTCTTGTCATAAAACAGCTGTTGTGAGGTTCTATGTTTCACTTTTTACCTGCCTGTCGTTCTCAAACGGCTTTAGGAGAGATTTTATGTCTGGGTATTTTGCTATCCAAAAAAAAAAAAGTATAATATAAGTGCAATTTTATATGTTATTTGCATTTCATAGTTTGCATATTGCATTGTTTGGATCGAGACCCACCAGTTGAGAACCTTCGCTGTTTGACTACTTGCTAACGGCTACCCATCAGTTTTATTTTTTTTTACAATTTCATTTTTCAGCAGGAAACTGCTGTGAGATGGTTGCTGTGTTGAAGAAGGTAATTGTTCTGCAGGTGCTCATCCCGTCTGGGACGCCAAATTACAGCTTGATATCAAACAGGGAAGCATAAAAATGTGTGTTTCACATGATGACAATGATATTGGCATGCTGTGATAGTGAGAAGGGAAAAGATGGCAAATACTACTGGGCATACTACTGACCTGCAGAACAGATGCGAAGACAAATACTGCATCATAACACCTTTATTATCTCTTACCATTTTGATTAAATTCAGTCTTTTCTCTTGCAAAGGAATCCAAAAACGAAAAATGTTTTGTAGAGCAAAATGTTCCAGGGGGCTTGAACTATTGACATCATCTCTGGTGAGCTTTATGGAGCTTGAAAGAAAGTACATATGGAAAATGTGCTCTGTTCATCTAATATGTCCATCTATGCACACTCCCTGTTCATGTAGTGGTTTGCTTGGTTAGCAACTGACAGTGCCACATAATCTCATCTGCCATAAGTGTGCACTGAACTGCAAAAAGACTGCCCTGGAAACCATAGACCATCAAACGAGCTCCAATCTTCTCATGTCAGCAGGTAAGCATCAACATTGATGATTTCACCTTTGTGACAGCTGGGTACTTAGGCTTGATTTTGTTTTTGTTTTGTTTTTTATCAAGTTTTTATGTGTGTAATAAGCACAGTGTTGTGATAGTCACATATCTAGTGACCCACTTTGAAGCAGTAAGGAACCCATATAGGGTAGGAGATGTGAAGCGAGAAAAAATCTAAATTGAAGCACATTTTTAGAATATCTGACAAAATATAATTTATTATGTAGCATGAGAGTTGGCAACCGGTAGGGGTAATCACTGAAACATGAGTAATAGTGAGAGAGGTCTGTGCATTTCACTAATAGGCCTATAGGCTGCGTTTATAAGCTTAAGCTGCTGGCTTGTTGCCTTGCCGCTCTTTAAGCCAATGACTACCTTCCCGAAGGCACCTCACGAAACTGATTTCAGAAAGGCTTCTGATGCAGAGTAACTGTCTAATGATCCACAACAAAACAGCGATAACTTTGGTAACAATCAAGTTGATATTTAATTACCACAATACCAATTTCTCACTATAGAAATTAAGTCAAAAGTTACATTTATACACAAACTGACCACCACCTGCAATTTTCAGATGCTGTATTTTGTCACGAAATTGCAGGAGAGTGGAATATAATAGGCAGTGAAGGAAACATTCATTCTGCCTTCAAAAATAAATTAGATGAAGGCATCTCAGTAGACAGGGTTTGACACGATCACAGGATCTGGCATTCCTTGTTGCCTTATTTTTCAGCTTTCGGACACAGCCATAAAGTCGCTCGTGCGCCTGGTTTCTAATCTTCACTGGGAAGGGACATGTCAGGATCACTTAGTTTTGCTGTTGCATTAACTTGTGGGAATGTTATAGCCTGTTGAGGCCATGAAATATTAACTTGCGTGATATGTCATGGCTACAGTATAATTTTGTCAAAGTAACGACAGCTTTAAGTCTTTGACATACGACCTGAGGTTGCACTGTTTTATGTAATCATAATTCAAAATAAAATGTTAATTTATTATTAATCTCACAGGTTTGTTTCATGTAAGGGTCTTGAGGCCAGGACATATTATCATGTTTGCATGAATTATCAGTAGTGACATGCTATGACATTCCCACAACTTAATATGTTGTGGCCACAATAAAGCTAAGTGAACTGAACATGTCCTTACCAGTCACCAATCTATTTTTTTGGGGTAATTATTCCTCATAGTCACGCACAGTATATTGTATTAAGTTAGAAGCTACTATAATATAATAGTGTGATCATTTAATATATATACAGCTCCTACAAACCGTTCTGGAAAAAGCATGACACAGATCAAGGTACAGTAGTGCTTTCACTCAAGTAACTTTCAGAATGAAAGTCTCTAACATACAGGGGTTTTTCAACTTGGCAGACCGAGACCTCAAATGAATTGTTCACCCAAACATGACAATTATGTCATCATTTGCGCTCCCCTATGTCATTCCAAACCCATAAGACTCCCATTCATCTTTGCAAAACAAATTAAATACATTTTTTGTAATTAATCAAGTGGGGGCGGTATAGCACTCACTAGGAAAATTAAAAATGGCACTTCATGACAAAAAGGTTGTCTACTCCTGCTGTAGCATTTAAAAATAATTATAGCAGTGCAAATGACTACATGAACAAATACAAAGTTGTTTGCATGAATCATTTTTAATTGCATGCTCTATTTTTATATCTAAAAAATTAAAAACACCTCAAAGTAGGTATGATATTTTTGCACCCCATCTTGGCTGAATCTTTCATTTCTGGCCAGCTAGTGTTATTTTAGTATAAAGGGCATATTGCACATCTCTGACTCACTCTCTGTCCTACATTAAAAACCACTTAACCTGTCTTTTAAGGAATGTTATGGCCTTTTTGTCCGAATGATTATAGACAGTGATAAAATGTTTTTTTGAGTGAGTAGAGTAACTACAATGAATGCCAATGTTAATAGTCGCATTAAAAATGTATTACTTCCAGAAGTAAGTCTTTTTCATACAATTGGAGTTTCATTATAGTAAAAAAAAACCAACAAAAACTTAAAGTGCCTGGAAACACTTCGATGTCGATCTTAGGATCTAAAATTCGAATGCATTACTGAGATGAAGTTTAGCTCCAACCCTGAAAACAACCCCTCACCTGCCTGTAGCTTTAGTACTCCTGAAGACATTGATCAGCTGGTTCAGGTGTGTTTTATTAGAGTTGGGACTAAACTCTGCAGGACCAGCGCCTCTCTAGGACTGACGTTGCAGAAATCCTCCTCTTTGCATGTATAATGAGCTATCTATGCGCTGGAGGTTGGCTGTAGTCAGACATTTCGAGAATACATGTTTACAGTTTCAACGCATGACCCTTTGGGACTGGGAAAGTTAAAGTTTTCCATAGATAAAACCTTAATAGATGAAAATTGTATTTTTAATGAAATGACCCCTTTACAATTTGTCACTCTGTCATGCATGGGTCCTCGTGTAACTGTGTAAGATGAGTCTGAGAGAAGAGGCTTTGGTTTATTAACCATCTGCCCTGTTCTGAACCCGCTCTACATGCGAGTCCGTATGACTCCTGGTCTCGGTCCCACCCTGCCAAGCACAAGGCCTGATCACAGCACCCCGCCTGGCGTTAATTGTCACAGAAACTGTCTCTTGGTGCTATGCTCCCTGTGATGGCATTCAAATTCTAGCGAAACACAATTAATGCAGAGCAGCAGGATGTTAAAAGCAAAATTTGTCACTGTTGGCATCAGAGTGTTAGCTAATTGCCAATCTGATTGGAGAAGATGCCCGTGTCCCCCTCCAAATTGCACCCCTGCCACCCCTTTATTTGTGCCAGATCCTCTACTGCACAGGAAAAAGACCCAGAGTGTTGAGATCACAGCTTACTGGTTAATACACATGTTCCAGACACTTTGAGGCATGCTGCTCATTTGAGAGATGTGTTGTGACCCAATCCCGTCGTCCCTCTTCTCACTTTCATTTCCCATAGTTTCTCCACAATCAACTAGTGGAAACACTACAAGAGAAGAATGCTTCTGTGGTCGTCGTGTGGGAGATGTCAAAATATGAATCATGTGATGCTCTGATCCCATTACCCACATTGTTACCTGTTGTCACTCAAACATTACTCTAAATAAAATTGGGAAAAAGGACTCAATGTATCCTTACATTCTCTCATATGCCTTAACATACTGAAACAGAAATGAAAAACAAAATGAAACGCAACATGGCAATGAAACTTAACAGAACATGATTGTGACACACGACTTGTTCACAGTGTTTCACAGTGATATATATATATGCCTCTCTTAGAAAATTGATGAGACAAAAGGTTGTGGTTGTACATGAATAGTGTTAAAAATACATTTCAACCATTGATTCTTCAGTTCCTCGGTCTTTGGAATTCTATGCAGCCCAATGAAATTTTGCCCTTGCAGTGAAGAAAATGGTAATTTCCTTGACACATATATGATGAACTCTTCCTAATCTTATAATTAGATATCATTCGAAAGTCTAAACACACAAAATTAATTCTGTGAAAACCGTTTTGAAATTGTACATTGCATTACTATTAAAACAGTACTTTAAAACTTTTTAGTCTGCTCAATGTTTGTGAAATAGACTTGGAATATTTGGAACATGGTTAGACATACAACTTTGATTTAAAAATGATATATTTTGTTTAAAAGAAAAACTATTTTTAGTTACATTTGCTTTAGAGTAAACTTAAGCTGATATGCTTTCACGTCTGCAGTAATGATCTGAGTGTCTTCTTTAGGGACCAACCTCAGGTCTGTATTATAAAACAATCACGAATTGCATCCATTTAAGTTCAGATTAATGCTTTAAAAGGACAGTTAACCAGATAAGGGAAAGTTTACCCACAATACAATTCTGTCATCATTTTGCCCTCTTTGGTCGTTTCAAAACGGTATTACATTCTTCCTTATATAAAACACACACAAATCTTTTTGAAGAACAGCATCTGTTATTATTGACTTCCATTGTTTGGACGAAAAAAAAGGAAAACTTTTCTGAAAATATTGAGACAAGATTGAAAGGTAAAGGTATATATCTGAAAGAACGACATGAGGTTGAGTACATTATGACAATTTTCATTTTTGGCTGAAATATCCCTTTAACTGCCAATGCTAAGCAGCCGAACCCTGAACCTGTCTATCTGTAAGACAGAAGGAATGATAGAAGAAAAGAGAATGTCAGAAGAAGGTGATAAAGAACACAAGGTCACGAGAGCGAACAGACCACCTGCAGTCCCATTTGAAGCAATCTGTTCATGGGACCGGATGAAACGAATCAAATGGACACATGCGATATCGCTCCCCTGACGAGAAGGTGGGGAGTGTTGGTGAGTGTGTTTTGTGCCTTTGAGATTACACCTCGTCTAGTGGGCAGGGTAAAGCTTTCTCTCACACTTCTCATGGACTACAAAGTAGAAGAAAGGGTGTGGAAGTACACAATGACTTATTCATACAGTCGGATTCTACCTTTCTCTCTGTCGTCTCTTTCGCCTGTCCTTGTACTCTGGATTCATATGAAGTCAATACGGAGGCTATGTCCATGCGAAAGTGAAATAGATGTGCATATCAAAGTAACAAAGACAAATTGCATTCTGTATTTTCCATGCTGGAGCAGCTGTTCCTGTGTCTGTCAGCATCTCGACTCTACACCAGGGGGCAACATCCATCTATTGTACTTACCATCAATGCACCTCAATAAAATAAAGTTTCAGTTCAGACTTTAATTGTTCATTTGTAATTCAATACATTTTCGAAAAACTGTTGATTTTGTTTTAATATTACAATGACTTTAAATATTATCCTGTGTCGTTTGCCAGAGAATGCTTGAATGTGTGTGTGTGTGTGTGTGTGTGTGTGTGTGTATGTGTGCTGCAGCTGTAAATACATTTATGTGAATATCAAAGAAATGGCTCTTGTTTTTTTTTGTTTTTTGTGCTGTTTGATAAGGAAGGTTTCACTATTTCTATTTCTCATATCGAGAATGTCCGTTGGAATCTCAATCCATGTCAATGGCAGCTGCAGTGTAAATATTGAACATACATACACAGAGAGAGAGAGAGAGAGAGAGAGAGAGAGAGAGAGAGAGAGAGAGAGAGAGAGAGAGAGAACCTTTTTCTTCTTCTCATTTTAATAAAATTGGTAAGTTTATCTTTTATTTAAATTGTGTGTCAATGTGCATTTCTGTATGTAGAGTATGTCTTGAGAGAACGCAGAGGTGTGTGTTTATGTGTTTATGTGTGTGTGTGTGTGTGTGTGTGTGCTTGTCTCTTTATATAAATGTAATTGTATAACATCTTTTGAAATTCTGTTCTACCCTCTGTATTTGGAGCGCTGTATTTTTCTGTGGTTGTGAAACCGATCAGTGGCCATTGGTTACATGGAATAGTGTAAATCAACTGAACAATTTGTTATTAACATTTAATTACAATCGTAATAAAGTCAGTGTCGAGACAGACAGTTAGAGTTGAGTTTGTTGTTGATTCTCAATTGATTCTCAAGTCAAATAATGTTCTTCATTTAGTCTAGCAAGTCCTTAAATTTGTGACTTGATTCAAGTTAAGTACATCAAATCCCCACCTGTGATGAACAGTAGTGAGCTTGCATTTATAAATGAACATTGTAGTGCTCTTCACACAAGGAACCAGATTGTGAAGTGAGTTTTGATCGCCAATTGGGTCACCTCAAGAACAATTCAAGAGGATGGCTCAATAAATAAAAATGTTATACAATTATATGAATTGGAGGGAGTTTGTAACCTAACCAATCCAAATGATTTGTGAGTTAGCGGACAACTTGTAGATTCTCCTAGTGTATTAACATTAGAAAGGCTCAAATGTAACGTGATGAAACATCTAATGCAAATTAATCAATAATATAATAACAATATACACTCAGTCCAGTGACTGCTTTGGAAAAGATGTGAAGTTACATTAAAATGCTTTGTTGCAAAGCATGTGCAATCAAATGCATTGATTCTTAACAACACTTTCTCTTCTTTTCTCAACAGAAACGTCATGAACTCGCAGAATATTGTCACAAGAAACTAATTTTACTGATCTATATGTTATAATGACTTTATGTATATTAGAGCTTTAAAATGTTTACATATTTTCTTAGACAGTTCTATCCCTCTTATTATTTTGTGTGTATGTCTTTAAGACATATACAATGTGAGTGATCACATGACAGGAAACAGAAAAAGCAGCAGTATAAAGGAAGCATGGCATGGCAGGCAAGTGGCCGAACAAAAGGACAGCTGTGATGATTACCAACATTCAGACTGTGGATTTACCTTTCAACTAACAGGCTTCAAGGGTTTTGAATGATCAATTATTTTGTATATACACTGGTGGATACAGGTTATGCGACATACATTCAATTCAATTCCGTTCACATGTATTTATAAAGCATATCATTTCAAAGCAGCTTTACAGAAAATTGATTTTTCTACATTACAATTTAGAGTAATGTGTTATCAGTGGTGAATGTGTCAAAGTAATGTCCATATTGCAGAGTTGTACAGTTCTAAGAAAATACAGTTTTCATATTGGGACAAAACAATGAGCTCATTGGGGAAATTATTACAAGTTCTGATCCTAATGATTACAATATAGAGAAAATTAGGCAGTTTTAGATGCTGATTCAGAGTTGTCGTCATCTGAAGTCCTCACAGGTGTTGGGTCATCTGAAGTCTTCATAAGAGGCTGAATCCAAGCTGGCGTAATCTCTACTTACCTGATGTCCCGAGGTAGAAACAGAAAAGCGTTTAGCGTAGCTCCAGTTCATAACATTTCAAGCAAAAGATAAGGCATGTGCATTTGATCAGATAGAACTCGAGTATAAGGTTATGAGATGCATTATGTGAATGCTTGGTTAAAGAGATATGTCTTTAAACTGACACACCTGAGGTTGTGTTAAACTTTCACAATGCCCGTCATTGTAATTTTCATATTTTAATAAGACATTTTAAGACCCCTTACAGTCAATTGTAAAAATTCTTAAAATGCACTGTCATATATACCTGCCTTAAAATAGCTTGAATATAACTCAACATCCTTGCTTCATTTACTATACGCGGATCCATGAATATGGAAATGAGCCCCACCTCCACTCACTCGCACCAGATCAGATTACCTGATCCACACGCTCAACTTTACTGTAGTAAACGCTGCACAATGGCAAGTGCAAAATTCTGTTTCAATTCAGCCATATATGTTTGAATCAGAAACTGATTCAAAAGTCGATATATCAGAATGGTAATGCATTTTATGTATCGCTCTCTACAAGGTCGGACACATAAGGGTAATTAATATGATTAGCCTTTTGCTTGACTATTTTTATCAAACAGCTAATAATGGGTTTCTAATGTTATCAATAGTAATTTTTATGAACCAATATTGAATCTTAAATCCAAAGTATCAATGTTTTGGTCTTTGCTGTTTTCAGTTGATGAATGAACAGAACATTGTAGCGTGCCTCCCATCCACTAAATCACAATAAGCTTCATAACTTGTAATATGAAACAAAGTCTCAGATTTCAAATTCTGTCCATTTTATTACGAAATTCACAAGGATGAGGTCCAGAAGTGGGTACAGAATGTCAATCATGGAACACACAGGCAAAGGTACCCTTAAACTGAAAGTTTGCTCTCTATATTTGAACTTTTTTGCAAAACTGTCTGTATTTTTTCTACTAGAGACTCACAACATGCTAAATCTCCTTTTGTCTCTCTTGGATGGAGATTCCGGACATGCTGAGCATGTTGTCGTCTCACTGAATAAAGACTCAGAATGTCGTGTCTGTTGATGTATCTTCCCTTACAGGCAGGATACTCAGAAAATATGGTATCTGTTAAAGGGACACTATGCAGCTTTTTTAGCTTAACTGAACAGCTTCAGAGTTATTGAAATGGTTATATAACTTCTTTCGGGTTGAATGGTGGGCGTCTCGACCCCCCCTGGTGCCTGTGAGCGCAAAAACCTCACTTGCAACTTCGGTGCGGCGGGCCGCCGTGCTCAGTGTCAGGAAGTATCGCGTGATATCAGCTCTCGCGATGTAACATATTCCTTTACGGCAACTGCACACATACACACAGGAACAAGGTATAGAGGGATGGAGTTTGTCACACTATCGTCATGGCTGAGCCGGCATATAAGATGCAGAAAGCTAGGAAAGCATTGTCGGAGGAACAGAGAAAGAGGAAACGGCAGACTGACCGAGCGAGGAGTCGGACACGAGCATAGACATAATTTGCGGGTGTGTTATGTCCCCATTGAAACCTCTCGCGGCACGGATGTACCATTACAAACAAATAAAACATCTCCAGGTAACTCTAGTAGAGCATTCATTTCGTTTGTTTGTTAAATAAGAGGCGATCTGAAATGTGTTATTTTTTAAATCAAGTGACCAAAGTGCTCGTTGCCTCTGCGATCAGTGGTGCAGATAAGTTACAGTGTTCTGTTGTGACGCGCGCACTGTCTTCACCATAGACTGCACACGGAGGCGATGGTGAAATCACAAAACCGAATGCACAAAAAACATGTCCCTGCTTGAAATTCAACCACTAATAAACAATCGGTTTCGATGAGGAAAATAAACTATACTACTAGTACCGATTAGAACCCAGAACCTCTGACGCACTTGGCAAAAGTTCTGCCTCTGGACCATTAAAGTTCATAATTGTCGGATCTATGTATTTAATCACGTGAAAATTCTCACCACTAACAACATATATTATATCTCATTAAACGACAAATTAAACACAATGTACTATTGTATACTATGTAATAGGCCATGTCACGCTCTGAGTGATTGGTATTTACGACAGTAACGTTAAATACAAGTACTCCACAGCAACTCTAGGGGTCGCTGTTTGACAAAAACGGGATTCCTGCATAATGCCCCTTTAATATCTCAATGATCTGAGACAAGGTTGTGTTGCAGCCTTGTTTGTATTTTGTGTCAGAGAGTGTATTTTCTTTGTGTCAGAGAGTGTGTTTTCTCTGTCCCTGCCTCTGATGTTGCATAGCCAGTAATGACCATGCTGCATCTGGAGGTCCTTATTTTATCGCTGCCCTGCGTGAACCTTGGGGTGAGAGTCAAGTTGGGTCAAGGGCAGTTAGTTCATTAGAAACAGCATGTGGACAAACGAGAAGTGAAATGTGGCAAACATTTCTCGACTATGGCGGTCAGAGAGGTCTCCGGCCATGAAACTGGAATGCCCCAGAATATGCAATTCACTACAACCTTAACATAGATTAGTATGCTGTGTATTATAATTTCTTGGTAACACTTTAAAAAAAAAAGCTCATTAGTTAACATGAACTAAGAATGAACAATACTTCTACAGCATTTATTAATCTTAGTATTAATTTCAACATTTACTAATACATTATTAAAATTAAAGGTTGTATTTGTTAATGTGGCGAGGGGGGGCTAAGGAGCAAGGAGAGTGAGGTGCTAACTAAGATAAGCAACCTGGAAGTTCACAATAATAAAACGCTAATACGGTTTACATGGTAGCCAACTAAGCCACCACAGGAATTTCACCCAAGGATATGTAAGACAACACAGGTTCGTTCTTACCAAGGAGGACTGAGACAGTTCTGACAATCAAAAGCAATTTATTACAAAAATCTTTTTCACATTGAGAAACAACACATTCACTAATAAATACCTTTCAGACATTTACCAAGACACTAACAGGAAAAGGGATCTCTGACCCACCTTGTAAGTAATCACTCATTAGACTGCACCCACACGCAGTAACCCTCACTACAAAGGCAATGAAACAAATCCACACTCCAGTGTTGAACACTACACCCCAAAAGTGGGTGGGCCAGATAGCCTTTCACAAATGTCTCAGAGAGAAAACCACAGCACTTAAATTGCAGGTTCCCTATAAAAATACACACAACACACAACATATTAATACAGAAGACAAAAGCAGCAATACATTTACAATAAAGACAAAACAGCAGCGTAGTCTGGGTCTGTGTGTCCTGCTGATTACAGAGCTCCGAGCACGCTGTTAGACACGACCCCAACTGCGTCAGAACAAGGTATCTAAAACCACTGAATGCTGCAACATGCTCTCACTGCAATGCAACAACAGAGATTGGAGAAACAAGTAACCCAAACTACATGACTCCATCCGGGAAAGGCATAAAATGGACAATTAGGAATAGCTGAACACAAGCTCAGCTACCTGTGCACCTTGCTTTTATTAAAAGTGCAATCATGATAATGATTAACCAGCTGGTATTGAACACAGCTGAATCCATGGGGAAATAATTCCCGTTCTCCACCAGGGGGAGTAATGGAGGAAAATCCCCAATCTGCTACAATCCACCCCACCCATTTGCGTCGTCGTCCCGACGATGGACCACTAAGCCCATGACTCTCAGCTCCAGGGTCTAAAAAATAAAGTGGTGTTGGGCTACAAATTCCTGGGTGACTGCGCTTCTCTCCTACCCCATTACATTCTGGCATAATCACCCCTTTTGTAACACCTTTTTCCCTAGGGACGTACACCACAAACTCAGTGGTCGGGAAACAGATAGAGAGAATACTGAGGGCTGGAGCATTAATAATTGTAGGCCCTACGGCTGGTGCTTGACGCAGGCATGCAGTATCTGCCTCCAAACCGGGCTACCAGCTCCAACAATTGTTGCGAGTCCTATGCCATGACGGCTACGCAACATGAGTGAGACACTTGCTGCAGGTCCTCTGCTATGACGGCTACGCAACGAGAAACACAAGTAAGGTACTAACTGCAGGTCTTCTGCCATGACGGCTACACAACGAGAACCACGAGTGAGGCACTAACTGCAGGTCCTCTGCCATGACGGCTACACAACGAGAACCACGAGTGAGGCACTAACTGCAGGTCCTCTGCCATGACGGCTACACAACGAGAAACACGAGTGAGGCACTAACTGCAGGTCCTCTGCCATGACGGCTACACAACGAGAAACACGAGTGAGGCACTAACTGCAGGTCCTCTGCCATGACGGCTACACAACGAGAAACACGAGTGAGGCACTAACTGCAGGTCCTCTGCCATGACGGCTACACAACGAGAAACACGGGTGAGGCACTAACTGCAGCTCCTCTGCCATGACGGCTACACAACGAGAAACACGAGTGAGGCACTAACTGGAGGTCCTCTGCCATGACGGCTACACAACAAGAAACACGGGTGAGGCACTAACTGCAGGTCCTCCGCCATGACGGCTACACGAGTGAAGAAAAGAAACTTCAAAATACACCTGCCCAACCTAATGGAGCCTACTACTGTTTTGTCTTCCCAAAAGAAATAAAAACAAAATCAAACTTGAGTAGAACGTCTCAGCCTCAATTGGATAAGGTCCCTGCCGACTACGCCAAATGTGGCGAGGGGGGGGGGCTAAGGAGCAAGGAGAGTGAGGTGCTAACTAAAATAAGCAACCTGGAAGTTCACAATAATAAAACGCTAATACGGTTTACATGGTAGCCAACTACGCCACCTCAGGAATTTCACCCAAGGATATGTAAGACAACACAGGTTCGTTCTTACCAAGGAGGACTGAGACAGTTCTGACAATTAAAAGCAATTTATTACAAAAATCTTTTTCACATTGAGAAACAACACATTCACTAATAAATACCTTTCAGACATTTACCTCTTAATTACCCACAGATGTTAATACAGAAAAAGGTATTTTTAAATAAATAAAACAAAATAAATAAATACTGGGTTAATCAAAGACACTAACAGGAAAACGGATCTCTGACCCACCTTGTAAGTAATCACTCATTAAACTGCACCCACACGCAGTAACCCTCACTACAAAGGCAATGAAACAAATCCACACTCCAGTGTTGAACACTACACCCCAAAAGAGGGTGGACCAGATAGCCTTTCACAAATGTCTCAGAGAGAAAACCACAGCACTTAAATTGCAGGTTCCCTAGAAAAATACACACAACACACAACATATTAATACAGAAGACAAAAGCAGCAATACATTTACAATAAAGACAAAACAGCAGCGTAGTCTGGGTCTGTGTGTCCTGCTGATTACAAAGCTCCGAGCTGGAAGCACGCTGTTAGACACGACCCCAACTGGGTCAGAACAACGCATCTAAAACCACTGAATGCTGCAACATGCTCTCACTGCAATGCAACAACAGAGATTGGAGAAACAAGTAACCCAAACTACACGACTCCATCCGGGAAAGGCATAAAATGGACAATTAGGAATGGCTGAACACAAGCTCAGTTACCTGTGCACCTTGCTTTTATTAAAAGTGCAATCATGATAATGATTAACCAGCCGGTATTGAACACAGCTGAATCCATGGGGAAATTATTCCCGTTCTCCACCAGGGGGAGTAATGGAGGAAAATCCCCAATCTGCTACATTAACATTATTTACTGCACTGTGAGCTAACATGAACAAACAATGAACAGCTTTTTATTAACTATGTAGGATTTAAGGTTTAACCAAACACAATGAATCTTCCAGATGATTCGTTCAAGCATAATTTTTACACAAAGCTCAACACCTCAGACCCCAAATCACCAATCCAGAACCATCAAATCCGGCCTCCGCAAACCAACGAAAACCCCCAGCTAAGAACTTTACGGCCATGCAAGCTTCAAAGAGATGGTCCAGCTAAAGGAAGAAGGTGTAAGTGTTAGTTCGGAAGAGACTGATTGGTACAGAGATGGCACAGCTCAGGACCCACCAAGATAGCGGCAGAGGTTGGTAGATCCCAAGACAAAAGATTTAAAATGGACCTCCTTCTTAAAGACCTCTGAACGACCCCAGGGTTGAAATCTCTTAAAACCACAGAGACTGAGACTTTACATATAAAAATACATAAAATCATTCACAAAACAATTCTTGACGGACTTATAATCAAACATCGTTCAACTACATAATTCTATATTGTGTCTACAACCTATATATGTTACGGGTGTGGTGCAGGTTGAAGGAGAGACAGAGTCAAAAGGCTCCAATTCAAACATTTACTAATAAATCAAATCCAAACAGGTACAGGGATGACGGGCAGAAGGTAATCACACACTCAAAACCACATCTTACATAAACGAGAACGGAACAGGACTGAGGAAGAACACAGAATAAATGCATGGCTGAACAAAGGAACATAATCAAGTTATAGACTGAACACAGGTGAATAAACTGATGAAGACAAGACACAGGTGCTGTAACTAAACACTAACGAGGAGCGGGAAAACGGGGACACAGGACTGAACCAAAAACACTAAGCATGGGGAAACACAGGACACACATGTAACAATATATGTGTGTATTATGCTTAGCTCACATATAAGTACGATCATATGTTCTTAATTCAGAAGATGGCTTGAAATAATTGTATTCTTATAATAGGAATCATGTCTAAACTGTACCCTTTGTACTTTCTGCTAGAGCTGGAGAGTAAAGAGATCACAGATAACGCATAATTTACGATGAGAGGTGAAGAAAATACCACCTCTCAAATAAGAACAGTGCCTAATTGGTCAGAACTCAACCAGGAGCCTGGACAAACAGAGTTTAAAATCTTAGGACACGAAATGAGAAGCTTCCAGAATGCATTAGAAGATACATTGAGTAGTCATGGAGTAGCCATGACGAAGTAACCAGACAGATGAGTAACTCAGACAGATGAGTAACTGTGTAGATGAGCAGACAAAATAAACCAAATCAAGATCAGAAGAACATGGGTTAAACAGCTTCATTCAAGCCATCTAACTACTCTCCTCTCACTTTTCTTTCTATTACTTAGTTTTCTTTTCTTTTCCGTTGAGAGTCTCAGTTCTAAGTTAATTTTTGCCGCAAAGTTTCGGTTCGACTGCAAAGCCTGCTTCCAACTTCAAAGACTTTCCATCCATCCGCCAACACACCACGTGATTGGCCGGCGGCCTCCCAAGACATCTATCCAGACACGAGGAGACCGCCAGCCAATCAACGAACCCGGGAAACCCCCTTTTACGCAGACAAAAATAATCCCCAAAGGAACGCAAAGACAAGCAAGTAGCCTCCAGACTTTTAACTGAACTGGTGATTTGATATAAAATGTAATAACCCCGCCTAAGAAATGACAGAAGGGTTCAATTAATGATTGATGGTTCATTCAGGTCATGTCTTATAATTGCATAAACTTGGGATTTCATTTTCTCACTCTTAAACTCATTCTTTCCTCACTCTCTTTCTTTCTGCAACTCGTATGAATGTGTGTGTGTGTGTGTATGTTTGATATTAGGTTTTATGTGTTAGAATAATCAATAAAGTCTTTTTTGTATTTTAAAGGTAATTGTTCTTGTGTTGTATACTTACAAATTTAATGTCTTAAACTGCTGATCTAAGTTACCTAGCTAATAAATAGTCTTTTCACTAGTTTGGATATTTACATCCGCTGCAGAGCTGATAGTTACGGCCCGTTCAAATGAACGCTGGACGAGTCATTTGCTCGGCCTTAATTAGTGATTCTTTGCGAATTCCCTATACAATAATTAATAATTCCCTTTGAGCTAAATTGACCTGTCTGACCCTTACCACTAACATTAAAAAAGATTAATAAAAACTGTAACAAATATATTGCTCATTGTTAGTTCATGTTCAATACCTTAACTAATGTTAACTAATGAACCTTATTGTAAAGTGTTACCAATTTCTTGATACTGAACGAATAATATTAATGAATTGAACCTTGTTGTAAATAATCTATTTGCAATGTAGCCAACATGTTGCTTGAAAACCATTTTACAATAATACGTCTAGTTTTGATGGACTATCCATAATAGTGTTACATGTAAACAGATCCATTTAGAGAAACCCAATGCATATCTAGAGACCAGAATATCAGAGGCACTTGATGGTGGGCTCTTTTAACTTGAGCTTCTAAGCAACCATCCAGAACATCCTAGCATGTCATTTTGCACAGGTAAGCCCCCCACATATTTCCCTCCCAAAAAATATCAATTTTTTTTTTTGGCTCAGAAAGAAAGAGACAAAAATTAAATGCCTGAAATAGGACAAAAGAACAGACAAGATGAATGTTCTTAGTGGAGTGGATTCATGAAAGCAATTACTTTTGGAATTCTCGATTCTTAGAACACTATATCCTAAAAAGGAGAAGCGGACGTACAAAGAATGAGATAAATAGCGAGAGAAACCGAGAGAGGGAATGGAAGTGAGAGAGGTGGTTCGGGGAAAGAAGATGGGAGAGTAGATTACTCCTGCGCTATTTTTCATTTTAAGCAGTTTGTTGACCTTTTGCAGTCAAGCCTGTAGGTGTAGTTTAGCTTCTGTGCTGGAGTCTACTGTAATTTAGGTAGGAACTGAAGCACAGAGAGGGAGTGTGTCCCTGTGTGGCTCTGGGGCGATGCAAGAGTCTGGGCAGCCGACCATCTCAAAATGATTGCCTCTCGTGTGACTGCACTTTTATATGAGTGGGATTTACTGCCCTCCTCCAGTAGCAGCTGTGAAAAGACTCCCATTCATGACGAGCCAACAGGAAGTGATGGTGCTCTTAAAAACCGTCAACACCATCGGAGAGAAGCATAATATGTCAAACTGTTTGCTTAACTATGTTTCTCAGTAGCAAAGTGGTGGTGTCGTTATTTTTTAAATCATGTAGCTTTTCAATATTTAACCTATATTTTTGATTAGATAGCATGGTAACGATGGCAAATGCTACAACATTATATTTTCCCTGACAATGTTGCAGCAATAAATACATTTTTCTTGAGTTGGTTCTTTGCAACTGATTCACCTCAAAGTGCTGTGAATCATCTCTTACCCCTTTTCCACCGAGGCAGAGCTGGTGCTGGTTCGGAGCCAGAGCCTAGTTTCAAATCGGTTCTTTGTTTTTCGACCACCAAAGCACCAGCTCCGAACCAGTAAAAGTGTTTCTTAAGTAGCACCAAATCATTGCTGCTCTAGAAGTAATAACCGCTTACGGTCAGCGGCTGGGGGCGGGGCTACCGTGACCAACAAGACGAACAGAAACTTGTGACCGCCATTTTTTAAATAGCAGCTAATCATGCTAATAGCAGCTTGATTGTTATCTCCGTTAAAGCAACTTACGGCGAGCTGCACGAATGTGCTGGATTCGCCGTGTTTGGATACAATGTAGGTCTGCAAAGCCATGAGTAACGCAACGACCGGCATTGTTGATGGAAGGCTTGTTCGAGATGCATCGGAGCGGCATGGACTGATCGGAGCTGCGGAAGTGTTTGGAGAGCATATGAAGACTTAAATCTCATCATTTAATATTGTTTTTAGTTTTATTATTACTTTTTATTGATATTCATAACAGTAGTATTATGTATCTGTTTTGTACTTTTTATATGCATTCATAATCATATGTAATCATTGTATTTTGTGAATTCTACTGTTCACATACTGTTCTGAACATATGTGGGGAGAGAGACTTTGGGTGCGTGTTGAGAGACTGAATGTATAGTGTTTTTCCACCAAGTAAAATATGCATTCCTATGTTAAGGGGGACCTCTCTGTTAAGGGGAACCACATGTTTCTCTGGTAATGCAGTTTTTTTATTCAACATAAGAACTGAAGCTCTTTGTCTAGGGCAGAGAGAGAGAAATGAGCGAGATGCTGGAAGGAAGATCTTTGTCCGGTCCATTGTCACTCTCTCCCTTATGCCTTATATACATTGGTAAAATAAATAAATATCTTGGCAGAATAACTGGTGTCTGTTTCCATAAAATTAAACAATAATAAGGGGAAGCAAGATTTTTAAATCTACAGCATACGACTCCTTCTGCTTTTGGATCGCTCTCGCAGTTCGAGATTTGCAGTGCCAAACCATTTCGAACAAGTCTGGTGTGTTTGTGTGTGCCGCGCTAGCGTTGCTGGGCAACATGGGATGTATACAGTGACGTAAGATCTGGCTCTGTGATGGCTCTCTAGCCTGTGAAAACCGGTTCTTTGAAAGCTCGTCAGTCGAACCAACTCCGAACCAGCGCTAGCTCTAACTCTGAACCAGCACCTGGTTCTTGTTGGTGGAAAAGGGGTAACTGACACATGTTTTCATGTGTAGTTGTGGTAACTTATGGAGATTTTCACTTTGAAGCTGGTAATTCATTTATCAAGGATTCAAGGTTTATGAAGGTTTTGGTTTTAATTTATAAAATTTTGGTGTAATGTACTAATGAGTTTGAATCTGTCAAGAGTGGTTCAATGGTACAATGACTCATTTGGGCAATTTCCAGCACAATTTCCAGTTTTTTTTTGTTTGTTGTTTTTTTACCTTAGTGATCCACAACTGGTTTTCTTTCTTGTTTTTTGCTCATAAGTCCCTTGTTTGTCCTGAGCAGGTAAACTGCCCGCTGTTCTTTAGAAAAAAACACCCTAGATTCGTTGATTTTCCAGCATCTTCTGCATATTTGAAACCTTTCCAGCAGCGACTGTAGGAATTAGAGATCCATCTTTTCACACTGAGGACAACTGAGGGACTTATACATAACTATTACAAAAGGTACACACTTTTGAAAAATAAAACCCTTTGAATGTGGTTGGGCTGACTTCTTATAGTCGAGGATTCTACGATTCGATTCGGAGAGGTCTGATTCGACTATGAAACTCATAGTCGAACAGTAGGGAAGTGTTATGTAACCAATAGGGGTGTGACGGTTATACCGTGAGAACGACGGTTATAGTTGAACACCATCATTAGAACTCTATAACCGCCAAAACCGTGCTATTAAAATATTTTTTACAAACATTTTTTTATCATAGAGAATGTTTAAATACTAATATCATCTTACGAGGGAAACGGAGGTGGAGTTAGTGGTGCTTTGGAGGCTGAGTGCTGGAGATCATTCGGGAGAGGTCTGTGCACCTTTACCGATCAGACCGCGCGCTGACACGGAGTAAAGCCTTGTTTATACTCGACGCGTCCGCACGAGCGCGAAGGTGCGCACGGCAAAAAATGACGCGTTGGGTGCGCAAGACCGGCAAGACCCCATTTCGCTTGCCTGTGTCGTGTGCACAGCTTTTTTTGTAACAGCGCGCGCGGCGCCGCATCCGAGGATGAACGACTTCAAGCCGAATCTGCTCTAGCATGTACGTCTCACTGCACCGGCGCGCAGTTTGCGCGTCTAAATTGCAAAGTTCATTGCAAAGTTTTTTTGTTAAGGTTTTGTTTACTGTGTGTGATTTATTTTAAACAAAGCATGTTCATTGCAACGTTTTTTTTTGTTGTTGTTAAGGATTCATTTAATGGAAAGCACATTCACTTCCAGTTGTCTAGCTGTTCATTTTAAATAAACGTAGAGCGAGTTGTCCTATAACAGACGAACAGTTATTCAACCGAACGTCTAGCTGCTATCTAAAAAAAAAAAAGGTTCGACTATCAGTCGACTACGGTAAAATCTAACGAATCAGATTCGACTATGAAAATCCTTAGTCGAAAACAGCCCTAGAATGTGGCATTTTTGTTAAATTCAGCTATTAGTTTGTCTTGTGAACTATAAGCAAACATGTATTATGTAAAACAGCTTCTTCAGGGAGGTACTAATTAAAAAACAACATGCAATTTTTGTGACCCCTCTTATTTCAACCATAACACATCTTGGAATAGTTTTTGCATGTTATTTAAAATGCCAATGTTAATGTATTTTGTTTTGGCGGACTGCTACACTGTCACAACTAAAAACGCTGTATTCTGCTGCCAGACCATTAGATAAAACACTATAGACTGAACACGTAATACTCATGTAGCTACATGACGTCATCGTCTTCAGAGATTCATGTTTATGTTGTTTACATGGAGACCGTTTTTCAAAAGTTTGCATTTTCAGGCACCTAAAACGCAGTTGTCGTGTAAACGAACGGGCAAAACGCATAAAAAGTTGTATGTTTTTAGTTGTAAACGGTGTCATGTAAACCCCTAAGAGTCCATGAAAATGAAACTAAGACAAATTAAACTGAATGTGAATGTGACAGTGTAGCAAGCTCCTTTTTCCATTACTCAGCACTGCATTCAAAAATGCACTCAGCATTCAAAGCAAACATGCTGTCTGTCAATCAACAAAATTCAACATGAAACAAACTCTAAACATGACGAGATAAAAACAAAAACAAATCCCATGGACACTATTGCAATTAATCATTAACCCTCTGGGCTTCTTTGGTCAAAAATTACCGAAACCGTTACCGTTTTGAATTTTTTTTGCTTCATCGGAGGGGGATGAAACTTGGTGACTTTTGTTGTATTACCTATGTGAACACACAAAAAAATCAAGGAGATGATTTGGATATGTTAAAGGGTCGTAAAAAAAAAAAGTCACACTTAGCTTCCTCCCGGTCAAAAATGACCGACATAGGAAATGAATGGGAAATACGAAAAAATAGGAAAACTCAGAGAAACTTTTGGTTGTACAAACTACAGATCAGCCACTGTGCAGAAAAAAAAGTGTACAGCAATGAAGGGGTGACACTCTAAAACATCAAGAGTGGAAATAAGACAAACACACACCCCCACGCACACAAACGCACACACACACAGAGATAAACTGGCAAGACTGCAACAGAAAATTTTTAGAATATGCAAAATAAAATCAATAAATGAAAAAAAACTTGCTCAAATGCACACACACACACACACTCACAGAGAGAGAGAGAGAGAGAGAGAGACTGTTTGCATTGTGTTCCCTTTCTAACCAAAGTAATTGTTTGATTGTAATCATAATGCAAAACCTGATACCTATCTAAAAAAAAAGAAAAAAAGTAGTCTTTTAGAATATATATATCTAAATTAAAACAACGAATAAAATCATGTCTAAAACAACACTAGGAATCAAAAATCCTTTCTATGTATTTATATAGGCAGCCTACAGTCTGTTAAGGACATTACACACATTTATATATTTTTAAAGCCACTGGGTGGCGGACTTCTCACTTGAATTTTTTTTGCCTGCAGCCTGCACTCTATTTTGATGTGAAATGTTGCATCTCTTGAAAAAAATCAATAAAAATAATAATAATAATAATAAATGTTTATATTAATTCTAATGGAAGAAATAGCTCATAAAAATGAAAAATTCTAAATAATAATAAAACAATATTATTGAACAAAAATGTATTTGATTGGTTTTCCTGGGGAAAAAAAAGTTACATTTTATGGCTTCGGTCTTTTTTGAACGGGAGGAAGCTAAGTGTAACCCATTTACGAAGAAGCCCAGGGGGTTAAGTAGACAATAAGCATTTACAAGAGAATACTGTAAAACAGACAAACAGTTGTTGTAATTCTACAGCACAGTGTTCCTCTCTCAGGTTCACTGTAAGGCAGGGACGTGCAGAGAGTTCTTCAGGGGCAGGGGCTCAAATGTAAAAAAGGGGCATATATATATATATATATATATATATATATATATATATATATATATATATATATATATATATATAGCATTATAAGTATAATAGTATAAGTAGTCAACCGGCCAAAAGTTTGGACACTAAACTTTTAAGCATTTATTTTATTTGATATCAAATACAGAAATAAAACAGTAATATTGTGAAATATTACTACAATTTGAAATAATTGTTTTCTATTATAATATACGTATAACCTTTAATACTTTTTTCAGGATTCTAGTTAAAAAAAAGAACAGCATCTATTTCAAATATAAATATTTTGTACCAATATACACTACCGTTCAAAAGTTTGGGGTCAGAAATTTTCTTTCTTTCTTTCTTTTAAAGAAATTAATACTTTTATCTAGCAAGGATGTGCTAAATTGAAAAAAAAGTGACAGTAAAGATTTAATGTTGTCGTAGTTAACTTTTGATTCATCAATGAATCCTGGAAAAGGTATTTAAAAAAAAACATTAAAATAGAAGCGTCCAAATATTTGACCAGTAGTACTGAACTATTATACTATTGCTGCATAATTATCTATGAATGATTATGTTTACTCCATAATAAACGTTGTATCAATTTACATAGATAAAATACACGTGACTTGAATAGGCTACTAGTATTACTTACCATTAATGCTACTTTTGGTGCTACTTTTGTGCAGTGCTTTGTAGTCAATTAACATCCATTGATTTAACGACGCAGATTTAGATCGCTTCATAAATGTAAATTCGTCTGTCCATGTAATTTTCAAAAGATTAATGAATGACCTGAAAATGATCGCTCGACTTCACATTGTCCAATGAAATTTGAACTTGTTGTGCCTGATGACGATTGGGCGGTGTATTATACATGACAAACAGGGTTCAATGAATTATGTAATATTTAAAAAATATGTGATATGTTGATTTTTAATTGAATCGACACACTAACGTTACCTTTCATTATTGAAAAAAAAAGGTTAAAAAAACTTGCGGTCGAGCCATATAGGCCTAACGTTACTTACTGAAAGAACCATATTTGGATCGAGAGCATCGGTACCCGAGCAGACTGTGGAATACCTAAGTTATGCGTGTACACCAGTGCATTTTCATTTTAAAACGAGTAGAGATAGAGAGTTTTCGACCCTCGAAAACGGAGACTGACCTCTTCAGTGAGTCAAGTCCGAAGCAAGACAGTCACACGCAAGTGACGCAATGTGTTATAGCAACGACACCTCAGAATGACAGAAACGTAAAAATAAATGTGAATTTAGGGTACTTTGGTCTTGTACACATTGTCATGTTCATTATAATCAAATGCATTTTGTTTTATTGACCACAATATTATCATTGATATTTGTTTGAAAAGGGCACTTTTGATTAATTTTGAAAAAGGGCAGGGGCTCGAGCACTCAAAATCTGTGTTTGCACTCTGCAAAGGCTTCTATGTACAACTTGTTTTTGCAGCGTTGAGCAATGTAGCTAATCACAGACATGTCTGTTGATTTATTCAACGCAATGGCCAATCAGAGGTGTTTAAGTTAGAATCCACCCGGTGACACCCTCCCTCACCAATCCGTTCCAGTCACTGGAACGGCGAAAAAAAAAAAAAAAACTGGTTGCCCCATGGCCCACGGTTGCTCAACTCGGGCGGATCCTGCCGACTACGCCACTTATGTCACAGGTCGGGGTGAGCTCCAGCGGGCCGCCCACCCCCAAACCGGAACACCGCCCCGAGGAGCATACCGTGGAACACATGAGGCAGACAGGGTTAAAATAAATAACAATGTTTCTTTATTGGTATTATTAAAAGTCTTAAAAGTTGGCTTCGTGGTTCTTGTTTCTGGTGACAGTGGCTGAACAGCAGAGGATCGGTAACAGCTTCCAGCTTCTCATTCGCTCACCGGCTCAGTGATTCTTCATTCCTGGCGACAGAGACTGAATAGCAGAGGATCAGCAACAGCTCTTAGCTTCTCATTCGCTCACCGGCTCAATGGTTCCTCCAGCTCTGAACATCAGAGGGTCAGTAACAGCTCATAGCTTCTCATTCGCTCACCGGCTCAGTGATTCTTCATTCCTGGCGACAGAGACTGAATAGCAGAGGATCAGCAACAGCTCTTAGCTTCTCATTCGCTCACCGGCTCAATGGTTCCTCCAGTTCTGAACATCAGAGGGTCAGTAACAGCTCATAGCTTCTCATACGCTCACCGGCTCATTGGTTCCTCCAGCTCTGAACATCAGAGGGTCAGTAACAGCTCATAGCTTCTCATTCGCTCACCGGCTCAGTGATTCTTCATTCCTGACGACAGAGACTGAACAACAGGGGATCAGCAACAGCTGGGACTATGAGGGGAAGTAGAATTTTGGATTTCCTGCACTCGTGCAATCAGTAAAACACTCGAGACTTCAAACGTGCTTATTTCCACACTAGACACTGCAATCCACAATACCTCCCAGTGAATTAAGCCTCCACTCATATCTCCGCCGGGATCCGTCGTGCCGCTGGCTTGGGGTTCTCCAGACTCTGAGGAATAAACATACCACAAGTTCTCTCTCGCGGCTTCCCTCCGCTGTCTTTCTGTGCCTCTCTCCCTGTGTCTTCACGCTGTTTTGACCGGCCCGGTGTTACACCGGAAGTCGCTCCCCCGTGCAACAAATCCCGGTTTTAAAGTTCCTATTTGTCTCACCCGGTGACATATGCAGTGAATTCACATGAAAAGTTTTTGTTTTTTACAGTGTACCACCAGACAGTTATGTAAAAGAGCATCAGGAATCGTTATAGGGCTATAAACATCGCAAACTTTGCAGACACCGTTCTAGAGAGATAAGGACGGATATATCGCCCTCACGTTGTGTATTAGTGGCAGGCTGTTCATCTGCTAACTACTGTACATCTATAAAATCTGCCGGCTGCAGTAAATAACAAGATTCTGAACAGGTGGGTCAGTATAATACACACGTCCTCACCTCTCCTCGAGCGTTGGAGGCTCCCGCCTCTCAATCCTTTAGATTGTGCTGCCTCTAATATGCCATTTAAAACTATTCTCTCCTCAATTATAATACGAAAAAAGCCTTATTTCCCCCTCAGCAAGCCCTTCAATTGGGAACAGATGTTTCTCCCTCCCCAGGAAATGACTCGCTCCTTAGTGATAGAGGCAGGCGGCTGTGCTTTATTAAACATATAAAAAGCCTCTTAAATGATGTGATTCAGAGGAAATATAGGCTGATATTCATTCTTTCAAATTGGGGCAAGCGAGTGCCGCTGAAATAATTACAGAGAGAGAGTGGCAGCTCTCATCGTGCTGTGAAAATGTCACGTTGCAGACGCTGCAGCTCGGGGAGGTACACCACCAACCGATCCATGGAAAAGTTTGAGTTTTGCTTAGCATGAGACACTAACAACTTCCAAAGGTGAAGTATACTTCCAAAGTATACATCCAGTGGTACTTTTCTGGCAATCTGAATCTAGAAAACAGTATTGAAAAGTGAACTTTATCTAACCGTCATGTCATTTAAGACCAATCATATAGCTTCAGAAGGTTTGAAATATAGCATATGAGTTGTAATAAGTATTTATTTATTTATTTATTTTTTCAAGTCTCAAGCCACTGTATGCTGTCATTTTATGTAAAAGAAAAGTGTGGAAATTCTTGATAACATCTTATTTCAGCTCCACTGAAGAAAGGGTTTGGTGATGACAATGACACATCATTGTATAATGTGGAATTGTTAATAATGATCTTAATGATGTATTGAAAATCACTCTTATCAAAACACAAACTACAGCTAAATATAAAGTGACAAACAAAAAATAAATGTATCATATTAACACACAAAAACAAACATTAAAAAAATAAAGTTTTACATTGCTGGATTTGTTATTTTTTTAACAAACAGAATATACTGTAGCTTTTATGCACTGATTTTCTGAATATTTAATTTCCAGATAATACTGGGAACGTTCTGTCATTCCAGAAAGGAACCACAAAACAAACAAAACCTGATTGCCATTTACTCCTATCTGAAGGACAGATTTCAGTGGACATGGTCCTCATTAGCATAGAAATGAATATGATGCCAGATAATGAATATATAGCTCTTGAAAGAACTTCAGAGAGAGGGAGGGTAAGAAAAAAGAGCTAGAGAGATACAGAGAAAGAAGGAAATAGACCAACTTTTATTTTTAATGGAGTGCTTGTGTAAGACATTAGCATGAAGAGAGAGTGGGTGTTTGAAAACTAGGCTAGGGAAAGGACATTGTCAAGGTCAGCTTCAGAGAAAGAACAAATGACAGATGGATAGAAGCAGCCAATCCTCTCCTGTAAAATCCCAATACAAACAAATGTCTTCATAAGTAGAACAATTTTAGCAACACATTTGTCATTAAAAATATTAAGGGAAACGAGTATACGCCAAAGCTATCTGACCTCTCAGAATATCCTTTAGTATTTAGTAGGTATTTGTATAACAAGCGCAGAGCACCAAGAGAATACATTTACAAGAAATGCAAGTATTTAAAGTCCCTCTGTAGTCATTGTATCCCTTAAACTCACCTTTGATCACCAAAATGAGACTTGAATGTAACTCTACACCGTTGCCTCATTTAGTATACGTGGTTCTATAAATATGCAAATGAGCCCCGCCTCCACTCACTCACTCAGCTCAGATATCCACTCGTTGACGATCACACGTTGATCTGATTGGTTACAAGGAAGTTTGTGATGTCAGACACACCAGCGATTTTGACTGCAGTTTTAAGGAGAAAATACTCAGCAATGGTGTTGACTTATGAATTTGCACAGGGTTTGTCTTAAAGGGGCCCTATTATGCATATATGCAAACAAGTTGACGAGGTTTGTCCTAAGGCTGATGAGTAGTTAAAATTAATTTTTTAACACTGTTCCTGAACATTATAACATCAGCGTTCGTCTGTGCGCTGCACATTTTACAGAGAACAGCTTCCAGAAGAGTGTGCAATGCAGGCTATACACACAAGAGCTTCTCCTGAAAGACGGAGCCATTCCCATTTTGTCGGGACAATCTGTTGTTTATGGATCACAACTTGTAAGTGTGTCTATTATTTGTAGTTGTGTTTTCTATTAACAGTTTCAATTATAAGCTTTATGTAGTTGCTATGATAGCTATGATGTCAAGCTTTGCCTCCGCAAGCCTGCTAACTAACATTACAGTATTGATGTAGTGTTTACTGTAGCTTTTGTAAGCTCTTGCTTTTGTACGACTGTTCACCGCCCCTTTGAAAAAATTATTCATGATTTTGTTATTTATTACTGTTTGTTTAACCATGGTTTTCGAACAAATATGTTTAAATGGTGGACAACATCATATCGATAAGAAAAATACAAAAAACATACCACTCTGGAACGTCCTGTGAAATCCATGCTTGCATAGTCTGTGAATGAAATTTGTTCACCACAATTCTCTTGTTCGTTAACATTGTCAGGGTCTGAATCGGCTCGAAATGGTTTGAAATTTGACGCCATTGTTAATATTTACATCTGAGTAGAGCTTGCGGTTATGAAGGGGCGTGACCTTTCCAGAACATGCAGTCTGCCAATCACAACACACCGGGCCAGCGAACCAATCACAGCACATTTTGTATTTCGGAAGGAGGGGCTTCATCAAAAACAACGCATTTAACCAGACTGGGGAGAGAGGGGCTGTAATAATGTAAAATATGTTTTTAAAAAAACAACAAAAAAACAAACATTTTTTGAACATTGAAGCATGAAAACCTGTTCTAGTACACCCCAAAAACAAAAACACGACTTCATAAAAGGGCACAATAGGACCCATTTAAAGCATATTAAAAACACCACATAGACATACAACCAACATTATAAGCTTGATTTTTACCACAGGGGGACTTGAACTAATCTCTTACAATAAAACACATTGTGAATCAGACTGTAGGCTAGTTGTTATGTTCAGAGCTGGGAAGATGAAGAGATGAGAATATAAATGCAGCAATCTTTGTAATTAAATTAAAAAAAGATAATCCAAGAGGCGACGGTGATCCAAAGAAAATGTACACTTAATATTGACAAAATCCGACCCTGAACTTAAGAAACCGAGTATAAATACACACCCTGTGTATTTATACACGATGATCTAAGCAAGACACAGGTAAAGAACCAAATCCGTAACTATAGAAACACTTTGACTCTGAGTGGCAAAGTACTGGCAAAATGTGAGAAGTAGCGGAATGCAAGAAAGTGAGAAGGTACGCTAAAGATTCAAATATAGAAGTGGCGGTAATGCGTACCTGCCCACTTCGAGTACTGTACTTAACAACCAAGGAAACAAGGGAAATAGAGGTGCATGCGAAAACTTAGGTAAGCATTGAGGCCCATCCGAATGCAGTTATCTTCACTTCCTGTCTCCTGAGATACCTTCATCTGATCAATTTTTAAAGGCATCATAGAAGTATCCTTCGCTGCCTTTAATATCCCACAATCCTGTGCTTTCCATTCTGACAGTTGAGCTAAAAAAAAAGATGCGTCTGAACGTTGCGGTTGGTGGTGAGTCTGTGTAAATGTATGTTTCTGACCAACATTTTCCACTTCTTATGTCATTTTTTTAGCGATGACATTACTATTGTAGCAATTAAATATTTGCTTAGCTTTCAACAAAGCTCACTCTATTTTGCTATAGATTAATAAACCATTACGCTGCCTCAGAAGTCTGTCTGAAATCAGTTCCATAAGGTGCCTTCGAGCATTTTCAGATGCAGCCAGGGACTAAACACAAGGTGTGTGACCACAAATACAACAAAATCAAAGGAATATCAAAATAAAAGTCAGCGAACAAATATTAATAACCAGCCATGACAGAAGCAAAGTCTGAAACAAAATTGCATTGGATACAAAAAAACAAAAACATTTGTGATATGAGCTAAATTGTTAGTATATTATTTGTAATACTTTTTTTCATGTTTTTATTTTCATATAGTATTCATTGTTAATGAATATGGCAATGTTAATGTATTTGGTCTTGGCGGACTAGATCTGCTACACTGCTGCTGTTGCTGCAGAGCCTGTGTAAGGTCTTACTACTGCTAACAGATACACACACACACACACACACACACACACACTGCTGTGAGCATGTAAGATATGCCGCTGCATGAATAGACATACATAAATCCCGTAGCAGATCCAGGGAGGTGGAGGACCTCTGGTAGCACACTGCAGGACAGCAAACACTGAACACGACTGTTTTCCCATCATTCATATAGCATGCAGAATACACTGTTGCCCATCACAAATGTTAATTGAATTACTCTGCATTCATTTATTCCTACTGTTCCAAATGGGTCACTTTTATTCTATGTGGGACAGAGAGGGATTCAATTTACACACAGATTCTAGATAATGACCTCTGTGTTGAACTTAAGTTAATTTAGAGTGTGTTTCTAGCTGACAACATTGATCACTGCCTCTGGTTAAATACCATTGAACAGTAAAATTAGATTCATTAAAGCTAATTTTAATGATGAAAAGCCTATTAATAGCCACGTATGTGACCTTACAAGCCAGCATTCAAAAACATTCAATATTGTCCGAGTATAGAAAAGCAATGAGAAGAAGCGTATTTGTTAATGAAACTTATGTCTGACTGGAACAGCGAGTCTTAAAAGGTGGCTGTATGTCGAGAGCACAATTAACACACACACACACACACACGTTGCTTTTCCACTATTGAGCACATTTTCAGCAAATCTGTTTACTGTACATGTAATCAAACAGACACCATCAATAAATCATATGCACTAACAACCGTTATATTGTTAGCAGTCAAGACCTATTATCAATGTTGAAAACAGTTGTGCTGCTAATATTTTTGTGGAAACCATGATACTCTACCAATTAACAACTGGGGTAAGAAAAACGTGTTTTTCTCAGCTTTTTGTTTAAAATTTTGCTTTTTTGTATTAAACACCCACATTCAAATGTTGATAAAACAAGAACACGTGTGAGAAGCGAGAATAAAATGTTTTATTATTTTTTTTTATTTAAAAGCAGGTGTTCTGTTCATGTTTAGATATTCATACAACAAAATATTCTGGGGGGAATTAAAGTTTTGTGAAAATTATCAAAAACGCTGGCGGGAAAAGAGTTGATGATTTTATTGAAGATGAATCACTGTATGGCCATCTGGGAGTTTGGTATGGCGAAAAAGGTTATAGGATCATGATTTTTGGGTAGTTTCACATCACACTGTGACTGTACCTTAGCACTAGGGGTGTCATTTAGGGAAATCCCTAATAAGGACAAAAACATCGGCTGCATCTGAAATTGCATACTTCCCTATATAGTAGGGAAAGTACCCGGATGTCCTCCTTCTTCTGGTGAGATTCTGAAGTGTGCATCTGATGGACACTTTTACTATCACATGAGGCCACGGGAGAGGATTTGTGAATGACAGTGAAGCAACGCAACTGACGCTGGTAAGTCACATGATAATGACAACATGGCGGATGTAGTACGTCCAGATTACATTCATACTACATTCTAATTACCTTGAAGTAATTACTTATTCAAGTACTCAAGAGAGTATGCAATTTTGGACGCAGACATCCAGTGATCGCTTTACCTGAATAAAACACAGATAGAGACAGTTTGACTGATTAAACATGAAGATGATTAACAAACCATTGTGACAGTTTTATGGTTTATCTGTGAAAATTTCATAAGGATAATGTATATTTATAATGTAATGCCAATCAACATAGCAGTTATCACTGTATAGTATGATACTATAAAATGATATCATTTTTTTTCATTTATATTTGACTGATAGCATTATTTTTTTCATTTCTATATATATCGAGATATATTGTGAAAATATGGTGAACTCTGTTGGGCACGATAATCGTGTATTAAAAAAATCTGATATCGTGACAGCCCTACATAGCACCAGTAGTTGTTTTATCTTTTGGCATTTGATTGAGCGTTTGGATACAGGAGGCGATGATGTGTGACGTCAGACTTAATGAGCGGATTGCTTCCCTTCCAAAGGTGATGTCACTTCCTGAAAGATGATGCCATTAACGAACTGGCTTTTGTGGTTAGGCCCATTTTACACACACTGGGTGCTTCTCATTCTATATTTGTGCATCTTTTTTGTATACTTTCCATGCATCCTACCTCTTTCCTTGAGTGAGGATGAGATGCCAGGATGAAGGTATCGAAGCAAAGATGTATTTGTAAAACAGAATATTCTTGCTCACTCAGGCATCGCTTCAAAGGGACATCAGTGTGCTTCAGGGATCTGCTGTTATGTTTTGTTAATTAAGGCATTCTTAATAAATATTAATGAAGCAAGATGCACTGTTGAAGAATGTGAAATTTATGGTTTATTTAAACCACATACTTGTTTCCGGACTGCAGGATGGATGAGCGAGGAAACATCGAGCGAGGAATATATATATATTATCATACTGTATATATATATATATATATATATATATATATATATATTCAGTCAAGGGCACTAAGTTATTTTCTCTTTTGTTTGATTCATAATAATGACACAGAGCAGCAGATTTTATTGGGCTGCTGTCACTTTAAGAGCAAATGCACGGATCCATTATACTGAGACACATCCAGTTTATTCCCACCTGTTTACTTTCACGTGAGACATAACCGGCTGTGTTTACATGAATACTCCACACGATGGGATTTTTGACATAATTTTTTGATCATTCAAGCACAATAAGACGTGAAAGAGAACAGAATTCACGATCGCATGCTGAGAGGTGCGGCTTTCTGTGCACACGCTTGTACTGTCAGTCAGCTCTTATACCGCATTGAGTTCTTTTTCAGTGCTTATTGTGCTTAATAACACTTTTTAACATCGAGCAAGTCCCAAATTCGCGATTGCCTGAGAGAGGCAGCTTTCTGTGCGTGTACTTGTGGCAGTGTGCCAGTCAGCATGAGCACCGCTCCGAGGTGCTTTTCAGGATAGATTGCGCTTATAACTACTTTTAACATCAAGCACATCCCACTCTTTATATTTTCATTCACGCATTTCATCACTGTGATGTGTCAAAAGTGCTATATATATATTATCATACTGTGGTAAAGGATATATATTGTCATACTGCCCAGCCCTAAATCCTATATTGCAAAAGTTTGTGTTAGTTAATATGTTTACACTGTGTTTTCAAACCAATTTCTGCTAAATTTAATGTGTAACATACTAATAAATAAATAAAAATAGGTTGAATTACACTTCAGTGCAGAAACTCTACTTGCAGTGCTTATGAACATTCCCTGTTTACACACAGGCAGTTTGTGGACACTATGGTCTTCTGGCTTCAGAAAAGCTCCCTAGAACTGAACATTAGTAAGAGCAAAGAACTGTGCGGTGGGAGGTTCAGGCCACCCAATACCCTACAGCCTCTCTCTGACCCACTCTGGTAAAAAAGGAAGGCAGCCTCCATTACTGCAGACCCTTTTCAGATACTCCCAAAACAAGAAATCTCAGTCTGGTTAAACGTGTCGTTTCCGATGAAGCCCCTCCTTCCGGAATACAATTTGTGCTGTGATTGGTTAGCTTGCCCAGTGTGTTGTGATTGGCACATCTTTGGATTTGTTCTGGAAATGTCACGCCCCTTCATAACTATAAGCTCTACTCAGATGTAAATATTAACAATAGCGTCAATTTCAAACCATTTCAAGCCGATTCAGACCCTGACAATGTTAACGAACAAGAGGATTGTGGTGAACAAATTTTTGCACGGACTTTGCAAGCACAGATTTCACAGGACGTTTCAGAGTGGTACTTTTCAGAGTTTTTTTTTGTTTTTTTTTTGTTGAATTTTTAGATACGATCCTCCATTTAATCAAATTTGTTGAAAAACTATGGTAATACAAACAATATTTGATCAAAAAATCATGGACAATTTCCCTAAGGGTTGGTGAAGAGTCTTACAAAAGCAAGAGCTTACAAAAGCTACAGTAAACACTACATCAATACTGTAATGTTAGTTAGCAGGCTAGCGGATGCAAAGCTTTACATGACAGCTATCAAAGCACGAGACAATTGTCAAAATTATCCCCATTCACATAGTGTTGTCAAAAGTACCGACTTCCGTAACAGATCGGAACTGAAATTTAAAAAAATGTGACGCGAGCGCTGTTGGGCAGAATCGTAAACACCTCTGATTGGCCATTGTGCTCACGCTCTCATCAAACATGTCTGTGATTGGCTACAATGATCAGCGCTTCAAAAACATGAAGGTATATTTACAAATACATCAATGATGCTCTTCACCGAGCGCTTACGCAGATTCACACGGGAGTGTTTGAAAGCAGGACCGGTCCGCTGATAGACGGCTGCTTGTGCTTCCAAAATCTCCCGCTCCAGTTTTTTTTTTAACTTTCGTGTGCTCTCAAACGCTCCCGTGCATTGATCATTGTAGCCAATCACAGCCATATTCGATGAGCTCGTGAACGCAATGGCCAATCAGAGGTGTTTACAATTCCGCTCAACAGCGCTCTAAGCGTCACATTTTTACCAAAGTCGGTACTTTAGACAACACTATATTCACACGGATCCATGGAAACGACTACAAATCCTGTTTTCTGCTGCGGGGCCAGTAGATGGCGAAGAAACACTTTAGACTGAACATGTAATACGAATGTGCATGACCTCATTGTCTTCAGAGATTCGTGTTTTTGTTGTTTACACGGAGACCGTTTTCAAAAACTTGCACTTTGGAACCCATTTTCAAAAGTTGTTTTTTCAGGCACCCAAAACGCCGCTGTCGTGTAAACGAACGCCACAACACATAAAAAGTGTGACATTTTTAGTTGAAAACAGTGTCATGTAAACAGCTCCTTAGTTTACTGCAACACTGCTTCTGAGTTACTATTGTCACAGTCATGTTCTGCTTTGGTTTCGTTTTCATTGTTCCCTGTCACTGTTTTTCTGAGTTCTTGTTACTAGTTTATTTCCATGGTTTCTGGTTAAGTTACGCTCCTGTTTCTGGTTCCATTAATTATCTAGCTCTGTATTTTTAAGCGCTCAGTTCTTTGTGTTCATGGTTCAGTGTCATTGATGGTTATATTGTGGTTTATCAATCCTGTGATCTCCTGTGTGTTCTTACTATTGTTAATAACATTGTTTAATTCTCCATCATCCATTTTCCGACTAAAGTTATATCCAGTATTTCAACTTTGTTGAAATGTGAGTGTGTAACATGATGCAACCTGGTAACTTTTACATGATAATGATAACAGAAACACTCGTGTCATATACAGTAGGCAAATCAAAATGAAACATGCTGTTGATGGAGCTAGCGGTAACTTGTATTGAACCAAGAATAGACTGTAAACTGAAATGTAATGAATTTGATTGGGGTTTTTTTGGTTATAGAAAGCTTTATACAGGAAACATGATGCAGTACTTATGAGACTCACACTGAGCTAATGCGGAGACAGAGAAGGAGACTGAAAGGAGAGAGAAAGGAGGGGTTGCGTATGCGGTTAAGGCAATTTCAAAATTCAGATTAGAAACAAAAGCCATCAGTGCACGAGAGTGGAGAAAAATGCTAGTGATGCAATTATGAAATGACTGCAGACTGTGCAAAAGTAGTTTAGCTGTCAATCTCGGATTCCTTCAAGACCATTCCAATCATTGTCAAGGACAAATGTACAATCTCTTTTTTGTGTGTTTGTGTGTGTGTTTTGGCTCCTCCCAATTTTAAATCATTGCTTTCAGTACTCCATTTCGAACTCTTGTGTGACAGTCGATTTGGAGGAAATGACCACCTTTACGGTTCTCATCTTGGTGTCTGATTGAAAAAAATTGCTTCAGACAGGCTGTGTTTGCTTGTGAGTTTGTGTTTCTTCAGTGGCCCTCTGGTACTTTTGTCTGTGCAATCATTCAACAGATCTATTTGTGTAAAAGTCTCTGAAATCTTCTCAGCTCTTCTGAGGATATCAATAGGTGCCGAGGTAGATAGAAATACTGTGTATCATAAGTTTCAGGATGGGCCTGAGCCATAGCTAGAACAGAATATTACACGGCAATCATCCAAAACTCCGTTGCAGAGCAACAACCCACAACAATCTTGCAACCATTTTGAAACCACCCACTAGTATCATGACAGAGTTTTGCATTGACCAGCATCACTCTTTTGGCATGGTTTTATTTCAGTTCGCCTAATAGCTGGTTTGATTTGCATTGAGAGATGATCTTATGGAAAGTTCCCCATGCCGAGGGTGTGTGTGATGATGTGCGGATATTTTAATCCCAAAGGCCAGGGGAACTTTATCAGGATGCATAGTGTCCTGGATCCATGAAATAACTGGCCTTTAAAAATAAAAATCTGCCCCTCTATGGGAATTTAACACAGGGGTGTCCTGACTTATGCCCCTGTATTTTAAGGAAGAACATTTATTTATTTACGATATATTATTCATTCACAGAGAAAATTGGTGTCCTTAAAGGGTGGATTTTTCCTAATTTTTTTAAATTAAGGCATTAAGATCAATTTCCAAAAGATGATTTTTTATTCCTCTTTTTAGTCAACTTTAGCATGGGTGTGTTCACTTATGCTAAGCACTGTGTGTGTATATATATATATGTATATATACAGTTGATTTTGCCTGTAGAAAATATAAATATGGTCAGGAAAGCAGCGAAAGTGCTTGGGATTGGTCATATACTTAATCCTACCAACAAGCCACACCTGTTTACCCTTTAAATGATTTATACACACATACATATACAGTACGTTGTTTATGTCCATCTATGTTAGACCGGTGAACTGCCGGAACAAATATAGGAATAGTCCAATAGCAGTATCAGGGGAGCTCATTTAGACAAAAGTTGCTCTTCGCATTTTTCTGAGCCTGCAGATCATCTCTGCACTATAGCTGGGCTGGCGCTGCTGTAGTGAGATCAGATTTACACCACCCGTAGACACTATTCGCTAACAATAAACTCTATGCAGGAGCTAGAAAAGCAAACAAACAGGTGTCATAGAGAGCATGCCCTTAAAAACGTCATGTGATAAACAGGTATTGATTCAACAGGCCTCTCAGCATGAGGCTGAGACAAAATCAGCCTGCCTTTATTTGTAAAGAAGATATGTTGATCACACAGATAGTGTAATTACACAGATACAGCACGTTTTGCATGTATCTGTAAAAGTACTAGCATTCCATTAAAGGTATATACTATCAGTTCATGCATTATTTGGAGACTGAACACATGACCACTGCATTGTTAGCAAGATACAGGAGATTATGTATTGCAGATGAAAGTGTTTTAAATGACTTGTACTAGTCTATGTCTTCTGAAGCCATGTGACAACTTTGTGCGAGGAACAGATTTAAACGTAATGCTTCGTGAACGCAGTCACATCACATTGAGATCTGATCTTCATACAAAGCAATCGTTCGGCCTTGGAAGACTTGAAATATGTCATTTTTAACCCTCCTGTTACCCTCAAATCTGATAACATTTTAGTTTTTTTTACAAAGGTTTGTCTCAGTTAATTTGTCTTTGTTGACTACTTAAGTAACCTTTTAAGTTGACATCCACCCACCACCCCCCTCCCCACCCCACCTCACCTCACCTGACCCCTTATACATCCAGAATGCCCATTCCACAACTATGGACAAATTTACAAATCAACATAAAATCTTACTGATTGACCTAAAATTGGAAAAGTATAAATATATTTGGTGTTTTATTTGTTTTATAATATTTCTAAGTATAGATTTTTGTAATCTATAACATTTGGAAAGAAAAACTATTTATTTTATCAAGGATAGTAACACGAGTTATGTTTGGGGTCAATCTCGCAAAAATGATGTTTTCCCCTCCGCCATGGCACAGGAAAGAATTATTAGTTCTGATGAGAATTATGTCACATGTCATGTGAACTACTAGTGGTTCTCGCAATACTACAGATATGGTTATGTTTGGTTAGAGCCCTAAAACAGAAGGAAGTTTTTTGAATATGATATTGAATATGTAAAATTACAATGAACATTATAAATTCAAATTATAACATGTTATAGTGACCTCAATAAAACAACCAAAACAAATGTGTGTGAAATTTTAACATTTCTTCTGTTTTATTATACAACTAAAAGAGCCTGGGGTCAAATTGACCCCAAGGAACACCGATGCTACAAAATGTGTACAGGACATTGAAAAAATATTAGCAGGTTCATTTTATGTTTACAGAGTTGTCCCCATTAAATTAGGAAAAGTCATTAAATCTGAAGAAAAAATAAATAAATAAATAAAATGATGCATTTACAGACGTTAAACATTGAATGGGGTCGAATTGACCCCAAGGATAATAGGAGGGTTAAATAAATTATTCTGGCTCTACTTTTATCTGCCCGTTACATGCTTTATATATAAATATGTATTTATAAATACTGACTTTGAGAAATGGTTAGGTTCAGGGTTAGAAATAAACACTGAACAGTGTTGATTTAACAAATTGTAAAACAATGTGAAAGGGTCTGGTCATCTTGGGCCCCAAAACGACTGTACTGGTGGTATAACAGTTTACAGTATTTATTTAAAGGGGTGGCCATTTTTAAAACAACGCAAAAGTTACATCACTAAAGTTACACTATGAACAAGAGGGATGTTTTTGTTCATGGCATTCACATTTTCTCCTGATCAGAAAACAACAGCTGGACTCTCCCAAACCTATCCATATAACCCTTAACATTAAACATCTAATGTCTGCAGAATAAATTGCATCATGGGCCACAAATAGTATCAATTCTTAAGTCTCCTCATTTTTAATTTAGTTTGTGTTGACACAGATTGCTATCTTCTATCGCAGTGAAGAAAAGGAATTTCTGACGCCATATATAGGTGATTCTCCAGGAGCTTATCTGTCATAGTGTGGAAATGCCTTATCTGTCATCAGCAGTGACTTTATTCATTTTTAACAGCTTTCACCCATGTTCAGATTTATAGCCGTTTTGTCCTTGCTCAAAGCCTTGCGCTTCAACCCTGGGCAAATAGGAGCAGCGATTGAATGGAAGCCTTTTTAATGTCTCTCTCCCAAGGCCCATCAGCGGTGCACGTAGGCCAGGTTTAATCTCGCTTCAGATTGAACTACATGCAGGGGCAGCTCTCAGAGTCATGATCGATACCTTCGCTTTGATTATTGCTTAACATCATATTGAACGGGTGGCACAATGGATTCTCAGAACCTGTGTTAATTGCGTAGGCTACTAAAGCTGCTGCACATTGCAAACGCATGATGCTTATTTTTAGGACCATTAAGATTTTAAGGTATTATAAATGCTAATCGTTATAAAAATACATTACAACTAGACAATTTGTGAACACTTAAGAATTATGCATATTTCTGAATAAAATCGAAGCTTGATTTTCACCATGGAATGAAATAATGATAAAGGTAATTGCGACTTTTTATCTCACAATTCAGACTTTTTTTATTAGAATCGTATGATATTAACTTGCAATTCTGATAAATAATTTCACAATTGTAAATTTATGTCCCACAATTTTGACTTTTTTTCTCAGAATTGTAAGAAAGAACTTGGAATTGCGAGTTATAAAGTCTGACTTTTT
This sequence comes from Tiaroga cobitis, assembly GCA_030578255.1. NCBI lineage: Eukaryota > Metazoa > Chordata > Actinopteri > Cypriniformes > Leuciscidae > Tiaroga > Tiaroga cobitis. The sequence continues at coordinate 6,411,937 of CM060606.1, forward strand.
CTCCGAATCGTGTGATATAATATATGATCGTGCTGCTGTTAGAATGAGGCTGGGAAAAATAAAAAGAATAAAAAATAAAAAAAAGTATGTAGGAAAAAAGATTAATAGCCTGTCAGAGAAAGTGGAAGCTAATAACATGGATCACTGAAATCAAAAGCTACTGGTTTGTGTTTCGGAGCTGGATAAATATGTCTGAGGGAATGGTCCAGCCGTTTGGACAAATCCTTGGAAATGTTTATTATGTGAAGAATGGTGCCATGAGGATTTCAACAAACAAACTGAGAAAACGCTCAGTGATCGATCATATAGGGCACCATATTTGTGGCAAAGAAGTGAAAGCAAGTCAAACCAAAATATTAAAATATTACCCTCAACAACTCAACACTGGGGAGTAATGTTGCACTATGCTGCAGCTGATCATATTGGACAATTAGTTCTGGACTTTCTTCATTACTAACACAACACTGATTATTATTCTTAGTTAATGATGCATTTAATCAGTTTGTCAGAAAATTACTGCTAAAGACCACTGTCTCTGAAAATCGTCAAACTACCGCCAAATTATACAATCATCTCCAAAATATGTATTATTAGACACAACACAACTGGGAATAAAGGATATTAAGACAGTAGTGACATAGTCGGGATGAAGCTCAGGTGGAGTCTGAGCATTTCAACAAATGCAACAAAGATTATAAAAAAAAAAAAAAACACTACTCTTTTTGTATCACCACCTCGACTCCTGCTTCCTGCTACTCCACGGCTTCCTCTGTCAATTTCTCAGGCTGAAAGAAATATAGTTTTGGGTAACAGTAACAGACATAATACAGTTTGTTAACTAACTTATGGGCATTAAAGAAAACTGCTGACAGTTTTAGATTGCACACCAAATGAATATGTTTTGATGGGATCTGGTAAAGAGATTGGATTGGATTCCTGGCAAGGAGATTCAATCTAATATTTGTTTAACAATCTAATAACTATGTGTGACATAATCAGTTAAGTGATTGACAGCTGTGGTATCCTATCAGGAAAGAGTATGGGCTATTTAATGCTGGTTGGCTATACCTTGAGCCGCGTCATGTCTTGTCCCTCCCGTTGCGTCATCCACTTGCGCCTCAGGTACGTGTGGATAGCGGTCGGTTTAAAGCATGTGTTAGGAATACTACTGATGTGTTGCATTTCTTCACATTGTAGCGTGTACATTAGTACTTTTCCGACGGTGCACTTCACCAGCTCAGAGTGGGTGTCTGCTCACCCTTTCGGGTATGTAAACGCTGTGCTGTAATGTCACTGTATTGAATGGTGGCTTATAATGGCGGGCGGCATAATGGGTCGCGATGTTACGATTAATGTTTTGCTTCCTATACCTCAGCTAATCGGGGGTTTTTGATTGCTGTAAACCATAGCCTGTGGGAATTGTATGTGAAGTGATATCATCTTGCGGTAAGTGTTATGCAAGATGGCTAGAAAATTGTAGTGGAAAGATTATTAGTAACATCTCGCCTCCTTTAGGGCTTGGGTCTTCCCTCTCGTCCTCGGGACCGTTTTATGGTCTTCGCTACGATCTCCTCGTTTCTGCAGTGATTGTGTTTTATTTGACCCGAGTCCATCTCAATAACCACGTGTTTGCGCTGCTCTCCGCATCGCTGTGATCGTGACGTGGGCCGTCAACCAATAACAGGATTTGTATCGTCTATTTCCTTTTTCTGCTAGAGTGATCGCAAAGTATTAATCTGACTGTTTGTACGAGAACCAGTGTGTGGATGTGTGTGTGTTGCATTAGCTTGATTTTGCTGCACATGTTTTCTTTAGTTTAGTTGTGTATGCATTCAGATTTTGCTGTTGTTTAGATTTTGTTGTTATCTAAGTGTATGTGTGTGTGTCAGAATCGACCTTGATCATTGTGTATTGTTGTTTTTGTTTGTGATACTTTGTCTTGTTGTTGTTTTGGGGTTTTACTGAACTCTGTTTATTGTTCTCTTCCAGGAACTGAGATGGCCAGGCGGAAGGACCTTCTTTTGCATACTGGTGGTGTTGCAGTGGGTGACATTTTTAGGAGTGCCTGTCTGTGTGATCCAAGTGCATGGTGACGTGTGTGTGTGTGAGTAGGATTGCGCTTTTGGAAAAGCCATTAAGTGGTCCTTACGCCGGTAGACTCAGCCTGGTGATTTGGTATGATTATGTCACAATCATACCAATTATGTCACACTTGTCTGCCTGGTCTCTGGTAGGCTCCTCGAGGCGGTCCTGGGTTTGAGGGGTGGGTTCAGTCTGGCTTGGCCCCCCCGACCTGTGACAATTATTTGTGTTGTCTGACTTGTGCATTAGATTGCAGACTTCCTCCTTGCAGCTCCTCCTACCCTCGTGGGTAGAGGAGTGTGTTAGTGTTGCCATTTCATACTGTCCTTTGTGATCACCTTGCTTGTGAATAGCCATAATTTGTACATCTAGCGCTGTGCGCTCTTTTAACTCCAATTTACTATTTTAACAAATATTTCTTTACGTCAAAGACCAAATTGTAAATTGTGTACTTGTGTCTCTGACCTTCCTGGCACACATGAACCTGTGTGACCTAGGTAAATTGCTGGGTTATTTTTATACTCCCTGATTAATTCAGGGTGGCATAGTCGACAAGTATCACCGTAAGTTATATCTACTTAAAATCCTATACCGCTCCGTCACATATGCTTTTAAAGAGTTTTGAAATTTGTTCTGTCTAAACTGTACAACTATATGGCTAAATTACATTTATTATTGTGGCATATTTGAAAGTGAGTGGGGGGGTTAGGTGCCTTCCCTCCCTCCCATATTCATTTCCAGGGACTGACGGTAGAAAGTTCAAGAAAGAATGGTATGGGATTTATGAATATACTAGTCCCACTGTTGATCAGGTTTTTTGTTTCACGTGTCATGCATTCGGTGGCATCGACTCTAAGACGGACACATTTCAAGTGACTGGATTTGCCAACTGGAAAAAAGCCACTGAAAAATTCAATGAACATCAGAAAAGCACATTTCTGCTGGGTTACAAATGAAAAGTCATCAACTGACTCTCAAAAATGGACAGCGTAGCCACGCAAATCAGCAGTGAACATGCAGGAAAGTGGATGAGAACAGAGCATATCTGAAAAAATATGCAAGACTTTGCTCTCCTGTTGTCGCTCTGGTATTGCTTTTCATGGTCACGGTTAAACGGATGAATCAGAAAATGTGGGAAATTTCTTACAGTTGACAGATTTAAGGGCCACTTATAACCAACTAATTAACTAGCTATTCAAAAATAGAGAGAGATCATTTAATTATGTTCATAGCAAGGACCAGAATGAGTTGATCAATATAATGGCTAGTCAGGTTAAAAGTGACATCATACAATGAGTGCATTAAGACAGAATTTTTGCCCTTTTTGTGGATAAAACGCAAGACATAAGTAAGCATGAGCAAGTTGCAGTGGTTTTAAGATCTGTCGACACAGCCCTCGATGTCAATGAATTATTCATCTGATTTTATCAGACTGACTGAACAGATGGTGAATCTTTGGCCCTTCTTTTAAAGAATGTACTAAGAAGCTTTAAGCTTGACATCTGCAACTTGAGAGCGTAATGTTATGATGGTGCGGCGAGTATGTGTGAAGAACCTACCGTGGTGTAGCTTCATGCATTTTTTTGCGAAAATCCACTGGTGTGCGCATGTCCATTGACACTCGCTTATCCTTAACCTCGCATTGTGGATGTTTGTCGCACCAATAGAGCTGTGAAACACATGCTGACCAATGCTCAATCTATCTATAACTTAATCGAGGGGTCAGCAAAACGATATGCAGTTTTTGAGTCTTTGCAAAAACGGAGCAGTGACTTTTCAGGTAAATCTACCACACCGAAATTTCTAAGCAGCACAAGAGGGAGCAGCCGCACAGAGGCTCTTAAGGCCATACTTTATAACTTTGAGACTATGGTTGACACTCTTTGTGAAATTTCTAAAAAAACTATGTGCGAGTTGGGGAACAGGCAAGTTGTCTGCTGACATCAGTGACCGATTTTCACTTTTTGTCTCATAAGTTCTCATGCAGTGCAATGTATTTGTCACGATCCCTGTACTGTCTTGTATTTTGTAGGACTTTTATGTTGAAGTATAATCTTAGTTCCCCATTGTGTCTGTGTTCACTTCCTGTGTTTGGTTCCTGTTTTGCATTGTACCTTGTTTGTCACCATAGTTACCCTTATTAGGTCCCATGACATATCACCAACACCTGTCCCTCATCAGCCCCCTGTCTATTTAAACCTCAGTACTTCAGTTGTTGTTTGTCGGTCGGTTTTGCTGTTTGCTGTTCCATGTTCCTGTCCTGAGTTTCTTTGTTTGCCCTGGATTATTGTTTCTATTATTATTATTATTATTATTATTATTATTATTATTATTATTATTATTATTATTATTAATAAAGTAGTGCTTGCATGTGGATTCTCTCTCTACTTCGCCCCTGCCTATTCATTACAGTATTGTCCAAAGCGCTACCGACAATGGACTGTGCTCAGGCCCGGACACACATAGTAACCACAATATATGTGACCCGTGCTGGCAAAATGAGTTGGAATGCGCAAGGGCTAATTACGAGCTACAGACAAAACAAGTGAAATTTTTTAATTTTGGTCTAATGAGGTTTTCAAAAAAAATTACTCATTGCCCTCATCTAGCAATCCCAATGCTCCAAATATCAATTTAACTTCTAAAAGTATCTTTATTTGTGCATTTTCTGAGAGTAGTATGTTTCTTTTGTACATGAAAATTGCTGTTTTTCTCTGCTTGATTCTCAACGAATGGCACCTCCCCTCAGCACAAGTTTGGTAGGCTATCATTTTAAAGCGCAACCTTCCAACTTTGTGAATATTCATAGCAAATTCTCAATGACATGAGTCTGAACCAATGAAATGTGATTTTCAAACTCAAGCTGATGGGAGTATAAAAATAACCCAGCAATTTACCTAGGTCACACAGGTTCATGTGTGCCAGGAAGGTCAGAGACACAAGTACACACAAAAAAAAAAAAAAAAAACTATCTTTTTAAAAACTTAAAAAAAAACTTAAAAAAAATAAAACTATCGTACTAACGCTGACTGATACATCTGAAGCATGCACACAAAGGCGCCTCAGACAGCGAGCGATCCCGATATAAACATCTACACAGAATTACAGCATTTCAAATATCATTTCAAAATATAATTTTAAAATTTGTGAATTGCAACTCATTTTGCCACCATGGGTCACATACAGTGAAAGAACCACATCTTTGAGCTCGCTAGAGCCAACAGGAAGGGTTGCCTCTGAAACAGCTTCCTCTGGAACGGGCTCTGAAACTGCTTTCTTGGAAGCGAGCTTGGAATTTCCGTCACTGGAACAGACTCGGGAATTTCCGTCACTGGAACAGACTCGGGAATTTCACTCACTGGAACGGACTCTGGAATTTCACTCACTGGAATCAGGAATTTCTCTCACTTGGCTGGTGGCTGGTTCATGGTCTTTCTCCTCGCTCTCCATGATGGTAAATGGGTGTGTGTGTGTGTGAGAAACTCTGCACATCCCTGATTTGAGCCATCTCAAATCGGTCCAAAATTCCTTCACTTTCTCTTTAACAATGTCAGTGTCACCTCTACTGAGAGCATGGCTTATTATGTAGGAAGAAATCTGACTACAAACAAAAGTTCATAAAACTTTATATAAAACTTTGTATAATAAAATATGTAATAACATCTTTAAGTTCACGAACATCAAGGAACGAGTCAAATAACACCTGCCAATCTGTAGTGGCAAAACAACAAGTTACTCTACTTTTCTTACTGTCCTTCTCCAACAACTGCTGTACGGTTTGTGGGAGGTTCTTCACATGTAATCGTCTGTTGTTATCTCTGCAGTAGGTGGATAATATTGTTCTGATTTGCCTAAGGCAGGTCTGCACACTGCTTTATAAGCATTCCCAAAACATTTATCCAATGTTTGTGTTGAACGCATCAGAAACGTGATGTACTGTGTTGTCGAAGAGCTGAAAGATGAGCAGACAAATCACAGGTCTTGAAGTCTCCAAGTATAAACACCAGTTGATCCATGGACCCAGTGCATCATTAAAGCATCTTGTAATTTTATCAGCAGCTTCAGTATTATTTGGTCCCAAGCGTATAGAGAAGAATCTATCCAAAATCTATATACATACTCTCTGGGTAAATAATTAGATCTAATTGTGACCAAGATTTATAGCTTAAATCAAATATATTCCATATGCCAGCATGGTGTATCTTCAATCTTGTATCTTCATGATTGATCTTCTAGCAGAAGGGACTGCAAGAAATATTCTGAATGATATCAATCTGACTTGTGATGCAGGCTGAATCATAACCACACCATTTGTTTCATTTGGCCAGAGGAGAACTGGCCCTCCGACTGAGCCTGCTTTCTCCCAAGGTTTTGTTCTTCTTCTCCATTCTGTCACTGATGGAGTTTGGTTTCGTTGGGGACACTCAATATTCAGCAATATTATTGACTTGAATGCACTGACACTATTAGATGAGAACTGAACTGAGCTGGATGATGACATAACTGTTTTCTCCAGAGCGGCTTTATAATTTTTGATGATCTTTACACAGTCATTGAACAGAACTGACTGAACACTGAACTCAGCAGCTTTGAAACAATCTGTATTGTATAAAGCTCGATATACAGTAAATAAAGGTGACTTTACTTGATGTGTTGAACTTTACACAGTTATTGAACGGAATTAACATTGAACGACTTTACCTGAACAATGACAAAATTGTCTTTTTAGAGGTGCTTTACATGAGAATTAAATTCTGTTTGTATCTCTGAATCGTTTTCCTGTTTATTACTGTGAAGCTGCTTTGAAACAATCTTTATTGTATAAAGCGCTATCGAAATAAAGATGACTTGACTATACTTCATTGTTATATGTGTGAATCCTGAGGGTCATGCCAACAGCAAAGTGTCTCAGATGCAGAATTGTATTTAGCTAAACGGAACAAAAACGTTAAACCTATTTCCTTCAGGAAATGCAAATCGTGTTACTTGTATAGCTCAGGGAAGGCTTATTGTGATAATACACCTTAACGGCAAGATACTCTTGTGTATTCTCACCGTGTTCCTGATGTGTGACCTTGAAGACCAGTCGAAGGCTAGAAGCAGCTGCAAGTGAATTATAACTAGTAGATCTACTTGTTATAATTCACAAGGCAGTGATCTTTCATCCTTTTCAATGATTCGCACAATATCCAAGGTCCACAACCCTGAATGGACACTGTGTGGTGAAATACAAGCTTACTTATACAGACAACAAACACATCCGTCAAAGGAGAATGACTCGTATATGCATTGGAAATAAATATGTAACACTGTGAACACTATTTGTGGAGTATATGTGTGGAGATTATGGTTACCATTGTCATTTCGTTATCATTGACTTAAATTAATTGAATGTTCTTAATGTTTGTTTCTTCACCAGACATGCTATTATATGTGCGTGTTCTTTCTTTGTTTGTGTATTTATGAAGTTCTCACACCTTTTTTGTTTTGAATAGATGATGCATTATCAGCATAGAAAGTTTCTCAGACATTGACCCTTCAACATACATTATATGAAATCAAATAATCAATCCTTTCAGGAATAAGATCACTCGAAAATAGTTTTCACTTTTTTTAATGTACAGAAAAGATATTTACTCAGAATGAATAGAACCTCTATATAATGTGATTATTCTAGGCATATGTGATAAACGGAGCTCACTGCTGCCAAGCCAAATTAATGTGTGAAAAAATAAAAGCTTTACAGCCGGACCTGCAAAAGTCTGTGTTGTTATTGATGAAGGATACACTGAGGAATTTGAGCTATAAGGCTGAATGCACCACTGTACAAAAGAGCCACTAACAATGAACCATAGAAAAATGCGAAATTGGCCGTTCAGATTTCTGAAATGGACTTCCTGTAAAAAACAATGAAAAAAAAACAACATATTTTTCAAGTATTGTACTAATGAGCAATATGATCACATTCATGTATGAGCATAATAGGTAACATTGTGTTATGTGTATCCATGTCAATGTTTTACCTCTTTTGTGTTTGGTTCATAAGATATGCTATTTAATTGCATAAATACTGTTTACAGCTCCAATAAATATTTTGGTTCCATATGCTAATTCAGTGGCCAAGATATTCATAGGTTGATTAAAAAAAAAAAGAACACTGCAATGGTATTAAAACATTCTTTAGGAATTTCAAGCGACCTAACAGAGAAATATTGGCTTAAAACAATGATGTGAGTTTGGGTCAGGTTTATCTGTCTAGCGCAGCCAGATATGGGCAAATGTTTAAGAACCATGTTAAAAAAAAAAACGAATATTTTTGCAATTCAATTTAGTGTCACTAGTGCCACAGAAATTAAATAAGACTACGTCATTTTTGATGAGAGAGAGAGAGAGAGAGAGAGAGAGAGAGAGAGAGAGAGAGAGAGAGAGAGAGAGAGAGTGTGTGTGTGTGTGTGTGTATTGGTGGACTCTCTTATGATAATGGTTTTTTTTTTTTTTTTTTGCTTTAAAATGAACGCCAATTACATTTGATTTCCAATGAAGCACTCATTAGTATCAGCTCATTAGCTCATATTTCATAATATAATGTGATATCCACATTATTCCAAAAATGTCTTATTCAGTGGTGAAATAACATACATTATTATAATAAATAACAACTATTATTAATCGGTAACACTTTTATTTAGGGTCTAATTCTCACTATTAACTAGTTGCTTAGATATTATATTACTAAGATATTGGCTGTTTAGTACTTAATAAGCTCATATTAATGCCTTATTCTGCATGACAATATTCTACATTCACCTATTAATAAGTAGTCATTTGGAGTTTATCGAGGAAAAAGTTGTAGTTAATAGTAAGTTAAAGTGTGACCTAGTAATCAATAAATAACTTGAAAGTTATTGTGGGGTTTTTTTTCTCGGCCATAGCTTTCAAATCTCATTCATGCACTGAAAAAAAACAAAAAAAACAAAACAAAAATATTTGACCTTATTTAATCAAAAACAGTAGTGGCCAAAAGTGATGTCCAGCCCAGGCAAATTGACATCTTGACCCTTTATTCAAATATTATTAAAAGGAGTTAAAGGAGCAAAAGATTTTGTAAGAATATTGCATAGTCGTACTTGTAGTCAATTGTTTGTTTAAATTGTGCAGATATCAATTTTGGCCAGGCTAACATACAAAAAAAATAATGAACACACGTAAAAACATGAGAGAATCAACCAAACTGATATTGTTGTAGTCAATGTTTGCTTTTTCCTGCCAGCTCTTTGTTTTTTTTTCCATGAATTTGTTTTAGTAAAATAAAACCTGTGGCTGTAATTTGCCATTTTGCCAAAATGTATAGGTATAGACTCAGTATAGGGAAATACAGTTATTTTAACAAAGCATTGTTTGGGTATCATGAACGAGCGGATTCATTAAAACTGACAACCATAAAAGTTCATTGCTAATATTCAAACCAAGAACTGATGGGATTTCGTATTATTGACAATAATCATGACACATTTGGAGACAGCCTGTTTAAATCTGCACATGGTATACCCAACCCGATTTCACTGCAATTCGTACGTATTTTACGAGGTGGCTAATTCACGTACGAATTCATACACTTTTTGCTAAACACTTACATATTTTACGAGTTGCCCAATTCGTATGAATTCATACGAATGATCAACCTTTTACCCCGCCCCTAAACCTACCTGTCATTGGGGTTTAGACAAGTCGTACGAGTGAGATCGTACAAATTAGCCACCACGTAAAATACGTACAAATTGGTCATGAGATAGCGTTGGTATACCGCACTTAAAGACCCACTCCGATGAAAATAATGTTTTTCTAGGTGTTAACATGTTCTTGTGGCATTATTCTGATGTTAGAGGACATATCTTGAGGAAAATAAGCTCAAAGTTGTATTTCTGAGTATTTTTACATTCAAGTGGCTGTGAATCAGTAGCAGACGCTAAAATGCCGGCTAAAATAGACTGGAGTTGTGGCGTAGTAACTCCACTGGACGGGGCCACAAGCTCATACTCCCCTCCGCCCCGCCCGCTCAGGTTCTGAGGAGTAGAGAAGACGATGGCGGATCAACACCTATGTGCGGTAGTGGGTTGCAATGCTAAGAGAAGAGATAGTGGTATTAGCTTTCATGCTTTCCCAAAACATGTTGCTGTGAGAGATAGATGGATTACGTTCCTTGGTCACGGCAATGTTAAAAACCACACATCGGTTTGCGGTCAGCACTTCACAGAAGACTGTTTCACCAACTGGCAGGAGAAAAAAATGGGCTTCGTCAGTAAATTGTTTTTGAAGCCGGATGCAGTGCCTTCCATCAAGACACCATCAATTGGACAGCCTGTGTCTTTACCAGTAAGTTTATTTTTTTTCTGTCGGGAGCTAGTTCAACGATCCCGCCTGTTTGCTAGCACAGTGCGGCCAAAGTGGCGCTTTTCTGTCAGGAGCCAATTCAACGTGTAAGCTAGCGGGAGAGACAGAGCTCTCAGCAACGGGGAGGGTCGTCTCCGTGCCAACGGCTCCGCCCACAACGCAGAGGCGAATTGCTAATGAGCTACTGGCGTTCTGCTGAAGCGAAGTCCCAGAAAACGGCACAGGTTTTGTGATTTTGGCTAAAAATGCCATAATCATAATTTAAAGACTACTGGGAATGTTTAAAAATAGCTCACGATATGATCGGAGTGGGATTTTAAAGAGGTAATTCACCCCGGACAACATTGACTTTTAAAACAAAACGTGGCTCTATATGCAGTAGAAACTATTTATAAGTGCTACATAACTAGAGAAAACCTAAAAAAAAGGGCTGGGGAGTTCCTTTTGGCAAAAACTTTATTTTCGATTTTGGTGCCACCCCTTTGACTGTCCGACTGTCCGTGGGCGGAAATACAAAAATGCGGAGGTTCAATCTATAGTTTCAGAAAAAGCCTTTTGCTGACAAATAGGATATCTGGGTGTGTGGAGCACACATTGTTCATTTACATTTACTACTGACATTGTAACAATACAAAAATGGTTGAAAATAGGGGGAACTTTTTCTCTAAAGCATTCTCCAACAGTCTTCCATCACACCATGCTTGAGTGCAAATGTAGTTTTGCAATATCTAATTTTATTTCCCAATAATTCTGTCTACTGTTGAGTCTGTATGTTTATATGTTCCTTCTCTTCTTTGGGAGCGCACCGGAGTTGAGAGTGCTTGAGGTGAATGAATGGTACTGTCTCTTCCCATTATAGCTGTGCTGTAAACAAAATAAAGCCCCAAACCAGCAGTGGCAGAAGATCCGACCGCTCCAATGCTCCTCTAAACCCTTGGGAAATTTGTGTATCTCTGCATTAAGGACCTGGATTACATACAGCAGAAACGCAAGAAGACATTGTCAGCTTAGACAAACACAAATAAGATGACAGTGTGATGTCCCTTTTTTTTATTAGTGATTATGCTTTGATACACCCAATGTTGTTCACATGTGTATACCTGACATATCATACACTCTGAAGGTTTTTCTATTTTGGCCCATTCTCTGTTTAGTCCGTGCACTTATCACAACATTCAAAATAGGTGGGTTTACAAAAAATGTCTTCTTCTGTCAAATCTCTCCCACAGCGGTTTGTGACACATGTAGAATAATCTGACAAGCACTAATAAAGTGTATGTAATTAAGACCTCTGATTCCACAGCAGATAACAGGTTTAAAGAAGAACCATAAGAACATAAGAAGCTTGAAGAAACAACAGCGAACAAAACACCGAACCACAACTAATCACAACTTTCACACAGAAACTGGAATCAAGAGACTCTAATATAACAGCACTTTTGTGCAAAAAAAAGAAAAAAAGAATAAGCAAATATTCAACCATGAAGATGGGTGCTTGACGAAACACACTCTGGTGGAATCTCTGACTCTAAAGGGAGATTTTCTCAGAAACCACACAAAATAATTAGTACGACAAAACACCAGTCAGAATTAACTGTATCTGATCTTATTTGTCTCCACAAGTCAGTGATAACAAGAGCTGTTTGCTGCTTTCACAATAGGAGTGTTGTTATTGATTTTGCATATGCATTGAAGAATGTTACATCTATTAGATACAACCATGGGTTTAGTAGAGCTGCGAGATTAATCGTTGAAAGATCGCGATCTTGACTCAAACACCCAGGCGATCTCATACATAAATGACAACAATTCGCCTGTGTTTATTAGACCTTTGACAAAATCACATCAGAACGTTCAGATCTGCGTTGGACACAGAGAGAGCTGTTATCACGTTTAAGTGTTAAACAGCTTAACAAACAGTCTTTTCAACCACACAGTATCATTATTTTGTGTTAAAAATATTCAAATTATGACAGAAATACTGGTATAAAAGTTTATAGTTCAGATATAAACACTGATGTCTACGGTAGTGATCAAAATGGAGCAAATCATCTTTTGAAAGTAGCGTGACCTATGAAATAAAGATTATATCAATTACATAGTTATGACAATTGGTGGCCACAAGTGACCTGCATTTTTTTATCATTGAATCATTTATTCAAAAGATTTGCTCCAAAACGCTGATAGATAATGAAACAGGTAAAGTATTTATGAGTGAGTCATTGAATCATTCACTCAAACTGATTTAAAAAAAAAAAATCATTCAAATTCATTAAACATTTTAAATAGACTGCAGCAATTAACATTTATCATCATTCCTCTGTTAAAAAAACCCACTCTCGACCCTGCCCGCCCTGCCAACTACCGCCCAATCTCTCTCCTATCATATTTTTCAAAACTTCTTGAGCGTCTAGTTCACGTACGTCTATCTCAATACATTTCCGCCAACGCCCTCTACCCCCGATTCCAATCCGGTTTCCGTCCTTCCCATTCTACGGAGACTGCTCTCCTCACTGTCCAGAATTATCTGGCCAACTCCTCCCACACTGGCCTCTCTTCTATCCTCATTCTCCTCGACCTCTCCTCTGCCTTCGACACAGTCGATCATCCCATTCTCCTTTCCACCCTTTCCAACCTCGGCATTTCTGGAACACCCCTTAGCTGGCTCCACTCATACCTATCTTCCCGCACCTCAGCTGTTGCTTTCAACAGCTCCACTTCTCCCCCTTCCCCTCTGTCTGTTGGTGTTCCCCAGGGTTCTGTCCTCGGACCATTGTTATTCTCTCTATACACCTCGCCTCTCGAAGCTCTAATCTCTTCATTTAATTTTCCTCACCATTTCTTTGCTGATGACACCCAAATTTTCTTTTCCTTCCCTTCCTTCACCCCTGACCTTTCTGCTCGTATAACTTCTTGCTTGACTGCTATACAATCTTGGATGGCACGCCAATACCTCCTTATCAACCCATCAAAAACTGAAATCCTTTTTTTCCCCTCTCTTCTTCCCCCCCTCCTACCCCAACCATCTCATTCCCTCCCCTGTCACTCATCCCGGTTAATTCTGCTCGCAACCTCTGCGTCATCTTTGACGCATCCCTCTCCCTTGCTGATCATATTTCAGGCACTACACGCACCTGTCGATTCCACCTATTCAACATCCGCAAAATACGCCTCTCTATATCTTTCTCTGCCACTAAACTTCTGGTTCATACTCTCATTTTCACCCGCCTTGATTACTGCAAATCCCTTCTTCCCGGCCTTCCCTCCTACGCCTTCACACCAGTACAGCAAATACAAAACGCCTCTGCCCGTATCATATTCAACCTTTCCCTCTCCTCTCACACCTCCCCTCTTCTCCACCAGCTTCACTGGCTCCCTGTTTATTATCGCTGCCTATTTAAATTCCTTACCCTAGTCTACAAATCCCTTCATGGTCTTGCCCCACCCTATCTGGCTGCACTTATCACCTACTATGTTCCCTCCCGTCCCTTACGTTCTCAATCTCTGCTGTCCCTCTCGGTCCCACCCTCGCCCTGTGCCCAATCCCGTTTCCACTCCAATTATACATTAAACAGTCCCCTACACTACGCAGTTTTCGCGCCTCCCTTAAAACTACTCTTTTCACACTAGCCCATCCCACTGTTTGCCCTAGGCCCTAACCTCCGGTCAGGACCTACTGCTTGCCAAACTTTGCTCTAGCCTCTGTCCTCACTGTAGCTTCACTCTACTTACTCAACCTTACCTAATAACCGTACCATCTTTCTTAATCTTTTTCTTTTCAATGTACCGTTTGGTTTAAAAATTGTTCAGCGCCTTGGTTAAAGGCGCTATATAAATATAAATAAATAAATAAATAAAATACATTTAGTCAGAAGCTCTAAATTACGTTATTTTATTTAGTTGTCTGTCCAGAATCGTGGGAGAATAGTGATCTCTATTTGAAACCAAAAAATCTTGATTTTTCGTGACGGGTTATCCAGAAACATGCAGCTCTAGGGTTTAGTCGATCTGACCCCGAATTAGACATTCACTTACTATTTCACTCGATGCCAAATAGACATAGCTACACTATAAGTAACATATGGCTCATGGAAAATGCATTATTTATTTAATTATGTATCCCTGCATTTTAGGCTATCATCAGTATATCACAAAAATCCTGAAGTGTTTGGTTTATAATTATTTTTTGTTGACATTTGACTAGCTGATTGCACTGTGAAAGTTATTGTATAATGATCATACTGAATTAGATAATTCTGAAAATATGTCTTGTTTCAGTGAAACATTAACATATAAAAATAAATTCCCTTTCCTCTCCATACCGATTTGGACTAATCAGTTGCTCTTTCCATTTGTATGTATAGGATATGATGGGGAATGGAACGAGAGCATGATGTGGGCTGGAATCCGCATCTCGAACAACATGATCATGACAGCTCAACATGCAGGAGTGGATGTTCAACCACTCTACCTCAGCTATGACCCAGTTCTGAAACTAAAGGAAATCATTTACCTGTAAAGCCTGTTTCACACAATACATTTGCAGTACGTATGTGGTACATATTTTTCTTCAGCACCCATAATAATGGGTCAGACATTCACTCTACACATGGATATGGCACTGTAAGTGTGTTGCAGCATCCGGTGTTGTGTATTTGTGCATTCAAGTAATGTCAGAAAGATCATATTTACAAGTTGTACACACATGAACACTGCTACAAAGTCATAATTACGTTTTCTCTGAGCTCAGAGATTCTGAGATGGGGGCGTGTCAGTGAGATCAATGGATGCAATGTTCCTAGTTGATGCAAAATTTTCATCAATTCATTAAAAACAAAGTAAAAACACCTGATGCACATTCTTTGTTCTTCATTTGATAGAAGTAGAGTTAAAAAACATTGCTGTTTTTTTGTGTAGTTAATTAAATTCCCCATGAAATCAAAATGGAAGTGTTTTGGCTTTTAGTATGAATACGTTCGCCTTACTGTTATCTATAAGCTAGTGTGCTCGAAAACAATGACAAAATTCACATTTAGAAGATATGAGCATTAAAAACGTACAGTCTCTCATTTACGCCAAACTGGATCAATGATTTTGATGACATCACTCTGCAGCTTCTCATCAGATTTCCTGTCCAATCAAATACTCTCTAGAATCTGAAGCTCCGCCCCCTAGATTATAAATATATAAAGTTGCAGCTGAAATCTATGGAATTTAAATCTGACTTAATTAAAAATAAATAAATACATAAATAAATATATGAAGAAATGTAAAAAAGCAAAAATACACAAATAAATACATAAATAAATATACAAAGGGATGTAAAAAAGTACCAATAAATGAGTATTTATACTTTTATTTCCTTATTTATCTATAATTGTTTTTTTTCACACATTTTTTTTTTTTTTTTATTTATACATTTATTCATTTATTTATTTACACTTTTATTTCTTTCCACATTCATTTATGTATATATGTTTTTATGTCTACATTTATTTATTTTCACATTTATTTATTTCTACATTTATTTATTTCCGCATTTATTTACTTCTACATTTATTTATTTATACATGTCTTTGTCCGTATGCTAATGAGGGGGGCGTGTTTTACCTCAGACATCAGCAATCGAGCTCAGAGTGGCAGTGCTGAAGCTTTGAGACCACAGTGACACCTTGTGGTGTGTGACCAAACGAAACGCAAGATGTGTGTGGACAATAATACATTTTAAGTCATGTATATCACCCTAACTGTATGTAGGCTATATAGGGTTAACACACATAGCACACATGAACAGAAACTGCACTTCAACGGGTCTGATAGCAGACACTTGGACATGGAAGCGCATGAAAGTATCCACTATTAATAACAATGTAAACGCGGTGGATAGGGCTGATACGAGCTTGCGTTTATTGTCGATGAGACTCGCACACCAGCGCAGAACGCGGAGAGAAACCAGCGTACATTTCACTGACTCCTACGCAAGCATATTGATCAATGAGTTTGAAATGCGACTCACGGTTTACATTCGCGTTTCATAATTTTGTATGCATAACAGGTGACAATTCAAATGCCTAAAACACAACCCATGTTTCATAGATGCTGCTCTTAGATACTGATTAATCACAAGTCATCAATTTGGAATTATTCTTAAATCAAACAAAAGGGGCTCATGTAAACGCAGCTAGCCACGCATCTCACCCCATGCAGTGGAGGACAGAAGCATCATCAGGCCCATTCAAACAGCACCTGTCGTGCCCATGGGCGTGGTGATATTTCCCCCTATAAATTGATTTTATATCTACCCAAACCTTATTAAATAGGTAGGCTATACATCATCATATATGTCAAGTTCTTAATATTAATCGATAAACTACTCAGTTATAATTATAAGGCACTATGGCTGTTATCAGTAAAATAAAATTAACAAAAGTCATTAAGTCATTAAAAGTCAAAATCTTAATACAGAGGAGAATGCTTTTATACTGCAGTTACAATTGCATAAAAGTCGTTATGAGATTAATGTTAAATGAATATAGAAATATGAAATGATGGAATCAATTAAATTGTATGTTTAAATATGAAACTAAAACAGCCAGTAGGTGGCGGCGGTAAGTCACTGTTTTAAACGAGTGAGTCATAGCCTATCATTAATTCAGACCGATTCATTCAAATACTGATTCATTCAGTTCGGGGGGAAAATTATAATAAAATTATCTCATACATGGGCTTTTTTTACAGCATTTTTAAATGCAGACATTTTTTTTATTAATGTTGGTGGCATGTTTCCGAGGTGGCGGAAGAAAGTAAAGCCTATCTAAATTCGGGGAGGACGTCCTTTAAGTGACGACGTCGGGGAAGGTTGGCTGTTTCTTAGCAACTTATAGTAGTTCTCAGCAGCAGCAGATACACGTGGATTATGGCGGTGTACAGACAAGAGATAGCAAGACAGTTGAGACATTTGGCTGGGCTAACTGAAACTAATCCGGATTATGTACTTTCACGCATCGAGTCTCTGTCTGACAATAAACGCAAGCTCGTATCAGCCCTATCCACCGCGTTTACATTGCTATTAATAGTGGATACTTCCATGCGCTTCCATGTCCAAGTGTCTGCTATCAGACCCGTTGAAGTGCAGTTTCTGTTCATGTGTGCTATGTGTGTTAACCCTATATAGCCTACATACAGTTAGGGTGATATACATGACTTAAAATGTATTATTGTCCACACACATCTTGCGTTTCGTTTGGTCACACACCACAAGGTGTCACTGTGGTCTCAAAGCTTCAGCACTGCCACTCTGAGCTCGATTGCTGATGTCTGAGGTAAAACACGCCCCCCTCATTAGCATACGGACCAAGACATGTATAAATAAATAAATGTAGAAGTAAATAAATGTGGAAATAAATCAATGTTAAATAAATAAATGTAGACATAAAAACATATATACATAAATGAATGTGGAAATAAATAAAAGTGGAAATAAATAAATGAATAAATGTATAAATAAAAAAATAAATAAATGTGTGAAAAAATACAATTATACATAAATAAGGAAATAAAAGTATAAATACTCATTTATTTGTACTTTTTTACATTTCTTTGTATATTTATTTATGTATTTATGTATTTTTTACATTTCTTCGTATATTTATTTATGTATTTATGTATTTTTAATTAAGTCAGCTTTGGCATTCCATAGAAATCAGTCACTTGTTCACACATTTACTTTTTTTTTTTTTACATTGTGAATAGCACATAGTGCACTATGTAGGGGATAGGGAATGATTCAGACAGTGTAAATATGCTTTTTACTGGGGCGAATTAAGTACAGAGCGGATCATATGCGCGAGTGGCAGCAGACCAGAAAATGTATCAGACCCATTTGAATTCTGCACAGAATCCTGTATTGTAAAGCGATATGAAGGAGATTAGGAGAAGAAACGGGTAGAGATTAGGAGGAAACTGTGGCTTTGTCGAGATAAACGGCTCTGGCCAAGCGGTGATATAAACCAAACGCTATTTTAAAAAAGGGGAGGAGCTATTCAGTTTGTCCCACCCTGACTTCCTGTTTCAGTGGAAATAACGTCAACACATTGAATACTGTGCGTTTCAAGCACTTCAGTGGGCCTGTAAGATAAGGTTCTTGCACTGATAAAAGTGACATGAATGCACCGGACGGTGTAAATACAATGTCCCAAATTGTAAATATGAACTTTCCAAGAGAACTATGAATGCACTTTTTTTTTTTTAAAGTTTAAATGTTTTCCACTAGCTTGAGCCACTCAATATATAAATAAAAGGCTATAAGTAATGAATGGAATAATGCATAGTTTATATTTATTGTGTTAAAACATGAATAAGACTATGAAAGATTGCATTACTGTACTGTTTACATAGAGAATCCAATGCTGAAAAAACATTGAGAACTGATATTTGTGGTACAGTATGCAGTATCTTTTTTGAAAGCATAATGAACCACTGCATATGTATCACATACAGACTGCATAGGTCCTGCAAATGGATCATGTGTGAAACTTACTTTACCACGAATCTTCATCGTCCTGTTGTCGCTGTAGACAGAGGCTTTAGGAGGACAAAGGCATGGCCACGGAGATCTAAGAAGAACTTCCTTAAATCAGTATGGATGACATTTGCAAAGTCAGGGAAAGTCCACCGGAAAATGAGTGTAAC
Source organism: Tiaroga cobitis (assembly GCA_030578255.1). Taxonomy (NCBI): domain Eukaryota; kingdom Metazoa; phylum Chordata; class Actinopteri; order Cypriniformes; family Leuciscidae; genus Tiaroga; species Tiaroga cobitis. The sequence continues at coordinate 6,431,101 of CM060606.1, forward strand.
CTGGTTCGTCACTTTACTGTAGTCCATAGCCTTGGATGTGCATGACTACCAAGTCAGACCTTGTCCACTCGAATACGTTTTCGTTTGAAAACACATCTTTTTCTCTCAGTTTTGGCCTTCCGTCCAGACGGCGTTTTTATTAATGAAAACTAGCCTTTTTGAAAACGCTCTCCAAAGTGGATACATTTGAAAACGCAGTTCTCTTACGAGAGGTTCTCTCGTATTGCGTAAGTTTAGCTTACGCTACGGGAAAGATTCATCTTCTCGAGATATTGAAGCCAAAAAATTATCCTTAATTTTGTATTCATTGTCAACGCAGTGCAGCAGCTAGCAGACCTAGAGCAGGCCATCTCGCGTGCTCATTGGCTGCCCTGCTGGCATCTGCTGCAGCCTACCAGTGAGCCCCGCGTGACGTCACGCCCAATGAAGGGCGCTCGCGCCTTCATAGCGTCACAGCCCGCCAGAATGGGCGTGGCTTAGCGTATAAAAGAAGGGGCTGTAGGCTGACTTCCCTGATTTTTCGACTCTTCAGCGAGCTCTCCGCATCGCTGGATCAGAGAGAAGCCACCGCCGCCGTCGAACAGCGAACAGCCAGCGTAGGACAGCGCTGAGGAAGCCGGCCGTCTTCGCCACCTTCAGCCATCCGTGCGAGCTACGCTATCCGGCGACGTATCCTTTTTACACTGTTGTATTCTCTTCTAGCTTACTCCTAAAAGAGCGCGAGTGTCTTTTTAAAGATGCCTCGCATTTCCTGCGGCTCGTTTAGGGCCCCGGAGACAGCCGGAACCTGTGGCCACTGCGACGCGCTCGCCGGAGAATCTCCCTCGAGCCTCGCTCTCGCCTTCCCCGCCTCTCTTCACCGACGCGCAGCTGCCGCTCACGAGCCTCACTGCCGTCGCGTCTGAGGATGAGGTTGAGGGACACGCCACAAGGGACTGCTGTTCTAACTGCGGCTAGCTTCCTTTACGTTACAAGGAAGCTACCGCGCCCACCATAGAAGCAGTCACTCCGCCCTTTGCGGGACCGCGCAGTGATAAGCGCCGTTCCCAAAGGCAGCCGGAGCCTGTAGCCACAGCGACGCGCTCGCCGACAAGCCTCCCTCGAGCCTCGCTTTTCACCTTCCCCGCCTCCCTTCACCGACGCGCAGCTGCCGCTCACGAGCCTCACTGCCGTCGCGTCTGAGGATGAGGTCGAGGGACACGCTATGGACTGCTGTTCTAACCGCGGCTAGCTTCCTTTACGTTACAAGGAAGCTGCCGCGCGCTCTTTTATCTGCTCGCGCTACTTAAGCTTTCGTAGTTTCCCCCATGGCTCAGTGGCTAAACTCAAAGCATTCGCGCCAGAGACCCGTGTTCGATCCCGGCTCTCGCAGCAGAAAAAATTTATGCAGCTCTCCTCTATGAGCTCGCGACCAGCTTCCTTACGAACAGAAAGCGAGCGCGCGCCCCCCGAGCGCATGCGTCACCGGCGAAGGAAGGAGAGAGTGTGGGTTTTTTGTCCCGCCGAGGCCTGACAAACCCCCTCTTTTTCTCAAACATTTTCCAGCTCCTCCTAGTTCGAGCGGCTGGTAATGTCTATACTGCAGTAGAGAGCCTGTTATAACACGCACGCCTGCAGACAATGCCGACACGCACACGAAAACTGTGATGACGCTCTCTCTTTTATCTGATCGCGCCAACTAAAGCTTATGTTGTTTCCCCTGTGGCTCAGGGGCTAAACCTTAAGCTTTTGCCCCGGAGACCCGTGTTCGATTCCGGCTCCCGCAGCAGATAAAATTTATGCGGCTCTCCTCAGCGAGCCGCCGTATTCAAGTTTATTTCCCTGTCAGTCCCCTTCAATCAGGCTACTGCAGTGGTCCATTTAGCAGCCAACGAGCCGGCTCATTTGCCCTCTCGCCTGCACACATATACGCCGTCTTTACGGCGACCCAGAGAAAATCTCAAAAGAATATAATGTCTGGTCCGGCTCACGCCGTGGGTGTTTTAAGTGTAGTGAAAGTGCCCACGCCCCAGTGTTCACCCCTACACACAAGCACATCAAATCTCGTCTCACTCACAGAGCACACTCTCAGAAAGCGCAGAAAGGCCGCTCGAGTGTTGAATATAAGGAATGTGTCCACAGGTCTGTGCCCACTATCTGCCCGCTCTGTTACACGGTCTATAAAACCGGTTATGAATGTAAGCCTCGTGCCCGCCGGAGAGCGTTCACGCTTACTGACACACACCTCCCCCCGGGCGCCGCCCGCGCGTTTAAATGTTATCACAAAACGCAGGGCATTGATAAGACGCTCCCCATCCGTTATGATCGGGGCGTCAAATACACTTGTAAGTCTCGTGCCCGCGCACACGCGCTCACGCTTACAGAAAGCTTTTCCACCCGAAGCGCTGCTTGCGCGTCAAAAAGTGAGAATAAAATGCTCCCCATCCCTTATGATTGGGACACTTCACATAAATCAGACGGTCTCGGCTCTCAGCGAGAGGCCATTGCCCAGAACCGAGAGCGCGCGCGCGTCTCACAAGCCCGCAAATGGCGGCGATCTGAACCCGGAGGCCATTCGCCCCCTAGCGGCTCACATAGCTGCGTGGGAAACTATCCCAGGGATTTCAGAATGGGTTCTGAGCACAATAAGCAGGGCTATACACTTCAATTCATTGGCCGTCCCCAGCGCTTTTGAGCCCGGACCGCGACGATAGTGAATGCGGAAGTAGCACACCTACTTCACGCAGACATAGCAAAGCTGCTGTGCAAAGGGGCTATAGAAAAGGTGCCGCCTTCTCTGAGCGAGTCAGGCTTTACAGCCGTTATTTTCTCGTACCCAAGAAGGACGGATCTGAGACATTTGAACAAAGTGCTTGTGAAAAGACTGTTCAAAATGCTTACGACCAGGAAAAACCTCGCGCACGCTCGCCCGAGGAACTGGTTTATTTCTCTAGATCTGAAGGATGCCTATTTTCAGATTCAGATAATACCCCGTCACAGGCAATTTTTGAGATTTGCCTTCGACAGTCAGGTATATCAATACACCGTCCTGCCGTTCGGCCTGTCTCTAGCACCCCGTGCATTTACGAAGTGCATGGACGCGGCGCTCGCCCCCCTGAGAAGTCAGGGGCTGCGAATATTGAACTATCTGGACAATTGGCTGATTTTGGCACAGTCAGAGACAGAGCTGCTATCTCACAGAACAGTGCTTCGCAGTCACCTGGAAAGCTTGGGTCTCATGGTCAACTGGACCAAGAGCTCATTACAACCCAGCCAGTCAATTTTCTTTTTAGGAATAGAACTGGACTCGGTGACCTATGTCGGCTCGTCTATCGGCACAGCGCGCGCTCCGTGTTCGCCACCTAGCCGCGTCTTTCCAGAAGGACAGCTTTCTCCCTTTGAAAGCATTTTAAAGGATGCTGGGCTGTATGGCATCAGCTGCAGCGGTGCTCCAGCTGGGCCTACTGCGCATGCGCCCGCTCCAACGCTGGTTGAATGCTCGCCTGTCCCACCGGGCTTGGGTTTCTGGCGGTCAGAAAATCAGAGTGACTCAGACCCGCATAGCGGCTCTGCAGCCCTGGTTAGTGGCCGACTGGTACCAGCTGGGAGTAAGGATGGGAACCATCTCTTATCGGAAAGCCATTTCGACAGACGCGTCCAACTGGGGTTGGGGCGCGCTGTTCGAGGGCAGACCGGTCTTCGGCCAGTGGTCAGACCAAGAGAGGTGTTTTCACATAAACTGTCTGGAGATGGTAGCGGTCGAGAATGCGCTGAAGCGCTTCCTCCCGTTCATACAGGACCAACATGTTATTGTCCGCTCGGACAACATGTCTGTGGTATCCTATGTAAACCGTCAGGGCGGTGTCAGATCCAGAAATCTCTGCAATCTGACGGAACGCCTCCTTATTTGGTCTCAGATGCACCTGCCCTCGCTGAGGGCGGCGCATGTGCCTAGCCATTTGAACGACGGCCCAGACAAACTGTCCAGGGACAACGTTCCCCCAGGGGAATGGTCCCTGGGCCCCCAAACGGTCCAGAAACTGTGGCGCCTATTCGGCAGGGCGGAAGTCGACCTATTTGCGTCAAAAGACAACGCTCAATGCCCGACGTTCTTCTCGAAGGACGAGGACGCGCTGGCCCAGGTTTGGCCCAGCCTCCGGCTATATGCTTTCCCTCCGGTCTCTCTGTTACCACAGGTGATCAAGAGAATCAGGGAAACGCGCCACTCGGTGCTCCTCATAGCCCCGCGTTGGGAGAATCAGATTGGTTCCCGGAGCTAGCACGGCTGTCACATACAGCTCCGTGGCCTATTCCGGTGAGGGGCAGATCTCCTCTCTCAGGCTCGCGGCACGATCTGGCATCCCCATCCAGAGCGCTGGTCTCTGCACGCATGGTTGATCAACGGGTACTCGTTGCCCTGCCAGAAGGAGTAATGAACACGATCGCGCAGTCTAGAGCCCCTTCCACGAGAAGGCTCTACGCGTCTAAATGGTCGGTGTTCTCTGGATGGTGCACCGACAGAGGTCTGGACCCGCGGACATGCGGGGTGGCGCATCTATTCTCCTTCCTACAAGGGCTGTTGGATAAGGGAAGGTCCCCATCCACGCTCAAAGTATACGTGGCGGCCGTGGCAGCGTTCACAGAATCGACGCACGGCCAGTCATTAGGAGGACATGAGTTGGTCATCTGCTTCCTTAGAGGAGCTAGGAGGATGAACCCGCCGCGCCCCCCGTCGGTTCCCATGTGGGATCTTTCACTGGTCCTAGAGGCCCTGAAAGCTTTTCCCTTCGAACCACTAAACTCCGTGGGGTTGAAATATCTATCACTGAAACCGTCTTTCTGACTGCACTGTCGTCAGTAAAACGTGTGAGGGACCTGCATGCGCTGTCTGTCAGCGCATCGTGTCTTGAGTTCGGGCCGTATGACTCTAAAGTCATCCTCAGACCTAGACATGGCTACGTTCCTAAAGTGATGGGCACTCCGTTCAGAGCGCAAGTTATCTCGTTGTCAGCTCTGCCAGCGTCTGACAGCGAAAGTGATGTGAACCTCCCCTGCCCTGTCAGAGTACTGAGGTTTTACACTACGCGCTCCGCCTTATTCAGGCGTTCGGAACAGCTGTTTGTTTCGTTCGGTGGGCGCACCAAGGGTCTCGCCTCCTCGAAACAGAGCCTGTCCAGATGGATAGTGGACTCTATAGCAGACGCTTACACGTCAAAAGGTCTGCAATGCCCTCTGGGCATCAGGGCTCATTCCACGAGAGGCGTGGCCTCTTCGTGGGCATGGTCCAGTGGAATTTCTATCCATGACATTTGTGTAGCGGCGGGCTGGAGCTCCCCGTCTACCTCTGTCAGGTTTTATAACCTAGAAGTTCCTGCCTTGCAGGCTAAACTGTTGTCAGTTAAAAGGGAGGTGTATTCTGCCCAGACATCCTGCTCAGATCACTCTCACATGACTCAGCTCTCCTGGTTGAGCTGCACTAAGTAGGGTATGTGCCATGTGCCTATACAGACCGGCGCGCTGCTCTGTATTCCCTATGTGTGCGTATGTACAAGTGATGGTCTGCGTGGCTGGCCACCTTATCCTCCACCTTACAGGGTTCCCCTGAAATTTCGGGGTCTCATGGTGGATGCTTGGCGCGCACGGCGTTGACAAAGTGTTCCCGTAGCGTAAGCTAAACTTACGCAATACGAGAGAACCTCTCGTAAGAGAACGATACTCGGTTACTAACGTAACCTCGGTTCTCTCTAGAGAGGGAACGAGTATTGCGTAACTGGCCGTGCTCGCGCCACGAGCGACTTCGCTTCAGTGGTCGAAAAACCAGGGAAGTCAGCCTACAGCCCCTTCTTTTATACGCTAAGCCACGCCCATTCTGGCGGGCTGTGACGCTATGAAGGCGCGAGCGCCCTTCATTGGGCGTGACGTCACGCGGGGCTCACTGGTAGGCTGCAGCAGATGCCAGCAGGGCAGCCAATGAGCACGCGAGATGGCCTGCTCTAGGTCTGCTAGCTGCTGCACTGCGTTGACAATGAATACAAAATTAAGGATAATTTTTTGGCTTCAATATCTCGAGAAGATGAATCTTTCCCGTAGCGTAAGCTAAACTTACGCAATACTCGTTCCCTCTCTAGAGAGAACCGAGGTTACGTTAGTAACCGAGTATCGTTTTCGCTTGTGGTGTGGACTGCCAAAACTGAGGTATTTAAAAATGATGACGTAAGTTTAGTCATGTGACGCATATTGTACCAATAGATTTTCATGTTTATACGGTATTGTGCCTGTTATGTGCTTTTCACTTTCACACTATTGCTGAAATATGCTACTTTGCACACTCTTCATATCACAGTCCTGCAAGATGACAGAAAATGTACTCAGATTTGCTGTCCGGCGGTAAAACACGAGAGCAGTCGCGTTTTAGACCAAACATATAATGGTGAGTGAGAGCGACCTGGACCTTGAGAGCGAGTAAAATCAGACAATTTGCTAAATAAAATGATCCTGTCAGAAGAATTTGTGAGATAACTTCATAATTTCTTTTTCCATCTGTATCATCTCAGTGAGCTGTGAGGGGTTTACGCATGCGCAATAAAGTGAATTTAGTGTTTTTCAACGTTTCAGTGTGGATGAGAAACTTTTGGAAAACGCAAGTGTGGAGGGAGAGCGTTTTTCACCAGAAACGCCGTTTCCAAATGTATTCGGATTAATGTAGACGTAGCATCAGAGATCTTCTTGCTATGTGTGTGTGTTTTTTTTTTCTTTGAGACATGTTCCCACCAATTCTATTAAGCCTTCCAGAAAATAAGCACAATACCCCACAGGCTCAGGTGGTGGAGAGCGGTCAGACTACACACACTGATGATCAGTCACAGATGAGCCCTTGCTCAACTCTCTAAGCTCAGATGTGCAATTACTAAATCAAATTGTGCTTTTTGTTTGATATGCACTTACACGACTAGTCACTTGCGATATCCAGTTAAGAATTACAGAGATATCAGGGCCTTTAATTAAATCATAGAGGCACATGGAGTAATACCTCCTTGCAGGAACAGCAAACATTTTCAAATTTTGTTTTCAAAATCTTTTGTAGCTTTGACGTTTACGCGAGTAGATAATCCATCAGAGAGAGAGAGAGAGAGAGAGAGAGAGAGAGAGAGAGAGAGAGAGAGAGAGAGAGAGAGAGAGAGAGAGAGAGAGAGAGAGAGAGAGAGAGAGAGAGAGAGAGAGAGAGAGAGAGAGAGAGAGAGAGAGAGAGAGATCAAGAACTTTTTAATAAACGTAAACCATATAACACTACACAAACATAAATGCTGAATCTGAAATCGCCCCCTATACCCTCGACTAGGGTGTTATTTGAGTGGACAGACATTTGTAGAGGTGTCCGAAACCATAGTGGACGTTATTGAGAACATTTATTCAATCCCAGATTGGACTGCAATACTTATTACTCCACTTATTTCATGTAGAGTTAAAAGTACAAAGTGCATGTGTCATTATGACTTCAAATTATTTTAAAATGTGTTATCCTAATGTGACTAACAAGCCAAATGATCATGCTCAAATAAGTTTAACTTTCCTTTTATTTATACAGCCAATTACATGTAATTTTAGTGTAGATACCACAATGTATTTTAGTGATGACAAGGCAACATCGTTTTAGAAGAATGGTTCACCAAAAATACTTTATTCATTGGATCACAAATGGAGAAGTTCTGAATAATGTTCATGTTTTTTGAAAGTGAATGGGGACCAGGGGCTTTCTGGTTCCATAAATAACACAAAAAGCAAAGTTATCCATACAAGTTGTGTACAGACCCCTATGAGACTTCATGTAAGGAACAAAGTGGAATTTATATTGCTATTCACTGGCTGGACAGCCATGATCTCCATTCACTTTCACTAACACAAGAGAAGTTTGGGTATTCTGCTATAAAAAAAAAATATTTTGTGTTAAATGGAAGTCATTTGAAAGAGAAGGGTGAGTAAGTGAGTTTTGGGGGTGAACTATCCCTTTCAGACACAGACTTTGAGCTAAAGTAATGTTTTTTTTTTTTCATCACTGTAGATGGAAAACTTAAGTCAAATGTGAACAAGGTTTATGGTCTTGATTTTTAGTCTACAAATCACTATGTTCAAATGTCAAACCATTTTAAAGCCCCTTTTATGCTTTTTCAAATTGTACCTTTCATGCAGTGTGTAATATAGCTGTTTGTAAATGTAAAAGGTCTGCCAAGCTTTAAAGATCAAAAGACTTGACAAATAAAGTTATTGTCTTCTAAAAGAAAGAATGGACTCTGAACTGCCGATACGAGTCGTCAGCAATTAAAGTCTCATCTGTTACATACCTATGAAACAATGTAACACATTTGCTGCCAGCAAACAATGTTTACTTTTTACAATGGCCATTTGAATTGACTTCCAAAGTAAAGCCACTTTTGAGACATCTCTAGACACTCATGTGATCAACAAAAGTGTGTGACTCTTTTGTTTAATACACAAATTCTCTATAAATAATTGATATGGCCTTGTTCTGTCATTTGAAGGCCCCGCTTTGCAGTCGTCTGGTATCTTTACACAGGAAATCTATATTGACAGTCTCAGGTTTGCTTTGACCAAGGAGAAAAAGATGCCTGGTTTGAAGTCTTGTCGACTTTGTGGCTCTCTGCTGAAAAATGAATCCTTTGCATAAAACGTAGCCTCTTGCAAGTTTGTTCTACATTAGCAACTGAATACGCATGGCCAAATGCCAAACTATGAATATATTAGCATTCAAAAGTGCTGCCCCAGCCCTACTCTACACAGAACATTAGTCATTTTTTCCCCACCTTAGACTATGGGAAAATCTGTTTATCACAACATAAAATACATGACTTCTTGTCTTTTTTCCTTTAAGGCCACAGAGAAGATGCAGGAATGTAGGACGCCTATTAGAACTAATTAAAATAGATTACCGGACACTCCTTCCATGAGTAAAAGAAATAAATAATTTACAGAGGTGGGCCCAGGTCACTAGATAATGGAGCCTTAATGCTCGCAATTAGTTTTTCAGGGTGTTAGGTCTGTGGCCTTTGCTGGCAGCAAATGCTTAAAATTTCTAAAAACACTGTCACTCAGTTTTCTGCTCTCTGAGTTATGACAGAAAAGATGGTTGTTATTCCAGTTATTACAAGCATTAGCATTACTTCAGTTAAAGGTCAAATTCATGCACATTTAATGTGGTGATTGTAATAATTAACATGAACAGGAGTAACGGGCCCATAGATAACGTGCCATTTGTCGTTGTCACAAATCAGACGTTAAAACGTGCCACAAATCACGGTTCCATGTTTTTTTGGAACACTTTGGATTTGATAAGATTTAACATTATCCACATAGATAACGTGTCATTCGTAGTTGTCACATGTAAAAACGTGCCAGAAATTATGGTTCCATGTGTTTTTAGGTTGGAAATAGTCTGAAATATTGAATTTTTACAGTTTCGTGGGGTTAAATACTGCTTTCAAGATTGTACTGTGTAAATTTAGGCAAATTAACAATACATAATAATGTTCTGCATTGTGAGATAATAATGCAAATTGTTGTGCTTTGTTTGAAGTGATCTTTGGTGATTAGTGTTCCCTTTGGCTAAGAACTTGGACCTCATTTACTTTTAATTAATTTTCTTCCAGCTGCTGTAATTGTTACAGAACATTTAGTTGTTTTGATTTATAGGAGTGTTACTGTACAAATTGATGTGATAGTGTTGCAATTAGTGGCCCCTTAAATTTAAGCTGTTTCTAAGGTGATGTACAACAAAAGACGTTTATACGTTGACTCAGTATTCTCTGAGTCTGAGTTTTCCTCTTTTGATCTGTTGAGTACAACTTGTCACAGGACGATTCCCATCCAACGTGCTGTTGAAGTGTCCGATAATGACACAGGCTGGAGAGAATGAAAGGTTGATCCTTTCCGGTGGAGGTCATGCCACTCAGTGCTCGGATGCTGTGGTTCAATCAATGACAGGAGGGACAAAGGAAGAAACGAGCGCCTTCCCCGCTCTCTGCTCCGGCCCTAAAAACAGCTCTGCTCATGTCACTGCTCTGCCATCACAATCATGCCACATCTGTCAACTATGAATGGAAAATATGTTTTCAGTCATTTCCCCTCTCAGTAATACCCTTAATTAAATCTTATTGAATAGTTCTCTATTATGCTAATGCACCACATTGGAAAAGTCATTATTTTGAGCAGTTATTTAGCAGTAAAGTCTTTTTGATTGACATATTCTGAGGGTGTTGAGACTTTTTTATAATGGGAAACTGAAGGAGTTATGGATGTTTTCTATGAAATCTATATTATTCTATATTGTACCACTCAGCGATCACACCTTAATGTGTGTTTGAAGAATGGGAAGGTCCAGTCTTTGCTGTCTAAAAATAAATAAAAGTGCATTAATCATGATAAACATTAGCAATTAAAGTTGTGTGGATATGATTATCTTGAGTGTTTGTCTGGGTAACTGATGAAAACAAAGGTATATGTTTTCAATATATTAACATATTATACTACAGAGAAATTAATAAAAAGAGAAAATAAGAAAAATGTTGTACTTACATGGATAGATTTATCACATTCTCTTGGCTCTGTGTTTCATGGCCAGCAGAAAATAAAGTGTTTATTTGACAGAGTCTCTGACTCTAGAGTAGCTTGACATGGGCTTTGTCGTACTCCGGTGACTTTCTCTAATGTACCTGTCATTCCCTTGATATATGGCTGCATGTATATGTAAAGGCTCACCTGGCATATGTGTCACATGCAGTCTGTTTGTGGCATAATGATTGATCAACACTTCATTCTTTCTCAGGGAAAAGAGGGAGAAAGAATTTACTCAATTGGTTGTGAGCTGTTTCATTGTAAACAATCACACATCCTCAACTTACAAAACTTAACCTTTTTCCTCCTTTACAATTAAACTCGCCCCCTCATACTTTTGAGTCATGTTTTTTTTTTAAGTCCCAAAAATGCTTCCAAAAATATGTTTGATATGTTTTAGTTGCACCAGTATCAAAGGCATACATATGTTTGTCCAAAATGCTATATCTTTTTGACATTCTGGTCGAGTTGCACCTGCAGATAATTTACGGAATACCGTGTCGACAACCACCTGCATCTTGCTGCAAACGGAAACTAACCGGGAGTACTTTCTTGAAAAACTTCCAGCGGCCAGAACTCTGACCAGGGAGGTGAGTGACACAGAGTGGGTCAGTGTGTATGCACTATAGTGCTGGTAAGGATTGCATACAACTTCATGTCTTAAATGGGCGAACTAACCCTTTAACATGCTCCTATTCTGTAAAACCTGCTGTATTCTTTTTGCTGGTGGGATTCTCTCTGAAATTGGTCTGAGATCCTCCCGCCATGATTATAGGATATTCTAAGGTGTTGTCTGGAGTCTGTCTAGTTACTGCTGTGCATCAGGTTGTAGGAAACTAGAGATCTTAATCCCGAGTACTAGTGTAAAAAGGGACGAGACATTGTCAGACTCAAAGTAGGTTGTCGACCGTAGACGCAATGCTAGAGTATAAAGAAAATTCAATGTCGAATGTAGACGCTTGGATGTCGACTGGAGACGGCCCAGGAAAACTTAAGTCAGGTGCGTAGGGGAAAATCTACCAAACTCTCCTCCCATAAATTGTTCTGAATGGGAAACTCCTACAAATGCATATAAGGTCAGACGTAAAAAAAAATACATGACTTTTCATCGCAAATTTTTTATTGCATAAATCCTGACAGTAGTTTTTTTAACACCAAAAGAATTTGTGATGGCACAACATGGTACTAAATCTGGACCTAAGATTGCAATGATTGTGCCTTGGGCTGCCCAATTTTAATTGTTTTTGTCATATATATTAATGTAGTTATTTTTTTATTAAAAATTTCTCAGGTCACATTCACAATGTTCTTTTTATGAAACCCATTAAATTACCATATAATAAAAAACTAAAAACTAAAGTCTTGTTTTGACAACTTAGAAGGTGTTAATGTCATTTCATTCTCTATGGCCCCGTTCACACTGCAGGCAAAAGTGGCCCAAATCTGATTTTTTTGGTGTCAAGTGACCAGGTCAGACTTCTTCAGAGGTAGTGTGAACACTCAAATCTAGCCCAGATCTGATTTTTTCAAATCAGAATTAGACCACATACATATGTGGTCCTGAATCAGATCCATATCTGATTTTTTTTAATGCGTCCGCAGTGTGAACAACCAAGGCGGATTTGATGCGACTTTTACGTCAATCAACATCGACATTTGTCACATGCGTCGGCGTGTTAGCAACAGACACAACAGACACAGACACAGACAGTATTAAAAAATTGCCTAGATAATGATAACAGTGATGGAGCGAGTCAGTGGAGGGACAGTGAGGTATTAGACCTAATTAATATATGGGGAGATACCTCTATTCAAGCGAAATTAGAAGGGTCCTACCGTAACCGCTCTGTTTTTGAAAAGATAGCACACGAAATGGAGGAACGGGGACACAGGAGAACGTGGCTGCAGTGCCAAAGGAAGGTTAAGAGTCTTAAGAGTAAATTTAAAGAAGCAAATGATTCTAACAACCGAAGCGGTCGTGGTCGCATCACCTGCCCATTTTACAACGAGATTAGCCGTGTTATGGGCGATAAACCCAGCTGTCAGCCGTTGGAGCTGCTGGATAGCTACGAAGCAGGTGAAGAGGAGCCTGAAACTCCGAGGAGTTCAGCAGACAGCCTGGATATAGATGTCGAAACAGGTACGTTTTCAGTCTTGACATACATAGCCTAGGCATATACTGTAAAAAAAGACTAGAAAGTTGAGGTGTTTGTTATAGGAAAATTATGTTCACAGAATAAACAAGCCAGTCAGCTGCGCACAGTTTTCTTTGCACAACTCAGAAAACCCACCAGAGAAGCAGAGTACCCTTTACTGTCACTCCAAAATACTCATGAAAGTGCGTATCTATACCACAAATTTAATTTCTCGTAGGCTACCATTTAAACGCAAAAAATGTTGTTGTTGTTTTTTTCGTGCATATGCTACACACTGTAAATCCCTAGGTTAGGATTAGGGGTGTGGAGTGCGTGCATACACGCAATTAAGTGCGTATGCACGCGAAAAATGCGTAGGATATAAACGCAAAAACCGATACATTTAATTCCTGAAATATATACGCACTTTCATAAGATCGGGCTCGTCATTCAGAAATGTTACTCAGTCTACGATCTGATGAAGTGCACTGGTAACCTGGCTCTGCAGAACCAAATCCCATATTATAACCTAACATATAAGGAGGGGAGCTACCATGTGATCATCATCTTCTCAGGGTAACGTGTGTGTTGAGGGTGTTATGTAAATTGGTAACGTGAACCAGCTCATAATATTTGTATTGAATACATCACATTATAGCATGATATGTTTGCTTTCACCAGATGATACAAGCACAGAGTCACTCCCATCTGCATCTTCTGTGTCTTCTGCACCTTCTGCACCATCTACATCTGGAGAAAGCTCATCAGCTGCAGGCATTACAGAGACCACTGGAAGAAGCACAACAGCCAGCAAGTCCTCTGGAAGTAAGATTCATCATGTTTTTATCAGGTTGTTGCTAAATCATTAGTAGAGTATTCACATAGCTAACCCATCCATTACTATTTTTGTATTCTGTTATTACTGTACTGTACTGTATTACTGCTAAGTTTTTACTTATACTCATGTCTACCCTCCAAGCCAAACTGATTATTTTTTTAATTGTGATACAATGGCCAAACACTTTCTCTTTCTTACAGCTACATCTGCCAAGAGCAGGAAAAGGAAGACCAAGATGGAAGCAACACTGGAAATCTTCACTGAAAAGATCAGCAGTGCCCTCAACAACACAGACGACACTGAGCTTCAATTGAAAATGCAATCAGCACAGCATGAGCATGAGCTCAAAATGCTCTCAATGTTCACACAGTTTCTTGCCAGATCAAATTCCCCATGTCCACCTTTCTACCAGGCACCAGTCCAGCCCTCACAGTACAACCCAAGACAACTGCCGCCTCAGCCTACCTTTTACAACTTTACTCAGCCCCCGAAATTTAGCATGGGTTCACCTCAGCCTCCACCATGTAACGAGACAACCAACCAGCCTCTATCTTTTCTGCAAGATCTGGCTCAACCTTTCAACCATCCCCCTCCAGATATACCTCACTCCTTCAGCCAGGTGTCAGCACACCCTCAAGGTCCAGCTCAGCAGCCCTTCAACCAGGCCTCAGGGCATCCACCATTCTACCGACCTCCAGATGACCAGGAAAAGTAAATCAAATCACAATATAGTGAATTGCTTTCAGTATTGTTGGTCAATCTATGCAAAGTCTATCCATCAAAAAATTTGATTTAAATGTGCTTTAGAATAAAGTTTGTATCATTATACAGGTTAATTACAGTTCAGAATATATTTGACAGTTTGATTTCAGGTTACAGTTAGAACGTTATGTAGTGTTATTAAACCGACAGAAACTTGCACTATAGCATAATCATTTTATTTTGAACATGAACATTTTCAGAGTAATTATTCAAAGTACAACATTGTAGTTAGCAGGTTTTCTTATTTTTTAGCTGAGAAAAATTCTTGTGTGGAAAATATTTTTGACGATTTTTATAGGGATTATTTGTTTACATACACCTGCACAACTAATTTTACAGGGATGCATTTCATTTTTATTTATTTTTTCAGAACAAAACTGACCATTTCATCATTAGTATTGAAAAAAAAATTGTTACTCCACACTTTCAGAATGTTATGTTTAAACATTGTCAATTAAAGTTTCTTTTGTGAATCAGCGTTGGCTGTAAAAAAACTCTGTTAGTGCCTCTCTGACTCTTGTTGGCTCAGCAGCATCTTGTGCCTCTCCTTCTGCTATCCTGATGTCCTGAAGAATAGTTTGAGCAGGTCCCTCATAGGCCTCACCATGCTTCTCACACACATTGTGGAGAGTGCAGCATGCACTTATGATGGTAGGGACAGTGGAGATGTCCACATCCAGCCGTTTCCCAAGGCATCTCCACCGCCCCTTCAATCGGCCGAATGCACATTCCACAGTCACCCTGGCTTTGCTGTGTCGCTCGTTAAAGTACCGTTGCTGCTCTGTGAGGTTTCCTGTGTCAGCGTACCCTTTAATAAGCCAGCTCCGCATGGGGTACGCCGGGTCACCAAGTAGCATGATCGGTACTTGGACACCGTTGATCTCCACTGTGTCCTTAGGCAATGGAAAATAAGAGAAGTTTAATTTATTACATGTTATAATATGTTTCTCTAAACATTTTAATCTCCTTTATACTAAAATGGTACTGTTTCCAAATAGGATTTGTGTGTGTACATGATTGTGATAGAACAACTTACTGGTGGAAAAAGCTCCCCTCTCTCTGCCCATGCAAAGACACAGGAATTCCTAAGAACCCTGGCGTCATGGACACTTCCAGGCCATCCCGTGTAGATGTTGGTGAAACTGTTATGGGGACATGTGATGTGTTATTTTATAATTTTGTCCATGTAAAGCATTATGAAAAGGAACACAAATCAGTTATTATTGTACTGTGAAACATTTAAATATAGGCTAAGTTTGAAATGATCAGTAGGGGATTGCAAAACAAAACAGACAGATGGTTACTGTAAACACAAAGGGGCTATCATATTTTAATATCAACAAGCCATACTATGGCAAACCGTTTTAACATTTAATAATTTAAACCTACTAGTCTAAATTTTAATGCCACTATAAGTACTTATTTTTTAGATACTAGTAGCCTATCTATTCCATTAAGTACTAGTACGTATTTATTTAGCTAATGAATAAGTACTAGTACTTAATGGAATAGATATTAGTATCTAAAAATTATGTGTTATCAAGAAAATAGAGACTAGTAGGATTAAATTATATAATGGCCATAGCCATACCACATAATTGTATCACAATGCAGCATTATTTAACTATTTTATAAACCTAAATCAGACTTTTCACTCAATGACGGCTAGCAGTATAGTAAAGTAAGAAAAAATTCCAGAAGCGATTATTTCATAATTATAGCAGGCTTACCAGAACTGATGATCTACAACTCCCTGTAGAAGGACAGAATGCCATCCTTTGCGATTGAAGTAGTCGACGTGATTTTCTTCTGGGGCAATGATGGGGATATGACTCCCGTCAATTGCTCCAGCGCACTGTGGAAAACCACACCTCATTTGAAAGCCTCGTACGACCTCCTGGAGCGCATCTCCTTCGGGCAGTTGTATGAACTCGGGCATGAGGACTTGGCGCACTGCCTTGCAAAATTCGTGCACAATCGCGCACACAGAAGACCTAGCAATGCCAAACAGGTTACCCATCGTGCGGTAACTGACCCCCGTTGCCAGCCAATACAGCCCAACTCCTACACGTTTCCGCACGGAGATGGGTCGCCTAAATTGAGTGTCCTGTCGTAGGAGTCTTGAGGAGAGGCGCTGACAAAGATAATCAAAAGTTGCCCTCGACATCCTAAAGTTTTCAAAAAACATCGTCTCAGTGAAACTATTAACATCACATTCCCACCACTCCTGGCTTCGTCTACGCATCCACACAGACCTCTGTATTGAATTTGCAGCCATAAACCCGCAAAAGGCCAAAATAGCCAATTTTGCTTTCTTTCTCTTCGTTCTTCTCCTCCTCAGCATCTGCTCATTAATTTTACGGCTTCCATTACACAGACATTTCGAAATAAAAGCCAAAATGCTTACTTCCTCCATAACCACACGACCATTAGTGCAACAGCGAGCTGCGTATGATGTCATTGTTATTGTCATTTTGCGCATGCGGGTTAGTTTGAAACCTCAAACAGTTCACACTGCAATCAGATATAGGTCACATTTTAAAAGGTAATGTGAACAGCCAATCAAAAAATCGGATCTGAGCAAAAAATCAGAATTGAGCATTAAGACTTGCGGTGTGAACGGGGCCTATGTGGTCCTGAATCAGACCCAGATCTGATTTTTTTCAATGCGGCCGCAGTGTGAACAATCAAGGCGGATTTGATGTGACTTTTACGTTAATCTACGTCGACATTTGTCACAATTATGCGCCGACGAAGCCCTAGACACAACAGACACAGACAGTAGCCTAACATTAAAAACTTGACTAGATATGGAGAACAGTGATGAAGCGAGTCAATGAGAGTGAGGTGTTAGATCTAAGTAGTATATGGGGAGATACTTCAATTCAAGCTAGAAGGACCTACCGTAACCGCTCCGTTTTTGAAAAAATTGCACACGAAATGGAAGAACGGGGACACAGGAGAACAGCGTCTCAGTGAAACTATTCACGTCATATTCCCACCACTCCTGGCTTCGTCTACGCATCCACACAGATCTCTGTAGTGAATTTGCAACCATAAACCCGCAAAAGTTTCCATTACACAAACATTATGAAATAAATGCGAATATGCTTACTTCCTCCATAACCTCCCGAACTTTAGTGCAACCGCGTGCTGCGTCTGATGTCATTGTTATTGTTCTTTTGCGCATGCCGGTTAGTTTGAAACCTCAAACAGTTCACACTGCAATCAGATATAGGTCACATTTTAAAAGGTAATGTGAACAGCCAATCAAAAAATCGGATCTGAGCAAAAAATCAGAATTGAGCATTAGGACTTGCGGTGTGAACGGGGCCTATGACTCCTCACAGACACGGACCGATCATGTAATTCCAAAACTGATATGAATGATTGTTTCAATGACCGGACTGCTCCAGTTCTCATGAACAATGTCTGAACAATGTCAAAAAATAAAAAAATATTTTTTTTTGTATGGTTTCCATAGATCAGGGGTGTCCAAACTTAGTCTTGGAGGGCCACTGTCCTGCAGAGTTCAGCTCCAACTTGCTTTAATGCTTCAACATACCTGCCTGGAAGTTTCTAGTATGGTAACTCCTTAAATAGCTGGTTCTGGTGTGTTTGATTGGGGTTGAAGCTGAACTCTGCAGGACAGTGGCCCTCTAGGAGCAGGATTGGACACCACTGCCATAGATGATAGAAACAAATGTTCTTTAGAATGATGAGTACCTGATAATTATGATGATTACCTGATAATACAGATTTTTTTTTTTTTTTTTTTTAAATCCCAGACTGTAATTGTGAAATTGCTAAAACATGGCCCAACAGGCTACAGTTGGAGGTCTATTTTTTTAGCATTTCAAATATTCTTATAAACTCTTCTGATTGAGCATCTGTAAGGGGTGTTTCTAGTGTTGCTATCACTCAAAAAGTTCCATCTTGAGTGACTTGAGTACTCCCATCATAATTCTGCTTAGTAAGTGTGAGCTTTCTTGAATCTGGGACAGTGAGAGTGTAACGGCAGGCTCCAATACTCAAACATGTCTACCTCTAGAATGAAGTAGGAATGAGTAGGGTAAAGTAGGCTTTCATATTCTCAAATGCTCTGTTTGTGGAATGTTCATAGCATGTCCACTCGTGTTGTTGAGTTGGTATGGAAAATTGGATGATTGTGCATGATCTCTGCAAACAATTTCAGCCTGCAGTGTGTAATTCAATCCTGATACTTGTCATTTTGGTCGCATTGAGCAACAATGGCTCTAATAAGGAAATACTCAACAGCCATTGCCTTTCCATGCTTTCGTTTAAGAAATTTAAACAACTTTATTGATTCCTCATTACATGCTGGATATATCATCATATTTGCTATGTTTAATTTACATACTATAAATAAAGACAGCAAAGATCCCTCCAAAAGACTGAAATGTTTATTCTGGTGCCTTTTTAAAATATGGATCAACTTTCTGTCAAGTTCAACCAATATAAAAATGCACATTAAACAAATTACATGGTTGTTTTATTGTTTTCAGTGCATGATATCTCATCTGTGAGGACAACTTTTCTGCCAGTGCCACGTCTCAAACAGTGCCTTTGTTATTGAGTTGTTTGGTTTGTCCTTTTGTAAGAATGACTAACTTATTGATTTTCAACAATGTTATCATGAGGGCACTGAGATAAGTGATGTTGAAGCTAAAGAGGGAAATCTGACAGCAATTTAGATCAATTTAAACCTTAAAAAGTGGAAAACCATAAAATCAGAGGTTTTTAGATACAGATATTTAGTTGTCCTTCTATTAACACATTGTAACCTTCACAGAGCCAGCATCCATTCCACAGCTGCCTGTGACAAAAGATCAATGTACAGCAAAGAGGATGAGAAAAGACGACCCTTCCCCTCACCCACAAGAACATAAAGACTGAAGAAAAAAATCCTGCCTTGTACCCATTTACTTTCTTTTTCTGTGGGCACGTGTGAAGATGATTGGAAATCTGGACTTCCCACATGTGCAGGAAGATAAGAGACTGTGTCTACTCTTCTCTTTTACAGATTATAGGCCCAATTATGAAAGAGAGAGATACAGAATGGACATCATCTGCATATAAATGGAATGAAGAACCTAAAGGATCCGGTATCGCAGGCCTGTAATGGATATGATCCCATCGCTGCAGTCTAATGGGAGAGATACTTACAGTAGTATACAACAATACAATTTGTAAAAAAGGAAGAGGTGTTTAAGGGTCTCAAAGACTTCAGAACACTTTGCTAACCTAGTATAGAAAGGATCTAAATGACCACATATAATTCTGGGTAATACAAACTTCTGTCCGACCTTCTGACCGTTCACTGATAAGAAACCCTAAAGAAAACTTTTTTTTTATCACCAATACAACAGTTATTATTCAACAGTTCAACAGTTATTTCCTCTCTTTGTTCACACAAAGATGAAATAAAACATGGCCAATTCAAAATTATCTTAAAGGTGCAAAACGCAGGTTTCTGAGTTTTTGCAGAACTACGCCCCCTCTGGCGACAAGCGAAACTGCAACCAGAGTTCTGCACGCTCATAGACCACACGCACACGCACGCATGCACGAGCACGAGCTGTTCATAACTAAAGGAGCATCTGCCGCACAGATCTTTGGTGTACAGCCAAAATGTCTTCAGAGGTAATAAAGTTATAAATCTGCAAGTCATTTCAAATATATGGAAGGAAAGACATTTGAGTAAATTACTCTTATGTGTGAGGGGAAAACGGGGGTAGTAGAAAACTTTGTTTATGTGTTTACTGTATCCACCTATGATTATATTGTTATGAAAACATGTTCATGAACAATATAATTGATTACTTCACAATAGTTCAAAATAATAATCATACCGTACACGGTTGGTCAACAACGTTCAATCAAATGTCTCAAGGTAATAAACAATCAAATGTCACCATGACGTTTTCATAAAAGCCAAACAGGCTAATCCGCCGAAGACTTGCGGGGTTCAGCCTCTGAAGAAAGGTATTGTTTTACATAGAGTATAATGCATTGTTTCCCCCACATACTACATACAAAATGTACCACATTCACGGGAACAATTTACTATTTTTACCGAAAAAGACAATATAGCCAATGCAATGGCGTTGGTGGTCAATGACATGAACACCTTAGCATGTTAGCAATGGACACAAGGCTAACGTTATCGGCAGGCCATGCACAAAAACATAGTTAGCATCTTTTATTGGATATGTTTTATGTTTCATGTTGTACTATTCTTCCGAACACAATTCCTAGTTTATGAAACTGTTCACTAACAATGGTAGTAAAATCAATTCTGATTGTACATGTATCTAGCTTACGCTAAAGCATTACACATTTTACACATCATCATTTGTTGTCATACATAGATTGGCCGTATCAAACATTAGAGACTGGGCTATATCTTACCGTTTTATCAAGAAAAAAAGCCAACTGAGGATCCCGTTTGAGACCAAGAGCAGACTGAAGATCTCTCCATTTGTTGAATGCCTTCCCGAGGTTGACTCTCGTCTTACTCCGACGCTTGTCTGACTCCAATTTGGCCCTTTTGGTGGCACTAGACAACATTTTTCTTTTTTTTAACTTTACGTGGAGTTTGCGTTGGGGTTTGGAATGGACTACAAGCCGGTCTCTTTGAATCCATCTTCTATTTTTGACACACGAGTTGTCCGCTGATGCGGAGAATGGCGGCGCTGGCGAATACACAAACTTGCAAGACAGCCTGGTGAGCGTGAACGCGCATGACGTCACGCCCAGTCTCAAATTCGAGCCCGAATCCCTCCTTTATATTTTACTGTACAGGATTATAGAAGCAATCTCAGTGAGCAGAGAAGGGCTCAATCAGCCCATCAGGCAGTTCTTTAAGCATGTATAGGAAGAAAAACAGGTATTTTTAACATGAAAAGTTGCGCAATGCACCTTTAAGTTTTAGTTTGTTTAAATTACATACTGTCACGATGTTTCATGTTACTTCTTCTTCTTCTTTAAATTTTATGGCGGTTGGCAACTTACTTTTATAGTGCATTACCGCCACCTGCAGGACTGGGGTGTGGAACTGGAGTCTACCTTTCCAAAAAAAACAAAAAAAAACCTCACCTAAATTCTTTTAATTAGTCCTGTATTCCTCAGGAAGCTACATTTAAACATATTTCACTTGAGCTTCTTTGTAGGATGTCTTCTAAATTTATCTTTCTCAACTGTTTTCTTTGCAATTGTGAACTTATTCTTTGTCTTTCTTCCTGATATTTAGGACATTGTAGTATAACAGACTACAGACTCTGGACTATCACAGAATTCACAATTGCCATCAGCATGCTTCTTCATTATTACCAAAGTAAGTTTTATTTAATCTTGTGTGTCCATACCTCATTCTTGACAACACATCCTCCTCCTCCTTACTTCTGTTCATATTTCTACTCTTTCCCACTTTATTCTGGATATTATAAAACTGTCTTCCAGTCTGCTCATTGTCCCATAATATTTGCCATTTACCCTTAACAATGTTTTTAACCATACTCTTAATTTCTGCTTTGCTATAATTAACCTCAATATCTACATTGGAATTTCCAGCTGCTTGCTTAGCACATTTATCTGCCAACTCATGTCCTATGACTCCTATGTGAGCTGGTACCCATATAAGAGTTATCTCGACCCCTGACTGGCTAAACCGACCGTCTGCTAGCGGCCTCAAGTCACCAAGGTCAGATAAATCCCATCACATAGAGCCTCTTTCACCTAGATATCATCATATAGAGACTGTGTCTGTTCCCTGAATTTGGAAATCCAAAAAACGTCAGGTTAAAAACTGAATTGATGTTCAACAAATAAAAAACAGATATAATACAGATGAGCAAATGATAAAGCTTGGGTTGCTGAATATTCGATCCCTTACTTCAAAATCTCTCATAGTTAATGATATGATTTCAGATTATAATCTTTATATGCTGTGTTTGACAGAAACCTGGCTAAAACCAAACGATTACATTATTTTAAATGAGTCAACCCCACAAGATTACAGTTATAAACATGAACCTCGTCTGAAAGGCAAAGGGGGAGGTGTTGCTGTAATTTATAGTAATATTTTCAAAACCACTAAGAAATCTAGTTTTAAATATACTTCTTTTGAAGTATTGGTGCTTAATGTAAAAATAGATAGTGTAAACGGTAAATCACATTTGAGAATTATGCTGGCTACTGTATACAGGCCACCAGGGCACCATAAAGATTTTATCAAAGAATTTGCGGACTTTCTATCAAAATTAGTATTGGCTGCCGATAAAGTGCTAATTGTTGGTGATTTTAATATACATGTAGATAATGAAAAAGATGAATTGGGATTGGCATTTAAAGACATTGTAAACTCAATTGGAGTTAGACAACACATGTCAGGACCTACTCATTGTCGTAATCATACTCTAGATCTAATACTATCACATGGAATAGATGTTGATACCGTTGAAATTCTGCAGCAGAGCGATGACATCTCAGATCATTATCTAGTCTCATGTAAATTACATTTAGCCAAGGCTGCAAAGCCGACTCCGTGTTATAAATACGTTAGACCTATAACTTCTGCCACTAAAGATTGCTTTATCAATAATCTTCCTAATCAGTTTCATCATCTCAGCATCCCGGATAGCTTACAAGAACTTGATATTGCAACAGAAATATTCTCTCTTTTCCAGCACTTTAGACACAGTTGCTCCGTTGCTCTTAAAGAAGATTAAAGAAAATAGTCCAAAGCCGTGGTACAGCGAGCACACCCGGGCCCTTAAGAGAGCAGCCAGAAAAATGGAGCGCAACTGGAAGAAAACTAAACTAGAGGTATTTCGGATTTCATGGAAGGAAAGCTCGATTGCTTACAGAGAGGCCTTAAAAGCTGCTAGATCTGCTTATTTTTCAACCCTATTAGAAGAAAATAAACATAATCCAAGGTATTTATTTGAAACAGTGGCTAAACTAACAAAAAAGAAAGCTTCAAGCTCAGAAGGGTCCAAGCAACACAGCAGTGATGACTTTATGAACTTCTTCACTTATAAGATTGACAATATCAGGGACAAAATTATAACTATGCAACCGTCTACTACAGTATCGCATCAGGGAGTGCATTGTAGTCTCCCTGAGGAAAAATTTGATTCATTTGTTGCTATAGGAGAGGAAGAATTCTGCAAACTCGTTAATTCATCTAAATCGACAACTTGTGTGTTAGATCCTATACCGACTAAGCTACTGAAAGAGATGTTTCCAGAGGTCATATATCCTCTTCTTAATATCATTAATTCATCTTTGTCTCTAGGATACGTACCAAAAACCTTTAAACTGGCTATGATAAAACCGCTTGTTAAAAAACCACAACTTGATCCTACAGAATTAGTCAATTACAGGCCGATCTCAAATCGGCCTTTTCTGTCAAAGATATTAGAAAAAGCAGTATCTTCACAACTAGGACTGTTGCTGTTCACTCTGTACATGCTACCATTAGGAGATATCATTAGGAAACATGGAGTTAGCTTTCACTGTTATGCCGATGATACTCAGCTGGATATTTCTTCAAAACCTAACGAAACTTACCAATTCACAAAATTAACGGAATGCATAGCTGATATAAAAAATTTGATGACTAGTAATTTCCTACTACTAAATTCTGAAAAAACAGAGATTCTAATTATTGGACAAAAAACTTCCACACGTAATAACCTAGAATACCGTCTAACACTTGATGGCTGCTCTGTTAAGTCTTCGTCGTCGGTTAGGAACCCATTTTTAAATAATATTATTTTTCTTTACCTCATCTCAGTCTTCAGTGCATAGACTGCTCACAATCTCAGTGGTGAGGTCACTGTATGTCCTCTGGCGTAGGTCAGGGTCCATGTGAGACAGGGACTTGAACCTCGGATCCAGGGGAGTAGATCTGTGAAGGTAGTCCTGTAGAGTAGGGGGTGAAGTGTATCTGGGCTTCAGGTCCTCTCTAATGGCAGTCTTGACATCTCGAGTGATGTTGCTGTCTTCCACACTTGGAGCCATGGATTGTAGAATCCTTGTTTTCAGCGGCAGGATCATTGACACAGATGGTTTAACTGTCTCTTTTCCAGCACTTTAGACGCAGTTGCTCCGTTGCGCTTAAAGAAGATTAAAGAAAATAGCCCAACGCCGTGGTACAGCGAGCACACCCGGGCCCTTAAGAGAGCAGCCAGAAAAATGGAGCGCAACTGGAAGAAAACTAAACTAGAGGTATTTCGGATTTCGTGGAAAGAGAGCTCGATTGCTTACAGAGAGGCTTTAAAAGCTGCTAGATCTGCTTATTTTTCAAACCTATTAGAAGAAAATAAACATGATCCAAGGTATTTATTTGAAACAGTGGCTAAACTAACGAAAAAGAAACCTTCAAGATCAGAAGTGTCCAAGCAACACAGCAGTGATGACTTTATGAACTTCTTCACTTATAAGATTGATAATATCAGGGACAAAATTATAACTATGCAACCGTCTACCACAGTATCGCATCAGGAAGTGCATTGTAGTCTCCCTGAGGAAAAATTTGATTCATTTGTTGCTATAGGAGAGGAAGAATTCTGCAAACTCGTTAATTCATCTAAATCGACAACTTGTATGTTAGATCCTATACCGACTAAGCTACTGAAAGAGATGTTTCCAGAGGTCATATATCCTCTTCTTAATATCATTAATTCATCTTTGTCTCTAGGATACGTACCAAAAACCTTTACACTGGCTATGATAAAACCGCTTGTTAAAAAACCACAACTTGATCCTACAGAATTAGTCAATTACAGGCCGATCTCGAATCTGCCTTTTCTGTCAAAGATATTAGAAAAAGCAATATCTTCACAACTGTGTTCCTTTCTAGAAAGAAATGATATCTGCGAGGATTTTCAGTCCGGATTTAGACCGTACCATAGTACTGAGACCGCTCTCATTAGTCACAAATGATTTGCTCTTATCATCCGATCGTGGTTGTATCTCTCTATTAGTGTTACTCGATCTTAGTGCTGCATTTGACACAATTGACCACAACATTCTTTTAAATAGACTAGAAAACTATGTGGGCATTAGTGGAATTGCACTAGCATGGTTTAAATCACACTTAACTGACCGTTATCAGTTTGTAGCAGTAAATGAAGAGATGTCTTATCGATCACAAGTTCAGTATGGCGTACCACAAGGCTCAGTACTAGGACCGCTGCTGTTCACTCTGTACATGCTACCATTAGGAGATATCATTAGGAAACATGGAGTTAGCTTTCACTGTTATGCCGATGATACTCAGCTGTATATTTCTTCAAAACCCAATGAAACTTACCAATTCACAAAATTAACGGAATGCATAGCTGATATAAAAAATTGGATGACTAGTAATTTCCTACTACTAAATTCTGAAAAGACAGAGATTCTAATTATTGGACAAAAAACTTCCACACGCAATAACCCAGAATACTGTCTAACACTTGATGGCTGCTCTGTCAAGTCTTCGTCGTCGGTTAGGAACCTGGGTGTGCTCTTTGATACCAACCTTTCTTTTGAAAGCCACGTGTCTAGTATCTGTAAAAGTGCATTTTTCCATCTTAAAAATATATCTAAAATACGCCATATGCTCTCATTGGGAAATGCGGAACAATATGTCCATGCGTTCATGACCTCAAGGCTAGATCATTGTAATGCTCTACTGGGTGGTTGCCCTGCACGCTTAATAAATAAACTACAGCTAGTTCAAAACGCCGCAGCTCAAGTTCTTACCAGAACCAGGAAATATGACCATATTAGCCCGGTTCTGTCAACACTGCATTGGCTCCCTATTAAACATCGTATACATTTTAAAATATTGTTGATTACCTACAAAGCACTAAATGGTCTAGCTCCGCAGTATTGAGCGAGCTCTTAACGTATTATAGTCCTTCACGTCTATTGCGATCTCAAAATTCCGGCCAGTTGATAATACCTAGAATATCTAAATCGACTGCAGGCGGTAGATCCTTTTCCTATTTAGCACCAAAACTTTGGAACAGTCTTCCTACCATTGTCCGGGAAGCAGACACACTCTGTCAGTTCAAAGCTAGACTAAAAATACATCTCTTTGACCTAGCATACACATAACACACTATAGACTTCTATAAATTCAATGTTAGGCTGCATAGATTAGGTCAGCCGGAACTGGGAACACTTCCCTTAAATCTTGATGTACTCGCTACATCATAAGAAGAATGGCATCTACGCTAATATCAGTGTCTTTGTTTATCCCGAGGTTTTCCCGCAGCCTGCCGGATCTAGGCCGTGTCCAGATCTGACGAAGGAGATCCGCCTGGACCCGATGACAATGCAGTGCTGAAGTGTCCACTATCCCCTCCCTATGGAGGATCCCTTTCCCACTCTACAGATGAAGCGTTGTGAATTCTGGCTCGCGTACCCCGAAGTGATAAAATAAAACAAAATTCTGTATCAAAATTTATAGGCAAGAAAAGTAGTTTGTTTAGGCTGGGTTGTATGAATTATAAACCTGCGCACATATTTTAAAAAGCACATAACTATAGAATCAATTCTGAATGAGCATGTGAACGCCGTCAGCGTTAATCACAGGTTCGCGTTTAAAAGTCTGATCATTTCGACGGAGGTGAATCAATCAAAGTTAACTTTAGCTGGAAATAACATTATTCAAGAACCGCTATAATGCCAAAACAATCTGTTACCTTAAATTATATGTTTGTCTCTGTAAAGCTGCTTTGAAACAATCCATTGTTAAAAGCGCTATATAAATGAAGATGACTTGACTTGACTTGATGGTGAAGTTTCAGTGCTCAGCAGAGATGTAACAGTTTTGAGGGGTTTAAGCACCTGGAGGACCTCTTCTGCCACTCTCACATCATCATCAGACAGGGGGATCATGCCTTTGACATTTTTCTTCAGGGTCTTGTCGGTCAATGCAGAGTATATAGCTGCCTGCTGCTCCAGATAACGCTCCAACATATTATAAGTGGAGTTCGTTGGGACATCATGTATGAGCTTATGAGTAGGCAGCTTTAGCATTTCTTGCTTTGTCTTAAGCACATGAGCAGCTGTTGTGCTTCGGTGGAAGTAGGAAACCACCGTCCTGATCCTCCCAAGGAGACGGTCCATCCTATTGACTGAGATTCCCTTCTGTGATGCCAAATTCACTACATGTGCAAAGCACCCTATCTGTGGGCCCAGTCCTGCCTCATTCACTGCATTTATTTGATTTTTGGCATTATCAGTTGTGACTGGGATATTAGTACTGGGCCTCTTTATCTTCCATTCCTCCACTGCTTGTGTCAGTACCTGCGCAAGATGAGTGCCTGTGTGACTGTCGTAGAGGGGGCGTGTCTGTAGCACCGGACTTCTCATCTCCTAGTCTGCTGTGATGAAGTGAGCGGTTATCGTCACATAGCTCTCCGTTCCCCTGGACGTCCACCCGTCTGTCGTGAGCGTAACAGAGGATGCTCGGGATAGTTCATCCACAACTTTTTTCTTCTCCTGCTCATAAAGATCTGGCACAATCTTTTCGCTGAAGTGGGTGCGCGACGGGATGTCGTAACGTGCCTCAAGCACTTTCAGCATGTGTTTAAAGCCCTCGTTTTGCACAACCGAATATGGCCTCATGTCTGCAGCTATAAACACACCGATAGCATTTGTGATGGCTTTAGCCCAGTCTGATTGTGCAACAAGGGGCTGCTTAAATGCTGCGGTGATAAACGGCTGTTGAGCAGCCTTCGTTTTCACTCCTGTCAGTGAAACACCGGGGTGATGTCGCTTCAAATGCGCAGCCATGCTTGATGTGTTTCCACTGTCATATGACTTTCTTGTGCCACAGTGCCTACACACCGTCACGGTTCTATCCACTAACCTCTTTCCTTCATCATTATAATTGACAGGGAAGCCAAAATGCTCCCATACAGGGGATTTATGTGACACGGGGCGTTCAAGCTCCTCCGTTCCTCCGCTCGCCATGACCACGCTGTGTGTGGACTGAACATGTGCACAATTTTATCATAAATCAATCCGCGGATCACGTGTGTGCCGAACCGAACGAATCGCGGATCAATGATGATCCGTTGCACCACTAATGACCAACAAATGTCACAGCTGTCTTATAAAGATATAGGAACTGTGTACACTTGTGTAAAAGTTAAACATGATGGTACATGCAAGTCGATGAGCTGAATCAATGTAACTCCACAACAACTACATAAATGTGTCCACTAGGGCTGGGTACCGAGTTCGGTACTTTTTAGGTACCGACCGAATTGCCTCGGTACTACCGAGTATCGAAACATGTCTTGTTTTTCGGTACCAAATTTCGGTACCTAAGTGGTTAATCTCGTCAACGTCAGTGAAACATGCATGCAGCATGATTGGCTGTGGAGGAAAAACACTAGTTTACGCGGCTGCCCAGAGACTTGGCTTGTCGCATGTGAGGCTGTAGTGTGTGTGTTAGGGGTGGGAATTGGCAAAAATGTGACGATTCGATAGTATTGCGATATTTGGCCCACGATTCAATATTATTGCGATTCTTAACATATTGCGATACAGCAAGTATTGCGATTCGATTCTACAATATATTGCGATTCATGCCCCCCATATTATTCAAAGGCATTACAAAAAATAGAGGAAAATAAGACTCAACTCACTTCAAATGTCACATTTAATTCTGTGAACATTATCTTCTACACATTAACTGAACTGCAAAAACTTTTATATATAATTCCACAAAATCAGCTTATTGAATGGCACAGCTTTTTAAATATCTAAATGTACACTCTTAAAATCAGTCAATCAAGCATTATATTATGATAATCAAGCATTAGCCTATTTAATTATAGAACTTCAGTAGTTAGAACTAAAACTTGATAATCATGCATGAATGCATATTTGTCATTTTAACTGAACTTAAACTGAACTGGTGGTGCTTACGATATTGTTGGTCATTCAGTGTTTCTGTAAAAAAAAAGTAAGATAATAGTAATTATTATTAATTCCATACTACTAATAATAATCTTACTACTGATAATCCTACTACTAATTCTACTAATAATAATGACAATGTACAACTATAGTCTATAAAAAAATATAATATAGGCCTACAACAAATGAGCTGCTTGGTTCATGAATGTAAATCATTTGACAGCATTCGTTTGCTCTGATTTGCTGAAATTAAAACAGGCATGGGTACCATCCAATAAGATTGCCGTTTGCGCATTAGTTCCACTTCCACCCACTACCGGAGAAACCGGCATCTCTTCTGATTGTTCTTAAAAGCTGAATAATACCAGATGAACTCAGTTATTTTGACAGGAAAATACAAACAAGAAATCGTTTACATGTAGCGCGTCTATTTTGCGTGGTATAATGTAACGTTAACTCTCTCACTCTCTTTGCGTGCGTGAGAGAAACGTGCCGGCGAGTCGCACGCCTTCACACTAGAGTACGGTGCTGGGTCACACCATAAAGTTAGCCCGTCTGGTCACACACAGAATGATCGCTTGACGGAGTCACGGAGAGCGAAAGTCTCAAGCGCTCAGTCAGGGTTCAGCGAGTGGAAATATATCTATGCTAAACTTACACTTGGCATCTACATTTTCATTTGAATTTCCAGTTGAATGCACGACAACAAAGCACCGCAACAAGTGCTTCCTTGTGGATGTAATACGCGAATGTAAACTATCAGAGTAAACTCCGAGAAAACCCGGAAGTAAAACAGATAATTTTATAATTAAATATTGCGATACTTTGCGCTACTGTATCGATATAATTGCGGGCGCAAAATATCGCGATACTGAACAGAATCGATTTTTTCCCCACCTCTAGTGTGTGTGTGTGTGTGTGTGTTTGCCAGAAGCACGCGATGCAATATTTTCGACAAGATAATTGCTGCCAAGACCGGTAACACGGTAAATCTGATAAGGCAAAGCGGTGTGTCATACAAAGCGCACCGAACGCGAATAGAGCGTCAAATAGGCGTCTATCGCGTCTAGTTAGACGCTTCAATCTTCCGCTCGAGTTCAAAACGCGTCGCCCAATTCGCATCATTCGCGACGCCCGGCGCGAATGATGCGTCTATCCCCGTCTTTGACTTTGTATCTAATCTACTAGCGCAAATAATTAAATTCGCGTTCGGTGTGAACAGTGAACACACCATTAGTAAACACTTGTTCATTAATAAACAATTAAAATATCTCCTTGCTGCTGTTTCCCGACACATCCATAATCATTAGGCTACTTTTGCCAGTGCTTTGCGGCAAGCTTGATGTGTGCGGAGCGCGAGGCATATATCCCGCCCCCCAGTAGCCTATATTTAATTTAATTCACATTTATTTGTATAGCATTTTTCACAATACATATCGTTTCAAAGCAGCTTTACAGAAAATGAATGTGTCTAAATTACAATTTAGAGTGATCTGTTATCAGAGGTGACAGTGTAATGCATTTCTATTAATTTTCATTCAATTTCATTGTTAAACAATGCATTAAGTTAAGGAAGAAACAATGAGCTCATTGAAGTAAAGAATACATGTTAAATGATTAGGAAACATAGAAAACTTCAGCATTGGTGCTTTTTTACATACTCAAAATATGAGTGTAAAAAAGTCAACAAACTGAACAAAAAAAAAAAAATTAGGTAATGTTATATTGTTAAACAAAATTGGTATCGAAAAAAGTATCGTTCAGGAACCGGTATCGAAGTCAAGGTATCGGTATCGGTATCGGTATCGAACATTTTGTTACGATACCCAGCCCTAGTGTCCACTAACCATTCAGAAACGTCCACGTGCGTCTAATAGTTGAACCTCTTCCTGAGTTTCTCCGTAAGGATGCACTCGCTACTGGTTATTTTAGAGATTTTGGATGAGTGAGATTTTCTTGTTGTCTGAGGATCTGAAGCTCGTGTATAGGCTCCGCCCTCTTCTGAACGGAGACGGAGCAGCAGCTCATTTGCATTTAAAGGGACACACACAAAAACGGCGCATTTTTGCTCACACCCCTAGACTGTAAATAGATATGGACGTAGTGTTCGTGACGTCACCCATAGGCTTCTGAAGAACATTTTTGAGGCCTAAAGTGGGCGGAGCCGGCCGGCGCCATCTTGGCAGCACGTCACTCCCGGATAACAGAACATGGGCAAAGAGGCGGGGCGTGGGTGGAGCTGAGGAGCTGGTGCTAAACCACGCCCGCCTATCTCCACGTGATGGAGTTAGCTCAGGCTAACGAGCTAATGCTATATGCTACTGGCAGTACCGTTAAATGCTGTGCCAAGTGTGCGACCATACAGGGCTTCGCGCTAAAGTGACAGCTGACTTGATGATGCACAGTCATCATCAGCCATGATGTTTTTGCCCTCAGAAATACCAATAATTAAAAGACATAGCTAAAAGTGAGACTTTGTGTGTTGTGATGCTGTATTATTCTGCTAGTTGAAAATGTATAATGCAGTAACTATTGATCTGCGCGCGCGTGTGTTTGACAGTGATTTATGCGAATATATGTCAGTCAGCGCCACATCGCAAGTCAAGTTCGTAGAGAGCTTTATTCAGTCCATTTTAAATTTTGAGGGCCACCTATGAAATGGGTCGCCTATGAAATGGCCGGCTATGAAATGGGTCAAACCATAGATATTACCTAAGAAGTTCAAGTAAATGCACTAAAAATACGCTTATTCAAGGATGTGCATGTAATTGCATAGACTGAGAGAACGCACTGACACTTGCAGGATTTCATCTGATGGTACTTTTTATTTTACTCTAAAAAGTTAAATAAGCATATAGTCTGTTCCATGAGAACAACGGTCCCGCAGAACGAGTGTGGCCTATAGACGTTTTTAAATCTGAAAACTCCAAAAAGCAACAAAATTATCAGACATCCATGAGCGCATGTTCACAGAGGAAAACAACTGTAAAACAACTGGGGTTGTTCTCTCAATACTCGACGCTGTGGAATCCAATGGCGTGGGCAAAGGTATAATTCGTGTATTAAACTGTATAAAATAATCCAGAAAAAAACACAAACACTGCAGAGATGCCAAGTTCAGCAGCTGGAACTAGCTGAGGTGACGTGACGCTAACAGACAGCAGACAAACGGCTAGTCAGCGCAATCCACGTGTCACTCAAGTGGCCACGCCCTTAATTATGCAGAACTTTAAGGCTTAATATAATTTAAACGGATGAGTTATAAAAAAATTCACCCCCCTCAGAGTTACCATGAAGGGCAAAATTAGCTATAGACCAAAAGCATTTTTTGTTTCAGGCTGTAAACATTTTTTTTTCTGCTGTTAAATTGGGCATTTTAACATGGGGGATATATGGAATAGACTCCCTTTTGGAGCCTGTCTCTAGTGGCCAGGCGATGAATTGCAGTTTAAGTCGATTCTGTGTTGGCTTCACAAGAGAGACTGGAAGGTTGCCGCTCGCTCACACCCAGAAAGGGGAAAATTTGACAAGCTATAATAAATGATCTAGGGTATTTTGAGCTGAAATTTCACAGACACATTCTGGGGACAACATTGATTTATATTAAATCTTGTGAAAAGGGACGTAATATGTCACCTTTAATAGGACAAAGGTTAAAAAGCCTGTATAAAGTGGCGTTTTGTGCAGTCTGACCCTCAACCTAAAATTACTTTTTTATAAATACTATTAAGATAAGATGTATGGTCAGATGTATTTCTAATCTTATGCGGAGCCTCCTGTCCCTCTCACCTCTGAAAAGACACGCACAGGCACTATTTATAAAAAGAGGGGAAAAAAGACATTAAAATTACTTTCTCTAACTTGTTTCTCTAATGAGTCATTTAATCAGCTTAGAAATAATGCAAACAGCACATTACAGTGGGTCAACTGAACTTGTTCATCTCGAAAGCCAATATGTCTACAGACCATGATTGTGTCTTTTGCAAACTAGTCCGTGTCACATTAACCGAAGTTGTGCACTCTGCCTCTATTCTAACTTAATGTTGTTTCCCTTGCTTTTGTCATTTCCATGCTTCATTAGCATAATGTGGAAAGGATGTTTGATGACTCCCTAATGACAGGAAGATACCCTTATAGCACACATTTACATATTAACAAGCTTTTACCTATAATGGCAACTGAAATGGAAAAGCGCGGTGCTAACCGTACTTATGAAGTGGATATACCTTGATCTCTGCATCTTTCTACCATATTAAAACCAGTTTGTGGATAGTTAATCAGAGAAGAGACTGCTCTCTTAAAACTTTAGTGAGGGTTATAAAGTGATTGAGCAAAATGGAATAATGATGCACACTCTGGTAAATGGCTTCTGAAAGTCTAAACGTAGTGTAGGTCATAAAAACAACTGATAGAAATCCATGATGCAACAGAAAAGTGCTATGACCCCTTTAACTTCTAAACCTTGTAAATTCACTTCACTGCCTTACAGCATTTCTGTTGGCTGAGTGCTGTGATTTTGCAGGTTATAACTGACTTTTTGCATTTAATGGCATTAACCTTCAGCCGTATGACATATAATGAAAGATCTCACACCAGCAACCTGTTTTCAAATGGAAACTCTTGCTTCTACACTTTCTAGTGAACACTTGCAGATGTTTCTAATAGAGTGTGCTGTTTCATTTTATTGTTGGTATTCTTATGCTATAGAATACACGCCGTCGGTGTATGAGTGAATGAATGTGAGGCAATATGTAAAGCGCTTTGATGGCCATGGGTCTGTTGAAAGCGCTATCTAAATGCAGTCCATTATAGAAATTTACATTTAATTTGGAGTGAAGAAAGTGTTTTGCTGCTGCTAAACATTGTGCTCTTAAAAGGTTGGTCGGTACCAATTCTCACTATTAACTGCTTATTAGCATGCATATTACTAGGATATTGGCTGTACTTAGAAAGT
Organism: Tiaroga cobitis; assembly: GCA_030578255.1. NCBI lineage: Eukaryota > Metazoa > Chordata > Actinopteri > Cypriniformes > Leuciscidae > Tiaroga > Tiaroga cobitis. The sequence goes on from CM060606.1 coordinate 6,465,347, forward strand.
TCATATTAATGGCTTTATCTAAACTTACAATTGAAAGTAATCTTTTTTCTGATTCAACATGTGTTACAATTTGCATAATAACAGGCCCGTCTGAGCTAGTGAGTTCAGTTTCCTGAAATATTTTGTAGGATGTCATGTGGCGATGGGTGCGATGTGCTAAATTTATAAGCATTTGGGTTATTGTTGAAGGACGAACACCTCTGAAGGACAAGAATAACTCAAAGACAAGTAGGAGAGCTGCAGCATAGCATGTCAAATACATAAAGTTCCTTGGTCTCACCTAATTTTTGAATCTTGATTCAAACAAGAAACAACATCTTTGACCTCACAGCTGACATTAACATCCATCTCGGGTGATCTGATCACAAGTTGCCACCTGAGATATAATACATTAGATATCTTAAATATATCTTAAAGTAACATGTCTTAAATGTGTCTACAGTGAGCGCTTGTGATTGCACGTCATTTATTTGAGGGTCTTTCATCACAACATATTCAGCAGCCATATCACCCTGTAGCCCAAGACTGGTTGCCCACTGAAGCTAAGCAGGGCTGAGCCTGGTTAGTACCTGGATGGGAGACCTTCTGAGAAAACCAGGTTGCTGCTGGAAGAGGTGTTAGTGAGGCCAGCAGGGGTTGCTCACCCTGTGGTCTGTGTGGGTCCTAACGCCCCAGTAAAGTGACGGGGACACTATACTGTCAAAGAGCACCGTCCTTCGGATGAGACGTTAAACCGAGGTCTTGACTCTCCGTGGAATCCAAAAATCCCAGGATGTCTTTCGAAAGAGTAGGGGTGTAAGCCCGGCATCCTGGCCAAATTTGCCCCTTGGCCTCTGTCCATCATGGCCTCCTAATCATCCCTATATACTAATTGGCTTCATCACTCTGTCTCCCCTCCACCAATAAGCTAGTGTGTGGTGAGCGTTCTGGCGCAATATGGCTGCCGTCGCATCATCCAGGTGGATGCTGCACATTGGTGGTGGTTGAGGAGATTCCCCCCTTCCATATGTGAAGCACTTTGAGGTTCCAGAAAAAGCGCTATATAAATGTAACACATATTATTATTATTATAATTATTACTATATTACTATGTTACAGTGTTGATGCATGTTTATGGCAAAGGTGCTTTTGGGAAGTTTTAGGTATGGATTTATTTGTTATGGTATTCTTTAGTTAATACTAGGTTTAAATGGGTTCTTATGATGCCTTTACACACTTTACACCAGGGGTCTCAAACTCAACTTAACTGGGGGCCGCTGGAGGTGGAGTCTGGCTCAGGCTGGGTCAAGTGTTCCACAAAAAATAGTATTCAAGTATTCCAAAAGAGGAGCACAACTGATCCAATCTTCTCAATCTTTATTATTAACGTTTCTTCTGAACTGTTCCTCTGAGTTTGAACATTCCTTTCTGTACATGATTGGTTCTTCATGAGCCGTCCTTCTGACAGTTGAAGTTCATTTTACAAACTTTCTTTTTCTTTTCCTTATAACACATCTTTGTGATACTTATATTTGCTCATGTCCTTTTTATTTCCTTTATACAACTTAATATTTTTATTTTATTTTTTTTTTTTTTATTTATTTTTTATATTATCTTTATATTTTTTTTGGAAGGCACATTTCCTTTTATTATACTTAGAAAAACAATTATTGATTTTGAAATACAAATATTTGCAGTCATGTCTGCCCGTCTTATTGAATTCGTTCTACACATGTATGTAGTGTCTCAGGCAAATTACTGACTTTGCACAAATCAAAGCAAACCTTCTTATCCACCTGTTGGACACATATTACAAGCTCAAAATGATTATTCTCACATTGTTTTAGAGCAGGGGTCTCCAACACGTCGCTCGCGAGCTCCCAGTAGCTCTGGCCTGATTGGTGGTAGCTCGCCTTGGGCCTGTTCACAAATCGCGCTCACATATTTTGCGCGCTCAAGTTCGTTATTTCAAATGTAGGCGCGCGGCAAGCGCTCATAATTGAAGCGACGCGCTCATTTTTTCCAGGCGCAGTATGTTTGTACTTCACAGTTGTCTATGACACCTATTGACAACAAACCCACCGTAAGCTGTCACGAGACTGTCTATGGTAGCCCACAAGGGATTAAAAAAAAATATAAAAAAAACGTGGCACAAGCAACGACGGCCGCACTAACATTAAACTTTAATGTGAAGTAGGGGGGCCACAAAATATGAGTTTGAGACCACTGCTTTACACACTCCTATAGCAAACACTGCCTGCTAACTGCACAGTAAAATATTCCTGGATTTTAAGATATTTAACAACAATTTCTTTAAATATAAATATTGCATTTAGAATTCAATAAATTCCCTGAAATTGATGCAGGCTAGATATTTCTCAGAACAAATTACTGTAAAAATAAATAATGCAACCATATCAGGCTGTAAATAAATAATAGGGTTTCATGTGAAGTCACGATTGTGGTGATTAGTGTCCATTTGGCTGGAAAAGTGTACTTTGCTCTTTTTTTTTTTTTTTGCTCAAGGCAGTGAAATAATGTTACTGCCAAGTATGATTATAATTCGGAAGTCTACACAGTATGGACTAATACACTGTACATTTGTGAACTATTTGAAAATATCTAGATTTCTGCATTCTGATCAAAACTTAACAAGCACATTCTGGCTTAAAGGTGCTCAAAGCGATGCTGGGTGACGTCACTTCTTGTTGATGTTCAAAGTATTGTCAAACAAAACGGAGGCTAGCTAGACCTTCCCTCCTCCTCATCCCGTCCCCTCCCTCTGTAGTTTTACTGATACTTCTTTCAAGGATGGTGTAATGTCGCCAAGTGAGATAAATGCTTTCATATTATGAAAAAAAAAAAAATGATGGAAACATTACCAGAAAAACACGATAAAACGTTTCGCCACCTGAGGTTATAACTTTAGCTCCCATACCAGGGGCTCGTTCTTCGTACGTTGCTTAAAACATCCGAGATCAAATGAGACATCCAAGATGATATCATCGTGCTAATCATGATCCGGCTAATTAGGTTCTTCGAACACTCCTGTTGTTTATGATTAGTATAGCTGGATTGAGTTATCTGAGATAATTGCGCGTGCATGCGCTGGGTTAAAAGGGGATATGTATCGATAGTAGAAACATTGATCAGCAACGCTGCTATTGGCTGCTCACCGTGTCCAAAGAGCGCGCTCAGTTTTACTCTGCAGCAGAGCAAGAGTTATTGCTTGAAGGACATGCTGAATTTGAAAACTTAATTACAAGTTTTCACCTAAAATGTGCAAAAGCCAGGAGAGAGGGCTGGCAACAAGTAGCTAATTAAGTTTGTAGTGACCATTTAGATGTTTTTATCACTCATTACAGTATATATATTTTTATTTTAATCATTTCTAAATAATTAATAACTTTGTTCATTGTAATGTCAGTCACCACCCACTACTAGAACATGGGAACAAGTAAAAGTGAAGTACTAGAATATTCTACATAATGGCAATTTGTACTATAGGCTAGGCCTACTATAATCTCTTTTAAAAAGGCACTGTTAATAAATAGTTGGTTGTTTATAAAAGCAACCAAGAAAAAGGCTGAGAAAAAAAAAAGAAAAGAAAAACAAACAGGTGGTGGTCCTGCACCCCCACATTATACCCCGGCAGAAGAGCTGGCCCTTGGGTTAAATGTGAACCGACCCGTCCTGGGTTCAGCTCTTCCTCAGACACACAGCAGGGACCAGTAGCAGCAACTCCTTCATTACTGGTAAATGAACTTTAAATGATCTTACACTGTAAAATAATTTTTTGCTGCACTATAGGCCTATAATCCCAATGGCTGGTCCAGTCTTGAGTAGGCCTAGTGATGAATTGCTTACTTGTGAAAGTGTGCATGCGTGAAACTACATGTAGCCTAGTTAATGTAAAAAAAAAATCTGTTGCCATGAGTTATTGATCACATTTCCCCCAGTGTACTTCATTGTAATGAAATTGTGTTTTCCTCTTTTTTGCAGTTTTAAACACCAACACTTCTATCTGTTCCCAAGCAAGTGGCTGAAGCATGTGCAGTAAGTGGACTTTTCCAAACTTTACATCAAAAGGGAAGAAAGTACAACACTTTCTAATGCCCATCCCTCCCCCCAATGCACAGGACAGTGAAGAAACTCTCTCAGATGACTGTCTTTTGAAAAAAGTATCTTTAAATAACTTTACTTAATTTACACTTGAGTACCTATTATTTCTGAATGCAATATGTGTTGCAGGAGTCCACATCTACAGAAAGGCCTACAGAAGAGTCTGCACAAAGGAGTTATACAGAGGTGGGCAGTGTATAATTTTCCTTTTATTTTTTGTTGCATAAGGCTTGTGTTGACAGGTTTAACCCAAGCCCCCCTGACCCTAGAAAATAGAGTATTTTGGGGGGGACAACTTAAAGAAAAAAAACTGGCACTATAGAGTTAGAGATAGAGTTGCTTCAAAGGAACTTCAGAGTAAGTGCTAATATATTATTTCACACAGGGTACTATTGCTGACCTTGCATAGTATCTCTTATTGCAGGTAAAATATGACTTGATCACTGGCTTTTCTTTACAAAGAACAATTTAAATAAAAAATCAAAGAACTAAGCATATTTGTCTTGTCTTTTATTAAACATTTATTGAAATGTTTCATGTTTTTGCTGATGGTGGAAATGTTGTGTAATATGGCACATGTAATGTTACAGGCCCTGTGAAGTGCAACCCTCAGGCTTTTCAGACACTGAAATCTTCCCTTTAGTTGGCCAAAGTTCATTTCATTGTGTGACCTTGTCCTAGCTAGAGCTGCATTGTAACTGTGTATGTAATACAGTGAGCTTGATATTTATATGTTTCCTTACCATTTTCAAGTAATGTGCATAAATGTGAATCTCTGTGCTTCCACATTTGTGATATGGAACAGTCACACACCATCTAGATATTTTAGTCTGTCAACTGCCTTTTTTTAAATTTGATATAGGCCTAATATTACTAATCTGGAATATTAAGAATTGTAATAGTAACTTGGCTGCACATTTACATTGTGGTCCCCCTTTCTGTTCACAAAATCCCCCTCATAGAGGGCTTGATGGGTACATGTGTGCAGTCTATTGACCAATCACATTAAGTGAAGCCTGGGGGACATTTCTGTGTCATATTAATCGGCATGTTCATGATTGCATGATCTTCATTAAAATGTATAATATACCTGCGTTGGTAAAAAAAAAACCCTGCTATATCCTACAACCTTGGGTCTAAACTGGCTTGGAAATGCCACAAAAAACACCCTAAAAACTGCTTGAGCGCCAGGGTAAACTTTGTGAATGACAGCACTTATCAAGTTCTCCGCATCCCCATAGTTTAAAGGAAAGAGCCACTCGCAAATAATATCAGGACAATGCACACAGTTTGTGCTGTTATTAAAGGCCTACTCCGACGAGTCGAACATTTAATGTGCGTTTCCAAAAAATAATTGATGTAAACGACATCCTCACGAGTCATGAGAAAAATTATATCTCTCAAAAAGTACACTATCGCGCTGCGTTAAAAGACTTCTCGTATCACCTCCGCTTATAAAGCCGCGATCTAATCCTGTTTACATGAAATAAGCCTGCTCGCGAGCAGGTTCAAGCTTGCGCACCTGTTGCTATGACAGCAAGTCTAGGATGAGCTTCGAAGAACCAAACAATCCAAGATCATACCAAATCGCCAACAATCAAATCCAGCTAACTGAGTTAGCGACGTACGAAGAACAGGCCCCAGGACGCAATAATAGCAAGATAACGTTAGCTTCAAATTTAGTCAAAGTTGTCAATAGGCTTTGAATGAACATTCAATTTCATAATAAATAGTTGGTGAAAACAATCATTCACACAAACTGTCGCCCTACTGTGAGTTTGCTTGATTATTTACAATAGAGATCGATAGCTAGCTACTAGAAACCTATATGTTGTATTCACCAAAGTTAGCGCTGACTGCATTGTTCTAGCTAATTATATCCTTGTGTTTGTTAGGCGAACATGAAAGTCCATTTAGAAAAACCAAACTGGATTTACCCACCTGTCCAGTAATAACAGAGCTTACGTTATCTGAATGTCGGATTGGAAGCCCTTCTTCAGTTCTCACCACCTTTCAAAGGCTTTTCCAAATTTAAATTCGGGCATGCGTTCCTTCTCCTTTTCCCTCTTCTTTGTATTTTTGCAATCTGTTCATCAGAACGTTGTCTCTTTGGTCGTGTGTCGGCCATATCAAACTTAAAGAGTTAAAATTATGACTTTCCTCTTCATGCTTCTCTCCTCCACACCCCCCCATGTACGCTCACTAACCCCACCCCCAGGCTGGAACACTGTTTGTTTTGTTTCGTGGAGCGGGTCGCCGCAGTTTGTTTTTGTTGCTGTTTGTGGAGCCTGCGCTGTCTACAGAAACCGCATTCTTTTACAGTGTGTTCAGGGGACAGGCAGCTAGCGGATAGTGAGGAGATGTTTGCTGTATGTGACAAAAAATGTTTTGGCCTAAAAAACGCGTGACATCGCTTAGAGCACCTTTAACTAACATAACAGAAACCTAGACATTTGTGCTCAATCCCAAGGAAATCTTAAAATGAGTAATTAAGATCAGACAATATTTTATGAGTAAACTGTCACGAATCACACACAGGAAAACAGAAATCCAAAAGCAGTAGTTTTTAATAGGGTAATCCAAATCGTAGTCTTCCAGGCAGGGGTCAAAATCCAAATTAACAATCCAAACACAAGAACTAAAACAAGAACAAACTAGAAAACAGACCTCAGAAGTGGTGTGACATAACAAGGACTCCGTAACAAACACTGACACAGACAGGGAATATATACACACAGATCTAACAATGTGATGGGAAACACCTAAGTGCAATGAACTGATGAGTGACAGACAGAATGCTGGGAAATGAAGTCAAAAGTGAAAGACACCGTGAGAACGAGGACCTCTAGTGACAACCCCGGGAAACACAACCAGACACTGTGACAGCTCCCTACGGAGCGGCTACTAGACGCTCCACGACAACAATTGCAACACAACACAAGAGTTCAGGAGGGATGTGGAATGGTGGAGGATCAGGGGGAGGGATGGTGGGCCAGGTCCATGAAGGGAAACCTGAAATGGTTTAGCCGGGGGCCAGGGCGAAACAGAGTCCATCGAGCGGCCAAGCAGGGCGAAGGAGACGACAGTCCTTCGGGCGGCCAGGGCGAAGCAGACGACAGACCCCTCGGGCGGCCAGGGCGAAGCAGACCGGCGAAGACCCCTCGGGCTCTGGAACAGCAGGCACCGGCTCCGGCTCTGGAACAGCAGGCACCGGCTCCGGCTCTGGAACAGCAGGCACCGGCTCCGGCTCTGGAACAGCAGGCACCGGCTCCGGCTCTGGAACAGCAGGCACCGGCTCCGGCTCTGGAACAGCAGGCACCGGCTCCGGCTCTGGAACAGCAGGCACCGGCTCCGGCTCTGGAACAGCAGGCACCGGCTCCGGCTCTGGAACAGCAGGCACCGGCTCCGGCTCTGGAACAGCAGGCACCGGCTCCGGCTCTGGAACAGCAGGCACCGGCTCCGGCTCTGGAACAGCAGGCACCGGCTCCGGCTCTGGAACAGCAGGCACCGGCTCCGGCTCTGGAACAGCAGGCACCGGCTCCGGCTCTGGAACAGCAGGCACCGGCTCCGGCTCTGGAACAGCAGGCACCGGCTCCGGCTCTGGAACAGCAGGCACCGGCTCCGGCTCTGGAACAGCAGGCACCGGCTCCGGCTCTGGAACAGCAGGCACCGGCTCCGGCTCTGGAACAGCAGGCTCTGGAACAGACACTGGCACAGACTCTGGAATAGCGAACACAGGCATGTCCAGGTTCTGAGCCAAACGCTCAAAATAGTCGCTCAGTATACCCGCAGCTACGAGAATGGGCATCTCTGGATCCGTCTCTGACTGGGCAGACGGGACGTGAACAGTCTCTGGCTGGGCAGACGGGACGTGAACAGTCTCTGGCTGGGCAGACGGGACGTGAACCGTCTCACGACTACCTCCTCCACAGTGACCTCCACGGGTCCCGCGAAACTTGACCAACCGGGTCCCCCTAAAAAACTCCCTTCTCTCCCGCTCGGTGGCTGGGGAAGAGATATTAAAAACATACCGCTGGATCTGGGTTTGACGGAGTCCTTCTGTCAAGAATCACACACAGGAAAACAGAAATCCAAAAGCAGTAGTTTTTAATAGGGTAATCCAAATCGTAGTCTTCCAGGCAGGGGTCAAAATCCAAATAAACAATCCAAACACAAGAACTAAAACAAGAACAAACTAGAAAACAGACCTCAGAAGTGGTCTGACATATAACAAGGACTCCGTAACAAACACTGACACAGACAGGGAATATATACACACAGATCTAACAATGTGATGGGAAACACCTAAGTGCAATGAACTGATGAGTGACAGACAGAATGCTGGGAAATGAAGTCAAAAGTGAAAGACACCGTGAGAACGAGGACCTCTAGTGACAACCCCGGGAAACACAACCAGACACTGTGACAAACAATAGAGAAATCCAGATGTTTTTGAAGGGTTCACAGACTCATTCTTGCCACTGTATAGCAAGCCTACTTATGGTTACAAAATAACAATTTAATAAAGAGTTACTTGAAGTTGCAAAAACAAAAGTATTAGCTATAAAGGTAACAGCATAATGTATTTGTGCTGCAATAATAAGTTATACAGATCTCATTTAGAAAATGAGACTACGGTACAAATGACAGTGAAAGTATAACAGCTAACACTGCTAAAAGTGTAATGCTGTGAAGTCTACCCAATGGATTACAACTTGAGGCGCTCAGAAACTGGACATCTCACAGGACATGATTGTCTCTTGAACCAAATACAATACAGCAAACTGCAACCAGTTCTTTCCATAAAGAAAAGCTGAAAGAAAAGGAACGGCAATTGAAAGAGGCAAGATTTGGCAAGAGACCACAGCACTGAGAGCTTGCTTGTGTTAACTGAACGATCCGTGTAGGAAGATGAGAGCTTCCGCAGGCGTAAGAGGATCATGCTCTGTATCTGTGCATATAACCCTGGCCCTGCAGGGGAAGTGTACCGTCTGTCATGCTACCATCCATACGACTTAAATAACACAGGGGAAACTTTCCCAAAGCTCCTTTACATGCAATTAAACGGATGCAATATTGTGTTTTCATTTATATTCAATGTTTTGACAGAAATTAATTTTTTACTGACATCGAGCCACAGAGAGTTTACATGCGACAGACATTATTGCATGGCTAACCGAACAGCCTCTAGTGCTTCTCTCATTTAATAATTTAACATTGTAAATATTTCAAATATAATTTCAAATAGTGAATTTGTCAGCGGACTGAAAAGCTTGTGGCAGTTCAATTGAAATGCTTCTCTTCTAACTATAATATTTTGTCTTTAACTTATAATATTGTGTCTTTAACTATGTACTTGCATTTAAATTAATCATTTGATACAATGCCCTTATTGTGGACATACATGTTTTTTACATTGTACAAAAAAAAAAAAACCCTGCATAATATAATTACAGCTGTTATTAATTTCTGTAATTACATCTATAATTACACTGCTGACCTTTCCTTAAACCTGCCCATACCACCAAACCTGCGTTCTCGCGCAAAGATATCTCGCAAAACCTATTGTGAGTTCGGACAAACACTTCCTGTCTGCTGGCAGTGTTTCAAACAGCTCCATATGTTGACATTTGCATAATTTTTATGATTTTTATTATGAAAAATACTCAATAACTTCACTGTAACACACTAAATTTGGTTCACACATCACTGCTCTCCTGCTGGTTATACTACAACATTTAGTTTGGCAAGTAATAGCACATAAAACAATAAGGCCTATTCTTTACACAAATGATGTTGGTACGCAGCTAACATACTAGTTACAACATAGCTTTTGCATGATCATTGCTTACTAAATTTGATGGCATTACAATGTATACCAGTGTATTTAATTTTTTTCTAATAACAGTAAAGTTATTGATTTTTTTTCATAATCAATAATCATAAGACGTATACAAAAAGACATTTGATCAAACTAAGTGTTGTAGTATGACCAGCAGGAGAGCAGTGATGTGTGAACTGAATTTGATGACACTACAGCATGTTACAGTGAAGTTAAATGTTCGCAGTAACTCTTTTCGGGTTTTGCACTTTGCAGACGGTCCCTGCGGACTTGTCTCTCCGCCACCTGCTCATAAAGATCAATTTATATAATAAGGCTCTTTTTGAGGAAAATTAGGTTGTAGCTCGTTGTCTACTGGAATGACTGGAAAGAGGTTTCATTTGTCTTATAACAACGTTTAGCTTAGAGTTATTGATCCAGGAAGTTTGAATCTGTGAATATATTGCCAACTTTACCAAACTCCTTCAACAACGCAGGGAGACCGGGGATGGTTGTAACATTTTTGACCTTTCTGTCTATATCTTGGAGTACTTTTTAGCCAGTGTGTTCAAAATGTGATTCAAACTAGTTACAAGTGTCTGCTATCAAATGACATAACTTTTATCTTTGCAACACAAACAGAAAATGCATGGTTTAGTTTCAAACACGAGGAGTGAAATGTTACAATTCACCCCATAGTCTGGGTTAGTTGTAACATACCCTGGGGTGAGATGTAACATTATGAGATCCACCGGGGTGATATGTAACATAATGAAATAAGGATTTTGACAAATAAACAAACAAAAAAGGATTTTGAAAGCTTTTTATTCAACACTGACTTTTCAATATAACTGATGTGTGTGTCTGTGTGTGTGTCACTCTTAGTCATAGTAATTGACCACTATAAATTTAACTTGAACACAAAACATTGTTTGTGTGTAAGCTTGTTTGTTACTGTCAGTCATAGTATAGGCCATAATAAATTTAAATTGAACACTTGTGTTGGTGTAAGCACGTTTGTTACTGTCAGTTATAGGCTAGTATGGCCATAAAAAAAAAATTAATTGAACGTGTGTGTGTGTGTGTGTGTGTGTGAGACGTGTGTGACGTGTGTAAGGTGTTAGGGTTAGGTTGCAATGTTTCATTGTTGTTACAACTAACCCAGAGTCATGTAGCCATGAACTAGCTCACCTTACAGCTAACAGGCAAAACATTTGCACTAAACATAATTTAAATTTGATGAGTTTAACTATAAAGCAGAAATTCCCATAAAAAAAATAAACAAAGTAAAAAAAGTTACTTTCATACCTCAAAATTGTTTTTTCCACTCTAACATCTGCTGTGTTTGCCACAGGGCTCTACTTTATTAGATGTGAAATAAGGACTAAACTGAGCATGTGCGAAGTGAATCAGGGGATTTGTAGAGATTTGTTACAACTGACCCGTGTTACAACCATCCCCGGTCTCCCCACACTGACCGCATTTCTTTATTTTTGAGTTTCAAGTTCAAACTCTATGAACCGCTCCATTGTTAACGTAGGAGCGTCTGAAACACTGCCAGCGGGACATTAAACATAAAGTGTTTGTCCGAGCTCACAAGAGGTTTTGTGAGAGAACGCTAAAGCATTGAAAAATATTTTTCCTCCCATCCCATATTTTTTCCACCACCATGTCCCTTTAGGGTCTCCGTAGTTTTTCAATACAACATCAACACAATAATAACATTTATTTTATGGAAGTACATTGTAGTTAAATACAACTAATGTAAAGTGACCCAAAATTTTAACCATAGAAAGTAAAACAAATACATTTTTAAAAGTCGCTTTCATATAGAAGTTATACATCAGTTAGTTCCAGTCCCCTAATTTGATTTGGCTGAGCGCCATTCCATGAATGCTGATATTTCCTCTCGTGAGTGGAGGCTGAGCGGGGAGAGGCGTTGTGCGACAGTCTACAGTGAGGAGTGGGCAAATGACAAATGGAAAAACCCAGAGCGAGGAAATCTCCATCACTCTGCTCATATACACTCATATACGGCAGATATGGCCAGCTTAGTCAGACTGGCTTACAGTCCATTGCTTGCTGACTTCTTTCAGAACTATTCTTATTGTTGGAGTAGAAATATACAAACTAACTGGCAATTTATTTTTTTTATCTGAAACAAATTACTCGGTATGCATTATTTTTTCATGAACGGTTGTATAAAAGCAATATCATAATGCAATTCCCCATCTTATTCATAGTTTTCACATGACATCCAACACAGTCTCATCCCAAGACGTCAACTAACTGACGCTTTTGACCATACGTCAACATCCGACGTTTTAGGGTACCCTTTAACGTCAGTTAGATGACGATCCTGGGGCGTCATCCAACTGACGCTTTACCTTTAACGTCAGTTAGATGACGCGGGTAGGTTTAGGTCTGGGGTAGGGTTAGGATTAGATAACGTCATCTAACTGACGTTAAAGGGTACCCTAAAACGTCGGATGTTGACGTATGGTCAAAAGCGTCAGTTGTTTGACGTCTTGGGATGAGACTGCGTTGCGACATCAAACACTTATAGGAACTTACAGGAGAGCAAAACAAGGCTTCCCTCATTTGCTCACCAGTTAGTTTTTACGAAGTCCTAATGTGGACAGTGATATTAAATTACACCTTATTTGTCACAGGATGAGGATGAAGAATACTGATGAAGACTTAATACAAATATAAACGTGATTTAATCAAACAAAAAAGGCAGACAGGCATAAGAGTGTGCGTAACATAGCATACACAAACAACAACCAAAGACCGAAAACAGAGGAACTAAGGGTACTTTAACATGACAACGATGTACTTAATATGGAAACGTTTTTCCTTTGAGTTTTCCGCTTACAGACGAAACCATTGTCCAAGCGATTCCCATTCTCACGGATCCGCGAAAACAACTATTCTGCTGCCAGGCCGATATATGGCAATGAAACACATTATATGCACGTGCATGACATCATCGTCTTCAAAGATTCACGTTTTTGTTGTTTACATGGAGACCGTATTCAAAAGTTTGCCAATGTTGACGTGTAAACAAACGACCAAAGCGCATAAAAAGTTGAATGTTTTTGGTTGAAAGTGGTATCGTGTAAACAGCCCCTAAATACACAGAGTGATGAAATGAATACGAACAGGTGTGAAGATTAGACGAATGTGTGCAGGTGTGAGCCAGGAAGGATTATGGGAAATGTAGTGACTGGTCTGTTGACTGAAATTGTGACAGTATTGATGATGCAGGCAAGCAGATGAACCCAGAATATAAACACATCTCTCTTTTTCCGTTGAAAACCATTATGAAGAAGCACGTTGTGCTCATATTCATAATACATAGAGACATGTTTCTGCTGAAAAGAATGACTTTTTTTAATAAATATATTCATGGTTCACTGTTAGTGCAGTGCATTTATCACCTGGTTAATTTGTATTGGTGGTTATAATAAGCGAAGTCCTTTAGTGAATTAGCCCCCTATCCGCTGGTTTCACAGACAAAGCACCCCTGTGGTGTAAATCCAGCGTTCAATGTTGTTTATGTGTCTATGTGGTGTTTTTAATACGCTGTAAGACAAACCATGTGTAAATTCATAAGTCAACAGCATTGCTGAGTATTTTCTCCTTAAAACTGCAGCAAAGACTATTTGAAATCGCTGGTGTTTCTGACGTCACAAACGACCTTGTAACCAATCAGATCAACGTGTGATCGTCAACCAGTGGATCTCTGAGCTGAGTGAGTGAGTGGAGGCGGGGCTCATTTGCATATTCATAGAACCGCGTATACTAAATGAGGCGAGGGTGTCGAGTTACATTCAAGCTACTTTAAGGCATGACGAAATATTTTTTCAAGGACAAATGTTTAAATATGTCATGATGGTGATCAAAGATGAGTTTCTTCAGGGATAAAATGATTGACTACAGGGGAACTTTAAGCCTGGACCCAGACTAAAATGCATTATTGAGCTGTTTTAACTGAAAGCAACTTGCACCATATTTAAATATATATAAAACATATATATACATATATTAAATATATATTTGTACCATATTTAAAGGTACAATATGTAGGATTTTTGCAGTAAAATATCCAAAAACAACAAGGCCAATGTTATATATTTTGTTTAGTTGATTACTTAAAATATCCCCAATGTTTCCAACTATTTGTAAATCGTGAGAAAATTGCTATTTTAACCAAGGAAAGGGGGCGTGTCAGCAGGGGTGAGGAGTCGCCAGTCAATGGCGTCATATCCGCGTTACCCTCGGTTTCCGCTCGTACTGCCATAGTAACCATGGCGACAGACGTGGAAAACTGGGCTATGCTTAGCAGGACGCTCACGCTGTTGTTGTTTTGTTCAAACATTTTGGACCATGGCAAGCAGACTTTGAGACAAAAAGAGGACTAAAACGAAAAACTAAAACGAAGATCACATTTTAAAAACATCACTGTATTCACTCATCCATAAAAGATCCATCAGCTTGACGGCAAGATCCATAATTCCGCTTGATGCTTTGCGTCATCGATATACGCCTTTGTTTTTGTAAGAGATTAGCGACCCCTGGTGGCCAAAAATTACATACTGTGCGTTTAAATATCTTTATATATCAGTGCCATTGTTTTGTCTCAAGATGCACATCAGTAATGTTTTTTTTTTTTTCTAAGGCACGTTTATAAAAGCTACTTAAATGTTCTAATTGAACTAAGACCTAATCCTGGCTTAATCTAAAGGGAAGTTGTCGAGAATGTCATTGATGTTTCTTGCGAAAATGAAGCAGTCTTTATAAAACACCAGATGTTGAGTGTCTTTAATAATTTGTGTACGTCTGTATGAACGGATTGTGCTCTTGCGATTAATATATTCATCAGGTTTGAACATGTTTCCCAGTAAATGGATATTTCCTGATTCACTTTCCACGCTTCCTGGTTATTCCAACAATGGCTTCACATTCTCTGCTTCAGATTTTGGTACTTATTTTAGAATTGTGGTTTAAGGCTGTTGAAAATAAATTAAAAGGTTTGCGTAATGAACGAATTAAGGGAAACGACCTAGTTTAGCTTGAGACACTGTTTGGCAGTAAGATGATTTGGGGGATTTCTTGTCTAAGAGCAATTGAATTGAAAGGATTCCAGCATGTTTACAGATTAGGAGGATTATTTAAAAAAGGATCTCTCTTCTTACACAGTAATAATCCAAGATGTTCTTTTGACGCCTCTTAGTGAAATGATGAGCAAGATTGTGCTGGAAAAATGCAGCTCACAAGAATACTCTAAAACTTGGTTTCTTTGTCTGCAAATAAAAAGCAGTGTTGGCGAAGTTAAGCTTGTGAATGTGGATGCGTCTCTTTCATGTTTGAGGATAAATGTTGTAATGCAAAAAAAAAAGAAAGATTTTTCTCCACTATTTCAACACTACACCATTGCTATCTGAAGCCTGACATCCTACATTTAATAGGTTTACAGGTACATTTTTGTGCATATTACTAGTTCTGTGCAAATTACTAAAATATTTGAAAACATTTAGCCCTATACTTTACAAATTCCCTGAACATAATGACAAGTGTGCATTTACTAATAGGACTGGGGCTAGTTGTCACATGGGGAAATTGTCAGTTGTCTGTTGAGTTGCTCATTACATATATCAACTATAAGGTTTGGAATCAAAAGTCGAATTGCTTTTATTCTCTACAGTCTTGTAAATAAAGGTTATAAAGGAGTGTTTTTCACAGCAATGCCACAGAAGGAAAAATAACCCTTCCCAAACAACCCTTTAGTAAACACTTCTGTAACTAAAAGAGAGAGAGAAAAAAAAAAGATTTTTCTCTTTAGTGTGAAGAACATTTGGTAACACTTTAGAATTATGGTCCATAATTAATAGGTAACTATGCAGGAAGTAATGCAGGACAAATTAGTCGTTCTACATTAACACTTCAGCTACTACTATATCATCCAGGGAAAAAAAAAAAACAGACACAGATACAGGTCATTTAATACATGCCAACCCCTGTCACACTTTAGATATAGGGTTGTTATAATGTAATCTGCATTTACACGGCCTATTATAGGCTTTTCAGCAAAATACAAACAGTAAAATATGATATAAAAATTCATGACACAGCAGAAATGTGAAGGGTGGCAAAAAATTACATTTCGCTAATCAAAAGGTAAAATGTGACAACTTGTCCAGACAAACAGTCCAGTTTACAAATCATTATATAGATTGACTTCAGTGTAGTTTTACTGAAGTGCACTTGTTAAAATAAACATACCCTGAGAAAAATCCGCTGGAGTAAAAGTGTGACATACAGGAATGAAACACCTTTTACAGTTAAATCTCTTATTTGATAACTTTTTCTTTTAAAATATTTTAAATTCTTTGTGATAGAGGAGATACTATTTGTATAGTGTTCAAGCAGTTGGTACTCAGACATCTCATTTAGTATACAGCCCTTCCCTGAGGTCTAATCTCTCTATCGACCAAATTGAGAGTTTGTGTGTGTGTTTAACTGCTTCTACACAATTGATTGGTCAATCTGTCTACTATCTCCTCCATGCAGATGCACATTTGTGCTGAATAACAACATCTCTCACACCTTCATCTGTTGGGGTGCGAAGGAATTTCACAGTTAACTACAGACTTGATAATTGTATCGAGGTGGGAAGTTTGAGGGGTATACAACAGGTCTGTGACAATTTGATGGTAGTTTTCTGAGACGAGGCCAGTGGTAATTGATTTAAGACTGTACAGGAACAACAGTTAATCTATAAGCTTATCTATAATTCATAAAATGTATCTATTAGGGCTGGGCGAATTAACACGTTAATCTTTGCGATTAATTTGAGATGTTTAACACATTAAAAAAAAAATAACGCAATTGATGCAGCACTTTTTTTTTGCCTCATTTTGGCATTTCCGGTTTTTGGCGGGTGTGCAAAAGACGTGTCATGTCATGATTATGAAGGAGGTTTCATGCATGTTTATGACAACTGTCATTAAGTGTTATTCGTTCAATTATGACATTTTTAATGCAAATATGACATTTGTGAAGCGTTTTTTTTTTTAAATAGTTCAAAATTACTATCAGATTTAATGTTATTACCTTGACAAACTATACATCATTAAAAAGATATAAGACTCAAGTTTCAGTATTTGACCACTATTGTATTCTGAGAAACTTATAGTGACAGTTATGTCTTAATTTGTGTCAAAATTAAAAATTAATAAGTATTTAAAAAGTAATTAAAAAAATGAGTCGTTACCACTGATCTATATAATGACTGGATAGCTCATGACGTTCTAAACTGCCACCAGGCAGTGAAGCCACCGGAAGTGTTCGAGCGGCCATCTTACGATTCCCTACCAGCAGAGGGCTCCAACGGCCGTTATGCAGAGATCGGTAGCTCCGACGGCACTTTTAAGATGACTCGCTGTGCATCAACAAGTGTAAAACGAAGATCACAAAAGGATCTTGAAAAACTGCTCACAGGTTGTACTTTAAGCCCATATATAGTAATTTATATGCACAATTGTCGCTATTTCCGTGTTGTTTAAAAAAAATGTATAGCCTGCTATGTTTTTTCCTACATTCTTTCACAGACGTATTCAAGTTTAAACCCAATAAACGTATTATTCAATGCATTACTTCTTACAAATGTTATTAAATGCATTTATTTCATATTTTCATGTCAATCCGTGTTCAGTTTGACCACGAATCATGCGCTGTCACTTTAATTCAGCGCCTGCAGCACAAACGAACTCTGCACGCACCGCACCGCACTTGGACGGGCATCCGCGTGCAGTGAAAGCTCCAACCTGTTGACATGGGTATGGTAAAAAAATATGCACTGCAAACAGAGTAGGCCTATGCTATGTGTAAACCCCTTATTTACACTGCACACATCTGCGGCGCATTACGGCTCCGACAATGTTTTATTCCTACCTTCACGCGGTGTCAACTCACACCAGGAACATTTCCACGTGATTTGCCGATTTGTGGGCGCGATCAGCTCCGGTAGCCGTGTGGCGCCGCAGACGTGTGCAGTCAGTGTAAATAAGGGGTAAATAAGAGGTGAAACAGGAATACAATAACCCATACAATTTGTGTTATGCATTTCCTGGACATGTTCTTGCTAACTAATCAAATACTTGAACAGACTACTGATCTATCTGTAAAACACAATCAGAAAGAGCTCAATTTTAAGTTCACAATTCACATATACTCAATTTTTAGTAAGCAGGAATAATTTCCGACTTTAAACAAATACCCATTTAAATGCTTAGGACGTTTGCGTTGTAAGACTGTTCAGGGAGACTTTAGATTTAAAGACGGTGTCTTGTTATGCAATGTTTTCTTAGTCAAATCATACAATTTCGTATTGATTCAATAGAACGCGTGAGCTCACTAGGGAATCACAATATGGTGGCGCGATGGCTTCACTGTTTATGACGTCATGAGCTATCCAGTCATTCTATATAGATCAGTGGTCGTTACCTTTAATATGAATTATGAGCGTCAGCCGCTTCCATTCAGAAAAAAACTCCTGTGCGATCGTCATGACAGAGCTTGACAAAACAACGTCCCTCGGGGCTTTTAGCTCAAACATGTGCAGATTTGGAGAAATATTGATATATTCTCATAGGTTTACATCAGATTTCTATAGACAGGAATAATATTTATTGAATTTATACCCAAATGCGTCGATGTAATCATGAGCGCTGGATACTCTGATGTACTGTGTTTTCAATCCATACTGGCAGCCTGAGGGCGCTCTATGCACAGTAATAGTCCATATATGGAACACACGAAGAAGTGGCATAACCATGTGACATTCCAGGAACTGCCTGACACAAACAAAGCTAACAGAGATCGCTGTAACTGCAGATAAAGATGTTTTGAAGACAATACACATGATTGCAATGATATTTGATTTACCTGTGTTGTTCGAGCCATGTCAGGTATTTTCATAATAATAGATTATATTTCTAATGTAATGCTAATCGATATATAGACTATCATTTCTGCAGAATACTGTAAAATAATATATTTTCTGTCTGATTTTTTTATCTGAAGCCAAATCAGATCACAGAAGGTTATTTAAAACACTCGACTTGCGCTATAAAGTAAGTTTGGAGCACAAGCATGTTTTTAATCTCATAAATTGTCGTGTATTGATGGTGTGCTAAGCTAACATGCTAGCTAACTCTGTGCACCTGCTAGCACATTAGCTGTTATTTTTATGAATGTTTCTAAATAAGAATGCTTACTGAAATGTTCTTTTTTTCAAAAAGGCCAGATGACAATAACAATAAACAATAAATAACAATAAGATGACAATAAACATCAGTTTGCATTTTAGAGTCTAATCAAAATAAAGTCATATGACATGATCTTGAAAAACATTGAACTAAATACAGAGTTTTAGACTTACCATCTTCAGATTTTAAATATAACATGGTCAGACATGTGGCTTTAGCTGCAGTGCATTTCTAGATTGCTACAATGCCAACTTCAATTTTATTTTCATGAAGATGTTTCATAAAAATTAATTTCTAATAACTTTACAAAACTTTGAAGCTATTTATAACTATTTTTTTCATTATGACAATAATTAATTCTACATTTACAATAAACTGCCAGGTGTCAGCTTTCAAATGAGATCATACTTGTGCTTTTAGTACAAAGGGTTCATGAACTGTATCCGTTTCAGTTTGAGTATGCCATTTCTGGGGATTTTTCAAAAGTGTGGTTGCAGCTTAACAGGTTAAGATTAAAGCTACAATATGTAATTTATTTCACTGCTAGGGGTCGCTAACCTCTTACAATAACAAAGGTGTAGGTTGACGAGGCAGTGAACAAGTGGAATCATGAAACTTGTCTCATGCTGATGGATCTAATTATATTTATGGATGAGTGAATACATTGATGTTTTTAACATGACTGTGGTGTGAAGCAGGGTGCGAGTGCTAATGAGAGACGTATACCAGCGCCACACGAGTCCCGCAGATATAAAGAAATGAGGACATTTCATTCACCCGACTACCCGCAAGTGCTGAATTACTACTCACACAGGTTAGTTTGTTTGACGAATTAAACTTGTGAGGTAACGCATCGCTGTTTCACTTGGTCTAAGTTACACTATCACACTATACTGCATTTGAGTGTGTTGAAAGTTATAATGTTATTCTATGTGTTAGTTTGTTGGCTGTATGAGACTAGCAGTAAGCTAGATCAACATTAGAATATACTGGTCATATTCTAACATGTCATCATGTTGAGTAATTTAAAACAGTGATTCGTTTTATGTACATTTGCTCATCTGTCTAATAAAGTACATGCAAGAGAATGTGTACCCTGTCAAGTCATGACTCGTGTAGCTCTGTCAAGTCGAAGTTAGCCGCGGACGTGGAGCCCTCGGCATCTCGAAAACGCCACGCTGATATTGATCATCGTTTTATTTCTCAAAAGTCTGCTTGCCATGGTCCATAATGTTTAAACGAAACAACAACAGCGTGAGCGTGCCGCTAGACATAACGCAGTTGTCCACGTCTGTCGCCATGGTTACTATGGCAGTACAATTGGAAACCAGGGATAACGCGGATATTACGCCATTGACAAGCGACAAGTTACAAGGGACGGGCACTATTCAAAATTGTGAATTTCTCTGAATTTACAATTTCTTGGAAACATTTAGGATAATGTAAGCAAACAATTGAAAGAAATATATAGCAATGTGCAAGTGGTTTTTGGATACTTTGATACAAAATTCTTACAGATTTTATCTTTAAGTATGAACTGATTTTCTGAAACACAGGCTACAGAGTCTCACAGATAAAACAGAGAATAAACAAAGTCACCTAATCTAAGTATCGACAACAAATACCCTTTCAAAATGAAACCAAGAAATACGACCCACACTTTCACTGCCTCTCCCCACAGCATTTCAAATGTTTACACACCCCAGGATATGGTTCCGTTAGTGTTAATAACTTCACAAGGATTTCATGGAATTCTTATTAAATTAGTAACTGCAGAAAGCAGTTCAGTAACCGTAGCAGGGAGCAGAGTGTACCATATATGAACTAGACGTCATGTCACTTAGGGTTATACATGTGGTGTATTTTTAAGCATGAATGATCTGTACGACTTTGCTCAGACATTTCAGTATTTGCCCAGGCGCTTATCTCCTA
Source organism: Tiaroga cobitis (assembly GCA_030578255.1). Classification (NCBI taxonomy): domain Eukaryota; kingdom Metazoa; phylum Chordata; class Actinopteri; order Cypriniformes; family Leuciscidae; genus Tiaroga; species Tiaroga cobitis. The sequence continues at coordinate 6,486,476 of CM060606.1, forward strand.
TCACTGAGCTGCAATCTAGCCAATAGTTTGAATTTGTTTGCTTGTGTATATGACAGATTATTTTTTTCTCAAAGTCAGTGCATTTTTAGCGCTTCTCTTGATAATCTTTCCATAAAATCTAAGCTACATTATCATGCTAAACATACTTTGCACTCGTTGCAAGGCTGTCATGTTTCGGCAGCTGTTATAAATGAATACAACATTGTGTAAGCATTTGGCATTCATCTGAAAGAAATTTAAATATAGTGCACCAGGGTTTGTTGTTCCCTTAAAAATTAGTTTAAAAAAAAAGACAAGATAAAATAATTTGTTGCAACAGTGGTGCTTAATGAACATGCAGAACAAACAGATGTAGGCCTATTATACGTTTCACAAATAGTTTTTTTCTAATCAGATGGAATGTCTTGGCAGCCTGTTTCCATTAATTACATTTTTATTTTTTATTTGTAATGTTTGGCAAAAGAATGAGGACTGAGGGCAAAACTATATATTGAAACTAGATACTTACAAAAACATGCTTGACCGTGCTCACTGCCACAATTCTAGGGTTTTGTGTGTGATTTTCAGGGAGTTGCTATGCAATTGTTTGGGTGTTTTGTGGTTGTTTACTGGTTGAAGCCATGGAGTATCCAAAATCACTGCCTATATCCTCATTTACTATTCCATTCATTATTCCACTATTACAGTCCAAAAGAGTGTGCCAGAAGGGCTGTGGATGCCATCTTCTCCTGAGACACTGTGCTATTATATATTCACAGTGCATGGGTAGCAGTGAGCTGTTTAGTGTACATTGGTGGTGCATTATGAGACTGAATCATTGCACTTTGTAATGTCCTCTATAGTTTTGGACATCACTACAAATGGCTGTCCCATCAGATAAAATAACGGTATAGAGGGCCATTTTGGTCACAACCCTGGTCTTTTGATATATATTGGGTCCCTCCTTCCAAGTCAGTGTTGTCCAATCCTGTTCCTGGAATGCCACCTTCCTGCAGAATTTAGCTCAAGCCCTCATTAAACAAATCTGAACTGGTGCACTGAACCAACCAGCAACCTAATCAAGCTCTTCCAGATTACTAGAAACAGCTAATCTTTTATGTTGGCACTCCAGGGGTGTATTTGAGAAAGCAAGGTTATCTTACCCTGAACTCTCGGTTGATTAACCCAAATCTTGCTTACTTGAGGTATGCTGGTTCCAAAAACGCATCCAGGTGTAAGTTCAGCCAACTCAACAGAGCGACAAATCGACGAGTCACAATGGGAACAGACGCTAAGAAAAAGCAAGCCATACTACTTCCTTTGTCTTTTTGTTTAATAGCGATTTACATGCTTATTGCATAAAGCCACCTATTTGGTTGTTGTGCAATTATTTTTTCAATCTTTTTGTTTAATATTAAATTTTTAAAAACTAAGAACAAAGAACTATACTGTTTGTTATATAAACAGTATACTGATAATTATATAATATGTATCACAAATGTATTTTATTATAGAAATACATAATTGGTGTTGTGTGGTGAGAGCACGAGTAGTTGCTCTGTTTATTGGACAGGCAAGATGAATCCCCCAATTCTGAAGTGGTAGTGTGTGTGTGCGTGTGTGTGTGTGTGTGTGTGTGTGTGTGTGTGTGTGCGTCCGTGTAACGTGCTTTATGATTGATGCGTTCCTTTTACTGTTTGTAGACCAGTTGTATTTTATTGTATGTATTGAGGAATAAAATCTGTGAAGCGATTATCCTTGTCTGATACCTGACTCAGCCACTACGAATCTGTGTGTCTTTTGCAAATTATCTGTGGGTCCCCGGCCAATTTCCGGGGTGGCGTAGTCGGTTTAGTGCCATAACTGGCATTGTAGTAACTTCTGATCGTAAGTTGCCACATATATATATATATCACCTATATAACACCTTTGAAGTAAACTAATCCTGGAACAGAATCGGCTCTAGAGAAAAGTTACCTCCATATTTGGAACTGAAAATTGAGGTTATCCGCTTACTTCAACATATCCAAGTATTTCACATAACCTGCTTTTTGGAATACCCCCCAGGAGCAGGATTGGACACCCCTGTTCTAAGTATGTGCTATTATTTATTTATTTTCCATTATATTGTCTTCAGCATGACAATCATTAATCTAAACACTTGATTTAGGTTATTGTTTGTAGCAATAATGGTAAAGGATCAGTTATGTGTCAAAGTATAATTGTCACCGGCACAGGTCGGGGCGGACACCAGATGACCGGCCACGCCCCTCAACTGCACACCACCGTGAGGAGCCAACACCACAAGAACACACAGGCAGACAAGTAAGATGTAAAAAGTACTAATGCTTTATTGATCTATAAAAGAAGGTCTATAAAAAAAGCGATCTTTATTTGGTAAGCAACGTGACTCAGTGGTGGGTCTCCAGGGAACTCCTCTTTACAGAGCCCAGGCGGGAAAGAGGATTCGTGTCTCCCAGAGCAGCAGTACGTTCACAGAACTCAAGTGGAAAGAATGCTCCTGGTTTCACCAGCGTTGCTGTACGTTCACAGGACTCCAATGGAAAGAATGCTCCATGTTTCACCAGCGTTAATGTACGTTCACAAGGCTCAAGCAGAGGAGAGGTTAAGTATACTCACAGAACTCGAGTAGGAAGAATACTCCGTGCTTCACCAGCATTCCTGCATACTCATGGAACTCAAGTAGAGAGGATGATCAATGCTTCATCAACGTTACAGTGCATTCACAGGGCTCAGGCAGAGGAAAGGTACGTATCTCACCAGTGTTGCTGTATACTCATGAAACTCGAGCAAAGAGGATGATCAATGCTTCATCAACGTTACAGTGCATTCACAGGGCTCAGGCAGAGAAAGGGTACGTGTCTCACCAGCGTTGCTGTATACTCATGGAACTCGAGCAGAGGAAGGGTACGTGTCTCACCAGCGTTGCTGTATACTCATGGAACTCAAGCAGAGACGATGATCAATGTCAAGGTTACAGCACATTCACAAGGCTCAAGCAGAGGAAAGGTACGTATCCCACCAGCGTTGCTGTACACTCATGGAACTCAAGCAGAGAGCATAATCAATGTTTCATCAATATTATGGTGCATTCACAGGGCTCAAGCAGAGAAAAGGTACGTATCTCACCAGCGTTGCTTTATGCTCATGGAACTCAAGCAGAGAGGATGACATTTACATTTACATTTAGTCATTTAGCAGACGCTTTTATCCAAAGCGACTTACAATTGAGGACTAAACCAAGCGAGTCATCGTGAAGAGGCAAAAACAACGCAAGAAGTGTTCAAAATACAAAGTTCAGACATTGCTCGGAGTAGCATAAGCCAGGCAAGCGAGGATTTAAAGGAAAGGATTTTTTTTTTTTAATTTTTTTTTTAATTTTTTTTTTTTATGTTAAGTGCTCCCGGAAGAGATGAGTTTTCAGTTGCCTTTTGAATGCTGTCAGGGATTCTGCATTCCGGATGACGGTGGGGAGATCATTCCACCAGCATGGAACCGTGAATGAGAATGTCCTGGAGAGTGATTTTGTGCCCCGCTGCGATGGGACCACGAGCCGTCGCTCATTGACCGATCGTAGGCTTCTGGTAGGGATGTAGACTTGTAGTAGTGAGTGGAAGTAGGAGGGGGCTGAACCTGTGGTCAATCTGTAAGCAAGCGTCAAAGCCTTGAACTTGATGCGAGCAGAGAGTGGTAGCCAGTGCAGAGAGATGAACAGAGGAGTGGCGTGGGCCTTTTTGGGCTCGTTGAAGACGAGACGAGCTGCAGCATTCTGGATCATTTGTAGAGGTTTAGTTGCACATGATGGAAGTCCAGCCAGAAGAGCATTGCAGTAATCAAGCCTAGAAATGACCAGGGCCTGGACGAGAAGTTGTGTTGCATGCTCAGTTAGGAAAGGTCTGATCTTCCTGATGTTGTGCATAGCAAACCTGCATGATCGAGTTGTCTTTGTAATGTGGTCAGTGAAGGTCAGCTGATCATCAAAGATTACTCCAAGATTTCTGACCGACCTTGATGGGGTGATTGAGGATGAATCTAGCTGGATAGTGAGGTCGTGCTGTAGGGACTGATTGGCAGGGAGGACGAGAAGCTCAGTCTTTGCCAGGTTGAGCTGCAGGTGATGTTCCTTCATCCACGCCGAGATGTCCGCCAGACAGCTTGAGATCCGTACAGCTACTGTGGGATCATCTGGTTGAAATGAGAGGTAGAGTTGGGTGTCATCAGCATAGCAATGGTAAGAGAAACCATGTGCCTGTATGATGGGTCCCAGTGATGTGGTGTAGATGGAGAAGAGGAGCGGTCCAAGAACTGAACCCTGGGGAACCCCTGTGGTCAGCTGATGTGCTTTGGATACCTCACCTCTCCATGCGACCTTGAAGGACCTACCTGTGAGATAGGACTCAAACCAGTTGAGGGAGGTTCCAGTGATGCCCAGTGATGAGAGGGCGGACAAGAGGATCTGATGATTCACTGTGTCGAAAGCAGCAGACAGGTCCAGTAGAATGAGAACTGATGATTTGGAAGCAGCTTTTGCGATCCGCAGGGCTTCCGTGACTGACAGCAATGCAGTCTCAGTTGAATGTCCTTTCTTGAAGCCAGATTGGTTGACATCCAGCTGGTTGTTCAGAGACAGGAAAGATGATACTTGGTTAAAAGCAACACGTTCAAGTGTTTTCGCAATGAATGGTAGGAGAGAGACAGGTCTGTAGTTCTCTAGAAGTGATGTGTTTAATGTTGGTTTTTTAAGCAGAGGAGTTACCCGAGCCTGCTTAAATGCTGTAGGGAAAATGCCAGTGTGGAGGGATGAGTTGATGATGTGTGTGAGAGCTGGAAGAAGTGTGGGAGAGATGGCTTGTAGAAGGTGTGAGGGTATGGGGTCTAGAGGGCAGGTGGTAGGATGACTGGAGAGGAGAAGTTTAGATACTTCTTCCTCGGTTAGTGGAGTGAAGGAGGAGAGAAGGTTGTTGGCTGTGGGAGAGGTTAGTTTGGGTTCCTGTGTGTGTGAAGCTGAGAACTGACTGCTGATAGTTGTAGTTTTGTTAGTGAAGAAGTTAGCAAAATCATCAGCAGTTAGCGAGGAGGTGGGTGGTGGTGGAGGTGGACAGAGGAGAGAGTTGAATGTCTTGAACAGTGAACGTGTGTTAGTGGCGCTGTTGATCTTGTTGTGGAAATATGAAGATTTTGCGGTGTGAACATCAACAGAGAAGGCAGAGAGCAGAGATTGATACCTACTGAGGTCAGATGTGTCTTTTGATTTGCGCCATTTCCTCTCCGCTGCCCTGAGCTTGGTCCGCTGTTCACGAAGAACCTCAGATAACCAGGGGTTAGAGGGAGTAGTGCGTGCTGGCCTGGAGGAGAGAGGGCAGATGTTGTCTAGAGAGGAGGTTAGGATGGAGCATAAAGTATCCGTTGCAGTATTCACATCCAGAGATGAAAAATGTGAGGGTGAGGGAAGAGAAGATGACACAGCAGAGGAAAGATGGGACGGAGAAAGTGAGCGCAGGTTTCGTCTGAAAGTAAATGGTGGGGAGGTTGGTGGAGCATGGGTAGTGAGTTGTAGATTGAAAGTAATGAGGAAATGATCTGAAACTTGGAGAGGTTTCACCAAAATGTTATCTGTGATACAGTTGCGTGTGTAAACCAGGTCCAGTTGGTTGCCTGACTTGTGAGTACCGGTGGTGATGAGGCGTTTGAGATCAAAAGAGGCTAGAAGAGAGATGAAGTCTGTTGCATACGGTTTCGCTAGGTGGATGTTGAAATCGCCAAAGACTACAAGTGGGATGCCATCCTCAGGGAAAGAGGACAGCAACACATCCAGCTCCTCTACAAAGCTTCCCAGTTGACCTGGGGGGCGATAAATAACTACAATATGGATCTTCACGGGAGTTGTAAGTGTAATAGCATGATATTCAAATGAGTTATTGCATAGAGAAGAGAGAGTTGAAAATTTCCAAGTGTTAGAAATTAGAAGACCAGTGCCCCCACCTCTCCCCGATTGCCGAGGGGTGTGAGAGAAAGAGAAGTTGTTAGAGAGAGCAGCAGGGGTTGCTGAGTCTTCTGGGCGGATCCAGGTCTCAGTCAAGCCCAAGATATTAAGAGTAGAATGAGATGCAAAGGCTGGAATGAAGTCAGCTTTATTGACTGCTGATTGACAATTCCATAGACCCATAGAAAGAGTGAGAGGTGAGTGTGAGGATGAGAGAATAGGGCGCAGATTAGCAGTATTGCGCTGCCTTCTGTGCGTGGTGAGAGAGCGTTGTCGAGAGACAACAGGAATGTGTTGAAAGCACATAATGATAATAGGAAATAAGATAAAGGTAGGAAGGGAAAGGGTTAAGAAGATACTTTAAGTGCCTTGCAGGTGTCCTTGCTCGGTGGAGTCGCGCAGGTAGAGTCGCAGGTCTTTACCCGAGTCGGTCTTAACACGAGGAGGCTGAACACGAGCGCTGACTGCTTCCGCTGACGCTTCCGCGACAGCGCGCACACTACATAGATATAATGCTATCAATCGCCTGAGTGAGGACAGCTGTGGTAGCCCTTGCAATTAGCACAGCGAAAGCAAATATCCCGAGAATGGCCCAAATCGAAACTAGCTGTTATGAACAGCAATACTTAAGTGCTACAATAACAACCAGACTACAACCCTTAAGACGGCAGATATTCAAAATAGGAACGTGTCTAATTAAATTAAAGATATTTAGTGAAAATAAAAATTACAAATAAGCAAAGAATCGAAAATAGCCCTACTTACTTGACAAATGGTAAACAGAGCAACAGGAGAACTGGATATTAAGAAAAAACAACTTACGCGCTCTAGCCGTTCTCGCAGAGTGACTGCTTGTCCTGGCTTTCTCCTGAATTTATTTCTAATTTATATCTGCTTAAATAGCCCTTGCAATTAGCACAGCGAAAGCAAATATCCCGAGAATGGCCCAAATCGAAACTAGCTGTTATGAACAGCAATACTTAAGTGCTACAATAACAACCAGACTATAACCCTTAAGACGGCAGATATTCAAAATAGGAACGTGTCTAATTAAATTAAAGATATTTAGTGAAAATAAAAATTACAAATAAGCAAAGAATCGAAAATAGCCCTACTTACTTGACAAATGGTAAACAGAGCAACAGGAGAACTGGATATTAAGAAAAAACAACTTACGCGCTCTAGCCGTTCTCGCAGAGTGACTGCTTGTCCTGGCTTTCTCCTGAATTTACTTCTAATTTATATCTGCTTAAATAGCCCTTGCAATTAGCACAGCGAAAGCAAATATCCCGAGAATGGCCCAAATCGAAACTAGCTGTTATGAACAGCAATACTTAAGTGCTACAATAACAACCAGACTACAACCCTTAAGACGGCAGATATTCAAAATAGGAACGTGTCTAATTAAATTAAAGATATTTAGTGAAAATAAAAATTACAAATAAGCAAAGAATCGAAAATAGCCCTACTTACTTGACAAATGGTAAACAGAGCAACAGGAGAACTGGATATTAAGAAAAAACAACTTACGCGCTCTAGCCGTTCTCGCAGAGTGACTGCTTGTCCTGGCTTTCTCCTGATCAATGTTTCATCAACGTTACAGTGCAATCACTGGGCTCAAGCAGAGAAAGGGTACGTGTCTCACCAGCATTGCTGTATACTCATGGAACTCAAGCAGAGGAAGGGTACGTGTCTCACCAGCATTGCTGTATACTCATGGAACTCAAGCAGAGGAAGGGTACGTGTCTCACCAGCGTTGCTGTATACTCATGGAACTCAAGCAGAGGAAGGGTACGTGTCTCACCAGCATTGCTGTATACTCATGGCACTCAAGCAGAGAGGATGATCAATGTTTCATCAATGTTACGGTGCATTCACAGGGCTCAAGCAGAGAACGGGTAAGTGTCTCACCAGCGTTGCTGTATACTCATGGAATTCGAGCAGAGGAAGGGTACGTGTCTCACCAGCGTTGCTGTATACTCATGGAACTCAAGCAGAGAAAGGGTACGTGTCTCACCAGCGTTGCTGTATACTCATGGAACTCAAGCAGAGGAAGGGTACGTGTCTCACCAGCGTTGCTGTATACTCATGGAACTCAAGCAGAGGAAGGGTACGTGTCTCACCAGCGTTGCTGTATACTCATGGAACTCAAGCAGAGAAAGGGTACGTGTCTCACCAGCGTTGCTGTATACTCATGGAACTCAAGCAGAGGAAGGGTACGTGTCTCACCAGCGTTGCTGTATACTCATGGAACTCAAGCAGAGGAAGGGTACGTGTCTCACCAGCGTTGCTGTATACTCATGGAACTCAAGCAGAGGAAGGGTACGTGTCTCACCAGCGTTGCTGTATACTCATGGAACTCAAGCAGAGAAAGGGTACGTGTCTCACCAGCGTTGCTGTATACTCATGGAACTCAAGCAGAGAAAGGGTACGTGTCTCACCAGCATTGCTGTATACTCATGGAAATCAAGCAGAGAAAGGGTACGTGTCTCACCAGCGTTGCTGTATACTCATGGAACTCAAGCAGAGGAAGGGTACGTGTCTCACCAGCGTTGCTGTATACTCATGGAACTCAAGCAGAGAAAGGGTACGTGTCTCACCAGCGTTGCTGTATACTCATGGAACTCAAGCAGAGAAAGGGTACGTGTCTCACCAGCATTGCTGTATACTCATGGAAATCAAGCAGAGGAAGGGTACGTGTCTCACCAGCGTTGCTGTATACTCATGGAACTCAAGCAGAGAAAGGGTACGTGTCTCACCAGCGTTGCTGTATACTCATGGAACTCAAGCAGAGAAAGGGTACGTGTCTCACCAGCGTTGCTGTATACTCATGGAACTCAAGCAGAGAAAGGGTACGTGTCTCACCAGCGTTGCTGTATACTCATGGAACTCAAGCAGAGAAAGGGTACGTGTCTCACCAGCATTGCTGTATACTCATGGAAATCAAGCAGAGGAAGGGTACGTGTCTCACCAGCGTTGCTGTATACTCATGGAACTCAAGCAGAGAAAGGGTACGTGTCTCACCAGCGTTGCTGTATACTCATGGAACTCAAGCAGAGGAAGGGTACATGTCTCACCAGCGTTGCTGTATACTCATGGCACTCAAGGAGAGGAAGGGTACGTGTCTCACGATTTCTAATTACTGATGATGAGCTCTGTCATCGGTCGCTAACACCGGAAACTCGGGCTCACATCAAGCGTTCCAATCAAGAAATTGGTCACCCGTGACATAATACTTGGTTATACTGCGTTCACGGGATGTCGTAATTACTGTAAATAAAGCTCTGTATGCTTTCGAATCGCTTTCACAGTACTTTGATGTAATACACTGATCGCTCAGCACAGCGCCACTTCAAGCCGTACACACCTTAAATCTGCAGTGGTCAGGTGGTACTGCAGTCACGTAGTACAAGGTCGTAGTTCTCAGACAATTACGAGTTTACACATTGTAATTACAAGTTCTACGAGCAGGTAAAGGCTTTTTACAGTTCCGAATCCTTACGGTAATTACGACATGGCGTGAACACAGCATTAGGACAGGGGTTTCTTAACACTGGACCTCAAGGTCCTCTGTGTTACAGTTATGCTCCGTTTTGGTTTCATTTTCATTGTATTCAGTTCCTGTTTTGCCTGCCTTAGTTATCTAGTTCGTATTCCTTTGTTCTCAGTTTCCCACCACCAGCTTATCTCATTGGTTACTCATTAATTAGATCCCCCCTGTTTGTATTTAGTTCGTAAGCAAATACATTTATGGGGCTGACCTGACCATTACATCAACAGGGACAGTAATGATGATGTTGCATTCTAAATACATAGACATTAATATGGACTTGGTCCCTCATTTGCAGCTATATACATAGACATTAATATGGACTTGGTCCCTCATTTGCAGCTATATACACTTTCTTTCTTCTGGGAATGCTTTCCACAAGATTTTGGAGTGTTTCTGTGGGCATATTTGCCCATTCATCGAGTAGAGCATTTGTGTAGTCACTGATCTTGAATGAGAAGGCCTGGCTCACAATTTATGTTCCAGTTCATCCCCAAGGTGTTCGATGGGGTTGAGGTTAGGGCGTTGAGCGAGCCAGTTAAGTTCTTCCACACCAAACTTATCCACCATGTCTTTATGAACCTTGATTTGTACACTGGGGCACAGTCTTGCTGAAATAGAAATGGGTCTTCCCCAAACTGTTCCCACAAAAGACAGCCCCGTACCATCCCTCCTCCACTTCACAGTTGACACAATGCAGTCAGGCAGTTAACATTCTCCTGTCATCCATCAAACCCAGACTCACCCATCAGACGGCCAAACAGAGAAGAGTGATTCATCACTCCACAGAACACATATTCACTGCTCTAGAGTCCAGTGGTGGCGTGTTTTACACCACTCCATCCGACGCTTGGATGTGAGGCTTGCATGCAGATTTTTGGCCATGAATCCCATTCCATGAAGATCCCGCCGCACAGTTTTTGCGCTGATATTAATGCCAGTCGAAGTTTGGAATTCTTTAGCTATGGAATCAGCAGAGTATTGATGCCTTTTACGCACCTCAGGACTTGTTGACCCCGCTCTGTGACTTTATGTGGTCTTTCAGCTTAACATTAGAGCATATTTGTAATATAACATCTAGGCCCGGTTTCACAGACAAGGCTTAGACTAAGCCAGGAATAGGGCATTTAATTAGCTTTTATAAATGTGCCTTAGGAAGAAAACATTACTAATGTGCATCTTGAAACAAAACAATGGCACTGACATGTTTTAAGATATGTCAGTGCAAGTTGCTTTCAGTTAAAACAGCTCAAACAGGCATTTTAGTCTGGGACAAGCTTAAGCCTTTTATGTGAAACCAGGGGTTAATCATCTTTCATGTTTCTACATGGGCCAGAAACTGTGACATTTGTCTAGATGATTAAATATCAACCACTTTTTTTGTATGCGTACAACTGTCTAGAATATAACAATGTCCTTTACATGTCTTGTTGAAACCGAACAGAATAGATTACCTTCTTGTAAAGAATTCAAAGATAATTAGATCATTCTAAATCTATAAACTCTGCAGAAATTCCACAAACTTTCATAGAATATCTCACCATGATGATGCAATTTTCTCTATAGTGCTATGGCTCGCCCCAGCTAAAGAAATCAATTTTAGAGTATATTCTTCTAGAAGAAATGTTGCAGAGAATAGGTTATGCTGACCTAAAATAATATTGCAGATGTCAGTATGCGGTTTAAGGGCAATTTTAATTAGCTTTAGCATCCTGAATCGCTTGGAGGCCTAGCAAAGGAAGTATTGATCTTTGTCTTAGCAACCTATGGCAAGTCTGATGCGTGAAAGTTTTAAATATACTAAACTTCTGTACTTTTCTTCTACAGTGAACACTTAAGAAAAATGGTGTTTGATATTTTGGGACATTGATACATGACCTGAATGACGCCTGTTTAGGTGACTTTTCCTCATAAGTGATCAAACTGAGATACAAAATAAGACCTATTATTATTGTTAGGCAGGGAACTGTACTGACAATTGAGACCAATAAAAAGTCGTTTAATACAATTGGAAATGGGATCCCACCACGTGACGTGAGGTAAGCATCCTAATTTGGTAGATAACCAATCTTATGTTAAACGCAATTTGGACCCAAAAACATTGACATTGAAACATTTTGTCTTTTAAAATGAAACCAACTGTCAATTATCCATCAGTAATTACAGAAAGTCACATTAGAAAGCAGAGGAGTTTCTGATTAACAGGCATGTTGTCCAAGGTCATCAGGCGTGTTGTCACTATCATCTCAATCTCGAATGGAGGTAACAGCTGTTGACTGACCTGGTTAAACAAAATACTGAAGATTTTTCAATATCTGAATCTGAGGTTGAAAATATGGTAAGATGCTTTTGAGTAAAAGTATTACGTGAATTGTATATATTAATGATGCATTACATATATAGGCAAGCCAATATATTTATGTGTGTGTGTGCGTGTGTGTGTGTGTGTAAAACATTGACTCATGGGAACTATGGTGGTGACCTGACAGAAATGTTTTATTACTAAAGATAAGAAATGAGAGACCAAGGTCCTAAGAAGTGGTGGAAGTTAAAAGTAGTGCAAAAAAGTAGGTCATGGATTTCAAAAGTGGAGATTACCATTTCCATGCCTCTTCCCATTAATCAACACTTCACTTTTGAGTCCCACCAGAGACAACAGTGTATAAGGACGTTACCCAGAAATTATTCTATTAATCAAATGACGCATGAAAACGTACCTGTGCTCACAGTGTCTAATGATAAACTTCATCACGCGTGGAGGCTCTGGAGGTTTCACAGGGACTACACTCATGGAGCACAAGGAATCTTGGGATATGTTCTTCCTGCTGCTGTGCAGATCATCTCCACTTTAGTGTGCATTGGTGTTATCTGCATTTAGTTTTGATCACATAATGGATAATGGTCACCTTTAGAGTGTGTTAGCGTTTGAGCCCTTATCACAACATCATAACATGTTAATGTTTGTCATACAAAACAGTAACACTTTATTTCGATGGTCCACCAACAAGGCAAGGCAAGGCAAGTTTATTTATATAGCACATTTCATACACAATTGTAATTCAAAGTGCATTACATAGAAGAAATTAAAATAAATCAAAACAAATAATAATTAAAACAGTTTAGAATAAAAAATAGCAGTGCTCATTCAGTAAATGCACAGCTAAACAGATGTGTTTTGAGTCTGGATTTGAATGTGACTACTGTAGGAACACATCTGATCTCTTCTGGAAGCTGGTTCCAGCAGCGGCTGGCATAATAGCTAAAAGCAGACTCTCTGTGCTTAGACTCTGTGCTTGAACCCTTGGTATTTCTAGCTGATGTGATCCTAATGATCTGAGTGATCTGTTAGGTTTATATTCAGTGAGCATATCTGCAATATATTGAGGTCCTAGCCCATTGAATGATTTATATACCAGTAATAATACTTTAAAATCCATCCTAAATGTAACTGGGAGCCAGTGTAAAGACCTGAGGACTGCTGTGATATGTTCATATTTTCTGGTCCTGCTCAGAATCTTGGCAGCAGCGTTCTGTATGAGCTGCAACTCTTATGGTCTTTTTAGGAAGGCCAGTGAGGAGTCCATTACAATAATCAAGTCAAGTCAAGTATATTTATATAGCGCTTTTCACAATACAGATGTATCATGTATCAAAGCTGCTTCACCGTATCAATCAAAACAACTTGATGTTTGTTTATTACTGGAAAAAAGACATCCAAGTTTGGTAGAGCTGATCAATGGTATGATTGGTTAATTAATTTGAATATCCCCAACTGAGCAAGCCAAAGGCAACAGTGGCAAGGAACCGAAAAACTCCATCCAGTGACCTAAAGGTGTCCTAACACACCATCAGATGACCCTATGGAGAAAAAAAAACCTTCGGAGAACCCAGGCTCAGTCGGGGGCCAGTTCTCCTCTGGCGTTTATGAACTAGAGGCCGAATTTACAGTAACTGTAAGATAAAAAATTTATATGAATGCCTGGCTAAATAGATACATCTTCAGTCTAGTTTTAGACTTTGAGAGCGAGTCTGAGCAACGAACAATATCAGGAAGGCTATTCCAGAGCTTCGGAGCTAAATGTGAAAATGCTCTGCCTCCTTTGGTGGATCTGGATATCCTAGGAATGACCAGAAGCCTCGAATTTAGTGATCTTAAAGAGCGCGATGGATTGTAAGGCGATAGAAGATCCGTTAAATAGACTGGAGCTAAACCATTTAGAGTAGAGGCCTGCATTTCAGCCCGAGCCCGACGGGCCCCGACTTATTTACGCTTCTAGGGCAGGGCTTCGGGCCAATTTTCACGTCATAGTTCACACGTGGGCCGGGCCTCGGGCCTGTTTTAGGCTTATCTTTTTTTATAGCCTATTTTAGACATTAATTAAAATAAAATATGAGAAGATGACGATTGAAGAGACGATTGTTTTATAACCTATCACACTGACATGACTGACACATGACAGTCTGCTCACGCACACAGGTTTCCCGGCGGCGCGATCTGAGATTCGCGCGACCGGCTCGTTCTGTGTTTAGTGTCCCGGTAGCGAGCGTGACTTCAGCGCAGCTGGAAAAAGTACAACTGGATTCAAACCTTCCACTGTGGATGCTGTGCTTTTCCTTTACGATGCTCTGAGACTGTTCTTAGCCATGTTAGGAGGTTGTTTTTTGTTTGATTGGACTTTATCTTCATGAGTCTGTTGGAAACTATTGGAAATAAGAATGGCCATGTTCTGTAGTGAAGACTTGATTTTTGAGCTAAGATAACCTGCATGTTTGTTTTTAATGTAATTTATTTGATTTGTTTAGATTGCATTCTCTGTATTGTATTGTATAAACTCATTTAGTTTGCGAGCGCTGTTGCGACTGAGCAGGAGACCAGTTTGCCTCAGCTTTTCAAAAATGACAATAAACGTTTAAACAAACGTTAACTGTCTGTGTGATATGCTTAAGTTGTTTTATATATATGGATTGTATTGTAGCCAAGTAAAGTGTTGATTTGAGAGGCTATAAATGGATCAAACATGTTTAACTCACTGTCGGCTGCTTGGTCGTCATAAAAAATAAAAATAAAACATTTTTCTCAATTAACTTTATAAAGAAATTAAAATAAACTTACCGGTAAATACTTTGGCATTGAGAACAAAACTTATCTGTTTTACTGACTGCAACATAGGGCAGGCTGTGTATCTTTTTTTTCTTTCTTTCTTTTTTTTTTTACGGGCTCAGGTCGGACTCGGCCTGATCATTCTGATGATCTGTCGGACATGGGCCGGACTAGGGCCTGAGCGTCTCGGGCCAGGGCCGGGCTAGGGCCTAGATTTGAGGCCCGTGCAGGGCTCTAATTTAGAGCTTTATAAGTCAAAAGCAATACCTTGTAATTAATACGGAACTTTATAGGTAACCAATGAAGTGATGATAAAATCGGTGTTATATGATCATATTTTCTTGATCTAGTAAGAACTCTAGCGGCTGCATTTTGGACTAACTGTAGTTTGTTTATTGAAGATGCAGGACAACCAGCTAATAAAGCATTACAGTAATCTAGTCTCGAGGACATGAATGCATGAACTAACTTTGCTGCATCAGAGACTGATAGCATATTACGTAGCTTAGCAATGTTTCTAAGGTGGAAAAAGGCTGTTTTTGTAGCATATGAAATATGCTTTTCAAAAGACAGATTGCAGTCTAATGTAACACCCAGGTCTTTTACTGTAGCGGATAAAGTAACAGGGCATCCTACTATGTAGTTCTATAATCCACCCTGCTGGTGATAAAAGCATGCACAAGTTTCTGTAAGTCTTGATTGGAAACAAAGCATCTAATTCTTGCAATATTTTTCAGATGATAGTATACTGATTTAGTTATTGCTTTGACATGACTAATAAAACTAAGGTCTGACTCTAGAGACACACCAAGATTCCTGACTCGATTTTTTGTTGTTAGACCCCTAGCGTCAAGGTATGCATTCACCTTGAGAACTTCATCTTTGTTTCCAAACGCAATGACTTCAGTTTTGTCTTTGTTTAACTGAAGAAAGTTTTGGCACATCCAACTGTTTACTTCATCAATGCATTGGCACAGGGAGTCAATGGGTCTGTAGTCGTTAGGCAATAGGGCTGAGTAGAGCTGTGTGTCGTCTGCATAGCTGTGGTAAGAGATTCGGTTCTTTCTCATTATTTGGCTCATTGGGGGCATATACATGTTGAACAGGAGTGGTGCAAGAATTGAGCCTTGAGGGAATCCGCAAGTCATGGATGTCCACTCAGGCTTATGGTCTCCTATACTCACATAATAACCTCTCCCTTCTAAGTATGATCTGAACCATTTTAGGACTATCCCAGAAAGCCCCACCCAGTTTTCCAGCCTGTCAAGAAGTATGTCGTGAATGTGTCAAATGCAGCACCGAGGTCGAGTAGTACCAGTACTGATAATTTGCCTGTATCAGTATTTAAGCGAATATCTGTCAGGGCTCACAGAAGGAACAGACTGGATGGTAAGTTATTAACGTTTATTTGTGCAGATGGATACTCAGTCGGAGATAACAGGTAAGGATCAAATGACTTTGAAACATTAAACAGGCTTAGCTGAATGATAATGTCCTTTTCTCTCTTGCAGATGGGTAGGAAGCAGTCACACTGGAGATGGATGGATTCAGAATGATCGGAAAGCTGGTAAGTAGCAGGTTGGTTGAAGGAGAGTCTGTGAGTCATGTATCGACGAGACCAGACCAGTGACTGCAGTGAAGGTGAGTGCTTTATAGTGCATGTGGGTGATGGGACACAGGTGACGGTGATGATGATCAGGATGATGAGGTGCAGGTGATGATGACCGGGAATGCTGGGAAGTGTAGTGAAGACACAGATGAAGGAGGTGAATGTGACATAACGCCGTAACAGATGACAGAAGGGAGGGGGTCTTGAAGGCGGGCGAGGCACTACCGCATGCGCGGATCCAGGAGATGACCAAGGGTAGGCAGAAGAAGCAGGAGGAGGTTCGGGCAGAGGACGGATGACAGGAAGGAGACAGAACAGGAAGGTCCAGGGTGGTGCAGGTCGTGGTGAGAGCCAGCGAAGGGCCTTAGGCAGATGGGTGATGGAAGGTGCCCAGGCAACAGCCAAAAAGGTACCCCACGGCGGCGTCGAAGGAGGGAGGAGCCATGGAGAAGCAGTGAAGGCCGCCATGGAGATGACCGGAGGCGACGGCGATGAAGCCCACCGCGTAGTCGATGAGCCGAGGTAGTGAAGAGATGATGAAGCCCCAGGTGACCGCGATGGAGCCGCAGCGACGACCTCCTGAGAGCGAGGTGGGGATCCGGAGGTCTGAGGGCGAGCTGGAACGACCGAGGGCGGAGATGGAGCCTGAGGAAGGGCGGAGCAAACCGCAGCAGAAGGGGTGGAGAACCAGAGCGCAGCGGACGGTTCGCAAGTCCCCAGCGGAGGTGAAGCGACGTCTGACCTCGGTGGAATCGACGTGCCGAGGGAGTCCGGCAAGACCGAATGGACGATGGTCCACGCCGAGGTCGAGGGTGGAAGGAGCATAGGTTCGGGAGCCAGGGCAACAGGTCGAAGCAGATCAGAGCACACCCAGGCTTTAGACGGAGCTAAGGGCTCATCTTGCGCAGGATAAGATGGTTCTCGACAGGTCCAAGGTGGTACCGATGGACTGGAGGGTGACAGAGATGCCTAGGTGGTACAGATGGCTGGAGACTGGAGAAGTCCTATGCAGACACCCAAAAAAAACAGAGTTTGAGATGTCTTGAAGAGGTGGTGGGAGAGGGAGGTTGGGCGGGGCTAACACGACAGGCAGATGAATGACAGGATCTAGCTTGACAGGCTTGGGTAACCGAACTGGGACTGGACAATTCTCATCTCCAAAATCCAAAGGTTTCTTTGACAGTGACGCACTCTCAGTGGCTACTAATGTAGTAACAGCCACAAAGGTCCACAAACACAGAAACAACGATGGGCTCCGGTACATACTGAGTCTCTGGTTGGGCAGGCGTGATGTTCATGGGCTCTGGCGCAGGATCAGCGGGCTCTGGCGCAGGATCAGCGGGCTCTGGCACAGGATCAGCGGGCTCTGGCGCAGGATCAGCGGGCTCTGGCGCAGGATCAGCGGGCTTGGTGCTGGGCGGAACCAGCGGCGAAGAGGGCTTGGTGCTGGGCGGAACCAGCGGCGAAGAGGGCTTGGTGCTGGACGGAACCAGCGGCGAAGAGGGCTTGGTGCTGGACGGAACCAGCGGCGAAGAAGGCTTGGTGCTGGACGGAACCAGCGGCGAAGAGGGCTTGGTGCTGGACGGAACCAGCGGCGAAGAGGGCTTGGTGCTGGAGGGAATCAGCGGCGAAGAGGGCTTGGTGCTGGACGGAACCAGCGGCGAAGGCTTGGCTGGACTGGACGTCACCCACCCAGGATCGAAGAGGGGCAAGAGTGGAGAGTGGTGTCGGGACTCCTCTCGACCACCGCCTCTACTGCGGCCTCCACGGGTCCCGCGAAATCTGGCCCAATGGGTTCCCTCAAACGAATGTCCATGGGCAAAAGCTGTGAGATTTTGGCTCTCCTTGGCCAGGACGACAATACTGACCCTATCGTCCATTTTATAGGGTTTCCGCGGGGCATTAAAAAGCATTAAAAGTCCTTAAATAGATTTTGCGAAAATTAAGGCCTTAAAAGGCATTAAAAAGCATTAAATTTGATTCTTACAGGCATTCATTTTTTTTTTATAGTTTTGAAAGAGAATTTTATGTAAATTTATTTGAATATAGCCTTAATAACTAATAAATGGTATTTGCTGTCGCAAAATATGTACGTTCGTGTGATACATATGCGAAACCAGTTAGGTAATTGCTTCCGGCCGGACCAAAATTGCTGTGATGCGGAGGTGACGCGGGTCTGTTGTACAGCGGTGGACAGGTCTGAAGCTCTGAACCTTGAAAAAATGGGAAAGTGCAAATTCCAGCCAAAGTGGCTGGAAAACAAAACTTTTAAGACATGGTTGCAGCCCGTTAGTGGTAGAAATGAAGGATTTTGCGGCGTTTGTAAAAAAGCATTTGTAAGTTGGGGACAATGGGAATCAGCGCCGTAAAATCCTATCGTCGTTAGATTTAAATAGTACATTGTGTTTAATTTGTCGTTTAATGAGATCTAAATGTTGCTAGTAGCGAGAATAGACCCTACTGTTACACGCATGCACTTTAATGGTCCATTAAGCAGAACTTTTGCCAAGCATGTCTGAGGTTTTGGGTTCTAATCCGCAGAAGTATATATTTTTTTCCTCATCAAAACCGATTGCTTATTAGTGGTTCTATATCAAGCACTGACATGTTTGTGTGCATTATGTTTTCTGATTTCACCTTGACAAAAAGAGAGTCTCACCGCAACGGATTGAAGCGCGGCAGCGCGCGTCCGAGAGAAGTGTTGTGCACGAGCCACAACAGAACGCAGGCAAAGAACGTAACGTTATATTGTTCTTCTATACTCTTTGACGCAGGGCTCTCAAGTGTCACGCATTGAGTGTGACAGTCACTCATTTCAGTCTTATGTCACGCACTCCCACCACACATTGTATTTCACATCGTGAAAAACTATTTATAATATATTGAATATGCCGCAGCGCCCAAAATGTCTCTGGCCGCGCCGCCATCACTATGGAATCGACAGGAATCAAGCGCGTCTCCCCCGTAGTTCTTACTAGTCGAGCCTGCCACTTATCAGCCAAAAAAAAAAAAAAAAAAGAAAGGGTCTACACATTAGTCAATTAGAAAAAAGCACAATTGTATCTGGGTAAGTTTCAAGATTAGTCATGATCTCCTGTTTTAATGTTACAAAAAATTCACAATTTGTTTGACACAAACAATGACAACTTAATTGCTGTTTGAGAAACGTTTCCGAGATTTGAGTGTCTGTAACTGAGCCAACAGTTTTAGAGCCTGTTCACTGACAACACCTGCTCAGAACAAGTAGTCTAGGCCTAGTCATATTTTCCTTATCACATGATGACTGACATATTGTCACATTATAAACATCTCTCTCTCCAAATAGGCTTAATAATTTTATAAGCACTAAATAAATTAAAGTGTATTGCATAGTCGATGTTATAGGTCACTTTTAAAATCATGTCATATTTTATAATTATATCCGGGCCATGGATGCATTAATCATCGCATCTGTCTTTCAAAGATGTCAAGTAAAAAGCAATTAAGCATCATCTCATTCGCCCTGAGAGGAAAGCGCCCTAAAAAGGCCAGGTTAGAGGATGCTGGCCCAGAGAAGGTGCATGGCGAAAAGGGCCCATTAGAGGAGACGGTGCAGGTAGAAGAGGAAGAAAATAAATACTTTGTATTTGGATGAATTGTCAGTGCCATGTGTCAAATCTTCTCTTTTGCAAGTGTGACCAATTATTAATAACAACAACAAAAACACTACTAATAATATTACTAATGAAACACCACCATTCCTGCGACCCGTCCTATACGCCGCGAGATGTTTAAAAAATGGTAAATGTCCCACCCGCAAATTACACCTATGTGATCCAGAATTTTTTATATATATATATATATATACATACACGTGGTTAGTCATGGGTCGTAGCTACACTCACCTAAAGGATTATTAGGAACACCATACTAATACTGTGTTTGACCCCCTTTCACCTTCAGAACTGCCTTAATTCTACGTGGCACTGATTCAACAAGGTGCTGAAAGCAATCTTTAGAAATGTTGGCCCATATTGATAGGATAGCATCTTGTAGTTGATGGAGATTTGTGGGATGCACATCCAGGGCACGAAGCTCCCGTTCCACCACATCCCAAAGATGCTCTATTGGGTTGAGATCTGGTGACTGTGGGGGCCATTTTAGTGCAGTGAACTCATTATCATGTTCAAGAAACCAATTTGAAATGATTCGAGCTTTGTAACATGGTGCATTATCCTGCTGGAAGTAGCCATCAGAGGATGGGTACATGGTGGCCATAAAGGGATGGACATGGTCAGAAACAATGCTCAGGTAGGCCATGGCATTTAAACGATGCCCAATTGGCACTAAGGGGTCTAAAGTGTGCCAAGAAAACATCCCCCACACCAGTACACCACCACCACCAGCCTGCACAGTGGTAACAAGGCTTGATGGATCCATGTTCTCATTCTGTTTACGCCAAATTCTGACTCTACCATCTGAATGTTTCAACAGAAATCGAGACTCATCAGATCAGGCAACTTTTTTCTAGTCTTCAACTGTCCAATTTTGGTGAGCTCTTGCAAATTGTAGCCTCTTTTTCCTATTTGTAGTGGAGATGAGTGGTACCCGGTGGGGTCTTCTGCTGTTGTAGCCCATCCGCCTCAAGGTTGTGCGTGTTGTGGCTTCACAAATGCTTTGCTGCATACCTCAGTTGTAACGAGTGGTTATTTCAGTCAAAGTTGCACTTCTATCAGCTTGAATCAGTCGGCCCATTCTCCTCTGACCTCTAGCATCAACAAGGCATTTTCGCCCACAGGACTGCCGCGTACTGGATGTTTTTCCCTGTTCACACCATTCTTTGTAAACCCTAGAAATGGTTGTGTGTGAAAATCCCAGTAACTGAGCAGATTGTGACATACTCAGACCGGCCGTCCGGCACCAATAACCATGCCACGCTCAAAATTGCTTAAATCACCTTTCTTTCCCATTCTGACATTCAGTTTGGAGTTCAGGAGATTGTCTTGACCAGGACCACAGCCCTAAATGCATTGAAGCAACTGCCATGTGATTGGTTGATTAGATAATTGCATTAATGAGAAATTGAACAGGAGTTCCTAATAATCCTTTAGGTGAGTGTATATCTGGCATTAAAACATTTTAAAATGCATTAAAAAGGCATTAAAAAGGCATTCAATTTAATTTGAAGATACCTGTAGAAACCCTGATTTTAGGGGGTCTGGTCTTCTGTCAGGGCTCACAGAAGGAACAGACTGGATGGTAAGTTATTAACGTTTATTTGTGCAGATGGATACTCAGTCGGAGATAACAGGTAGTGATGTTACGTCTGACACCGACGCTCCGAAGCTTGCTTCAAACTCGAACGGTCCTTGCAATGAACCACTGCTTCGGAGCTTGTATCATTACGTCACTAGTCACGTGAAAATGACGTCTGAAGCAAACACACTGGTTCACTCCTGTAGTGAACCACCTGACTGCTTTGACAGCCCAATCCAGTGTTGACAGATTTGAAACCTGGCGGCTGTATTTCTTATAAAAGTGAAGCCAAACCATTGCAACACCGTGGGTTGTAGTAGTCGGTGTTTGGATTGGCGTTATTGTTGAGGAGAGTGGATTGAGTTTATTTCAGTATTGTGATGGACCCGAGAAAGAGAAGTCGTTCCCAAGTTTGGGAACACTTTAAACTTATTTCCCCGGATAAGGTTAGTTCTTTGACAGTTCTGCATACAAATATTTTTACATATGTAGTGAATGATATGGAGAAAGACAGAAACTTCAAAAACCCTCTGCTACATTACAAGTACAACCAGTTACACAAGCACATCCTTTTCAACATACAAAAATATCAGTCCCACCAGTTAACAAGTTATAGAGTTCTGCTTCCCGCAGATAAACCTTTCACACATGATACTGCTAAAAAAAACTATAGAAACCATTACAGAAATTATATTGAATTAACCATTACATTTTCAAACTTCATGGGAATTTTATTGGTTGTAATGGGAATTATAGTGGTCTCTGTGGGTCTCTACTGATATGTGTTGGGTTCTATTGGTGGGGGCATTAAATCCTGATGGAATATGTCCCAAACATACTACAAAAAATAATTCTGTAGTGGTTTAAATGGTAAAAGCCAATGGTTCCTATTGGTATTTTAATAGAAACCATTAGAAATTCTGTGGTTCCAACTTTTTTTAGGCTGGTCTGATCTTCTGTCCTTGTCTAAAGAAATAATTACACAAACACACATCATGCTTAATGTTTTATTATCAAGGTGAACACATGAAATTAATCAGTATCTGTAAAATTCACCTACATAAATGAGTTTCACAGCACTAACACTGTTTCAGCTTTGATCGCCTCGGTAAACGCGTAATAAACGGGGCGTTAACATACGCCTACTTGCATTTTATGGTTGTCAGCTTTGTTGCATTACATTTACTTCACCAGGAGATGGTGCTGCAATTTCTATCTGAATGAAGCTTCGAGTAATGAACCATTTTCAACACAATTGTATCAGAAAGCAATAATGCTTCGAAACGCTTCTTTTGGCCATCACTAATAACAGGTAAGGATCAAATGACTTTGAAACATTAAACAGGCTTAACTGAATGATAATGTCCTTTTCTCTCTTGCAGATGGATAGGAAGCAGTCACACTGGAGATTGATGGATTCAGAAGGATCGGGAAGCTGGTAAGTAGCAGGTTGGTTGAAGGAGAGTCTGTGAGTCATGTATCAACAAGACCAGACCAGTGACTGCAGTGAAGGTGAGTGCTTTATAGTGCATGTGGGTGATGGGACACAGGTGACGGTGATGATGATCAGGATGATGAGGTGCAGGTGCAGGTGATGATGACCGGGAATGCTGGGAAGTGTAGTGAAGACGCAGATGAAGGAGGTGAATGTGACAATATCGTTTATTATCTTTATGAGCGCTGTCTCTGTGCTGTGATGCGATCGGAAACCAGATTGAAAATTGTCAAAGTATCCATTCAAGCTTAAGAATTTGTTTAGCTGATTGAAGACAACTTTTTCAATGATCTTGGCTATATAAGGAAGATTTGAGATCGGTCTATAGTTGCTTAACCCTCTAAGACCTGAGGGTATTTTTACAATAAATTTTCCGCCTGGTGTTATTCACTAAAAAAGCTTGTAAAACATCAACCCTTTTGTGCACAGACAATTGACACACATCTTTTTTTTCAGGACAAATTGAACTTTCAGCTTATTTGTGTTTCATTGATGTCACCTGAATGTAAAATAAGTAATGGGACCACAGACAAATGAAAAAATAAATCGGAAAATTGAATCACTCAAATATTTATTGAAATCACACACAAATAAATAAAAGCTAAGGAATTTTCCTCTGGAAAACAGTTTGTTCAAGTCTTTGGAGTCCTGGAGCACAGGAATGAACATTATAACTTGAACAGAACAAAAAATATTTACATTTTTCCAAAGGAAGTCCAGGCGTTTTGGGCCTCATGAAAATCACTGATGCCAAGCCTCAAAACAGTTCCTATCAGGAATCACACAGAGGGCCACATCACAGGCTTTGCATTTCCAGGGGGTGGCCTGTTTCACCTGCCTTGTCTGTTTGCAGTTCACACATTGCCTTCTACCATAGGTGGCCTTCTTGCTTGCTTCAGTTTGTTCCGATGTTTGGACGGGTACATGGTTACTTTGTTGCTGGGTGGGAGGAACAGCAACTGTAACACCACAGAGTTGGGCTGTCAGCTCCTCCAGAAAAGCCCTGTGGGTCATGGGCTGTTGCTGCTTCTCATGGTTGAGAGACAAAGAATGTAATCCACAACTCTTACTACTCTGTAACAATAACAAACATAGAAAAACGAAATACTACTTTTACATGACTTATTTTTCCATATTTAGAAAATGTATATTTTATCATATTAGTTTTTGTTTATTTTTATACTTTTACAGTAAATAAATAAATGTAACTTACTCTTCAGCAGGGTCTAGACGATTCTGGTAATCAAGTTCCTAGTCAGTCAAAAAGCTCTCTTCTCCAGAAAATCCATCATCCTCCATGGCATCAAAAAAGGCCAGTGCTTGATTTACATCCGTGTTTCTCAATCTCTGAGGATCCATCATTCTCCGTGTTTCTCTGTGTATTATTCAAAACTCGCGTCTCTTTGTGCGTCTCTCTCTCTCTCTTCGAAACCACTGTGCCGTCCGTCTCTCTCTTTCCAAAATATCACCCTTTGTTCATGCGTAGTGACGCACGCAACGTGGATGGCGGATCAGCCTGTCATTGGTCAACAACCTCATGCAAAGCATCGCGAGATGTCCAAAATGGCGGCTAGCATCAAGCTAGCGGCAAATATGACGGAAAATGTATAAATTATGGACTTCAAGTGATCAAAACTGGGATATGCGCGCATGGATTTATTACTGAAACACTCTGAAAGGACGCACAAGTTCCAGGTTGGATAGAAAACCTTCTGTAAAGGCTAGAAAGACACCAAAGACACCCCCGTGACGGCTAGCGCGTTAGCTTTCTGCTGCAAAAAACGGTAAGGAAATCGATCAATTTTTCATCAAATAATATCAATATTTATCGGAGGAGTCGTGTGGCGTCGTCGACGATGCCGTCGGTTTCAGAGGGTTAAGATGGTCCTATCCAGATTGCTCTTTTTCAGGAGGGGCTTGACAACTGCAGTTTTCAGGGAGTTTGGAAAACGTGCGTCAAGGGCGCAGGTTGATGTTTTAAGATGCTGTACGGTTTCTTCCAAAATTTTGCCTTCAATTTCTTCGAAAACAGACATAGTAACTACTTTCTCAGGTTGTGGTCTGATCTGTCTGACCCCAGAGCAACTCAAGGATGTGCTGATCACCTTTCTGATATTATTGATTTTCTCAGAGAAGAAAGAAGCAAACTCACTGCACTTGCTTTCTGAGAGCATTTCACTGGGAATCTGGCTTGGGGAAACTCAGTCTCTCTACAGTCTCTCTACAAAAGAGTTATAATGGACTACAAGTTTTGTCTTCCGCCACATGCGCTCTGATCTTTTTCATTGTCTTTTCATATTTTTCGCAGCTGTTGAGTTTCTCCAAGGTGTTTTTTCTCTACCACTATTCTTCCTGACTTTCACAGGAGCAATATCATCAATTACACTTTTAACTTTTGAGTTAAAAGAATCAAGGATAAAATCAACAGAGTCAGCAGATATGCTTGGTTTTAAAGATATAGCCTTCATAAATAGCACACTAGTGTTCTCATTTAAGCATCTCTTCTTGACAGACACAGATCTAGCTTCAATGGCAGGAGAGATCAAATAAAATACAGAAATGATCAGACAGTGCTACATCCTTAATAACAATCAATGAGATCTTTAAACCCTTACTGATAAGTAAATCTAGAGTGTGTCCACGATTGTGTGTGGGACCATGTACATGCTGAGTCAGATCAAAAGTTTTTAAAACGGTTTTGATTTCTTTTGCCATTTTGTTTTCTGCATTATCTGTGTGAATGTTAAAATCTCCAGCAATGGCAAAACAGTCAAACTCAAGGAAATTGTTGATAGCAGTTTTGTAAAGTCCTCAGCAAAGGCTGGAGAGTATTTTGGAGACCTGTAAACAATGATAAGTAAAATATGTGGAGCACCTTTTAACACAATACCCAGATATTCGAAAGACGGGTAATTCCCAAATGATATTTCCTTACATTCATAGACATCTTTAAAAAGAGCAGCTAAGCCCCCGGCTCTCTTACCCGCTCTGCAGACACTCATAAAAGTAAAGTTAGGAGGGGATGTTTCATTGAGGACTGTTGCACTGCAGCTGTCTTCTAGCCAAGTTTCATTTAGAAACATAAAGTCCAGGTTGTATGTGGTTATTAAGACGTTGACTAGAAGTGATTTATTTTTAAGTGAGCGGATGTTTAAAAGTGCTAACTTAACAGTCTTACTTTTTGTCCCCAAAGCAATCTTAGTTTGGCATGTAATTGGCAACAGATTAGATGGGTTTGCTGTATGCCTTTTGAAGGCCTTAGATTGTCTGTCATGTAATTGAACAGCAATAGGGAAAGATACAGGCACACTGGGTTCCCGCTTGTTTTGTAAACATTTAAGAAAGTTACTGTTATCATAGCGGGGACCTGACACATATCACTGAGAGCTGGTATCAGTTGTTTTTGGTTCACCTCGAGCAGATGGAGGAGGCTGTGGGCCCTGGCGCTGTGGCAGAGGCCGAAGAGCTCTCACAGGAGGAGGGGGAGGGAGAGCTGGGCCCGCAGGCTTTGGCGGTTGTGGGGCCTGGCATTTTTTGGTTGACATCTGGGGGCTTGCAGCAAAAGAGTGGGATAATTTGGTTCCAGCACACACCTGTTTTTCCATTTTCTCTGAGAAGCACAGAAGTGGAGATGCTGGAGAGAGGGATAACATGTCTGGGGAGAGGGGCTGTTGCTCTGGTGTTAATCGGAGGCTGTAATATGCTGTCCTGGTTTCCCTCGCTGTTTTCCAGAATGCCGTCCTTGGGAGCTGAATCTTGGAGCAGTCCTAATATGTCCCGGTCTGTCTGTGGTGAGCTCTGTAGGCAGGGCTCTGCTGAGATTGTGTCCGTGAGCAGAAATTGTTGTGGCTGCATGGTGTTATCCTTGTCCTTGTGTGATATGTCAACCGCATGTCCATTCAGGTGCTGAAGTGAAGTCCTGTGGTCATTCATACTGTGTCCAGGTGTGTGTGTGCCATTCAGGTTGAGTGGATTGGCAAACACTGCAGAAGGATGATTGAGGGAGAAGTAGATATTGTCCTTTAGCACTCTTGAACCAAGTTTGTTTGGGTGGAGCCCATCCTGTTGAAACAGTTGCCTCTGACTTCAGAAAAGATTGAAGTTGTCAATGAAGTTCACTCCTTTTATATTTCAGGTTTTTTGCAGCCATGTGTTGAGCCCAAGCAACCGTGAAAACCTCTTGCTGAGAGTGGTCCACTGATGAATGTCTGAACTTTCAGTCTTTTAAGTGTTTCAAAAAGTTCATTGAAATCCTTCTTAAGGAGTTCTGACTGCTCTTTATGAATATCATTCTTCCCCACATGAATGATGAGATGATATGCAGTCTTATGTTTCATCAAAATGTTCTGAAGTTCCCTATTTACATCAGAAGTTGTTGCTTGTGGAAGGCAGCACGTAGTTGTATCCCTGCTAATAATGTTTCTGATTATGAAGTCACCCACTATCAGAGTCCTGTGCTCGGCTGCGCTCTGAGCTGAGTGCCGCTGTCTGCTCGACCTTGAGCGCCAGTTACCAGTGTGAGCTACTGGCTAATTCAGTCTGTGTTCAATCACATTCATCACATTCAGGGATTCCTCATTCATTAAAAGTCAAATCTGTTCTCAAGATGTATAGGCGGTGGTAGGAGACCAGTGTTTGCAATCCTTGTCAGAGCCGTATCTGGGGTAGAGGATGCTACTGCAGCAATATGTGATGCCCGTGACAATCTGATGTCTCGAGTGCCTTTGGGTCTCGCTCCCTGTTTGTGCCATCGATTTGTAAGACGATCGGCTTGTTTCTCTACACTCAGTATGGCCTGCATAGGAGCACTAGATTCATGGGACTCACCAGCTGTATGCTGAGGGCGTCCATGACGAAGCTCTGTTGTGTGTTCCGTCTGGTTTGGTGGTCCCACAAGTAACTTTGTTTCAAGAACTGCAATCCTTTGTAATAGTATCTGGCAGTTAGTGCAGCAAGTAGATTCCAGAAGAGGCATTTTCTCTTATCCTTTTGAATGTAGGCAGTTGTGTTTTCCCTTTCCCGGAATGTAAGCTTTCAGTGGGAGGCTGGTCGGAGAAAAGAATTCTGCTTTTTTGTAGTAATCAAGCGTTTGAGCACTGTGCTGATTTGCTGAAGTTAAAATTAGGTGATAAAAGGAGATCAAATATAAAAGCGATAAAGCAATAAAAAATATAAAAGCAATAGAGCAAAGCGCGGAGCAGTAAGCAAGCTGCTTACTGCTCTGCAACAGACATTCTACTGACTATAAGTAACTTTGCAAGTTTATTTCAACTTATTCTAGCAACCCTAACCTACCAGTCTACTAATACTCTAATGAGAGTTAGTTGACATAGTAGAATGTAGAAGTTTAACCTACAAATAAATATGAATTCCAGAATTCCTGCATTTCACTGTTACCCCCATTCACGCTACATTTGAGTAGCTCAATGAAACTGCGATGATTGACAGAGATAGAACCATTTTGGCTTCTCGTAGTAAACAAGAAACATGGATGCCAGTAGTTTCATTCAATCCATTTGGTGGAGTTGACCAAAGTAATATTAGCGATTGGAGACTGAGACTGTTCCTGCCTCCCCCCAACTGCAGATCTTGTGCGAGAAACTGCAGTGGAAAGAGACAGAATCAAAATGTGTCAATGAGTCAAGACACGTTCCTGTGTTTCTCTGGTTTTCTAGCAGCTCTGACAAGCTGTCAGTGCCCAAAAGAGAATGATCATCGCATTACCAGCTAGTCATTTAGTTCGGTTCTGTACACTTATGCAGATTTACTTATGCAAATTACCCGAGGAATGACCAATCTCTCTGTGTACAGAACAAGATTAAACTTGCAGTAGAGGAGTGATAACCCTATATTATATATATCATTAGCAGCTGTTTCTATGAGCTACTATAGCTAAGCCGTCCGTCAGTGCCGTCGCAGGTGGGGTGCGAGGCCCTGTGCGAACTTGAAATGCGAGGCCCCTCCCAGGGTCTGAACGTTAGAATAATTGGCTGCGCAGCCTACTTGTTAGCCTTGTCCGCTTAAATGAATTATAAATTAACATTAAAAACTAATAGGCTATTTGCAGTATATTAAACCGTTTTTGACCTAATTATTTGGTACTAAAATTACACACTCTGACGGCATTGCATCACGTGCACCTGCGCAATAAAGCCTATGATTTCCGAAAATAGTAGCCTACTACTATGTCAACTAGTGATATCAGCAAAAGAACTGTTGAGGAATATGCAACATAATTTAGACAATTGTTTTTGTCATAATATTATAATAACTGACAGACACTATAATTTCAGCCGCTCTGTGCATGTCATCGCTGAGACACGAATATAGTTTTCAAATGTTTAAAAGGTATTAGATTGAAATCTGTTGAATAGTGTAAATTTAGTTCGTGGGTAGATTAAATAATGATAAGCGGATAATCACCCGTATGGAGATCATTAACTTTTTTCAAAACAAATACAGTACAATTACGCAATACCGTCATTGCGTGTGGGTGCACCTGCAGTTATAAACATGATTATTACTAATTGGCATATTTCAATGCCAATTCTTATATGTTCATTCATATAGCCTAATCAAAACAGATGGGGCAACCTAACGCAGACAAGTTACCTCACCGTTTTTAGGTGATATGCCAACGCATTCTCATCCTTTGGCGTCATATAGGTGACGCCTGACAAAACGTCGAAATACTACGCACATGGCACCCTTTAGCGTGAATATAACACGCGAAGTGATGGGTAGGTTTAGGTGTGGGGTAGGGTCTGCGTCTCATATTCACGCTAAAGGATGCCAGTCAACTTTATGACGCCTTGGGTTCGCGTGTTATATTCACGCTAAAGGGTGCCATGTGCGTAGTATTTCGACGTTTTGTCATATAGCATCACATGTATGACGCCAAAGGATGAGAACGGGCTCGATATGCCATGTTTGTAGTCGAGCTGTGATATGCAAACTGTTGCATGCAAACTTGCTTGCATTCGACTTTTTTTCCGTTATCTATTTTCGTAAAATGCTGCCACACTGTCGATGTCTTTGACATGGTAAATGAGGACTGACAGTAAATTAAACGCTCGCAATTAAATTAATATTCAGCAAACCTCCATACCAATGCCTCCTAGTAGGCTACTTTCTTCAATCTGTCTCCAGTGGGTTGGGCTAATCCAAAAAAGTGAAAACAAGGGGGGTGTTTTGAAGACAGGCTGTTACCTGTGAAACAGGGGTGCTCTGAAAACACCCCCATTCGCAATTAGTGCTTTCCACCTGATGAAATTAACACGTCAAAAAATAAAAAAATCCAGAACGTATCGACCAATAAATCGACTAATCGACTGGGAGATTACAGCCCTATGAAAAACCCCCTTAATTTGTTAGGGGAAGAAAAAAAAAAAACAGCAAGATTGCGAGGCCCCCTAGTGGCGCAAGGGCCCTGTGCGGTTGCACAGTTCGCACAGCCCTTGCGACGGCTCTGCCGTCCGTCATACTGGAACGGTCAAATCTGGTCCATGAACATTCGAGAGCAAGTTAATTGAGCGTCTGTAACCGTAGTTAAGACGCATGGACAGTATGCATATTTATATCTGCAATAGACTTCAGCAGATGATTTTTCTAAACTAAGGCCTTGTGTTAATTTGAAAACACATCTTTTTCTCTCTGTTTTGGCTTTCCGTCCACACTGACCTGTAATGCTGCCTGAATCATAATCATAGACTGTCCGTTATTTGGCCAGAGGAGAACTGGCCCCCGACTGAGTCTGGTTTCTCCCAAGGTTTTTTTCTCCATTCTGCCACTGTTTTGGTTCCTTGCCACTGTCGCCTTTGAACGTATCGGCTTGCTTAGTATTTTGCACGTAGTATTTAGAACGTATTTTGGCTTGCTTAGTTGGGGACATTTAATTTAATATTCAACAATATTATTGATCTGCCTGCATTGACACCATTATATGAGACCTGAACTGAGCTGGACGATGACATCACGGTTTTCTCCAGAGCGGCTATATATGTAAATTAACTAAATGAATAACTTTTTACAACAAAAATGAACCATCACTGAACTGGACTGTGACACTATTTTCTTCTAGAAACAAACTTTGTTGCATTATTTTCCTGTTATCTCTGTACAGCTGCTTTGAAACACTCGGTATTGTAAAAAGCACTATATAAATAAAGGTGACTTGACTTTACTTGACACTGAGACGGCGTTTTTATTACTGAAAACAAAACTTTTTGAAAACGCTGTTCAAAGTGGATACATTTGAAAGTGGATACATTTGAAAACCGCATTTTCACGTTGTAGTGATGTAGCAGAATTTACTCACATTTGTTGTCCTGCGTAAAACATGAGAGCAGTCGCGTTTATAGATAGCATTAATATATATAGCAGATATCTATTAATATATATAGCAGATATCTATTAATATATATATATATATATATATATATATATATATGCAGTAATAATATTAATATTATATATATTAATATATATATGTGCACATAGCAGAAATAGATATTCATGTTTATACGTTTTTGTGCCTGTAATGTACTATTCACTTTCACACTGTTGCTGAAATATGTTACTTTGCACACTCTTCATATCACAATCCTGCAAAGATGACAGAATTTGTATTTGTCCTGCGGCAATAAATGAGAGCAGTCGCATTTTACACCAATAATGGTGAGTGCGACCTGGACGCATCAGTGAATGCTGAGATATTTTGCTAAATAAAATGATCCAGTCAGAAGAATTGCGCGATAACTTTATTTTTTTTTTTTCATCTGTATCATCTCAGTGAGCTTTTGTGAGGTTTTACGCATGCGCAGTAAAGTGAATTTAGCGTTTTCAGGCGTTTTCCAAAAGTTTCTCATCCACACTGAAACGTCGGAAAACGTTCTTAAAGGAAAACGCAATTTAAATGTATCTCGATTTATGTAGACGTAGCCTAAAACAATACAACAAGACAAAGCCATCAGCTATCAAGACATTAAGAAGTTACCTTAGTAAAAGTAAAAATGTTAAAAAAGTGCCATAGTAAAAATAAAAAAAAACTGTAATATTGAGTTTAAACTACGATGGCCGAGAGAGCTCAACGCGCTGCAACTGAAGCAAACACATGCAAATAGAAAAAAAACGCGTGCAAATAAAAATAAAAAAAACACATGCAAATAGAAAAAAACACCTGAAAAAAATAAAATAAAATCATCATCATCAGTTTCACAACACGTGTGCTCCAAATACAGAAACGCACTGGAAAAGTTCACAACACAACCAAATACAGAAACGCGCTGCAAATAACACAGACCACAACGGAAATGTTTCCAGGGGAACCAAATAAGTGACGAACCCGGCTGGTACGTGCTTATCATAGACATATACACTAGACGTCACCTTGGGGTTTTAAGCATGCGTCAAAACCGCCGCCATCTTGGAACAGGGGTGTTGTCATAGGAAGTAGCTAGGTAACGCTGCTATCTTTGCCCTTACTTCGAATTAATGGATGGCGGCGGACTTTTGTGCTGTGTATGATGTTCACACAAATGAAATCTGAACTAGGAAGAATGTTTAAAAAAAAAAATTTTTTTTTTTCTGGAATCAATGATAAATACACTCTAAAAAATGCTGGGTTGTTTCAACTCAAATTTGGGTCAAATATGGACAAACCCAAATGTTGGGTTTAACATGTAATTAAAAATGTACAGTTGAAAGTGAAAGTTGAAGTTGGGTTAAAATTGTAAATGACATTTTTAACCCAACATTTGGGTTTGTCCATATTTGACCCAAATTTGGGTTAAAACAACCCAGCATTGTTTAGAGTGTACATATCTGACCGTAGGAACGAACCAAAAAAACGAGAAAATTGCATTCATGATGATTTATGGTGATTTTATTTCCGTTAGACCTTTGTCTACATTGACGCCGATGCATTAAAGTGGAGGGGCTCCCTGTATGTATGTGTGTCTCAACTTTAAAACGTTGGACCCTACATTACCTAATGTCTTTTTTATTTATTTATTTTAGCTCATATTTTGTTTTCAGCTCATTGTTCTTTTCTCATTTGTATTCTGATGACATTGAACATACTGTTAATACATTTTTGTATATTGCATACAAGTTGTGTGTCATAAAAATGTAATCTCTGTATGTTTTGCAAAAATAAATAAAATACATAAAGTAGAATTTTAAACTGTAAGCACCAGGACGTCCCAGCCGGGTTCGTGAATTATTTGGTTCCCCTGGAAACAGTTCCGTTGTGATCTGTGTTATTTGCAGCGCGTTTCTATATTTGGGTGGTGTTATTTGGAGCTCACGTGTGTTGTGAAACTGATGAAGATGTTTTCTTAATTTGCGGGTGTTTTTTCTATTTGCATGCGTTTTTGTTTTTTTTGTTTTTTGCATGCGTTTTCTTTTATTTGCATGCGTTTTCTTCAGTTGCAGCGCATTGAGCTTTCTCGGCCACCGTTTAAAACACAAAACAACACATTCTCACCTCATTTCTTCTGGAATTTAAATCTTGACAGTTCACAATTAGAATTAGCTGTGCGATTTTGTGGCATCATTGATTCTTACAGGGAGTGACGACAAGCTGACCGTTCATTTACATATACGGTGACAGCTGTATTTAGCTGCTTGTGCATGTGGCCAATGAGAACACAATAAGATCACGGGAGCCAAAAAACATACTGCTTTCTTCTGAAACCTTATCAACTAATGTTGGAATTAGACAGTTTCTCTTCAAAAAAACAAGTGATTAATATTTGTTTTTTTGTTTTTTTTTGGTTGTCTATTATGTACTGTCAATTATTTTTTCATCTGATTTTTTTGAGGAAACAATGCCTTTCTTGGTTCCTCAGAGAAAACCCTTCTACTTTGCACATTATAAAATGTTCTGCTTGTTGTTTTGTTAAGACTGTTTTTATTTTTTTTAATTGTTATTATGACATTTAATGAGCCATTTAATGAGCATACTGAGCCAATGGTTTTCCTTCTAAAGAGTTTTCAATATACTAATGACTACTAATTTCAATGACTAACATAATTTAAAGCTAGATAGTGCACTTTTACAACACGTTCAGTTGTACTGTGGTATTCTGAGGTCACGTTTTTTGTTTGTTTTTATCAACCACACAATGGTGAAAGTTCCTGATTGTGTTTTTGCTGGGTTTGAGCCTGCAACCTCTCTGTTAACCAGCACCATTCTCAAAGCTCTAAAACACATAGCCTGAGAATTAGCAATTCACTAAGAAATGTTTACTGTTCTGATTCTCAAACAATGCATGACTCTTTATACTTCTCTTTATACTTAATCATGGAT
Source organism: Tiaroga cobitis (assembly GCA_030578255.1). Lineage (NCBI taxonomy): Eukaryota > Metazoa > Chordata > Actinopteri > Cypriniformes > Leuciscidae > Tiaroga > Tiaroga cobitis. The sequence continues at coordinate 6,520,760 of CM060606.1, forward strand.
AGGAGATAACAAGCCCGATAAAAAAAACATTATCCTGTAATGTATTTATAAGGCAATGCATTATTAGGCAGTTCAGTTAAGATAATGTAAAACATATTGGAGTGTGTCATCTCAAGACTGTGATGTGGCTTTTACTTAATCAATCTATTACATTTGTTGTGCTTTATTTAACCTATAATTTGTTTTTGCCGTTTGTTAATAGATGTTTAGATTTGCAATTTAATAATTTATAAATGTACATACAGTAAATATTCATGTTAATATTAATGGGAACCCAAGTGCTCATAAATGGTCATCATGGTTCAGCGTTCTGTTAGTTGTAAAAATACAATGAATTCTGTGGTGTTTCCTAACCCATAAAAAACATCACAGGAATCATAATGTCATGTTATCCTTCTGGGAAATAAGACATTTTCTACCATATATAAATGACAAAAACACATAAAAAGCTATTCTCACTTATTGGCAAGTGTCTCTTTTCATAGTAAAATACTTGTGCTGTAATATAATCTGATTCTTTAACCATTATTTTATACACTAGTGTTACTTTCATTACTGGAAACTATGACAACATTCTTTTTCATCTTTTTCATAAAAAAATCATTAACTAGCTTTATTCCTATGACTAAGACGATACAATGACGAGACGACAGCAATATCATGAGGCATTTACCCATTTTGGCGAAAAAAAGAGCAGAAAAATGTCATTCACAGACATTCCTCCAATTTCTAAATTGATGGTAACTATAAAAGATAACTATTTTACACCTACAGTGTTTCTCACAGAGAAGTGAGGTATAGTGATACGCCAAGACTTTACCATATCTCCTTAAAAAACAATATAGAGTTGAGAAGAAAAGTGGCTGATGGACAAAACGAGGCCAACCAAATATTTTCAGAATTTCATGCCAGCCCCTACGGAGGCCATTTCAGCTAGTGGCCTGCAATGGGGGTGGACATCTCTAAATGGGTAAATACTAAATTATTCCCTTTCAACATTGCTGTGTGAGACATACAAATGTATTATGTTCTGGAAAGCATTCATCACATGTTTATTTTTGAACATCACACTGTAAAAAAAATGCTGTTAAAAAACAGCCAAAATCTGACAGTAAAATACTGTTTTCCATTAAAACAGTAATGTACTGTAGAAAACATTGCATTCTGGGGATTATTTTGCTAATTAAGAAATTGCTGTTAATTTACAGCCAATTTTTAACAGTACTCAACTGTATTTTAGTAATACGTTTTTTTTGTTTTACTGTTTGCAATGCATTATGGGCTGTGTTAAATTACATAAGAATGTAGGATTTTGTATTTGGTGTTGGAGTGCTATTAAAAGTTTGGTCAAAGTGCGTTACTGTTTTGTCAGTTATGTTCATTTTCAATTTTCGGCAATCCAAAATCAATTTCAGTCGGATACTTGTGATGACAGTTCCCTTTCGAAGGGAACTCAACAATACGTCGATTGACGCAATGGGAAACGCCTCAGGCGTGACAGGTGTCTGAAATCAAATATCAACTCACAGCAATCATGTTGACCGGCGACAGCCCGTGCATCATCAGCTCAATATGGATGTATAAAAAGGGCGCCTTGAAACCGTGACAACATCTCTTTCGTCTTCAGGGACTGTTTGTCTGTTTGATAATATCAAGGATGAAGCGTGCAGAGACGCGGAGAAACACTTTTTCGCGAGTGTGCCGACCCGTGTCCAGATATTTGACACCGGAGGATTCACACGATCTGTGCGTGTTCTGCCTGGGAGAAGAGCACACACGGGAAGCTCTCGAGGGAGCTTTCTGCGCGAACTGTGAGTTTTCTTACCAGAACTCTCTGCTCTCGTCTGTCCCACTTCTCGAGGGAAGTGGGCGCGGCATCTGAACCCCGCGGTTCCGGTCCCCGCTCGGGCTGAGGCTCAGCGGCGGTTGAGCTCGTGGGGCTTTCAGATGGAGCTGGCAGATTATCTGGAGAGGGGCGTTAACCTCGCGGATGATCTACCAGCTGACGAGGGTGAGTTACAGGTCAATGTTGAGGAGGTTACTCTCTCTGATGAATATGTAACTGTTCTCTTCGGGCCGGGCAGGAGTTGGCTGCTGAGGATGTCAGTTTGGTTGAGACCGGACCATCTCAGCCCTCCTGCCCAGTGTACGCTGAGCTGGTTGACATTATGGGGCGCGCCACAGACAGATTGCAGTTGCAGTGGAGGCGCGTCCGGGAGGAACCCGCTCATGGTATTTTGGATGACCGGTTCCTCCCCACCCGTAAGCCACCAGCCCGGATGAGCCTTACATTCTTTTCTGATCTCCACTCTGGGATCGAGAGGGTTTGGAAGAACCCGTTTTCCTCACGTCTCTATCTGCATCAGCGGGCTAGTTTCGCTGCTGTGGAGGGAGCCGCGGAGCACGGATATGTGTCGATGCCGCCAGTGGACGAGACGTTGGCTAACTATCTCGCCTCTGGTCGGTCCTCTTCACTAAGAACTCTGACCCTGCCATCCAAGCTGCTCAAGACATCTTCGCGCTTGAATGACAGAGCGTACACGGCAGCAGGTCAGGCAGGTGCGGTTCTGCACACCCTTGTGGTCTTCAGGCCTCCCAGGCCGACCTGCTGTGGGACCTCGATCAGGGGGCTGGCCTGTCCCCTGACGCAGTCGCAGAGCTGCACCGCACCACAGATTTGACTCTCCGGGTCACTAAGCAGTCTGCTGTTCCCATCGGTGCTATGGTGGCCATGGAGAGACATCTGTGGCTCAACCAGGCTGACATCGGGGAGAAAGGAAACTTTTCTGCTCGATTCGCCGGTTTCACTTTCCGAGCTTTTTGGACCTTCCGTCGAGACGGTGGCCGATAAGTTCAGGGAGGGTGCGCTCTGCGGTGTTTAAGAGGCAGAACATATTCTACAAAATACCACTGTTGACCCCAGACAGCAACAGTGTCGACCCAGATCTGGCCACATCTAGTACATCAACTAGCTTACACACGTACCAGATGTGGGCCGAAACTATGTTGCTGTCTGGGACTTCTCCAATGCGCCACAAGACCCAATGCGATTCAGAATGGAAATTGCTTCAGCTCTACTTTTTTATCTTCCTGCTCTGCTACTGTTCGGACGCTCTTGCTTACCGCTCTGCGCTTTGCTCTATCACTTTTATATTTTTATATTTTATCTCCTTTTATCACCTAAGTTTAACTTCAGCTAATCAGCACAGTGCTCAAACGCTTGGATTACTACAAAAAAAGCAGAATTATTTTATTCAACCAGCTTCCCACTGCTTACATTCCGGGAAAGAAAACACAACTGCCTACTGTGGCGAGGGGGGCGTGGTCTCGCGAAGTCTGTAGTGAGAGTGACGAGTCAGCGAGCTGTGCGGTGAGTAAGTAGGTCAAGTGCAGATGATGAACACCTGTGTCTGATTGCAGTGATTGGCGTGGAGACCGCATATAAGCTGGCAGGAGTGAGAGAGCGGGGAGAGAGAAGGGCTTGGGACTCGCACGCGACCTGCAAGAAGAGATCGGCAGAGATAAAAAGAGTTTTGTGAGAGATTGGACTGAGTTTTCGAGCAAGAGTGTTTCTTATATGCATGCTGTAGTATTGCACTACGGTGAAAGCGCACGAGCGCACCTTTTTGTTGTTTTTATTTTTATAAATAAAGTGCGAGTCCCAATTCCGCCGACCCTGTCTTCTTCTTCCTCCATCCACACACGCTGAACCTGACTACACTGGTGCCGAAACCCGGGAAGAAGAAGACTGCCGCCGCCATGCAGAACCCGTCAGGAACGCCATTTGCGAAGCTCATCCAAACGCTCGCGGGTCTTCACAGGGAGCAACACCTCGCCCTGCTGGCCGTGAAGGAGGAGCAAGATCAGCGGTTCCAGCTGCTTCTCCAAGGCCAGCAAGAAGACCGCGAGCTGTTCCGGAGCTGGCTCGACCGGGAGATTCGGGCCGTCCCCGATCCAGCTTCTGCCTCGGCCCCGCCCCTGCCTCTCAATAAAATGGGGTCCCAGGATGATCCGGAGGCATTCCTGGACCTTTTTGAGAGGTCGGCCGAGGCCCGGGGATGGCCCCGAGCGGACTGGCCCATGCGGCTCATCCCTTTACTATCAGGAGAGTCGCAGATAGCCGCCCACCAACTGCCAGTCCAGAATCTCCTGGTCTATGAAGACCTGAGGCGCGCCATTCTTCAGCGGGTCGGCCGGACCCCGGAACAACATCGCCAACGGTTCAGGTCCCTGAGCCTGGACGAGTCCGGCCGGCCCTTCGTCATGGCGCAGCAGCTCCGGGACTCCTGCCGCAGATGGCTGATGGCCGACGGAGGCGACGTCGAGGATGTTATCAGCAAGGTGGTACTGGAACAGTTCATCGCCAAACTGCCCAAAAAGACCGCGCAGTGGGTCCAGTGCCACCGCCCGACGTCGCTGGACCAGGCCATCCACCTGGCGGAGGATCACATGGTGGCGTGCCCAGGGGTCGGCGAGCCCCAAGCCCTTCTCTCTCCCCGCTCTCTCACTCCTGCCAGCTTATATGCGGTCTCCACGCCAATCACTGCAATCAGACACAGGTGTTCATCATCTGCACTTGACCTACTTACTCACCGCACAGCTCGCTGACTCGTCACTCTCACTACAGACTTCGCGAGACCACGCCCCCCTCGCCACACCTACATTCTAAAGGATAAGAGAAAATGCCTCTTCTGGAATCTACTTGCTGCCATTGTGAGAATAACATGTAATCATGTAATCAAAAAAGACTTTGTATTGTCACACAGAGTTCATTTATTCAGCAACCACAATTGTAAACAATAGAGTCAAGATCCATGTTTGGATCAAAGGCTTCATAATTTAGTGTGATTTATTGCAAGAGAAGCATTTATAGTCATCCTCTGTGGATGGGTTGTTCACAAACCCTAAGTGGAACCATTACAGGAAATCTGTAAAAATAAGAGTAACAATAAAAACACTGTTTTAAAGCAATGGTCCATTCATTATTAATTTGTGAATGCTACACTGCCCAAAAAATTCTCAGAACATTTGCAGAGTCACCAAATGTTTCTGCCTCCACACAGAAGTGGTACAGGTCACTTAGGTCATTATTTACAGGCCTCCAAAATACTCTCCAGCCTTTGCTGAGGACTTTACTTGAGGACTTTTACGTTATCAACAATTTCCTCAGAGTTTGACTGTTTTGCTATTACTGGAGATTTTAACATTCACATAGATAATGCAGAAAACAATATAACAAAATAAATCAAAACTGTTTTAAAAACATTTGATCTGACTCAGCATGTACATGGACCCACACACAATCGTGGACACACTCTAGATTTACTTATCAGTAAGGGTTTAAACATCTCATCGATTGTTATTAAGGATGTAGCACTGTCTGATCATTTCTGTATTTTCTTTGATATATTGATCTCTCCTGCTATTGAAGCTAGATCACTAGTGTGCTATTTATGAAGGCTATATGTTTAAAACCAAGCATATCTGCTGACTCTGTTGATTTTCTCCTTGATTCTTTTAACTCAAAGGTTAAAGGTGTAATAGATTATATTGCTCCTATGAAATTCAGGAAGAGTGGTAGTCAAAAAACACCTTGGAGAAACACAGCAGCTGTACAAAATATGAAAAGAACATGCAGAAAAACAGAGCGCATGTGGCGGAAGACAAAACTTGTAGTCCAGTATAACATCTACAAAGAAAGCATCCATGCTTTCAGTATGGAACTAGGCAAAGCTAGACAGACTTTCTTCTCAAATATTATAAACAGCAAGTTAAACAACACGCGCACTCTTTTTGCTACTGTAGAGAGACTGACAAACCCCCCAAGCCAGATTCCCAGTGAAATGCTCTCAGGCGGCAAGTGCAGTGAGTTTGCTTCTTTCTTCTCTGAGAAAATTAATAATATCAGAAAGGTGATCAGCACATCATTGAGCCGCACTGGGGTCAGACAGATCAGACCACAACTTGAGAATGTAGTTACTATGTCTGATTTCAATTAAATTGATGGCAAAATTTTGGAAGAAACCATACAGCACCTTAAAACATCAACCTGCGCCCTTGACGCACTCCCCACATCTTTCTTCAAAAGTGTGTTAAACAGCTTAGAAGCAGATCTCCTAAAAGTGGTTAATGCCTCACTTCTTTCTGGTAGTTTTCCAAACTCCCTGAAAACTGCAGTTGTCAAGCCCCTCCTGAAAAAGAGCAATCTGGATAAGACTATATTAAGCAACTATAGACCGATCTAAAATCTTCTTTTCATAGGCAAGATCATTGAAAAAGTTGTCTTCAATCAGCTGAACAAATTCTTAAGCTCGAATGGATACTTTGACAATTTTCAATCTGGATTCCGATCGCATCACAGCACAGAGACAGCGCTCATAAAGATAATAAACGATATTCGCTTAAATACTGATACAGGCAAATTATCAGTGCTGGTACTACTTGACCTCAGTGCTGCATTTGACACTGTCGATCACGACATACTTCTTGACAGGCTGGAAAACTGGGTGGGGCTTTCTGGGATAGTCCTAAAATGGTTCAGATCATACTTAGAAGGGAGAGGTTATTATGTGAGTATAGGAGACCATAAGTCTGAGTGGACATCCATGACATGCAGAGTCCCTCAAGGCTCAATTCTTGCGCCACTCCTGTTCAACATGTATATGCTCCCAATGAGCCAAATAATGAGAAAGAACCGAATCTCTTACCACAGCTATGCAGACGACACACAGCTCTACGTAGCCCTATCGACTAACGACTACAGCCCCATTGACTCCCTGTGCCAATGCATTGATGAAGTAAACAGTTGGTTGTGCCAAAACTTTCTTCAGTTAAACAAAGACAAAACTGAAGTTATTGCATTTGGAAACAAAGAGGAAGTTCTCAAGGTGAATGCATACCTTGATGGTTGGGGTCTAACAACTAAAAATCAAGTCAGAAATCTTGGTGTGTCTCTAGAGTCAGACCTTAGTTTCAGTAGTCATGTCAAAGCAATAACTAAACCAGCATACTATCACCTGAAAAATATTGCAAGAATTAGATGCTTTGTTTCGAGTCAAGACTTGTGCATGCTTTTATCACCAGCAGGGTGGATTATTGTAATGGATAATCCCTGGCCTTTATCACTGGCCTTCCTAAAAAGACCATGAGACAGTTGCAGCTCATACAGAACGCTGCTGCCAGGATTCTGAGCAGAACCAGAAAATATGAACATATCACACCAGTCCTCAGGTCTTTACACTGGCTCCCAGTTACATTTAGGATTGATTTTAAAGTATTATTACTGGTATATAAATAGTTTAATGGCCTAGGACCCAAATACATTGCAGATATGCTCACTGAATATAAACCTAACAGATCACTCAGATCATTAGGATCACATCAGCTAGAAATACCAAGGGTTCACTCTAAGCATGGAGAGTCTGTTTTTAGCTATTATGCCAGCCGCAGTTGGAACCAGCTTCCAGAGGAGATCAGATTTGCTTCTACAGTAGTTACATTCAGATCCAGACTCAAAACACTTCTGTTTAGCTGTGCATTTACTGAATAAGCACTGTGCCACTGTTCGTCCGACTGTTTTTACTGTACTTTATTTTATTTTTTATTCTAAACTGTTTTAATTATTCTTATTTGTTTTGATTATTTTAATTTCTTTATTCTAAACTGTTTTAATTATTGTTATTTCTTTAGATTTTTTTTTATTTCTTCTATGTAAAGCACTTTGAATTACCATTGTGTATGAAATGTGCTATATAAATAAACTTGCATTGCCTTGCCTTGCCTTACTTCTGCAATCTGGTATGGCTTTTTAATCTAATGAATGTTATTGACTGCTGAAATGAGGGAATAGACCCAAACGGGGCTAGTGTGGGTTAGCGACTCACACCGGCAGGACCCTGCGCTGATTAGCGTTTCTGGATCCACCCATTAATGCTACAAAAACCTCAAAGAAGAAAATACCCCCAGGGTCTGCGAGAGCGGGGGCGGAAGATGACCCATCACGGACGGATCTCACGGTAACAGACCATGGAACGGAACTGACACTGAATAGAAGAACCAGCACTGCAACGGATGGACCATCAATAATGGCAGGACAAGAGCTGCAGAACTGCATCTGTGGCTGGTCAAAACTAACAACAGCGAGGGGCCTTAACCCTCTGAGGTCTGAGGTGTTTTTGGGGTCCTTGAGATGTTTTGACATGCCCTGACATTTGTGCTTTTTTCAGTTGCTTAGAAACATATTAATGGCACTGGTGTAATTACACTCTATTTAGCACAAACAGGGCTACCATAATATGTTAGCAACATGTTTGTACATGTTTGTATTTTTGAGAGAATATTGTTTATGCATGGTTATTGAAAAAACAAAAAAAAAAAGTTTCTGAAATAAGGCCACAAAACACACACTAAATATGTGTCCACAAGAGTTTTGACTAATGGATCTTGTCGCCTAGAGTTTAGGCTTCAAAATGATCTGAAAATCATCCTGTCTAATCATTCACATAAAACAATAGATTGTTTTAAATTGTAAAAAACATTTTTTTGTTTGCAAAGGCAATATGCGGATGGGCGTGAACGGCCCAACCCCTATCATGAATAATTAAGTGGTTCTCACCTGAGCAGACAATGACCCTGCATAATAATGAGCCTTTCATTCAGGGGTGTCACACAAGAAAGAATGCAAGGACAATAAATACATAAATAAATAAAAAAAAAAAAAAAAATATATATATATATATACAAACATTCAAAATATAAATGAAAGCCATTTTTAGTCATACCTGGAAACAAATCCTGGTCAAATAGGTTGTATGGGCAATTCTGCAGAATTGGTTCGAAGTTTGAGTTGGAAACATCTTGAAAATAAAATTGTCTTTTTCCATAAATGTCTTATAAAGTATTATTTTTTAAAGTAGGCAATAGATTTGATCATATTTCAAAGTTAAGGATTCATTATTTTGATATAGCTTGCATTGGAACAAACACTATAACAGTTGATTAGTTTATTTGTGACAAAACATCCTATATATTTTACATATGAGCAGAAACTGTCTAATTAAAGCTTATTTGATGTCTATTTTATATTAAAAACTTTATAATCTATCCAAAATTAGTCAACGAAATGTTGTCATTACAGACACTAGTATATCGCGATTAGAAGAAATCTTAGTGGGCTATGGCAATATAGTTTGTATGTGTACATGTAAAAATAACGTTTACTAAAGTACAGTAGGTAGTCAACCAGAATGCCTATTACCGCCGCGGCAAATCCACCGCCGTAAAAATAAACCAGTCGCATTTCAAAGTAGTTCGCGAAATGACCGCCAGGTGGCGCAAAGGGACATTTAGCAAAACGTAAGTGGGGCAATTAACAGTAAGGATGAAATACTACAAGTTATGGTCATTTCCAAATAAGCCTACAACAAACATTTATTTTTAACAATTTTTTTTAAATATGCAACATGCACGTTTAAACAACAAACAATACAATCTGAACCAGCGCTTCTGCTCCTGTATTGAGACATGCAGCGCGTTTCAGTTACAATCCTGGTTCCAGTGGCCTTAATACATTCACGGCTTTTTAAAATGTCACAAAGCGTTTTGAGATGGTTTTGAATGAAATATTGAAGTTTATAATTAGGATATTTTGGCACACCACGCCGAGTGGCGCTATGCATTATTCTAAAATCTGGCTTTATTCTGGCATGTTGAACTAGAGTTTGACAAACGCGGCGGCGCGTTCATTTGAATTTATTTTTCTCATAACAGCTAAGAACTTAATAGGCTAAAGCCTACTCCGTAATTGTTGGTCATACAGATAAGATATCATCTTTTAAAACTGTAAAAGGTCTACTTTTATTCATGCAGTAGGCTATAGGCCTACACTCACAGGCTAACGACAAAACGTTTTCTCGGTCATGTGAGAAAGTTTGGAAAAGTCTCAGTGAGTAAATTCATAGCCGAGCGGTAGAACGTACGGTTCGACCATCAAGATGACACGGGTTCGAATCCTGATCAAACATGGTCTACTGTAAATTTTATATTCATTAATGCAGAGAGATTTGTCTAGCTCTAAAACTCTGTTACACCAAACAGTTTTTTGCTTATATTTATCAAATAAAATTACCATGCATTTCCATTTTACACTAAGGAACAAATCCAACAGAACGACTTTGCATCTGTATAATAATAGGCTACCAATCGTAATTTCAAAAGCAGTTCTGTTAAAAAAAATAATTTTATATATAGGCCTATATATATAGGCCTATATATATATATATATATATATATATATATATATATATATATATATATATATATATATATATACATATATATATATATATATATATATATATATATATATATATATATATATACATATATATATATATATATATATATATACATATACATATACATATATATATATATATATATATATATATATATATATATATATATATATATGTATATATGTATATGTATATATATATATATATGTATATGTATTTTTTTTTATTCCCAACCTAGAGTTAAAAAAAAAATGGTTTTAAGTAAAGTGTGATTTGCCAGGGGGGACGGGGATTTCCTTCTGGTCTAAACATCCCTGCTTCTGCTGAATTATTTTAATCCCCACACCCCTCCCTCCACAGTAGCTGATCAATGCAAGGCTACTTCACCAATAGACCATATCAAATATATAAAATAGAGATATGCAACAGGCACGTTTAAACGACAAACAATAAAATCAAAACCAGCGTTTCAGTTGTTCATTAGTTCCAGTGGCCTAATGCATGCACGGTTTTTCAAATTTCACAAAGCGTTTTGAGATTATTTTGAATGAAATATTGAAGTTTATAAGTGTTTTGGCACACCACGCCGAGTGGCCCTATGCATTTTTCTAAAGTCGGGTTTTATTCTGGCAATTAATTTTTCTCATTACAGCTAAAATAACTTAATAGGCGACTCCGTAATTTTTTGGTCATACAGATAAGAGTAGAGTAGCTTACATCGTTCAAAACTGTAAACTTGTATTCATATTATTAGGCTAAAAACAACAGTTTATCTGTCGTCTCTGTCTCCGGGAACTGCGCGTCACAAAAATGAACCAAAAGCCGATTCATCAGTCACGATAAGAAATCGGCTATGTGTAAAGTCTTTAAATGTCTAAATATTTAGGCTAATAAATGTTATCTGATTATGTAATCCATATGAAAACGAGAGGTACAAAGGATCTATACTCAATGTAAGCGCTTCCCAATGAGAAAATGACAAGACAAGGGTGAAAATCTCGCTCCATTTTGTAGGCCAAATCGCCCTGAATTAAAATGTAAAAACAGATCAAATAATTTATTTGTCGAAATGTTGCGATACTGTTTCATGTAAGTTCATAATTATTCTATAAATGTTATTTAATTTAGCAGCATTACCACGAAGCACCGTGGTTCGGTATTTATTTGAATAATAGCTACAAAAAAAAAAAAAAAAACTTAATTAATTGCATGCCTGGTTAAGGATCCAAAGATCAGGGGCGTCGATTTCGGTGGGGACGGTGGGGACGCGTACCCACCAGATTTCGTGATGAGTCATTTTGTACCCACCACTTTTTTTTGGCATGATGCTGGATGCTGGTTTTATTCTCGCTGACTATCGCGCTTCTTTATTTAACCCTTGGCTTTCACACAAGTTTAAAATGTTCTGGCTGACCACCCAGTGTGAATATTTCTAGGCGACCGTTATTTAGAAATGTTGCACTCTGGTTTCCATGGTGACGTGTCATCGCTTGTCACGTGAGACACCGCAGCCACAACAGCACTGAATAATGAATGATCTGCTTTTGTCATTTTCCCTTTTTATTCAAAATATTCACAAATTTGTTTGCTATAGCATAACATATCTGATATTCCGATTGTCAAATATATGCAAGTGGATGTGTTTTGTTGTTTAAACTCCTTTATTTTTTAAATGAGCTGACACTGACAGCTTAGCATGGACAGTGAACGAGCGGGAACTACATAGTCTGCTGGGATGAGCCGAGGCAGAGAATTTCCGGCCAAGGTTCCGCATTTTAAGGGGGCTCCCGAGGGCTGATCATTCAAACAATCAGGAATGTTAATATAAAGACGCAGCAAATATCTCTGCATCCCAGACCCCCCTCTCTCGCTACGCGATCGCTGGCTAACGTCATGCTTTTACCGTCTCGCCTTTTTCAAACTGGAGCAGCGCTTACTCGCAGGTATGTAGACAAATTACAATGCATGATTTGATTTGTTAAACGTGAAAAGGACTTATCCGTCTAAACGCTCGCTCTCTAACGTAAACCTAGATATATATGTTCACTGTTGTTAGGCGCATATCCAAGTGTTTGTGCGGAGTGTGGACATGGAGGCGCCGACGCGATTACTTGCATTTTCCTATAAACAGTGGAAAGTTAAAACAATGTTTATTACTTAAGTTTTGCTGGTATTGTGGCTATAGTCTTGTGCATTTGTACACAACGGATCAGCTGTTTTAACTCTTCTCTTGCAATACATCATGTTAGCCTTGCCTTAGCCACCAACTTACTCAGCTAACTTAGTTACGGTTTGCGTTCGTACAGCAAGCATTGGTGGAGTCGGAGATGATCGTGGAGTAGTCAGTATCTTGTTTAATTATTGCTTGAATCTATTGCTGAATTCTGGAATAGTTGTGATGAGGATGATGATGGAGGCGGGGTGCTTTCAAGTTTTGGTCAAAATGGTGATACGATTGGATGGATGCAGTGTCAGATCATGGTGTGATCATCGTTCATCTGTGCGACACATATTTTTGCTTTTTCAATCTTGGCAAAATTGTAGTGCAGAACGCAGAAGTTGTGTTGTCAATTGGCGATTTTTTTTGGACAGTTTTCAGTTGTTATGAGGAGCAATATGAGAGAGAAATTTGGTAATCATTGTTTACATTAAACCACGTCATGTCATATTGTCAATGTTACTTATCTTATGAAGCAGAATAGTGGGTCATAGGCTACTCGTATGTCTAATGCTTTTTAAAAACCTAAGGCTTTCAAGTTCAACATAAAACGAGTCAGACATCATCACATGTTTGTATACATTTTTATTTATTTACATTAAGCGACAGTAACGTTACATCGTCTTTCAAAACATGATCTGCGCGAAAGAGAGAGAAAAAAATAATGTCATTCATTGTACCCAGCACTTTTGAAAATGCACTTCCGAATACGTCTCTGTCCCCAGCACATTTCAAACCAAACTGACGCCCATGCCAAAGATCCCTGTAGAATAATATTGAGTTCCCTTTCAAGGGAACTTCGAGCTGCGTTTGAGACGCGGTGGGAACGCTCTGCTTGATTGCGTCATGAAGCACGTGTAAAATCAGTCCAATGGAAGCCCGATACGTCATGGGTGACGTCATAGACCAGGAAACTATAAAGCACCCTTGAAAACAGACCGCGACAGCTTCTGTAGTCTTCAGCAAGCGCTCTCTGTGATTCTGTCCTTGTCTATTTATTGTTGTTTGTCAAGCCCAATATATATATCACTATCTATCATTATGGCGAGCAAAGCAATATTATAGAAGTTGTGTTGTTCCCTGCCCTCGTTACATCACGGGTGGGGACACACATCAGCTTTTTGTTGCTGTTTGGGAGTGGAGTATGCAACAGTCCTTTCTCGAGGGATCTGACTGTGCATTGCGAGAAGCTGTCCGTGAGGACGCTCCGCTCCCGCCGGGCGTTCTTCGAGGAGGACGGTTCGGTTCGCGTTCCCCGAGCGGGTCTCTCTGTTGCCGAGGCTCGGAGACGGCTCGTATTTCGGGGTTCGTAAACGGATCTGACAGCGGGGGTTGGGACGGGCTCCGCCCTTTCTCAGCTTTCACATGCCAGATCTAGTGTGCTGCGATTTCCAGTTCCGAGGAATTGGTATCGTTAGTGTTTTGTTTTAAAAGAAGGAGAACAAAACAAATACAAATCTTTATAAAAAGGCAGATGTTTGAGTTTTCAATGAATACATTTTCCAGCTCATAACTCTGTTGAATAAAGAGGAGCTTTTTTAAAGAAAAAAAGGAGGTTTTATCTAGTGCTGTTGCCAGTTAAATATTTACTGGCCAGCTGAACATTATGAGATTGAAAATAAAGAAGAGTTTGTTAAAGATGAACTGTATCTTAAACAGAGAAAACTCTGTATCTCAGCCTCCTCGTCGGGGACTGTGGTTTTTCCCTATCTCCACACTGAGGTGTCGAGATCGTGGAATAAACCGGTTTGTAAAAAGTTGGGTATTAAGTATCATAGTATGACATTGCCTCGGGTTAAAGAGACGCTTACGAGCTTTCTCTCTCCCGAGTCGGCGTCATCGTTATTAACCCCGACGTTACCCACCAGCCATCTTAAATAATTAATACATTTTTTATTAGGCAGCGCTGGTGGGTAAAGTATGTAAGGACATGGATGAATGTGAGGGGCGACTCTCTGAGGAGGGTCGCAGCGCTGCCAGTTCGGTTGTTTCCTGCTGGTGGCCACAGAGTGATATATGTATGTATATATATATATATAAGTTTTTCTGATATAAAGATAAAGGAAAATAAAGATATAATTATGTCTGTTCTTCTGGACGCTCCGCTTTCAAGAAAACTGAGATATAAACCTTTCATCATTCTTCCTCACCAATCTAATGTTCCTGAGATATTAAGCTCCTCTCAGCACAAAGTGCAAAACAGAGCGTCGCCATTCGGGCTCCTCCGCAATTGAGGGGTACCTGGGTGGCGGTCGCAGTCTAGCCAGTTAGAGACATGCAAGATCTGAGGACTGTTTTATCTCTAAAATAGCTTTGACAAAGAAGAAGCCCTGACGCCGAGGCGATCAGGCTTCTAAGGGTGGTCCCCTCTGGGGTAGGGACGGTTTTGAGAAATCGTTTCTCCTCAGCGCCCTTTGGGGTGCGACTCTCTGAGGAGGGTCGCAGTACTGCCAGTTCGGTTTCCCTGCCGGTTCGCCGTTTCAGGGCACCAAGGTGTCAGTGTCCCCAAACGAGCCTTCAAATAAGAGAAAAAAAAAGAAGAGCAGTCAGTTCGGTTTCCCTGCCGGTTCGCCGTTTCAGGGCGCCGAAGTGCCTGCTTTTTTCAACGATCCTCCGAGGAGGGTCGTAGGAACTAAGCTAGTTAGAGGTAGGCAAGATCTGAAGACTGTCATCATCTCTAATAAAGCTTAGACAAGAAGTCCTGTCGCATGAAAACGAGGCTATCAGGCTTCTGAGGGCTCCTCCGGGGCAGGGACGGTTTTGAGAAATCGTTTCTCCTCGGCGACCTCTGGGGTGCGACTCTCTGAGGAGGGTCGCAGCGCTGCCAGTTCGGTTGTTCCCTGCCGGTTCGCCGTTCAGGGCACCGAGGTGTCAGCGTCCCCATACGATCCTCCGAGGAGGATCGTAGAGCGGTCAGTTCGGTTGTTCCCTGCCGGTTCGCCGCTTCAGGGCACCGTAGTGACTGTTCAACCAAGGGACGGTTTTGAGAAATCGTTTTTCCTCTGGGGTGCAACTCTCTGAGGAGGGTTGCAGCGCTGCCAGTTCGGTTGTTCCCTGCCGGTTCGCCGTTCAGGGCACCGAGGTGTCAGCATCCCCATACGATCCTCCGAGGAGGGTCGTAGAATGGTCAGTTCGGTTGTTCCCTGCCGGTTCGCCGCTTCAGGGCGCCGTAGTGACTGTTCAAATAAATCCAGAGGCCAGTCTTGAGAGACTGGTTCCCCTAGTAAATTTCTGGCAGCGTGGAAACTACTGCCACATATTTCTCAGTGGGTCCTGCACACTATAGAAAAGGGTTTCAGAATTCAGTTCGGTTCTCGTTCGCCCAGATTTCTAGGGGTCCTCCTTTCATTGGTGGACCCCGAGCAGGCTTTGGTTATGGAGCAGGAAGTACTATCACTTCTGCAAAAGGAGCTGTAGAAGGGGTTCCTCCTCCCAGCAGGCAGCCATTACTTCATTGTTTCCGAAAGAGGATGAGGTGGTTCCCGAGGTTTGCTTTCGGGGGCGAAGCATACCATTATTGGGTTCTTCCATTCGGCCTAGGTTTATTACCCCACACCTTTACAGTATGCGTGGATGCAGCTCTGGCTCTTCTGAGACTCCAGGGCATTCGCGTATTATACTACATCAATGATTGGTTGTTCCTAGCTCAATCTGAGTTTATGGCAGTTCGGCATCGAGATGTCGTTCTGTCTCATTAAGGATGTTGGGGTTGCCTCTCAACGCCAAGAAGAGTGTGCTCTGAGGACCACTTTTCTAGGTGTAGCAATTCTACAGCAAACGTAATGGGGTATATCTAGGCCAGTCACTCACTGTGAAACAGTTTCAGACGGGTGGGTCTCATGGCAGTTGCGTCCAACGTTTTACTTTTGGCCTTCTGTTCATGAGACCCCTGCAGTGGTGGCTCAGGACCAAGGGGTTTTCTCCGAGGGGAAATACGTTTTCGCATGATCAAGGTCACGCGGCTATGCCTTCGTGCTTCGGTCATGTGGAAGAACCTTGGTTCCTCGCCCAGGCCCAGTGTTGGGGGCTTCTTGTCGACGCATATTGCTATCGACGGATGCTTCCCTCACAAGTGGGGGCGATCATGAGTGGTTGCTCGGCGAATGGCGGACAACACACTGATGGTCTCGTATATCAGAGCAGATATCCTGTTGAGGCAGGGGCTGAGGCCCAGGGGATTGGAGACTTCACCCTGAGGTGGTGGAGCTTCTTAGGGAGAACTTTGGTCTAACTAAAGTCAAGTCGACCTTTCACATCGTTTGTACAACGCATTGCTCTATATGGTTCCCCCTCACGCAGCCAGCTCTTCGCGGACTGGATGCGATGATGCAGGTGTGGCCGAGGCTGCACCTGTACACATTTCCCCCGATATCTATGCTCCCGGAGGTTCTGGAAAGGGTTCGCCGGGAAGGGGCCCGTCTGTTACTAGTAGCCCCTTTCTGGCCGACTCGAGTTTGGTTCTCGGACTTGGTGTCTCTTCTGAGCGGCTCTCCTATGGAGATTCCAATCAGGAGGGACCTGCTGTCCCAGGTAGAGGGCACGATATTTCACCCTCGACCGGAGTTGTGGAAACTGTGGGCCTGGCCTCTGAGGGGGCCAGGCTCATAGAATCCGGTCTCTCGACTGAGGTCGTTGAGACCATTCTCCATTCCAGAGCCCCTTCCACGAGAAAACTGTATGCGCTGAAATGGAAATTATTCTCCACCTGGTGTGGTGAGCGTCAGTTAGATCCTGTTAACTGCCCTGTTGGTTCAGTTCTCGATTTTCTGCAAGACCGTTTCTCTGCTGGATTATCTCCTACCCCTCTGGGGGGTACTTCTATTGGGAGAGATCCTCTGATTACTTGTTTTCTCCGTGGTACATTGAGGTTGAGACCTGCACTGCACTCCAGAGCACCGGCTTGGGATTTAGCCATTGTACTTGAGGGTCTGGCTCTGGCTCCGTTCGAGCCCATTGAAGAGGTTTCAGAAAAATTCCTCACTTTGAAAGCTTTATTTCTCCTTGCTATTTCATCTATCAAGAGAATTGGAGATTTACACGCCCTGTCGGTTGCTCCGTCATGTTTGGAATTGGCACCTGGTATGGTGAAAGCATTTCTATACCCTAGACCAGGTTATATTCCTAAGGTCCCATTCAATGTTGGGGGCCCAATAGTGCTGCAGACCTTTTTCCTCCACCTTTTAATACCCCAGATCAGGAACAATTGAACCTGTTATGTCCAGTTCGGGCATTGGATGCCTACGTTCACAGAGCTGCCCTGTGGCGTAAGTCAGAGCAATTATTTGTATGTTTTGGGTCACTCAGAAGAGGGTGCCCTGCATCTAAACAGGTTATGAGCAAGTGGATAGTCGAGGCTATTTCACTAGCTTATGAAGCGGCCGGTCAGCCTTCACCTATGGCTGTACGGGCCCTTTCTACAAGGAGTATGGCGGCCTCTACGGCCTTAATTTCGGGTGTTTCCCTTCTTGACATTTGTAATGCGGCAGGTTGGTCCTCTCCACATACATTTGTCAGGTTTTATGACCTTGACCTCTCCACTCCTGGGGCGAGGTTGCTTGCTTCTAGTGTGCGCAAGGACTTCACACAGAACGGGCATTTGTCACTATGGCGTAGTGGGTATGGGGTTCCCACCGCGTCTCAAACGCAGCTCGAAGTTCCCTTGAAAGGGAACGTCTCAGGTTACGTATGTAACCCTGGTTCCCTGAGAGGGAACGAGACGCTGCGTTTGCCTGCCATACTTCCTGCATGCCCTGATCAACTTGCTTCAGACTTTTTCAGAAGCTGTCGCGGTCTGTTTTCAAGGGTGCTTTATAGTTTCCTGGTCTATGACGTCACCCATGACGTATCGGGCTTCCATTGGACTGATTTTACACGTGCTTCATGACGCAATCACGCAGAGCGTTCCCACCGCGTCTCAAACGCAGCGTCTCGTTCCCTCTCAGGGAACCAGGGTTACATACGTAACCTGAGACGTTTTTTGTTCATGACAACACATTAACATGCGTTTTTTCAGATTATATTTAGTTTTGCTTGGAAAAGGCAGGGCCAAACCAGTTTTATTTCATCAATTATTGACATAATGAAATATTTAGTAATACACTTTTATGACAGAAATATCACTAGTCTACATGTAACTTAAATAATTTAATTCCTTCATTATCAACACTGTCTAGAATAGCGATTTAAGTGTGAATTGCGACTTCTCTTTGTGTTAAGTCAGCCTCAGACTCCGATAGCCTGTGGGGGGTTGGAGGGACAGTTGCTGGACAAAGGTGTTAATGTTCCTCTTTCATATGGAGAGACCCGGCGGGCGTAGCGAGGGAGACTAAATAAACTTGCTAAAAAGAGATCCAGCGCGAGAGAGGCAAAGAAAAACGCATGTTTTTAATTTAATTAGGCTATGTTGCTTTGGACAATTTTCGTTTTGTACTGTTTTAATTGTTTAATTTAGCTGTAATTTCTTTGGCAATACAAATTTAAAATGTCGCAAGAATAAGATTAGCCTAGTGTTTCTTATTTTGCATCGCAAAAGAAATAAACTCTAAACTCGATGCAATCCTGTTTAAAAAAAAAACAAAAAACTGTCCAGACACTTTATTTAAACCTTGAAATGTTCGAACTTGGTTTCAAACTTAAGTAATTTAAGTGTTCTTTTACATTACACAATAATTTAGCAGACTAAAGACGAGCTTCTTCAGTTTCATTTTCTGATGCAATCGGCTGACAATCTTCCTTCATCAGTTTTTGTCGTTTGTGCAGCGGCTGCGGTTCTACGGGAATGTAGCAAATGTATGTTGTAATGATAATTAAACTAAACTCTTGACTTTAAATAAGTAAACAGTTATAAACAGTTACCTATTTAAGCATCAAGGTGGTAAAATATAAACGCTGTCGTCGGCCAACATCTGTTAAAAACATGTATGCTACACTGAGATTCGATCTCGGGTCGATTGAGGCTCCGTGAATCTCGAGATGTTGCGTTAACCACTGAGCTACCGTCTGTATGCTGTTCGAGAGCCTCATTGATGTAGACTAAATTTTTTTTATTGCAATGTTTTATGTTGAATTGTTTTCATTATTTATTCAATTTAATTTTAGTAGCCTAATTTCAGCATTGTGATTATTAATTATTTTAACTACGTTTCACTTGAATTCATATGCTACCAGCTTTCAATCGCTCTGAATGCGCGGCAGCAGATTACGCAATAGAGAGAATAAACGAACACTTTTCAGAGTCTATGATTGTAGCGCCTCTTAGCGGTAAAAGGCAGCAAATACACCACACATTTTACCGCCGCGGTGGAACGGCTGATGTGGGCGTTGTCATGGCTTGCCTCAACATTTGCGTTTGAATAGCGCGCGTCCTCCGTGGGCGTGTCAGATTAACGCGTAATGAAGTGTAATGAGCTGGGGAAAAAAATACTGAAATCACTCTCTTTTCATACAGATTACATAAACAGAGAATATTTGTTTTTTATATAAATTACTTCATTGAAAAGAAGAGAATTCAAGCTTCATAAAGAAAAATCTCTCGTGCCTGTATGACAAGTATTTGCGGAGTTATAGTTAATCTTAGGACGCGTTTCAGAATGGACTTCACCGACAGAGAGAATGCAGAACTTGCATCATGTTTATTTTTCTTTATTTGTCGAAAAGCACAACACTTTGTTTTTATTGTGAGTATACAGAAAAATAATAGACACTTAACATGATCGATTGATGTATACCACTTATATTTAAGAACAAAATCAACAGAGTATTTTGAGTCTCTTTTGCACTGATAAGAAAAAAAGCGAGACAATCGCGCCGGCGCGATAGCCGACCTCAGAGGGTTAAAATCCACCAAGGCTTAAAGAAATGCCTCACCAAGCTCAGTAAGGGGTCTCGCATTGACCAATACTTCTTAAGGAGTCGGCCAAATCAGTCGAGTGAAGCCCAGAGGCAGGAGAACCCCCACAGTCCTCAGGGTATCAGAACCTCAGATGAAGCTCAACATCGCATAGACCCTCCAACAGATTCCAGCCCGGAGCCTAGCCAGGAACAGCCAGCAGCAGTTTCCAGCCCAGAGTCCAGCAATCTACAGCCAACACCAGTCCTCACCCCAGAGCCAAGCTTGCAATACTGGACAGTAGTCTCCAACTCAGGGTCCAGCGAGCTACAGCCAGGAGCAGTCTCCTGCCCAGAGCCCAACCAGCCACAGCCTACACCAGCCTCCAGCCCAACACGTAGCCAGCTACTGCCAGCAACAGAGAGGAAGATGGAAGGAAGGAAACCTCAGGTCCTATGGCCCAAGTCCAGCCAGAAGAGAGAGTGGGAGATCATTGATTTAGATCTGGTCCTCCTACTAGAACAACAGAAGGGTCCGGTTGAGAGAAAACTGGAGAACATGGGATCTATCATCTACAGCTATGGTGCCGAGCGGTTTGGGATTAGGGGTAAAACACAGAGGCAGCAGAAAGACCCCCTAAATCAGTCAAAGTCCAGGAGGCAGCGGGAAATCGATAAGTTGGTGAAAGAAAGAAGACAACTGAGAAAGCAGTGGAGGAAGGCCACAGAAATGGAAAGAGTGGGACTTGACAACCTGCAGGCCGAGATAAAGCAGCGACTAATAAAGCTCCGAAGATCAGAGCACCTCAGACGACAACGCAAGAGGAAAGAACGGACAAGCACCCTCTTCTACAGCAATCCCTACAGCTTTGTTAAAGGCCTCTTTGACCGAGAAAAGAAAGGTAGTCTCAAAGTGCCCATAAATGATCTGGAAGAACACCTGAGAAAGACCTACTCTGATGATAGGAGGCATGAGCCTGTCACGATTCCAAATGACTTCCCACAATTCATGCACCTGAACATCAAATGGACATAAGGCCTCCCACATGGAGTGAGGTGGAGAAGACTGTGAAGAAGGCGAGATCAGCATCAGCACCTGGGCCCAATGGTATCCCGTATAGGCTCTATAAGAACACCCTCGGAGTCCTTAAATACCTCTGGAAGCTGATGAAGGTGGTTTGGCAGAAGGGGGTGATACCGAAAGCATGGAGAAGAGCAGGAGGTATCCTAATCCCCAAAGAGAAGGACTCGGCATCCATCAACCAGTTTCGTCAGATTAGCTTGCTGAATGTAGAGGGAAAGATCTTCTTCAGTGTCCTGGTCCTAAGGCTCGCTACATTCCTGCAAAGAAACAACTTTGTTGATACATCGGTGCAGAAGGCCGGGATCCGGGGTTTCTCAGGATGTCTGGAGCATGCTAATATCATCTGGCAATTTCTAGCTTGGTTGAAGATTTCAAGTGTGCCAAGGTGAGACTGGATATGTCCCCCACTGACTCCCGGGACCCTGTGGTAAGAGGCGCCGCTCCTACCCTAGCAACAGGGAAGAAGTGGACCCCAGCCACAGCCGTGCTACAGGCCAAATCTGCTCTTCTCCATCGTGACTTGGTGGGCCACGTCCAACAAGGCAGAGGAGGCTTTGGCCTAGGAACTGTAAAACCTCTCTGGCAAAAGGCATCTGCAGCCGAACGTCGAAGCATGGTGGTAGAGGAAGTGCGCCGACAGGAGGAAGCAGCCAGATGCTCCAAAGCCGTAGCACAAGCCAAGCAGGGTCGCTGGATGACGTGGGAGGGGATCGAGAGGAAAAAACTCACATGGAGCGAACTCTGGGGCATGGAGTCCAACAGGCTGAGCTTCATTGTTAGAGCTACGTATGATGTGCTGCCCTCTCCCACAAACCTGAAGCTATGGTTTGGAAAGGACCCATCCTGCCCCCTGTGTACAACTCCTGCAACACTCAACCACATCCTGGTTGGCTGAAGGACCAGCCTCACTCAAGGCAGATACACATGGAGACATAACCAGGTCCTCAGGTGTCTAGCCGACAAGCTTGAGTGTAAGAGGGCATCCATCAATGCCCAACCCTATGACAACCAGGATGTGTGCCGACACCCACCTTTGTTCGTTCGAGAGGGGGGAAAGGAGAGGGCTAGCCGCTCAAACCCTGATATCACTCCACTGAATGTAGCCAGGGACTGGCAGATGCGAGTCGACCTAAGTCAAAAGCTCATTTTCCCTCCGCAGATTGCAACAACCAACTTGCGACCAGACCTCGTTCTCTGGTCTAAGTCCTGCCAGCTCGCCTTTATCATAGAATTGACAGTTCCCTGGGAGGATGCCATTGAAGAAGCGTATGAGCGCAAGAAACTGCGCTATGCCAGCTTAGCAGCTGAGGCAGAGGACAGAGGCTGGAAGATAAGGGTGCGTCCGGTGGAGGTGGGGTGTAGGGGCTTTGAAGCCAGCACAACAGCGAAGCTTCTTAGGGAAATTGGAGTCAGGGGGCAGGGTTACAGACAAGCCATCAAAGAACTGGCCAACACCGCAGAGAGGACGAGCCATTGGCTGTGGCTGAAGAGGAGCGACACCACCTGGGCTGCTAAGGCGAACAGCTAACCGTGGGACACACACCCAGGCTTGATCAACCTGTGGTGGGCCTGCCTCAGCAGAGGGTGTATTGTGATAATTGGCCGAAACACCCTGTGATGCTGCGGTACACAACTGACGATGTGTCCCGCTGGTAAAGCCTTATAGTAGCCATCATTCAAGAACTTCCGAATTAGTAGTGCAACATTAGGGATTGCAACATCCAGTCCTTTATCAAACCATTGACATGTGCTTTTTGATGTGCAACACTTTCATTATTGTTGTACTATACATCATAGATGGCCTAAGTGACCTGTACCACTTCTGTGTGGAGGCAGAAACGTTTGGTGACTCTGCAAATGTTCTGAGAATTTTTTGGGCAGTGTAGCATTCACAAATTAATAATGAATGGACCATTGCTTTTAAAACAGTGTTTTTATTGTTACTCTCATTTTTACAGATTTCCTGTAATGGTTCCACTTAGGGTGTGTGAACAACCCATCCACAGATAATGACTATAAATGCTTCTCTTGCAATAAATCACACTAAATTATGAAGCCTTTGATCCAAACATGGATCTTGACTCTATTGTTTACAATTGTGGTTGCTGAATAAATGAACTCTGTGTGACAATACAAAGTCTTTTTTGATTGCATGATTACATGTTATTCTCACAATGGCAGTAAATTATTAATAATTCACTGATTCTCTCTGCTGCTTCTTTTTTATCTTTTAAATTTTCCTTTCTAAAAAAAAAAACCCTGCTGCTTATTTATGTTCCAGAATGTCTTCTAGGTTTGTGGAATTGCACAGACAGACCAGTCACTGAAAACTAAGCAAAACACAGCATTTGATCACTGGATTTACAGAAATCATTTACCTTTCTACAAGTGTTTTCTCAACATTGCACATCTAATCAACTCCTTACGAACACAATTATTATTCGAATGATCACTGAGAGAGTCATTTAAAAATGTATTACTGTCTTTGGAAAGCTTTTGTCTTTCAAAAACATTAAAATGGGCAAATCCACATCATTTTTATATTTACATGCAATGCAGGGATTCCCCTTTTTTCGGCTGCATCTCTTTAACCAATATTTTTGCTTGAAGTACCCCCTCATAATTTATGATCCTGCCATGTGGTCCCCTTGTCATGTGTCCTATGTTATCATTGGATAATTGTCTTGATTATGTTCACATGTGTATTATTTACTGACTAGTCTTGTGTATTTAAGCCCTCATGTTTGCCATTTTACTTTGTTTAGCCCTCTGGGGTTGGCGGTCGTGCCGGCGATACCAGTTCGCTTTTTTTCTTATCAGTGCAATAGAGACTCAAAATACTTTGTTGATTTTGATCTTACATATAAGTATTATACATCATTCAAAACTGTTAAATGTCTTCTTTTATTTGTGTACACTCATAATAAAAACAAAATGTTGTGTTTTTTGTAAAATAAAGAAAATAAACATGATGCGTGTTCTGCCATCTCTCTCAATGTGAAGTCATTCTGAAACGCGACAGAAAATGAACTGTAACTCAGTGAATGTTTGTCACACAGGCTTGAGATAAATGTCTTTACAAAGATTGAAGTCTCTTTTTTCAAATTATGTAAATTATATCAAAAACAAATATTCTCTGTTTAAGTTATCCGTATGAAAGCAACGACATGTACAGTTTCTCAAACGCATCCTCATTAACTCTACTGTGACCACACCAACGCACGCCCGAGCAATTGACATGCAAATTGTCCACGTGAAGGAACGCAGACCTGAAAACGCTCCATAACCTCAAAACAAAGAATCAGAGACTTCAGTACTCCTCTGCTTTTCATCGAGTTTGGAAGACTCGTTGTGTTTGTGCTGTGCTATGCTGTTTACCTTGGATTAGAAGAATGCGATTTGAAGATGAGAATGACTTTTAAGGTAAGACATGTCCACTCATAATAGTAAGCATGTTATTTTTATATAAACTTTATATTGTAGCAACTAGTCAAACTGGTGCCAGACTAAAATGTGCATAATGAAATGAGATTAAAGTAAAAACATGAAGCGTAATGCTAAATGTATATACATGTACACAAGGATGTTTTTATGTTCGATAATAAAACACAGCATAAAAGTAGGCTAGTATGAGTGTTTACTCTAATATGGTGAATATGTTTAGACCCATGTTTACTGTTAAATACTCTGTTTGTGGATATCTGCTCAAACGTAGATATGTATAATATTGTAACAATAATGTTTAATAGTGGCTAGATAGCTTCAGTAAATGTTCTCTGCACATGCTGTGAGTTTGAGTCACTAGCGCTGTGTGTTTGAAAAGCAAAACACGCCAAACATCGTTTCATAACATCATAAAGAATGGAAACATTTGAAGTAACATATGATAATTCATATATTTTTTTCTCTAGTGTTACTGGGAGTGTTCATTTTTAACGATTTATAGGCCGCCTGCTAGAGGCTTTTGTTATTATTATGTTATGCAGCCCTACACGTATATGCCTACAAGGCACAACAAAACTGGTGTTCATTATATATATACATATGTATATATATATATATATATATATATATATATATATATATATATATATATATATATATATATAAATAATGTGTGTGTGTGTATTTTGTCAATTTTAAATTGCAATTTTAACCAAAAAAATCCTAAATGTATTCCCAAAATCATGCAGCCTATAGTTTATCTTGATATCAGCATGTTCACAGTTGTTTCAGGTTTTTTTTTTTCTTTTCTTTTTTTACAAGGGACCAGATGCCACTGAGTCCTGCTGACTTAATATTCAAATGAGTCTCTGTACATGACCATGGTCAAATGAAAAATCAAACACCTTGGAAATGACAGATATGTACTATGTTTCAGGAATGGCAAAATGTTATGTGACTGTTCAAGTCTCTGTCTTTAGATCAGTGTTTTCAATACTGTGATTTTTTCAAATTCCTTTGTTGTGAATCTTTGGATTATGTTGTGTTGTAAATAAATCCAAACAATCAAAAAGCCATTCTTTTTTTAAATCTCTCCTCATTCTTTGTGCAAGGTTCCTCGTAATGATAGGGCCTGATAGCACCTGATAGGGCCATTATGGGAGGGTCTTTGTCTTTATCAGGTGTGAAACACATCAATATTCATGATCACATCTCCTCGCATAAAGCTTTGTTACACAAAACATGTCTTACAAACTTTAAATCAATATATTGTTTTATCTGAATGATTACGCAGGATGATTTTCACATAGTTCTGAAGCAAATATTCTAGGCTATGTGATACAATTTTCAAAAGTCTTGTGAAGAAATAATCAGTATGGGTTTCATGACATTATTTTACAATTATTTTATGGACAATTATTTTAGTTTTTTCACAAACCACGCATAAACGTCATTATTTCAAAACTACAAACTTTTACATACATTCTGCTGACATAATATCGTAGCAGAGTTTGTGCTGAATACAGTATAATCAGACTTTAGCCCAATGACTTTAGACAATGTCACAAGTAACAGCAATAAGCACAAATGTCAGAGCATGTCAGAACACCTCCAGGACCTAGAAAACACCTCAGACCCCAGAGGGCTAATATTGTCTCTGTAACCATTGTTGGTGAGTTATGTTTTATGTTTCAAGTTTAAATCAGTTTATGTTATTTCAAGTAACGCTTTGTCAAGTATTTTATTTATTTTGTATCTTTTCATGTTTTCAATAAACTGCTCATGGGTTTTTCAAGCTCGCCTGCAGTGAACTGTTACAATATTACCTCAAATGTGTAACGTAATGTATTATGTTACTAACTAAAATTTTTGTCATGTAATTTGGAATCAGTAACCAACTACAATTTGTAAGTAATACCCAGCACTGCAAGGAGCGTAGCAAGAAAAAGGTCTCGCACAAACTCTGGCCCTCATTACAGCATTATTCTTCCTCTGACACTTTTGTAACATACAATACAGCCTAAGAATCTAAGAAAAAATACCACAGAAAACACATGCAGTAGAAGGCTACTTTGGAAAAAAAGTACTGTATGCTTTGAAGCTTTTTGAGGAGAAGAGACAATAGGGTTTTTTCACATTTACATTATGTCAGCATAGAACCTCCATTTTTGTAGTTTCTTGAACTGATACAACTGTATGAGGTTACTACAGCCGTGTCAGCAAGCATGGTGCATTTGAATGCAGTGAGTAGATTTTCATGGAAGGTTGATATGGGTTTGCATACAGTACAATAATATTGAGATGTTACTAGTTTATAACTTTATTGTAAAAGAAAATTGAAATCTGATCATTAAAATGTCTTAAAAGGGAGAAAAATTGAACATTTTTATTAGGAAGTAATGTGATGCATTCATAATATCTGATGTGGTGAACGTGGTTAGCAGTAGATAGTAATTATTTGTAATGAGAGTGGTCTTTCTGGACACAGACAGATACATTTGCCAAGCAGCTGCGATTGAGGTGAATGGGAATGCTAACGGATCTGTCTAGAGAGATTAGACCTCCTTGGATCACACAGAGAAGTAACAAGGGTATATGCAACATAGGCACATTGTGAAAACTCGGCTGTACCTACATTTTTACAAAAACATACCTGTACATACAATTCACAACAGTTTCCAGATAAAATTAACACTAAATACAGTAAAACACCAACACCTTTTATTCCTTTTCACTCAAATTATGATTATTGATTATTTTTGTGCGGTTTCTATGCACAATTCTATGTTATGACCTCAAAACACTTTTACCATATTGCATTGTGACAGAGTTGTGACACTGGTATGGTAGGCGTTTCAGTCACTTTGTGCACTTTCTATTATCCATGTTTATGGTAAGGGTTACGCGCTGCAGGTTTCGTACACTTTCTATGTGGCTCAGACCACGGTTCCTCACCTTGGGTCTCACTCTAGGTGTGTGTTGTCGTTGCAGGATGCTAATGACATACACTTCCCTGAGGGCCTTGGGTGCGGTGTTAGATGGCCGTCCAGCCCAAAGGATCTGTAGAGGGTGTCATCTCGATTGGCAACATCAATTGCGTTGAATTTATGGCTGTATTTCTGACCCTGTAGTACTTCCTCCAACAATTAAGGGGCTACCATGTCCTAGTGTGGGTGGACAACACTACGGTAGTTGCCTACATAAATCGCCAAGAATGAATAAGTTTGCGCCATCTGAACAGGCTAGCGCAGCAGGTTCTGCATTGGAATCAGCACAAATTTCCGTCCCTCGGGGCGATTAGACTCCTGGGCATTTGAATGTAGGAGCAGACTTTCTGTCAAGCTGTGACACATGGGGAATGGAAACACCACCCCGAAGTAGTCATAACGATTTGGGAAAGATTTTATGAAGCAGTGGTTGACCTCTTCTCTTCTCACAGCGCAATGTTTCACTCTACTTCTCTCTGGGTCTGGATGCCATGACCCATACAAGGCCAAGAATGCGTCTTTATGCATTTACACCGATCTCTCTGATCTCGGGAGTCCTGGCCAAGGTCTGTCAACAAGGGTCTTGCCTCTTATTGATGTTTCCTTTTAGGTCAACCAGAAGTTGGTTCTCGGAGATAATATCCCTCCTCGACGGCTCGCTCTGGGAGATTCAAAACAGGAGGGACCTTCTTTCTCAGGCACATGGGACAATATTTCATCCCTGGCCCGAGCTATGGAACCTTCACATTTGGCCCCTGTGGGGGTCCAACCGAGGGATGCTAGGCTTCCAGCCGATGTCGTACATCAGGGCTATTCAATTGGCGGCCCGCCAATAATCTCCATCCAGCCCGAGGCCACCCCAACCTCCCTCCTCCTACTGTCGGTGCGGCAAAATTTGGTTAGATATGCCCGTGGCCGCAGTGGCGCCTGCAGCTGTATGGCTATACGCACTGTGCGTACCATGAGCGCTCCGACTGACCTGAGAAATGTTTTCAGTCCGAATATTTCAGCAGTTATTATGCGTGTCCCGTATTTCTGTCGACTTAACCAGCGATACCAATAATTCGTGAATTAACCCCCTCCCTCCACAAGAAGAATATATGCCCTTAAATGGGATGTCTTTGAAAGGTTTACTGCCAGGTGGTTTCAGTGCTGGAGTTTATGCAAGAAAAATGATCAGCATGCCCCGCAACTCACAGGATATTTGTGGCCATCATATCGGCTTGCCACGCCCTGATTGGTGGGGCTCCAGTCGGGAAGCACCCTCTGATCGCCCGCTCATCGGTGGAACGAGGCGATTGAGGCTCCCGTTAGAGTAAAGTTCTCTTTTTGGGACTTGGCCATAGTCTTGGAGGGGCTAGTCGAGACCCCTTTTTGAACCACTAGAGTCGGCCCCTGACAAGCTCTAGAGTCGGCCCCTGACAAGACTCTAAAGATGTTTTTTATAATGGCAAATACTTAACTAAAGAGAATTGGGGATTTGCAGGCTCTGTCAATTTCAAAATCCTACTTAAACTCTGCCCCTGGACTGGTCAAAGCTATTTTGCACCCTCACCCTGACTATCTTGCTATTTCATTATCGACCATGTCGGTCATTCTTGAAGCCTTCTGTCCTCCACCCTTCACTACACCAGAGCAGGAGAAACTTCACCTACTGTGTCACGCTCTTTAAACTTACGTCCACCTCAATAGACAGTGGTGTAAGTCGGACCAACTTTTTAATTTGCTATGAGAGCCACAACCCAGGGATGGACGCCACCAAGCAAACAATGCCACACTGGGTGAGGGACGCTATTGCTCTAGCCTATGAGGTATAAGGTCAAGATCCGCCTCTAGGAGTTAGTTGTCCACCAGGAAGCTTGCATCCACCAGCAAGAGGTGCCCCCTTGCATCAAGTAGCCTATGTGATGTGGCAGGCTGGTCCGCACACATTAATTAGATTCTATAGTTTGGATGTTCATGTTACTCTGGGTCCACATGTCCTTGAGTCGACATCATAAACTCATGTCTGAGGCCTTTCTCATGTTTGAGCTACTGTTGTTTTTGGCGGCCTGGTTTAATTTTAGTTTTAGTCTAGTCTTTGTGTCAAGCTGTCATTTTAGTTTTTATTAGTTTTAGTCACGTTCATACTCTTTTTAGTCTAGTCTAGTCGACAATAGACAGTCTAGTTTTACTCAATGAAAATTGTATTTTAGTCTCTTTTTAGTAATGCAATTCTATTTAACCCAGTCAATATAGTATAAGTAGCCTACCTAGTAGTATAGACGAAACCAAAATTTTCTTTTAGACAAACCCATTTCAAACAATCTTATCTTCTTATAGTTATCTTATTATATATTATTGTTACCTTATAGACTCAAGAATACGTCCATTCCAGACACAGAAGACGCTCTGATTCGAATTTACAACATATTTATTTGACCAACCAAACATGTTAGAAGTAGCCTACACACATGATGAAATGAAAGTTTTTCCAAATGTCATTTATTTTTCTCCCAAAGACGAATCCCTTTCTCTGTGTCAGACTTAACTTTGTTTATTCTCGTTTATGCTAACGCCTGTTTCACACATACTCCGTTTGCAGTGCGTATGTGGTGCGTATTTTTTCCGCACCCATGTCAATAGGTTATATAGCGCTCACACCGCACGTGCATGCGGTCCGGCAATGCGTTCCAGGAGCGGTGCGTGCATAACAGCAGATCTACACAGTACCTCAACAACGCGACATAATGGATGTAGGCTAAAAATATTGATTTGAAATAAAACAATAGAGAATAAATATTGTGATTGTGGTACAGCCGTAGATCAGTTGCGCACTGCAAACGCAGCACATGTGAAAGCACAATAGCGCATGCTGCTCCTGCATACACACCGCAACACGCACTGCATACGCACTACACACGGAGTATAGTGTGAAACAGCCGTAACTCATGCAGCTGCATTTTCTAAATAAGGCTGTGAGTGGAGCTTGAGGATGTTAAATCGCCTGCGTCTGCGCAGTGCGATCTGATGCAGCCCCTGAAGTGACACAGGAAACAGAAATGCTGCATAATAGTAATAATAACACAAGTAAACGCGACGAAATAACGTTAAATAACATTTCGTCTTGTCTCGTTTTGGTCAACGAAAATGAAGAGACATTTTAGCATAGTTTTTATTTTGTAAACCACATTTAGTCTCGTTTTTATTCGTCAACAATATTGCATTATACATTTAATTATAGTCATCGTCACATGACCAGCATTTACGTTGCGTCTCGTCTTGTTTTTGTCACGTGATAAAGGTTCGTTGGCGAAAGCAACACTAGTTTGAGCGCATACAATACACAACCTTGATCAGCGCAGCATTGAGAGTAGCTTTTGAAAGGGAACGTCTCGGGTTCCTTGACTGTGATCTTGTTCCCTGAAAAAGCGGGAACTAGATGCTGCGCTGCATTGCCACACTGGGGGTGTGTTTAGGACATTCTTCAGATAAAATGACCTGAAAGCGCACCTGTCTCACGTCTATTTATAGCCTCTGATGTGTGCATTCCGATGACGTCATCATCAGAAGCTATTTAAGCCAAATTCTTGCCGAGTTTGACATGTGTTCACTGTTCACAACTGGTCAATAAAATATGTTTTTCCCATAGCGCTGATCAGCGCAGCATCTCGTTCCTGCTTTTTCAGGGAACAGGGTTACAATCAAGTAACCCGAGACGTTTTCCATGTTTGTATATCCTAGCCGCTGTCCTACAGTCTTTGAAATTTTTTTTATGATTATTGCTTGATTATTAGTATGCGCTCTTTAAATAACAAAAAAGAAAATATTGCACCATTGACCAACTGAAACCTGGTCTAAAGTCAATGGCACAATATTTGTTTGTTATTTAAAGAGTGCGTTAGTAATGTTCGCCTATAGGCGGGTCCACAACGCACAGGTATACTCTGCTTTTTACACACACAGCATGCAGCAGCACACAAACATGCCAAATATTAAAAATAAAAGTATTACAATGTAAAAGATTAATATTGTGTACATAAAGATAAGGTGGAATCCGGCTTGGCGTAGATGGTCTGCTTGCGCTTTAACCTCGCGCACGAGCAAATCCGTTTGCGCTCTGGAGACGCGTTCAGACTTTCCGCTTGCAAATTCCACCATGTAAATAGCTAATTTGCTATGGCGCGAGCGTATCTGGTTTTTAAAGGTAATGGGAGATGAGACTCTGATTGTTTTTTTGCATGTTATGCCCAAAACACACCCATTACTCAATTACCGTGTCTTTTAAAAAATAAATTTGAGGAATGACATACTGTATCTTATCCTTTTTAAATAGCTAATATCCTCTGGTTCACCTCAGAGTCTGCCAAAACCATGACAATGTTTTGAATAGTTTACTGTAGTGTATATACTGTGCACAACATGCAAATTTTCTTCATGTGTGGAAGACTAGCATGATTTAGTATATTTGCCAAAGGAGACTACACTGCACAGAATACTATATAATGCATAAGATGGATATACTATTAGACATGATTTTATTATTATTATTACAAAAAAAAGATAAATAACCAAGCATTTCATTCTGAACATGACTTGGTATGACCTGCTTGTATTGTATGTGGCAGGTGGTAGTAGGAGGAATATTTTCACTGTGAAAATATTTATTTATTTATTTGATTATTTATTTTTTTCAGGACAACAAGGTAAGTCATCAATATCTGTATTCCATTTTCCTGGGGAATGAAATGTGAATTAAATCTTAAATGCATATCTGTACAGATGCAATAGACCTCAGATCACAAAACTAAAAGCAAGTTTTATGTAAAATGGGGAAAAAATGAAACTTCAAAACATAACCAATAGAGTGCACAAAATACTCAATGTGAATTTCCTGCTGAAATGAAGCCAGTCTTGAGCCTGGTATAGAAATCTGCCATCTGCTTTCATCAACATGATGGTTTTTTGTGCAGCACCTAATGGGTCTCACTGCTTGACTGTTATAATGTTAATGCTGTGCCATTACAGTTTAAGACACTGGAGCATATTTATGGAGATGAGAGGGGTGGAAGTAAATTAAAACATTGTGAATACTCTGTAGCTTCGCTAACATCAGATTATGGAACTCTGTTAAAAATCTGAACGCGTCAAATTCAGGGCCTGCATTTATTCAGAAGGTACATTGTAGACATGCAATGCGTGACATTATTTTCATTTATTTATTTATTCGTTTAAAAGAAATACTACAATTATGGTTGGTACCCTTTATTTATCATCTTTCAAATGTTTTTTTAAGAATTTTGTGTGAATTGCGCCTTTTTCAAGTCAAGTCAATTCACCTTTATTTCTATAGCACTTTATACAATGCAGATTGTTTCAAGTGATGGCAGGAAAATAATGCATTTTGTTCAGCTGAAGTCAGTTCAGTTTTAAAGATCATCAATTATTAAATGTGCACATTTTATCTAAAAAGCAGATCTGCAAATAAATGCGTCATTGCCCAGCTCAGTTCAGTTCTCATGCAACAGCATCAGTACAGTCAGATCAATAATATTGTTGAATTTTAAGTGACATTACTAACTAGAGAGGAAGGGGGAGATGTAAATCCTTCAGGTTCATGACACATGTCGCCTAAGTGCCAAACCATACCTGATCATTAGATATGCTGTGCATTGTTTCTTTTAACTTAACTGTAGAATTAACACACATTGATGCTATTACGACTTTACATTCCATTCATAATGAGAGTTTGACTGCTATGCCGCAGGTTTGCCACATAACTGTTTTGCAGTAGTGGCAGATATTTGCCAAAGGTTCGGTAAACGTGTGCCAGTTGTGGCAGAAGGTTGCCAAAACCGTATAGGCAAACTGTCTATTTTTGCCAAAGGTTTGCTGCTAGTTACTACTAGGCTACCAGTGAAGAGCTGCAAAATCCAATCTGACATATCTATTTGCCACAAAAATAAATTTGCATCAAATGAGCGGTTTGCTGTTTAAGTTTAAACATTCTTGAAAAATATATTAAAAACTGTATGTTCGTATTGTGGTGGGTATTTCTTTATCTCTCTGTGTGTGTACATTTTATGTGCAAGTTATTATAAACAATTCAGCACAAGGTCATAATTCACCCAGACAATCATATTTCTACTGGCCTTTTTGTTTTCTTCTTCAAATGACTGGAATTTCATACAACGCTCCTCATTTTCCGCAGTAAAGTGAAAGTAGACCTTCATATAGGGACTCCATTTCTAGTTCTCCTGTTAAAGGAATACCAGCCTCAGACATAACCATTAATTCAGACATTTTGCACTAGTCTGGTAATGTATGAGCTCTGTTCCCCCACCACAGTAACAAGACACTCTGGCCGTCTTTTATCTCTATCAGCTGCGGTGATAAATAGGCAGTGTGTAGGAAACTTTTGGAAAGCGAGAATGAGGCATTCGTTTTTCATGATCTCACTCAGCATGCTAGAAATTACCCTGAATCTGGTGGTTTCTGCAGTCTGGGGAAAGGAAACAGGGGAAATGCTGCTTACAGCTGAGACCAGATTCAACCACCTTCAAGATGAATTGCAACATTGATTTGAAACATAAAAGTATATGAAAACAAAAAAGGCAAAGGTGCAAGCCTGTGTACTTAGCATATTTAATGAGGCAGTACCAAGGGGGGTAATCCATCAGCCGGAAACTGAAGCTTCCCTTGGGGGCCGCCATTGTAGCAGACCATCACCTGCTGTTAGCATCCATTGACTCCCATTCATTTTGGCGTCACTTTGACAGCAAATAACTTTACATCTGAGGCGTCCAAAGACGCCTTTTTTCAATTTGTCCATTATTTATTTCTATAGAAACACGACAATGTATAAAAGGCTCCATTACTTTGTATCTTACGTTATTGGCCCAGTAGAAGCCGTTTTTGTAAAAACAGGCTAATAATTGCGTCATAACACGCGACTCTCTGTCGCACTGTAGAGAAATTCCCGTATAGACAGGAGGAGAAGCTCATGTGCTATCAGGGGGATGTGGAGGCATAAAGTCAAGGGAGAAGCCCATAGAGAGTCATAAAGTGTCTCCTGCTGCTCATGGACGGCTCCTACTCACGCTCTCCGGCTCTGTGGGATTCGGAAGGGAATGATTCAGATTCCTCTTGGCACAGCGACTAGAAGATGTACAGCTGTCAGACAGGTTGCTCACGTCACATCTCCGTTTGAGCCTGCGCAGTCGCTCAGCCATCGGGAAGAGAGTGCTTTTAATGGGCTTCACTTTTCTCCATTGAAGTCTATGGGGTCGCTGTGTCCATTTCTTTTACTGTCTATGGGCAATACTCATACTTGTCAATGGCGTAAGACATTGTATGAAAGTACTAAAGCAATATGCAAAACAATAACAATGAGAGCGTAGACTCAGTTACATCATTTGCAGGGGTTTATAGGAGTGAGTGGTCTCTCGCTGCTGAACTCTTTTACTTGGTAACAGCAACTTCTCTTACTGGCAATGCTCTCATTAGGATTTTGGTTAGTTTATTTTTTTTATTTTTACTGAGTATTCAACTACTGTTTTTAAAGAGAAAGTTATAAAAATGTAATTGAAAAATGAAATCACTTAAAGGGTTAGTTCACCCAAAAATGAAAATTAAGTCATTAATTACTCACCCCCATCCTGTACCAACCCCGTAAGACCTTCGTTCGTCTTCGGAACACAAATGAAGATATTTTTGATTAAATGTGACAGCTGGATCACTCCTCCATAGGCTCCCTAAGGGAATGAATCCTGACGGCCCAGAAAGTCAATGAAGAAAATGTTTAAATATTCCATGTCACAACAGTGGCTCAACTATAAGTTTATCAAGCGACGAGAATACTTTTTGTGCGAAAAAACAAACAAACATAACGACTTTATTCGACTATTCCTTTTCTTACTTGTAGGCCTGAAACGAGACTTCAAGAGATTTCCACGACGCATGCGCAAAATTGCGATCTCATTCAACTACTTCAGTTAAGTTCTCGCGCGTGCGCGTCGTTTATAGTGTTCTTATCTCTTGT
Source organism: Tiaroga cobitis (assembly GCA_030578255.1). NCBI lineage: Eukaryota > Metazoa > Chordata > Actinopteri > Cypriniformes > Leuciscidae > Tiaroga > Tiaroga cobitis. Next base: position 6,556,635 of record CM060606.1, read on the forward strand.
CATTCATTTGTTTAGAAAGGAGGAACAATGGCTTTATGGCCACCCCCAAGACCTTCTAACCCCAGGGGTTTTCTCACCGCCCAATCATCTCCTGATTGTCTCACACACACACCCTCCAGCTGTATCAACATATCAACAGAAGAAACAGGGCCCTTTGTTCTCGAACAAATCAGGAATATCATAAAGAGACCACATGATATTTCACTGCAATGTCTATTATTCATCAGCCAATATAAAAATTTCCACTACAATGTCTATTTTAGAGTAAAAACTTTGTAATCTACTTTATAATCTATCCAAAACTAGTCAACGAAATGTTGTCATTACAGACACTATTCTATATCACGATTAGAACAAATCTCAGTAGGCTATAGCAATATAGTTTGGATGTGTTCATGTAAAAATAACGTTTACTAATGTAGGAGCGAGAGTGAATGAACTCACAGATGCGATGTACATCTGTAAACATTGCGCGCGTCTGTGTGTGAATGAATGAATGGCACAGACACGCAATTCATATTTAAACAGTCTTTGTGCAGTTTACAGACACTATTCAATAACGAGATTAGAACAAAGCACTTAAGAATAAATGACTTACTACATCAGCTGAATCCGTGCTCCTCGAAATGAAACTACCAGCACTTCTGAGGTGACTTTTCCAGGATTATTACGATAGTATTATTCCTCAGAGCGCAGCAAGACCGGGTAAAGTACAAGATTTGTATTAAACTGGATGTTTTATCCAGCTGATGTGGGCGTTTTCATGGCTTGCCTCAACATTTGCGTTTGAATAGCGTGCGCTCTCAGTGGGCGTGGTCACATTAACACGTCATACGCTATAATTAGGTGAAAGGAAAAAGACTGACATCTCTCTCTTTTCAAGTGGATCCAAGTGGATGCTGATGCTTTCATCCAAGTGGATGCTGCACACTGGTGCTGGTTGAGGAGAGAACCCCTGATATGATTGTAAAGCGCTTTGGGTGTACAGTAGTACATATGAAAGCGCTATATAAATGCCTCATTCATTCATTCATTCATTCATTCATTCATTCATTCATTCATCAACACAATAAGTTCTTACGTGTTTAAGCTCAAAGTGCTGAAACCCTAATGTAATTGTAAGGATTTGTAAAACTGATCGTGCAGACCAAACCGTAAGTGCTAGAGATTCGAAACCTGGCCAGATGAGTAGGCCTAAATTTGGGAAGAACCTATCAGAGTATGACCTCGATTGGCCCATAGGTGGCGCAACAGCAACCAAAAGTACTAAATTGCTCATAACTCTAAGACCGTTTGACTTAAAATCAAGGTTTTTACACCACTGTTATCCTTGCCTCAAGACGGACAAAATGTCTGCATGTATGGCAAGAAAAACTCAAAAGCCTATAAATCCTAAACGAAAACTCGGAAAACTCACTAAATTCCCTTATATGCTTAACCCTCTGGGGTCTGATGTGTTTTCTGGGTCCTGGAGGTGTTCTTACATGCTCTGACATTTGTGTTTATTTCTGATACTTGTGACATTTTCATGGCTAAAGTCTGATTACACTGTATTCAGCACAAACTCTGCTACAGTAATATGTCAGCAGCATGTATGTAAAAGTTTTTAGTTTTGAGATAATGACGTTTATGCGTTGTTTGTGAAAAAAACAAAAAACAAATATCACTTGAATAAGATCATAAAACCCTTACTAATTATTTCTTCACAAGACTTTTGAAAATCGTATCACGTAGCCTAGTATATTTGCTTCAAAACTATGTGAAAATCATCCTGACTACTCATTCAGATAAGTCAATAAAGTCTTTTAGAATGTGTATGACGTGTTTTGGGTAAGAAAGCTTTATGCGAGAAGGCGTAAACCACTGTGAATCTCTCATTATTATGTATGCTTTTCACACCTGAGGAAGACAAAGACCCCTCCCATAATGGCCCTATTAAGGTGCTATCAGGCCCTATCATTAAGAGCCTTGCACAAAGAATGAGGAGAGCCTTAAAAAAGAATGGCTTTTTGATTGTTTAGATTTATTTACAGCACAACATAATCCAAATATACACAACAAATGACAAAAAAGCACACTATTGAACACACTGATCTTTAGATCACACACACTCTGTTCAACAGAGACCTTTGTGACATTCCTGAAACATAGTACATACCTGTCCATGTTCCATTTACCATGTTCATGTACAGACTACAGAGACTCATGTGAATGTCAGCAGGACTCAGTGGTCCCTGTAAAAAAACAAAACAACAGCAAACAAAAAAACAACTGTGAATGCTGATATTTACTGAGAATTTGAGAAAATTTACTGGATCGAGCAACTATGAAACATTATTGTTAACATATTATACATATCTAACGTTACGTTTGAGCAGATATCCACAAATACTGTATTTAACAGTAAACCCGGATCTAAACATTATAATATTCACCATAGTAGAGTAAACACTATAGGCTACTAGCCCACTATATCATGCTGTGTTTTATTATCAAACATAAGAACAACCTTGTGTCGTACATGAATATAAATTTCGCATTGAAAGGTATGCCTGCCTGTCTATAGTTCATATTTCAACATGTTTCTGTCGATTTCATACATTTTAGTCTAGCAACAGCTTAACTGCAATTCAACAATAACACTAATATTATTCATAATACATTTCTTACCTTACATCTTTCTTGTCTTCAAATCGCGATCTTCTTCTTCTTCTGAGGTAAGTTAAATCCAATGTAAAATCACAGCGTGTTTTCCAACCTCGGCGAAAAGCATTGGACTGATGAAGTTTGGTGCGTTGTTTTTGAGGTAATGAGGGCGTTCGCGTTCCTTCACGTGGATATTTGCATATCAATCTCTTTTGCGCGCGTGGGCGTGGTCGAATTAAAAATAATGAGCAAGCGTTTGAGAAACTGGAAATCTTGTTGGTTTTATACAAATTACTTAAACAGAGAATATTTGTTTTTGTTTTGAATCAGATCATTTAAAAGTACACACTTACATGTTTATAAAGATACATGGCTCATAAATGTGAGACGTATTCGCTGAGTTGTTTCAGTTTATAGACGTGCTCAAGAAAAAAAAAGTTCACCAAGACGGAGAGACAGAACGCATACCCTGTTTATTTTCTTTATTTTACAAAAGCACAATGGTTTGTTTTTTATTGTAAGTGGACACATACAAAAATAGACATCTCACAGATTCTTTTTTCATGTTTCTTTTTTCTGTATGACCATAAATGACGGAGTATTTTAAGTCTATGTTGCTGCTATGTGAAAAAAATCGAGCAAATCACGCCGGCGTGATTGCCGACCCCAGAGGGTTAAAGGCCTTAAATGCTTGAACCCCACTAAATGTTGCTTGCAGCTTTAATTGTACTTTTTTGTTGTTGCTGTAAGTATGCATATAGTCGTTAGGGACACCTAATATAAAGTGTGACTGTTTTCTTCTCTCTTTATAAAGCCAACCTATTTACTGTCTGTCTAAGTATTTTATATCTTTATAACACACTGAAAAGAAAGTGTAGGAATTACTTTAAAACTATTTCCCTCAAAAATTCCTAGTAAATTTCTCAAATAATTAAAAAGAAACAGCAAGTAACACATTGAATTAAAGGTGGGGTTTTGAAAAATGCTGTTTGAAAGTTGGTCGGACTGACGCAACCAGACACAACAACAAATGTGCAGCCAATCATCATTAGGGGGCGGGGCGTATTATGGTGGAGGAGAGAGAAAGAGCAAGATCTAAAGACTGTAGAAAGAGAGATGGCTGAGAGACATTACAAAAGAGAATAAGCTCATAAGAATCTCACTGGAAAATGAAGGGATATGATCAGGAAAGAGCTTTAGGACCCGTGTTAATATTAGAAAAGCTTTCCAACTAATAACAAACTCTTGTTTGTATTTACTCTTATGTATGTTAATTTTTTGTGCATCATCTTCGCTTTATTTTCATGAAGCATTATTTTGTTGCGCTTCTGCTACGGTAAACAGACATCCACTCTTGCATTGCGTGTGTAACGGAGGCCAGCTTGTTGTGCAGGGTGATGATTGATAGAGAAACCGGTGTTTACTGTTTAGCGACCTTGTTAGCGCAACCGTCTCATATGCCAGCGTTCAGGGTTCGAGACCGACTCGGAGCAGGGCTGTTAGGATTGGATGGTGAGCTTTGTACGTGGAGCATTGAAGAGAGGGGTGTGTTTATTTGGGTTGATTTCAAATATCAACAATGATCAGCAACGACTTTGAGGAATAACATACTGCAACTTTAAAATATTTAAAATAGAAAGACAACATTTATTTTTTGTAAAACATACTCTATAATCTTAAAAAAGTAACAGATTATTATTTGCATTTAGTATCGTTAGAACAGATCTCCGACCCATTATTGGCGGTGAACCACCTGTTAAAAAACACAACGTTATAATATCTGCCACTCCTGCAGCCTGTCTCTTTCTCTCAGATCTGCTTATTATAAGGAGCTCAACCTACCGCAGATATGTTTATTTGTCTTTGAGTTCCTAAATGCATGACAAACACTTTCACATAAAAATAACCATTTTCTTTTGCTTTTTTTCCTGTAGGTTTCTTCTTCTTCGTATCACTATTGCCGACCGAGCAATAGATTAACAAGATTGAAATCCCAGGAGTAAATCCATGTCAACTCATTCGGGCTGAAGCTCTGTAAGAACAGCACACTAACAAGGTGGATTCAGCTAGAAGGAGGAGAGGTGGGAGGGAAGAAAAACTCTTGGCTCCGTCGTCTTCTAATATTTATGAATTGCGTCTTTGTTGTTGTGAAGCTGATAGGCGAGCCACATCCATCCCTGGAGCTTGAAGGTATTTGAATGCTGAAAAATGCATGAATCTCTTTATCGATGGAAGTACTGATCCGCATGTGATAGATAATCAGTGAGAGAGCAGGAATGACACTATGTGAAGCAAATTTAAGCTGCTGATAGAGTATTTGGTGTCATTTGCAGTGATCAGTGACTGGATTCGAATTCTTCCCACCATGGACACTGCATTGCTGCAGGGATTTGAAAACGATGTACAAAATTAGAATTGATAAAATAGCACATGAAAATCACTTTAATAGATCCATTCACATGCATTACCCTGTTTAAAAAAATGTAACTGGTCAAAAGCATGGCTAAATGCATTAAATTCAATACGGTACACAAACACACTAGTTGCATAATTACACTTCATTTTGATGGTCCACTTTAGACAGTCTACTAACTATAAGTAACTTTGCAACTACATGTCTTCTAACTCTCATTAGAGTATTAGTCAACCGTTCGGGTTAGTAGAATAAGTTGAAATCTACCTGCAATATTACTAAGGCTATGTTCAGACTGCATGCAAATCTGATTTTTTTTCTCAAATTAGATTTTTTCAGGCAGACTATCTGCACAATTCATTTCAAGTGATCAAACAAGGTTTGATCAGGAAAAATTAAAGTGCATCATCTTGCTGCCCAAATAAGCGCAGAACTGGTACACTGTAAACCAGAATAAGTTGGCAAAACTCAAAGAATTTGAGGTAATAAGAAGTTCAAAGTTTAAGCAAGCAGAACTTGCATATTTGTTTTTTGCACACCTACATTTTAATTGCCCTTAACATGAAATATTTGAGTAAAACAATTCATATTTAGTTTTTACTTTAAATGATCATGTAATTTCAACTAGCTAATTTAGTAAATGATAACTTGCTAATTGGTATCATAATGCTTCAATAGCATTAGCAGTAGCATAGCTATTGCTGAATGAGTACAACAATACAGAACATTTCCCGTATCTGTTCTCAAACCAAGCTTGTGCTCCAATCGTCACCATGATGGTAGCCCCCCCCCCCCCATAAAAAAACATAATAAAAACTCCTCTAAATTAGCAGAGAAAAGCATTAAACACTACTAAATACCCCACGTAACAAACACACACACACAATAATTAAATAACACTTAATTTTAGCATTTACTCTCCCTTTCGAATGCCTTGCCAAAGCATGCTGGGAAATATAAATCCCAGCCCAGTTTCAGTTCAATTTAAGTTTTTCTACATTAAAAGAAACAAGTTCATAAAACTCAAAACAATGAAACAATTAAGACTACATAAAATGTGTCAGTTCTGTGAACTCAAAAGAAAAAGAAAGTTCTAAAAACTCATAAAAGCTCATTTCAAATCTGATTGTAATCGCATTTCAAACCACCTCCAAATGTCAGATCAGATTTCATGCGTTTCATGCTCTAACATCAGCAGCATTTCTGCTGAAGTCTATCAAAATAAAGTGCCAGATATTAAGCAGATACTCTAACGGCTGGTAGTTGACAGTTAGTTGCAAAGTTTCTTACAGTCAGTAGAGTGTCTAATGAGGCAGCCTGTTCTCACGTAAATGCGTCTCTATAGCACGCATTGTGTTTTATCGTGCAATTTATACGTGGAAATTAGTTTTTACGTGCATATGATACGCAGTTTTCGCGTGGATTTGATACGCAGTTCATTTGTGTGCAATACACACCACTAATTCTACCCAAACGTATAATACACACGCACCCCACACCACTACTAAACCTACCCTAACCAACCCATGCGTATCCTATGCACGCAAAAACTCATTTTCGACTATAAATTGCACGATAAACACACTGCGTGCTATAGAGACGCATTTAGTGTGATCGGGTTGAATGAGGACTAAAGGAATAATGTTACTCATAATTGTTTATTAAAAATTGTAAATGTCTAGCTTAAGTGGGCAGAGAGTTGTCTCTGTAACGGCATCCACTGATGGCCAGCCGAAGTTGAGAACCCAAGTGTAGTTTATTGAACAAACAGGAAAACTGGACACAAAATAAACAGAACTAAAACTTAACATAAACATGAATACTAGAACTAGACATGAACTTGACTAGAATTTAAAAACTGTACTATAAAAGACTCGGTAACACTTTATTTCAGTAGTCCACTTTAGACATTCTCCTAACTATAAGTTACTTTGCAACTACATGTCAACTAATTATTATTAGAGTATTAGTAGACTGTCTGCTTAATATCTGATAACACTTTATATTGTTGGTCCCCCATATTCTACTGACTATAAGTAACTTGGCAACTACAAGTCAACTTATTCTACTAACCCGAACCCTAACACCTAACCATAACCTGACAGTCTACTACAGTCTACTAATACTCTAATGAGAGTTAGTTGACATGTAGTTGAAAAGTTACTTATAGTTAGTAGAATGTCTAAAGTGGACTACCAAAATAAAGTGGAACCATACATATTTAGTGTGTTTTACAGCGGAAGTCGTAAAACATAAAAGACATAGCAACCAGTTACAGCATCTACAATCTTTCACACAAAGATAGTAATTATTCAAATGCTGGCACACAACGTGTCTTCATATGGCTTCAGATGACTTCTAATACAGAGCAAGAGTACATTTTGATGGTGCTTGTCCATTCTTTTTTAACCTTAAAAGCATCAGTCCTCGTTCACTTTAAATGGAAAAGAACAGTCTTCACAATTTCTCCTTTTGTGTATCCTATTAGTCTTATTGCGATACTGATCTGAGCCTATCATAAATCCAACAGAATCAGGTTAAATCAGTCATAATAAATAATATTTTTGTCTTATAGTCATGTTACCACAAGAAGCATTGATTCAGCCTTTCTCACTATGACTTTTAGCATTTGCCATTATAGCTTACTCTTAGAAATGATCTATGGCCAGATTTCATTCTGAGACACACAACCGCTCTGTTATAGTACCATCATAATATGCAGGAAGAGCTAGACTTGTCAGTCCAGTCAAGGTTGACTGACTGCTGCTTAGCAACAGTATTGATGGACATCATGTTCTCTGTCTGTTTTTCCCTTCCTTTTTTTTTTTCAGGTCTTGCATAATTTGATATTGTCATCTTGGATTTTTCAAGAAAGCCTCAAGCCATGCAGTACCTCTGCAATATTAACCTACTCTATCTCACACACAGATCCCACAGAAAACAAAACCCTGCACATCAGAAATACCCTGTGTTCTTTGTAGTTGACTTATAGTAGTTGCTGTTTTCAACAGTTTGTTCTGTTACGGTTTTTACAAATACCAACTTAAAAAATAAATAAAAAATAAAGGGGTCATAAAATGGAGAATCACAATGGTCTTGATATTCACACATATAAGATCTTACTCTTCAATAAAAACATAAAAAACACTAGAAACTCAAAACTAACTCGACAGCTTAAAATGTGAATGGTTCTTTTCTTAAACACCCTGATTGTAAATAGGGAAAATCGTGACGTCACAGTTCTCCTCGACACAACCCTTAATGTGCGTCATCGTCGTTTGTAATCGAGGAGGTGTTCTGAACAACTCATGTCTGTCCATCAATCACAAGATCTTAAGGGAGTTTTGGATAAAGATGTCGAGTAAGTGGATGTAAAGAAACTGCTCCTTCAAAAACTTTGCATAGCCTTCCTTAAGATCTGAGCATTACAAATGCATGTTTTTTGATGTAGCTGGGTGTCTTTTTTTGTAAATTATTCTCAACATGCTGTCAGTTTTTCAAAATATCTTTTATTGAATGAAACAGCAGTGGTTGGTTTTCGACCATTGAAAAAGGGCCAAGTTCAACAACTTGCACATGGAACCACATTGAAATCCCCATATCTCTAAGAATGAACCATATAGGGCCTTAAAAATGAACCTACAAAAAGTTTGTTAAAAAACAGAATCTAAAAGGTTATTGAGATATCTTTAATATTTCTTGAGTTACAGGCATGCCAACTTTGGAAAAATAATACGTTTGGTCTGTCTTTTGATAGATGGAAACAATGTACATTTCTAGTTTCAACGTTATTTTTTCTTCAGACATTGTTTTTTTTTTTTAAGAAATTAAAGTACAAGCAAAGTTACCTACATTTGTTTTTTGAAAAACTGAAAATGTATACAATTTACTCATGGAGCCACATTGAGATACCCAAATCTCTGGGATTGAACCATATAGAGCCTTAAAAATGAAGATCCCAAAAGAAAAAGTTTGCTAAGAACCAGAATCTAAAAACGTTTGAGATAATTTAATTACTATTTGAGTTACTAGATTCTAGGTGGCACAGGAAGCTGGCAGTTTCAAAACCTAGTCCAACTTCAAACCAACATTTTCATTTCTGAGTTACTTAGCCACCTACACCTGATCACCATGTAATGACAACAGTCCAATATATCACTGGTTTCCAGCGACCCTCTATAAAGAACATCAAGCCCAAACGTTGCCTTCAGAGAGAAACAAGGATCATGGACTGTTTACTCCTCTCCCATCTGAAACACAGACTCGGGAACAGCTTTTCGTCCTAAACTCTAACACCTTGTCTACACCAGACACAAGGGTTGCTATGCGACAAAAGCAGATATAACCCATTATAATCAGTGATCCTGTCTACACGTGACGTAACATATTCTCAACAGTAAATTGATGATCCATTCTGTTTCTGAGGTACTTTAAGCGCTCACACCACTTCTGACACAAAGATCAAATGGATTTGCAACGGTTGCTTTGTCGCGTCCAGCGTAGACAGCATTAAGTTGTTGCTGTCGTGTCTAGAACAGACACTGCGTAAATCTGCTGAAGGTTTTGGTTTTGAGGTCTACTTTTGGACATATGTCCTTTGATGGCTTTTTCCTACCTTGGCCTCATTCCTTGTTTGTTGTATTAATCTCCAAATAATATAAAGCCAATACAGTTCATTGACTCTGGAACATAGGTTATTGGTCTTCACAATTGTTTGACTGCGGTCTATTATTGACGAGAACCTACAACCAAGACAGTTTCAATTCAGACATTGTTCCTCTAGATTTATTTCTTCTTCTCAGAGAAACCATGCGTACCATCACTTTGTAATGAAGCTGCTTGTGACCATTGTCAAATTCAGTAAAAAAAATAATTTAACTGAAACAAATTCAAAATGAGGACATAGCACAGACATTAATTGATTTTATATGAAAATTACTAGACTAACCTAAGACAACCGCCATCTGTAGGTCTTCCCAAATGGAGGTGTTTGTAGGTTTGGTTAGCTTCTGGGTATAGTCACACAAAGATAAAGAAAGCTTATTTGCATCCCTGACACATTTCTGATGCACAGGAATGAAAGTATATGCAATATTTTTGGGCCGGCAGCCATTTTGCCTGTTCATTGATAGCAACTTAAATCGTCCTTTAATGACAAAAAACATGCTCTTACCAGTGATGATAGCTCTTCCCCGAGGATAAGCATAGATCTACTTAAAAAGCAGCAGACATTAATGCTGATGCATCCTTTATTCACTTCATAAAAAATCTATTCAAATCAGATGCCAGAAGCCCTAAGGCAATCAACAAACTAAGGCCTGTGTCAGGGTCTTGATCTTGAAAGCAAGATGTAACAAGAATAACAGCTTTGACAGTTAAAATCAGTGAGTGAGAAGGGAGATTTCTACTGTGGATCTTGAGCCCTATTCGGCCGGGACTAGTTTTCTAAACAGCGTTTGAGTTTCAATTCTTATCACTTGACGTCTGTGATTTTATGTACCGATTCGGAAGGGGGACTAACGTCTCTGTGTTTATTACAGAAGTGTTTTCAGGAGTGTGTTTTCTAGATGTGGCGGTTACCGAAGGTCATGCGCTGTGCATGCGTCACAAATTTTTTTTAATCTATTATTTGTTGATATGATTGTAATTTATTATAAACTTTGTGTATTATTCTTCCCCACTGAGCTTGTCAATGTATTTTGGGATTTCCTCATCCGTGAAGGATTCATGCAACGCTGTCTTTGAATCTGGCTCATTCAAGGTATCTTTGAAGGTAGAATAATGTTGCTGCCACCTTTAGCAACTGCCTTCACATTGGATGCACAATTAGAATTACTTAAAATTCTGTCTAGGCACTTCATTTGGTTGAGGAAGAGAACTATAGTGTCAAAATGCCAAACCTTGGCTGAAGCTCAGTATGAAAATGTGGAATACCCTCACTTTTGTCTTGAAGCAGCTTCGACAAAAGTTAAAAGTAAATTAATAAATACAATAAAATAATTAAATTGACCATTTCAATTTGATAATGATGATAGAAAAAAATTCTGTAATTGGAATAGCTGTGGAGTTGTAAATTATTGAGAAATTTATTTAGTGAATGCGCACGATTAAAATCCTTTTACATGGCCACTCCAATAACATGCTTCTCTCAACTCATTAATAAAATGAATTAGTCAAGAGAATATGTGAAAGGGATGTTTTTTAAGGGATTTTAAATAAAGCAAGAAGAAATAACCTACATTCCTTATGTTCTTCATGAGCTGAACGATGAATAATAATTTGCCCATTGTAATATGCACAATTATTTCCAAAACTCACCCATTTAAGAACTTCTCACTCTTCTTTTGCTATTTATTTCTAGTGAAGTAGGATAAAGTTTAAATTAATCAATTAAATTTCCTGAATGACAAATTTGATTTTCCATACTTATAATGAAATATCCCCTAGTCAATAAAAGCTCAGCTCATATTAAAAGTGTCCTCCTGTGTGGTACAGAGTCATTATTGAACTTAAATTAATCTTCATTGGGTCTGGGGGTATGGGCTTTGTACTGTATAATGCATTAGATCTCTCAAATGCTTTAATCCTGTTTAATATATCATTCTGTATATGTAATGTGAATAAGGCACTGCTGAGCAAGACTGATTTCCAGAAACAAACTCTCGCTGCCGTCCAATGATGTTTTGTTAATTTGGATATATACAAACTATTTTGATATGCACTATTTGTCCACTATTGTCTACTTTATGTCATAGTGACAATACAGTTACGTTTATACAAAATTTGTGAGCATGGGTTTGGTGTAAGGTCATTTAAGCTTGGATATGGTTATTAATAACAGGGGGTGTGTTGTGTTTAGACAGACATACTGAACACCAATTCAGTGATAAATCATCATTAGGGTGTTCGAAATTCTGACTGCTTCTTTAACTAATGGTATATTTTCACGCCAACTATGTACTTAAAATGTTGCGTTTTCAGGCCTCCAAAACACCAGAGTCGTTTAAATGAAGACCCAAAAGTAATGCATACAAAGTTTTACGTTTTGTTGGTTGTTTGGTTGAAAGTTGTGTTGTGTAAACACCCCCTAAAATAACAAATTTTTTAGAGCAATTACTAAGGCTTTCTTTTCAAAAATTACATTGTTGCATATATTTTTTTTTAAATTGTTTAAATCAAATTGTTCAGATGCAAGACAGTCTAACATGAGCTGAAGGTAGAAGAGCTTTTCTGAGGGCCTTTAACACTGACAGGTGTCAAAAACACCTTACTCTATTTACACTCCCCCCTTAAAACTGAGCAGCCTTTCATTGGTTAAAGTATCCAGTATTAACATTCTGCTAGACTGCCTGAAACCAGCCATCAAGGTCACAAAGCACTGAAGCATTCTTCCATTTCAAAACAGGATTTATTGAGACTGTGCTGTGTGGCACTTGTTGTCAGAATGTCACGGGTTGGTTTCAGTAAAGGAAAGTGGAGGATCTGTTTGCAGTAATCTAACTTTATTAAACAAACAAACAAACAAAAAAGCTCTGGCACCAGAATACTACTCAAAAGTAACATAATCCAGAATTCAACATTAAAGAAACTAGACCACAAATGTAGACCCCTGAGAGTAGGGAACGATTATTGCGTAGCTATATCCAGTGGGGAAACTCCTTTCCTCAGATTTATTGAAGCTTATATGTAAAACGCATTGCAACTGCACAGCGAGCACAGTGAGTGACTGGCTCACTAATTGTCTGTGCTCCAGCAACTGCACATCCCGCCGAATTGGGCGTGGCTGCACCTATAAAAGGAGCTCGAATTCGCCATTTTAGTTTGTTTAAAATCGACTGAAGCGACAAACTTGCCATGTTACTATAGTGCGGCAGGCTACGCAATACTTGTTCCCTACTCTCTGAGAACCGAGGTTACGTTAGTAAACGAGGACGTTCCCTTTCGAGAACGGTTACTGCGTATTGTGTAGCTATAGGACTTGATCCAGTAATACTAACACTTTCTCTTCTATTCTATTTTTTCACAAATCAGTCACCAGACCTGTTACAAAGCATGCGCCACTGATAACAAAAGCTGTCTCAATAGCAAACACAAACACACTCAAGAAGAATACCTCTCTAGCTCACAAAATTCGGGCGGTTGGGTCCCCGTCACATGGCGGCCCGCCCCCACATTTCATTCAACCCCTAGCTACACAGGCCGAGGCCTGCCAGGCCATCGAAGATCCAAAACTTGGTTCCCAGACCTGGTGAAGCTGCTGAGCACAGCTCCCTCGCCCATACCACTGAGGAGGGACCTCCTCACGCCCCCGCCCAGATCTGTGGGCCCTACATGTATGGCCCCTCAATGGGTACCCAGGGACCTCCCAGAAGGAGTCCAAAATACCATGATTTAAGCTCGAGCACCGTCTACCAGATGCTTCTATGCTCTCAAGTGGTCAGCATTCGCAAGCTCACCAGTTCGACCCACATGTATGTGATGCAGACCCACACGTATGTGAGGTACCTCTAGTGCTTTCCTTTCTTCAGGAGCTGCTGGACGTAGGCAGGTCCCCCTCCATGATCAAAGTATACGTGGCGGCCATAGCGGTTTTCCATGATCCTGTGGCCGGACATTCATTGGGGAAAAACGATCTGGTCATTAATTTCCTTAAAGGGGCCAGAAGGCTCAACCCTCCTCGGCCCCCCTCTGTGCCGTCTGGGACCTATCCATGGTCCCCAGGGCCCTTAAAGGTCCCCGTTTGAACCACTCCAGACGGCTGTCGTCGGTCTAAAGAGTAAGCGACCTACAAGCGCTTTACATAAGCACCTGGCGTTTGCGCCTGGCGACTCCAGAGTCATGCTCAGACCAAGACACGGCTATGTTCCCAAGGTGCTCTCAACCCTGTTCAGAGCCCAGGTGATATCATTATCAGCTCTTCCCCCATCGGAAGATGATAATAACTTGAATCTGGTCTGCCCCTTTAGGACTCTCAGAATCTATCTGGAGCGCTCCGCCACATTCAGACAGTCAGAACAGCTCTTTGTGTGTTTTGGTGGCCGCACTAAGGGTCTGCCGGTCACGAAACAGAGACTATCTAGATGGATAGTAGACGCTATCTCTCTAGCCTACACCTCCATGGGCATTCAATGCCCCATAGGTGTTAGAGCTCATTCTGCTAGAGGCACGGCCTCCTCATGGGCTTGGTCCAGTGGTGTACTAATCGAAGACATATGTGCGGCGGCAGGTTGGTCCTCACCATCCACATTTGTGAGATTGTACAAACTAGAAGTCCCTGCTCTGCAGGCACGGGTGCTTTCTATCTAGAGGCCTCGCCCCTCAGGGCTCCGAGCCTCTGTCTGACTTTGTCTGGCCCTGGGGGGGAATTTTGACTTTAAAACTTTACTGTTGACCTCGGGCCGCTTAGCCCCAGGTAATGGTTCAGGGCGAAGTCGCCAGCCAATAGCACGGCGTTTTAAACTGGGTTCCCACTGCATATACGTAGCTACGCAATACGAAGAAGACGTTCTCGAAAGGGAACGTTCTCGGTTAGTAACATAACCTTGGTTCCCTGAGAGTAGGGAACGAGTATTGCGTAGCCTGCTGTGCTATTACGCTTGGCTCAGGTGCTGTCGCTTCAGTCCATTTAACCTGATTCTTCTCTCTTTTTTCTAGGAGCAGGGGTGACCCAGAGCATGCATCCTTGGAGGGTGCATGGAAACTCTGAGCGGTGAGATCTTGTTTTCTGTTTCCTTGTTTGATCAACCTGCTCATTTAAAAATCAGTGGCCTGGTTGGCCACTTCTAGTATTTTATTGCTACCAGTGGACCTCTTTTTAACTATTTATGATCACTTAATAAAGATCTATTTTGTACATATCCATGCCTCATTGTCTGGTGATTGTGGGAAGGAGATCGAACTTGTGTGCCCTTAAATTGTGTTTCCCGCAGCTATTTCAATGCTGGGGTGGCGTAGTCGCTGCTTGCTATAGCTCTGTGAGAGCATCCCCGATCTGCCACACATGTATACATTCACACATCGTTTAAGTTGTTCAATAGGCCAACTCATAATCATTAAGTTGCTTAATACAATGTAGTTTACCTTAGTTTTGCATGTGATTTTTATGTGATTAAGATATGGGATCAGCAGATCTTAAATAGATTCTTAAATTTGTATTCTCACAGATCCAACATTATGTTAACTCAAAAACGATACAAGCATGTTTTTGATAGTTTATTCAAATCAAATTTGATTTGTTAAAGGTGCATTTTTAAAAGTAGCTTTTTAGAACAGTGATTCACAACTTTTTACACAGGGGACCTTTTTTTTAATCGTCATTTGCTTTGCCTTAGTTTATTCTAGCTTTGTCATCCTGTTATGTCAGCAGTGATTTTAGTGATTGACACATTTTATGCTGTTGTGTGCCTCTATTATCCAAATGGGTTACTGAATTCATTGAACTGATTTTTTTTACAGAGAAAACAGCATTTTCGTTTTCACATGAGCTGCATTCTGTCTGCAATTTAGCCATGGCTTTTAATGTATCATAGCCATTAACAAATATACAAAAGCAAAAAGCTAAAAAAGAGTGCAACTGAATAGTACGTTGCAACAAAATGACCAAAGATGAGCTTCTGACTTATGAATAAATTGATCAACAATTAAATAGTAGCACAGACTCAATGCAAGAACATGCCTGGTACTCTGGTTTAGCATCAGTGGAAATCCAATGTTGAGTTGTGTTCTAATAGCTCATGGTTTGATTCTTGAAGAAACCCACAACTGGGTTTAAACATGGACAATGTCTTGACCATTGTCCTTGCATTATCGAAAGGTGTGTGTTAAAAGAACAATGGAAGACGGGCAGAGTGTTTGGGAATTGTCATTTTGGAAAAGTTATGTTTGCAATTCAGTTTGATATAGAAAGTCTAACAGCATATCAGTCACAAATACTGTTCAGACTGTAGGTAGTTATGCTATTGAGGTGTAAAGAGACTTGAACTGTTGGAGTGTGTGCTGCCATTTGAACATAGTTTTTAGGGTGTTTAAAATCAAATGTTTCACTGATATAGGGTTCATCCTGTAGACAAATAGCTGTTTTCTATTTAACTTTAATTTTGGTTGGTATGGAAGCCAGAAGATACCTGTTGCTATGGCAACTTGCCTGAAAATATGAGATCTGAAAACAAACTGAACGCTGTGAAAGCAAACAGAGCCTTCTATACTAAGTCTTGACATTTTCAGTCATAACTATAACAATCCTGGCTTGCCTCTGGTTAGAAACTGGTTAGTTTTATAATGGCATGTTTAGACTTTCAACATTATTTTCCAGTTAATCACTGATTGGGGCAATGGTCACTAATGCGGAAGTCCTTCGAAAAATTGAGATTGGTTGCTAAAAGGATGTCGAAGAAGGTGTGGGAAACACCCGGAGATCAATGCACATTGTAATGCAGTGAAGAGCCTCCACCTTAAGATGACTGGAGGGAATAATTACTTCAGAGGTACACTCTTGTGAAAGACACTCCAACCAAACGGTGAAAGTTAGATCAAAGCTTCAGGCCTGCCTATTGATATGTGCAGCATGCAAACATCAAAAAGCCCGTAAATATGGAAAGGGGTGATGTGAAGACAATGAAATATTTGAAACAACAGCTCTTCATAGATGAATTCAATTGTCAATGACATTAGACTGCAATAATTGAGATAGACATTTTGCAATTTTTTTAAGGATTTCTTAAATACATTACTCAAAATGTACATTTTATACATCAAACTTTCTTGTCCCTCAAGACGTTTGCTTGAACTCTGCAAACCCAAATCAATGCAGTTGCACAGAATGAAAGACAGTGGTAATGAAAGCCAATCGCCACATCAGGGCCTTACATCATCTCAAAGAGAAGAGAAAGTTCCCAGTAAACTCTTCATTCACTCCTTAGCACTTAGTTGAAACTCAACTTAGTTGAAATACTAAGTATTGTGGTAGAACTCCCAGAAAAGATGGTTGGATGTCAATGAGGCAAACCTGATCATTCTCAAGTTGCTCACTCTCAAAATGACTACTCCAAGGTT
This sequence comes from Tiaroga cobitis, assembly GCA_030578255.1. Taxonomy (NCBI): domain Eukaryota; kingdom Metazoa; phylum Chordata; class Actinopteri; order Cypriniformes; family Leuciscidae; genus Tiaroga; species Tiaroga cobitis. Next base: position 6,573,745 of record CM060606.1, read on the forward strand.
CACTAGGCCAAGAGTTTGATTTGAATTGAATCACTCATGCAGCCATTTTATTCTGCCATAATAGAAGTGAGAGAACTGTTTTATAAAGCACAGGAGCATGAAAGAATGAATCTCATTTTGTGCCCGAGACATTTGTCATTCAGTTTTGAACTGAGAGCAATTACCTCAGCCTTATTGTATTACCACTTTCACAGCATCCCTTCATTCTTCATTTTCAGTGTGGTCCAAAGGCTCCAAAAACTTCCATTAGCACCCTCCACCACTGAGGTGACTACTGTAATTCTCTGTCTCCCCATCTCTTGCGCGCTTTCTCTCTTTGTGTCATTGACCGGGGAAAAATTGCAGCTGGAGCACAATGATGTGATAGGATTGCTGATGATATCCACACTCATTCCACTCTGAACTGCACTCCAGCGCTAGTGTGCTGCTGTGAGCCCATCAGCATTGTGTCCTGAATAAGCAGCCGGCGTGAAGATGAAATCCTGACCTAGTATTACAAGTCAAAAGCAACTGGGCGTATAACAGTGGATTCCTGACAACATGCTGGTCGAAAGTATTGTCAAATCAGATTTATTGTTGATGATCAGGTTATTTTAAGACATGTTTATTAAGGCGTTTACAAGACCTTCCTAAATGAGAGCTCATTGGCTGTTAGTGACCTATAGTTTTCAAGAAATGTACTTTGATGAAGAAGAATTTGGATCAGTGTCATTGCCATCAAACCAAGAACAAGAACGGACCTCAGCAGCCCTAATGCCTCAGATTTCTGCAATCCTAGAAGATCATTACAAATCACACTGTACGACATGGATCTAATAAACTTGGGTACAACATGTATGTAGACTGTAGGATGATGACAGCTATTGAATAGTAGGCTATGACACAACTTAGTATTGAAGAATAAAATGTCATCAGCATGTGTTAGTGGTAAACAAATAGAGCTGAATTAATTGCACTTTAGCAGTTGTGGTTTTATGTGCGCTGAAAAATAGAGATGGCGAAAGAGGAGAATATGTACACGGTCATGGCAAGGGAAAAGAGGCCAGCTTGGCATGCCAATTTTGCAAATGGAGCTTGAGGTGAGCTGTTTTAATTTTTAGCATCATGTCGCGTTGATCAATGTGCCATTTCATGTTGTATTTGTATTGGCTAGTCAGCAGACGCACGTGGTAGCAGCAGACACTGACAACAGAGATGATCATGCTAAATTTCTGACACTGTCAGAAAATTATCGCAGGCTATCATTGGTCACAAGACCGTGACAATGGCCGTCTTTGAACCTCTCTCACTGTACAACGTAGGACCTCCTTTTAGGAGCCACGACTACAGAAATCGCTACGATTGGTCATCTTTCATCTAGGACAGGCCAAAATCATACAATGTGTAACGGAGTCCGGACATTAATCCATTCAAGGACAAAAGAACACTAGAAACATAATTGCCTTGTGAAAAAGGAGTGCACTTTAGACTTAACCCTCTGGGGACGGATTGGGCGGTACCGCCCAAAATGGCATACTTTTACAAATGTGTGAATATCTTAAAAACTATGATGAGAGAAAGGTGCAGTCTTTTTTACCGTCTTCCTCAGATTCCGCTGAAAACAGTGATAACTTACCCGGCTTGTAAATATACACACTTCCTTGTTGCCCAATACCACTGTGTAAAAGGCAAATGAAATCGATGTTGTTTGGCAGATTCCGCAAGTAACAACCAATGGAAAAATTGCCGATGGAGAAATATTTTTCTCACCCAATCAGAGGAAGGTTACCATGACGTATCTAGCAAATCAGAGGACTCTGTAGCCTTGCAAGAGGTGGTGGCGAACGGAGGCTTACGGAGCGGATTATCAGAGAAATATGAGAGACAGAACAATTATTATATATATATATATATATATACATACATACATGTGGCGTGCGACACGAGGGCAGTGAGGGGGGGGGGGGGGGGGGTTCTTAAAGAATTATAATAATAGGATTGTATCATTCACACGCCACTCTGGGAATTTCACCCAAAGAATTAGAGTAAGCCCCAACAAAAGGCACACGCAGGTTCGTATCACCTAATAGAGTCAGAGACATGGGTCGTTGTACAAAAATAAGTTTTATTAACAATTCTTAAAAGAAAGCAGTATAAAAAGGATATAAGGCACTTAGTCCAAATTCAATGAACCCCTAAAGGTTTAAGACCAGGTCCAGACAGGGACGAGAGACACAGAGGCAGAGAATCGTAGCATGCCACCCGCAGGTGCAGGACTACTGCACTTCACTGTGCACACGCACACACACACACACACACACACAGATGATAATACTAAGCACTGCACACGGTGAGAAAGGTCCCGTCACACAAATAAGAATCCTCTGCCCCGGTGCTCAGGCCCTGCTAACACACAAAAAGGGCATACATCAGATACAGAAATAAATCAGAAAAAAGTCACTTCGATAGCTGGAAGGATTATCAACGCTCAAATCCAGGAAACCAAAATAATATTACAATATAGATTGGAATAAGCAGTTGGTTGAAACTAAACCCAAATGGCAACGGCAGCAAAATATATAAATAAATAAATAAATAAAGAAAGAAAGAAAACAAACCAAACTTCAGTCAAAATTATTAATCAACAAAACAAGTCAAGCAGTTTGGAGCAAAATAATGCAATGTAAAGAAATTAACTATTATTCAGAAAAATTATTGAAAAATAGATAATTCAACTTCAGAAGCAAAATCAAATACAAATGAGAAAGCCAGTAGAAACATCAAAATAACTTAGAATGAGAGAAGAACAAGGATTACAGTTCAGATTTCAGCACCGATCTTTAAAGCTAATATCAGTTCAAAAGAAAATGACAACTACGTAAAAAAACCAAAAAGAAACTAAAGAAAATATCAACTGAAGTCCCAAGTTGCAATGGAATCAGTTGACAGGGTCGAAACAGGGTCAAAACAGGACCAAAACAGGACAGCACTGCGGCCGTAATTGAACACAGAGCACCCCGACTGGAATGTAGTTACAGTCCTTTACGGACCTATAACAGGGCCCGATCGCCGAGGAAAATGAAACGTAGCTTTCTCTGGAGGGGAACTCAGGTTCTCACCACTCCTCCAGCGTCCACATCCAGTACACGCAAACAATAACAATCGTAGCGAGCTTGTGCCGCAGAAGACAGCAGCACGCTCTCCAGAGCAAAACGGTGTTTCGGTTCGGGGGCTCACATCCGGTTCCCAGGAGGCAATAACGGCCGCGCATTAGCGACGCAACAATTCAACTGTGACGACTGACTAGCGGTAACTGCGTGACTGTTTTAAAGCCCAGGAGCACATATGATAGGCTAGACTGGCCATCGATCACAATGATGAAGAAAGACAGAAACGCCCTTCCTGCCACATACACATACAATTATAGCATTATTTATTGTTATAGCACTTTTATGATGGCAAGCAGTGAACGATTTATGGTGGAACAAGCTCTGGAGCAATTACTGGAGAGTGACGAGGAGAAACCATTGCTTCTAATTCTAAGCATTCCTAAGAAAAACGCCTGGGACTAATTGTAAATAAAGTTACATTTTTCATTGTTCTTTACACATTTTATTTAACAATTACACATGTCTGTCAAGCAAAGGCTTTGACAAATATATTTTTTGTTCAAAAACTGTTCACTATTGTTGTGTGATGTGTGATTTTCAGAAATAAATGACAAAAATCTAAATCTAATTTCCATTTTGGAAATTCTCTAGTTTATTGTAAATGTTTCACTCATACTTCCTTTATAAACACATTACATGCATGCTTATGTTAGCTTATGGTCTTCTGAATCCATATATACCAAACACATAGTGTTCCATCTCCATTACATATGGTTTATAAGCCCAAATGTAAAAATAGAGAAAACGGACCAAAAAGGGCTTAGTCCCCGGAGGGTTAATGTGGTTAAGTGTGAACTGTGTTAGTCAACACATCAAGTGCACTTCCTTAAAGGATGACAAAAGATTATTAAAACATGATTATTTAAAATGTCCCCTCAAATAATTCACTATAAGGGTTAGGGGTGTAAATATTATTCGATTCGTATCGATTCATCGATTATACAGCCGACGATTCGATGCATCCGCAAGAGTATCGATTGATGTGTTTATTTGTCCGCCTGTCGAATTTCAGCATCAGCTCCGACATATGCGTACAACCTATTCCTAAGCTGCGGGTGGCGCTGACCTCATTATTGTCTTCTACTTCACACCGCTTCACTCGCGTTACTTACGTTTCACAGTCTATCTATGTTTACACACATTGTTGAGTCTGACTTACACGAGTGATGGAACCGTCAGAGCGAGCTGGCAATGAAAGTGAAATGTTACACACTCCAGTCGGCGTCAAGTCATGGGTGTGGAAGTATTTTGGCTTCAGGAAAACAGATGGAGCAGTGGTAAGAGATGTTGCCGTTTGCAAAGAAGACTGCTAGTGTAACATACACATTATGTGAATAGAATACTGTGGCGAGCAGGAGGCGGCCGACGTGAGAGAATGGCGCGAGGCCGGTGGCGTGAGTGTTAATGAACGTGAGACGCACCGACAAAAAAAACCCCAAAATGTGTGAAAGTTTACATTTGTGTAAAAGTGACCTTGAAGAGTGCATTACAGATGATATGTTAAATGGAGTTAGCTTGCTGTTAGTTGATTTTTTTATTCATTTATTTTTTAGTCATAAAACGGATAGTTAGTTCCGGATAGTTTTTAATGTAAAGTATGACTGACCACTGCTGCCGTTATTCACCTTTAAATTTGAGACCACGCCCTTTTCCCGATTAAAGAAACTCCTTTAATGCGAAATAATTGATATGTGTGTGTGTGTGTGTGTGTGTGTGGAAGATATGGTACTGTAAATTCGAGTTACACTGTTTAATGATACTTCTTATAGACGAACGCGCCCTATGAACTGGCCTAGTTTAAACTATAAGAGTACTCTGCTGAGAGGTAAGCAGATAAGCAGGAAATATATATGGAGCCTTTTCATATTTCCGGGATTCTCAGAAGTGGAAGTCATCATTGTTGGCCAAACTTCTATAGCGGTGAATGAGGGACTACATTAAATATATTTTTCGTGTTCCCATTTTCTCAAATAGCTAAATAAAAACTCCACAGAAGTGTTTTCACAACTTTCAAAAATATGGAAAAAATTGTGAGAGATTGATAACGGCAGTCAGAAAGATTCAATTTTAACATCACTACCACAGCCGCTGTATCAGAAACACCCACACATATTTAATATAATACAAAGTATAGTGATAGAAATGTACTTAAATTATTAAATATGAAAATTTAAATATGACAAAACTTTGTAGGATTTACGATGTTGAAGTCTCTAGTTTTATTAAGGCATTACACCTAAGAAAATTCTGTTGCCGTTTACTGTCACTATCAGGGACTATTTTTTCTACCGGAAGGATGGCATTTAATGATTTAACTTTAAAAAAGTAACATATTAATACATATATTTTGCCTTTCATATATGCATTGTGTGCTAACATTTTTATAAAGGCAACACGGCCTGTGAAGCCGTGGTTTACAGTGAATTTAGAACAACTAAGGTCCATTGGTTAGGCACGATGCAGAGCCGTTGCTTATGGGGCTGATTGCTTTTGAAATTTACATTCACTTTTTTTTTGTCTTTTTTTTTTTTTTTGCTCTCATTTGAATCATCATTTACTCTGTTGTCAATTGCCAGAGTACATGCATTTTAACTCATTCAATTTTCTCCAAAACAATGCATCTTAGTCAGGGCAAACACCATATTTTACTCGCAAAAATGGAACAGATATAACAAATAATTTCACTGTTTTGATCATAATTAATGCTATGCAATTTAATTTACTAAATGTAAATTGAATTGCTTCATCAAGTATCTTCAAAAGCAGCACTGCTGCAACTAAAATCCTTCTCCGAAAATCATCATAGAGTTATTTGCATGGGGCACATTACTCTGATTAATGTTGCAGTCAGAAAATTATATTGTGCATGGATATCAGCTGAAGGAAACCGCTGACCTAAGATAGGGGGGGGGGGCGGGGGGAGGTAACCAAGGTAACTGACAAAGTACCTGATCAAGGCTGCGCCAACATCCACACAAAAGGAGAATAATAATAAACAACCTCTACTAAAGAAGCATTCAAATGGTGAGACCTTGCTTTCCACTTAGTATTGTGGTTATCATATTGATTTTTCAAAATCGAATAACATCATCCAAATTGAATGTAGTCTCTCGCAGACTTTTTGCATCGGAAATTATGCTCCACTAAACATTCAAAAAAGTTATTCAAGATATTAATTTATGCACAAAGCAATTTTGCAAAGCATAATAAACATGATCTTAGGTCAGATTCATGGAAGGATGTTTATGAGTCAATGCCACATTATAGCTTTTCTTTAACAGAACAAATATGATTTTTTTCCATCTATGTCATGTTGACACGTAATTATTGTAATTATTGTATATTCATTGAATTATATTTCACTTGTATCTTACATAAGACTGCATGTTTCAGGAAGGATGCTGTCTGAGTCTGATGATGCAGATGAACACTTTGGAGACACATGAGGGAACTAGTCATCAGAGAAGAAATTATTCAGATTCAGATTCATTTTATTTAAATAGGGACAATGCACAAGTTAGCATTAACCTTGTTTAAAAACAAGGAGAGATGCATTGTGCTAGTTGTAGCACAAGTGCTATTTTCCGCCCGTATAGTTCATATTCTATGAACTATCAATTGGACAGACATTTGATTAGTTTACCCATTACAATTGACAATAAAATGTGAATCTGATAAGAATATTATACAAATACTTACGTATGCTTTCCATAATACATGAAAAAATGTTTTTCAGTTGACACATTTCTTCTGTCTAGTCACACCAATAAACAGGAAAAATTCACACACCTATTTTTTTTTAATCAACATTTACAGTACTCATCGACCATCATGTCATGTCATTCTAAATCCACAATCCTGCCCACAACCATAGCTCTCCAAATCGTTAACTTCAAACATCAAAAGGTGTGGCTAGAGCATAATGCTCATTTTGTGAAATACCTCAGAAGATTTACATGTCACTTTCACATTGTGTTTATTTGGGGTCCCGTCGCAACCCAACATGTATCGCAAGAAATGTTATTCAGAAGTTTCTTAACTCAGTATGAGCAACCCAATCTCATACATTTTTTTACTCCGATTATACTGTTCCGCCACACAAAGACGCATTTCATGAGATCAGGCTAGTATGAGGCAGCCTTGGTGTTGCCTGCATGGATAGCTGGTTTTACTATTATGTGTTTAATATTATATGTTTCGGCTTTTACTGCTTTTGCCTCCTGTGAGGAGCTTCTTGTGGGCTTAAGTGGCCTTTAAGATCAGCTATTCATGTCACAGGGAACAACATTAATGATAATATTTGAGTGGAATAATAATATATACATTGCAAACATCCATCATCACGGAACTGTGATTGAAATGCAGAGTCTGACAGCACATTCCTTCAGCTTTTCTTACCCTCATATTTTGCATGAGCTTATTGCCTGGATGCTGCATGCAACTCCTTTATTGTTGTCAGGGTGTTTTCTTCAAGATACCTTCTGTATCCCAGAGGCGATGTGCGTTTGAGATGAAAGGCAGTGGGTATTATATCTGACAGCTGTTTTTGTCTATCAGAATCAATGGGTTGATGTTCCAGAACTTTCTCTCCACGAAATGCCTGGCATGTCTGGCTTCCCTCACAATGCGATATGTTCAACAACAGACTGATTTTAGAGACCTTATGGTGGTTTGTTTTGTGTGCTGACATTCACATATTGATCAAACTGATGTGCTTAAAAAGGCACATTTTATGTATTTTAAATAAATGTTGCGTATATGTTGTTACAGGATTCAGCTTTCTAAAACACCTCATTCGTTTTTTTAGAAAGCATGCGGATGCTCATTAAAGTTTCACTGAAATGCTTAATTTTCAGGTAGGAGAGAAATCTGGATTAAATTAATCTGGATTGTTGGTACCCCTTTAGAGCACTCTATAAAACAACTGCATTTAAGAACAATGTGCCTCATTTGCATGTGTATAATGGCATTGCGAGTGTATTTATAATGGGGTGAGCAAGCAGACTGCAACTGTTTTAGGTCAGTGATTGTAAATCAACCCATGCAGCAAACAATATATCTGATGCGGTATACTGTACCATGCAATTAAGATTTCATTTTAATATATTTATTTAAATGTATTTACATATAAACATTAATCAACATTCATCAGTTATTGTAAACAGAAGCTAAAGAATGTTTGCTTGACGTGCGAGAACCAATGAGGTTTATCATGTTACGCAGCACATTTGAGCTTCCTCAAGAACCAATGAGGTTCATCATGTTACGCAGCACATTTGAGCTTCCTCAAGAACCAATGAGGTTCATCATGTTACGCAGCACATTTGAGCTTCCTCAAGAACCAATGAGGTTCATTCTTGTGTTACGCAGCACATTTGAGCTTCCTCAAGAACCAATGAGGTTCATTCTTGTGTTACGCAGCACATTTGAGCTTCCTCAAGAACCAATGAGGTTCATTCTTGTGTTACGCAGCACATTTGAGCTTCCTCAAGAACCAATGAGGTTCATTCTTGTGTTACGCAGCACATTTGAGCTTCACCAAGAACCAATGAGGTTCATTCTTGTGTTACGCAGCATGTTTGAGCTTCCTCAAGAACCAATGAGGTTCATTCTTGTGTTACACAGCACATTTGAGCTTCCTCAAGAACCAATGAGGTTCATTCTTGTGTTACGCAGCATGTTTGAGCTTCCTCAAGAACCAATGAGGTTCATTCTTGTGTTACGCAGCATGTTTGAGCTTCCTCAAGAACCAATGAGGTTCATTCTTGTGTTACGCAGCATGTTTGAGCTTCCTCAAGAACCAATGAGGTTCATTCTTGTGTTACACAGCACATTTGAGCTTCCTCAAGAACCAATGAGGTTCATTCTTGTGTTACGCAGCATGTTTGAGCTTCAGCAAGAACCAATGAGGGTCCTTATTGTGTTACACAGCACATTTGTCTTACTTTAGTTAGTTTTGCAAATTGTGACTCCTTCTACTAATACTCTAATGAGAGTTAGTTAACATGTAGGTGCAACATTACTAAAAGCTAATTTCCTTTCAAGGAAAGTCTGCTCACTCGACAGCCATATTTGCAATCCCGCCAGGCAGCTATTTCAGGCATCCAAGACCAAGTCTTATCTTTTTAAATGTGGGAATCCTGAAATCTCATAAACTGCTTACTGTTCTCACAATTGTATAACATAAACTCACAATTGAATAACATATTTCAAATCAGCAACAGAATCTGACATAAACTGTCCCATAAATATATATATATATATAATACTCAAAGAGTTTATTTTTCAGGCTAGACCAGCCAATGTGCATGTGCAGTCATAAGTGCCCGTCTCAGAACACTGACTGTTTTTATAACAGCAGCTGCAGGGACGTCATGACTTTACCAATCAGCAAACTCTTTTATTTATAAGGCTGGACTTATTCCGCCATATTTCTCCCATTCATAAGTAATATAAGTGCACCGTCTTTCTATATATAAAGTATTAGCTTTTAGTCAACAGAATGTTGACAAATGTTACCCAACAAATGTTACCCAAAATTAAAATGCTGTCTTTCCATAGAACGCAAAATATGTTGTTGTTTTTCTTCCCTGCCACTCTTTTCAGTAGAATGAAAGTGAACACTGTTTTTTACTGACAAGTAAAAAAAGAAAAAAGAACAGATAACTGCATACCAGTTTCATAAAATTCAACTGTCAGTTCAATTTAAGTCAATCCAACTTGTGCATTAAATTCCTAATCTTCTGAAGTGATTCAAACTTTATGTAAGGAACAGACGATAAGGGTTTTAATGAAAACCTACAGATTAAAGTGAGAATTCCAGTTATGGTGGTGTAAGACAGAAGTCGGGTTTTGCCTGATGAGATTACTCTGAATCTATGCAAATGTAAACTGTGATTTTTTTTTTTTTTTTTTTTCTTGCTGTCAAAATGGAGGGGCTTGATAAAGAGATCTATGTTTACCATGATATTAAATAATGAAAATAAAGATTATGGAAGAAATGTTAAAGAAACGAAGCAGTTGCATATATAGTTTGCTTTGGGATTGACTGGATTAAATTAATATCCTCCTCCTGATTTTTCTCTTATAATGACATTAAACAAGTTCACGTTCATATAATCTATGAGAGCAAAGGTACACTGATTAGATGTGCAGTTCACGTTGCCAGAGCTCAAGCAAGAGACTTGATTCAAGTGCTGTGTTCTACCATGTGTGCTCTCTGGATGTGTGGTGAGCAACTGTAATTGGGCGATAGGCTTCCCCATAGGGCATGGTAAACCTGTGCATGAACAGTTTATGAAAGCTGAAAAGAATTAAATAAAGGTACTTAATTAGGAGCATTCAGGGCAAAAGGCATCAATTTTGCATCAATGATTTCAAAAGGGGATGGGAGGACTAGAGAGACCATGATGCTCTTTAATAGGAGACACAACACCAAAGAAGAAAGCTCACTTTCAAATGGCCAAACAAAGTCCTACTCCATTCGAATGGGCAAAATGACCAGTTGCTCTAAGTGATATAAGGCAGTTCAGAAATGAAACGTCTGTTGAGTGGTGTTACAAGGTTAATGCTCCCCATACACTAGTGTTAGCAAAAGCAAACGTGAGAGAAAAACACATTTGATGAAGCAGGGATGCCGTTTAAACCTACTTCTATGAGGCTGTGAGCTCTTGTGAAGTGTACCTGAATGCTCTGCAAGTGTGCAAACGTCAAACTGTATTCTTTTAGAAACTATGGTACAAGTGTTTTCAGTTCATAACTGTGCGAAAATAAGTCTTTATTAATTGATACTCTGTGGCTGAAATCATCATTTGTGTGAAAAGGAACACAAGTTGTTGGTCTTTTACTGCTACAGTACTAGTGGTCATTTTAGCAGGAAACTGAAGAGTAATGTACAGTATGTATTTGCATTTTTGTTGCAGATGAAGAAAAACTTTCTGCAGCTCCAAGACTGAAGCCATCTTAGTCGGCACTCCACATCAGATTCGGTCATCTGACATTACCAGCATCACCTTCTCTGGTCAAAAAATTCCACTTTCAACATCAGCCACCAACCTGGGTTTTAAAATGGACTCCCATCTGACCTTTGAGGCTCATATCAAACATCTCTGCAAGACCTCCTTCTTCCACCTCAGGAACATCGCCAAACTCCGTCCCACACTCACTCCTGCAGATGCAGAAAAGCTTGTCCGCGCTTTTGTCTCCTCCAGGCTGGACTACTGCAATGCGCTCCTCACCGGGATCCCTGAGAAAAGCCTTCAGAACCTGCAGTGCATCCAGAACAGCGTTGCTAGGATCCTGTTGAGGGTCCGCAAACATGATCACATCACCCCCATCCTCAAATCACTCCACTGGCTTCCTATCTCATTTAGGATTGAGTACAAGGTCTCCCTCCTTACCCACCAATGTATTCATGGTGAAGCCCCCTCCTACCTCAAGGAACTCCTCACCCCACAGACCTCAACACGTGCCCTCCGATCTGCCTCAGCATATCTCCTGAAACCTCCCAGGACCAAGCTCCGTACAATGGGAGATCGGGCTTTCTGCTCAGCTGCTCCCAGATTGTGGAATGCTCTCCCTGACCACCTGAGGACACCACAGACTGTGGATGCTTTTAAACGTGGCCTTAAAACCCACCTTTTTAGGAGAGTTTATGATTGAACTTTTCCTTATTGTTTTTTTTCTTCTTATCTTCATGCTCTCCATGTGTTTATATTTTTAGCACTTACCAGTTTTTATCATGTATCACTTTGGGATCTGCTTAAATATAAAGTGCATTACAAATTAAATGTATTATTATTATTATTATTTTGCAGAAATGTAGCCAGAGTCACATACTTCTATTTAGGTTTGAAAAGTAATGGCCCATGTTGTGTTGAATAGCAACACATTCTCACTTTGAAAAAGTCAAAAACTGAAACATGGTCAAGCAGCTTGAGCAACACCATTAAAGCACCCCTATTATCCTGTTCTACAGGTTCCTAATTTTGATTTTGAGTTGTGTCCTACAATAGGTTTACATGCATCCAAGGTCAAAAAACACTTTAAAATGTTCTCATAATAGATATACACTCACCTAGAGGATTATTAGGAACACCTGTTCAATTTCTCATTAATGCAATTATCTAATCAACCAATCACATGGCAGTTGCTTTAATGCATTTAGGGGTGTGGTCCTGGTCAAGACAATCTCCTGAACTCCACACTGAATGTCAGAATGGGAAAGAAAGGTGATTTAAGCAATTTTGAGCGTGGCATGGTTGTTGGTGCCAGACGGGCCGGTCTGAGTATTTCACAATCTGCTCAGTTACTGGGATTTTCACGCACAACCATTTCTAGGGTTTACAAAGAATGGTGTGAAAAGGGAAAAACATCCAGTATGCGGCAGTCCTGTGGGCGAAAATGCCTAGTTGATGCTAGAGGTCTGAGGAGAATGGGCCGACTGATTCAAGCTGATAGAAGAGCAACTTTGACTGAAATACAACCGAGGTATGCAGCAAAGCATTTGTGAAGCCACAACACGCACAACCTTGAGGCGGATGGGCTACAACAGCAGAAGACCCCACCGGGTACCACTCATCTCCACTACAAATAGGAAAAAGAGGCTACAATTTGCAAGAGCTCATCAAAATTGGACAGTTGACGACTGGAAAAATGTTGCCTGGTCTGACGAGTCCCGATTTCTGTTGAGACATTCAGATGGTAGAGTCAGAATTTGGCGTAGACAGAATGAGAACATGGATCCATCATGCCTTGTTACCACTGTGCAGGCTGGTGGTGGTGGTGTAATGGTGTGGGGGATGTTTTCTTGGCACACTTTAGGCCCCTTAGTGCCAATTGGGCATCGTTTAAATGCCACGGCCAACCTGAGCATTGTGTAACGGTGGTTACCCAACAATGCAAAAAAAATAAAAATTTAACACACACACACAAAAAAATGTTCTTAGGTGGGAGTCGAACCCGGGTCTCCAGTGTAGCTATGCAGAGTCCTAACCGCTAGACCACAGTGACAACTACTTTATGCGGAAGGCAACATTGTTAATCTACTCTCAGTCCCAAGGCCTCGAGAAGAAAAACAAAACAATTGTTAATGTTCGGGCGCCAGACAAGTATACACCTGCCACACAGATTTATAATATCGTCCCGGATAGCTATAACAACCACCGGTTACATACAAAAAGAAAAGAAAAAAACGAACTACACAAGAAACTATATGCACTTTCTTTAATAAGATTAGAAAGTTTTCTCATCCACACAATTCACTTCAAAAATAGTAGAAGAATAAACAAAAGAAAAATCAACACTTTAAATCACAGTAGCACTATATCATGTTCAAAAAGTAGAGAGAGAGAGGAAAACAAAAACAAAACTTGCACTCTGCGTTAAATCTGCAGGGTGTGCGTGTGTGTGTGTGTGTACGAATTGATTTCGGGTTTGGGAACATAGCAACGCCACACTGACCCAAGTTGGCACCACGGGTGGTCAAGATGAGTGACTCGGGAACATCGGCAGCATCAGTCCGTCTTTGCTCCTCCTCTCCTCGATGCCCGAAAACACACTCTTCTCACATCCACCCGCAATAATAGCATCCAACGGGAATGTGACGCACTCCACTCGACAGTAAAACCTGAACCTCTAAACTCTTTAAATCATGCCGCTATATACCCATTTCCGTTGTTAATTATCCTCTCCTCCAATCGTGCCAGAGTATAGTTTTGGGAGGAGGTGACAGAGTGAAGGTACTTAAAGGGGCAGTAAAAAAAAAATCTATATTGCTACAATTGTTTCTGACCATGTCCATCCCTTTATGGCCACCATGTACCCATCCTCTGATGGCTTCTTCCAGCAGGATAATGCACCATGTCACAAAGCTCGAATCATTTCAAATTGGTTTCTTGAACATGACAATGAGTTGACTGTACTAAAATGGCCCCCACAGTCACCAGATCTCAACCCAATAGAGTATCTTTGGGATGTGGTGGAACGGGAGCTTCGTGCCCTGGATGTGCATCCCACAAATCTCCATCAACTGCAAGATGCTATCCTATCAATATGGGCCAACATTTCTAAAGAATGCTTTCAGCACCTTGTTGAATCAATGCCACGTAGAATTAAGGCAGTTCTGAAGGTGAAAGGGGGTCAAACACAGTATTAGTATGGTGTTCCTAATAATCCTTTAGGTGAGTGTATTTCTAAAAATCCAGTCATCACTGGGGCACAATTATTTTTGGGATAGACTAGGCTGCGAAGGATCCACTTGTTCTATCTTTTGTGGCCCAAAACAAAGAACGTATTTGTAGGCTGCATTCAAAGGTCCTTTCGAAATGGGACAGCCACCATCTCACGCAGTACACTATTCACGTATGTAGCACCAACCAGTTGATCACATCGGACATTTGATTAAATTGCTGTTTTTTCATTCAGAGACTGTGACACAAAGCAGATGTCATGGGACTTTTAATCAAGTTAATGATTCTCTAACAAGAAACAACGAAGTGCTCTGTCGTATTGACATGTGACCAAAAAGGGGCCCCCCTTTTCGTGGCACAACCCAAACCACCAAACATTGTACTTCATGTTAAACTCAATAACTAAAAAAAAAAAAGACACACACACAGAATTTTCAGAGGAAACGCGGACTGACCTCTGATACAGACACACACACACACACACACACACACACATAATGACTTTTCTCCAACATCATCATTGAAAGACTTGTACTATGATATATTCTATATGTTTTTATGTTTGCCCATGTTCCATTGGGGTTAGATGTGATCGTATTGTAATTCTAAATGAACAGAGGTGCCTTTAGATGCATTTTTAATGTAACTGTGTTTTCCTATAATGTTTTTATGTCGTTCTTCATACCTTTAGAATCCTCTTGATCTGACCAAACCATATATATATATGGGTACAAACCGTAAAATGTATGTTACTATGTTTTATCATCTCTGGAGAAAAATTTAACGCATTTTTACATCACTGTCATGAAACATGCAAAGTCGGTCTCGTGGGGAACAAAGGAACACTTATCTGCACACTTTTCTCCCAGCTGATTGGCATTCACGCCAGAGGAGGCGTGAACAGAAGTGTCTTTAAAGAAGACGCACCAAGCACCTCATCTCTCTCTTGCTCCTCTTCTTCTTCCTCCATCATGTGACGCGCTCATGACTCCTCTCTTCTCTCTTAGGCCTACCTCCTTCGATCCGATGTAACCTTCATACTCGTGATCCCCCGCCCCGGGGGATCTGCCCTTTTCTTTTCTTTTGCTTAAGTTTGTTTTTCCTTTGTTCATTTCCCCAGAAATGAACTTAGTCTGAATTATTTCTTTGGTAATTTACGTCAAAGACCTTTAAGCCTTCTTTGAAACTGCGCGCTCCAGACCACAGCAAACCACGTGACGCTCCAACGGAACACACCAAGACCAGCCGCTCACACACGCAGCAGGGCTCAGACATACATGAGAACCATGCAAGTATATTTGAGTTACCGAGATTTTAGAGCATTAAGACTGTGTTTTTCCGTGGTGTCTCTTAAAGGTTCAAATCTCTAGATGAATTTTGCCATCCTGTGATCCTACGGATCCTCTCTCTCTCTCCCTCTCATCTTCCTCTCTCATCCTATTTTAATTTGTGTTTGTAATGTTTTTAGTTTTGTTTGTTTCGGGTGTATACACATATATATTCTGTGTGAAATTGTAGTTCGATGTATTATTAGTCCAATTATTAAAGCCATTCTATTCTTGATTGCTTCTGTCTAAAATGCTCATTTTTACAAAGTCAATGAAATGTCGATTCTAGCTACAAAAGCTTTATTATTGACTACTTTGAGTAGTTTAATTTTATAAACACAGGAAAATTAATGTTAACGGCCATAAAATTGATATTTCTTGTAGTTTATAAGAAGGGATAACTTTGTTGAGAAGTTGATAAATTAATCTTACGGCCGTTTGCTGGACAAACAGTTCGATAGCTAAATTAATTCCATTAAAGGTTATCTCATATCTAATCGATCTGGAAAGGGACCATTGATATATGAATGAGGAATTATAATTCGTTGTGATTGATCATTCATATGTACAATCGATCTATTTTCAACTTTGATAATTTAACTGTAATATGCAATGTATTAATCATATTCGTGATTAATTATTAAAATTCCCTATATATAATTTGAGCTAATTTAATGTAATACTGAATGTTGTTACACTTATTAACAGCATTCAAATAAACTTTATTTAACAAATTGATAACTCGAACTATTGCTAATATATAACATCACATGGGACACTTTTTTTTTTTTACATCTGATCATTTAAACATGTAGTGAACACATATTAAACAATTTAACATCAGATGAACAGAGCTTGGTAAATCGTACAGTACCTCTCCTCTCTAGTGGCAATTTTTACTGCCATTTCAATATCACAGCTATAAATGTTCAACCTCACACACACCTCAGCCGACATGCATACTGTGATCATTACCCTTAATAATGCTGCATTCTAGACAGCTCGGAATTTGGTGTAATTATGTATATAGAAATGGGTATACAGCATGAATGTATGTGGACACACAGACATGGTTACCGAAAATAATGAGTAATTTATTGCTATAGCAATATGAGCAAATATGATACCTTGAGGGAAGCACTACTTCGATGGTATGGCCATGTAGTCAAGAGCGAGGAAGAGTCAATAGCGAACAGGGCCCTGCATCTCAACCCTGAAGGAAAGCGACCCCGAGGAAGACCAAGGAAGCGATGGATGGATTGGATAAAGAAAGACATGAACCATGACAATGCCGCCCCAAAAGATGCCCTCGGTCGAGAGAAATGGAGAGTAACATGCTGAAAAGCGGACCCTGCATTGCGCCGGGACAAACGCTAGGAGAGAGAAATAGGTATAGCAATATGAGTTTGAACAGTTCTCTTATGTCAAGTCAAGTCAAGTCATCTTCATTTATATAGCGCTTTTAACAATGAATTGTTTCAAAGCAGCTTTACAGAGATAAACATATAATTTAAGGTAACAGATTGTTTTGGCATTATAGCGGTTCTTGAATAATGTTATTTCCAGCTAAAGTTAACTTTGATTGATTCACCTCCGTCGAAATGATCAGACTTTTAAACGCGAACCTGTGATTAACGCTGACGGCGTTCACATGCTCATTCAGAATTGATTCTATAGTTATGTGCTTTTTAAAATATGTGCGCAGGTTTATAATTCATACAACCCAGCCTAAACAAACTACTTTTCTTGCCTATAAATTTTGATACAGAATTTTGTTTTATTTTATCACTTTGGGGTACGCGAGCCGAAATTCACAACGCTTTATCTGTAGAGTGGGAAAGGGATCCTCCATAGGGAGGGGATAGTGGACACTTCAGCACTGCATTGTCATCGGGTCCAGGCGGATCTCCTTCGTCAGATCTGGACACGGCCTGGATCCGGCAGGCTGCGGGAAAACCTCGGGATAAACAAAGACACTAATATTAGCGTAGATGCCATTCTTCTTATGATGTAGCGAGTACATCAAGATTTAAGGGAAGTGTTCCCAGTTCCGGCTGACCTAATCTATGCAGCCTAACATTGAATTATAGAAGTCTATAGTGTGTTATGTGTATGCTAGGTCAAAGAGATGTGTTTTTAGTCTAGCTTTGAACTGACAGAGTGTGTCTGCTTCCCGGACAATGGTAGGAAGACTGTTCCAAAGTTTTGGTGCTAAATAGGAAAAGGATCTACCGCCAGCAGTCGATTTAGATATTTTAGGTATTATCAACTGGCCGGAATTTTGAGATCGCAATAGACGTGAAGGACTATAATACGTTAAGAGCTCGCTCAAGTACTGCGGAGCTAAACCATTTAGTGCTTTGTAGGCAGGGCCTGAAATTAACACCCGACCACCTGCCAAATGCGGGTGAATTTTGCTATTGGCGGGTAACACTGTCAATCTACCTGCCACATTGGCAGGTAGCCAATGAGAATTGAGTGATTCATTAGGTTTTTTTTTTACGTTTTCATTTTCATTGCGTTGGACCTTAGCTATAATGTGGCGGCACATTACTGGGGTAAAAAGGCCAGCTGAAACAAACAACCAACAAAAAGATAAGGATGAGTCAAAGAAAAGTAAAAGAAGACATTTTAATACAAAGTGGTCAATTGACGACAACGGCAAGGTTCGTGAGCGGCTGATTTATGACAGCGACTGTTGTTTCGTAACGTTCATGCGATCAGAAAGAAGATGAGGCCCTTTTCTGACTACGTTTGGATGTGCGAGTATTAAACTGTTGGTGAGATGGGATGAGATAATGTAACGCTGACGTAGGCGCCAGAACAATGACAGTTGCACAGATGTGTGCGTGTGCAACTGTAGTACATGTTGGGAGTTGGGAACCGGTGAGAAAATGTCCGGTACCCGGTAACTTTACCAGTAATAATATTAATTTAGTTCTGCTTAACGGTTCCTGAACGCTGTAACTAAAAGCTGTCAGGACCTTGCTGTCTACGGGACTAAATCAGCCATCAACACAGCCGCGGGTGATTTGTTTACATACGAGCTGCGGTAGGTCTATAGATCTGTTGTGCGTGTGTGTGTCAAAATCAATGAATAAAAAGATTTTTTTTAAATGTATATTCTAAGAGTTATTATTACTCATATTGATTTCGTTAATAACTTGACAGCACTTAAATGTGTACAAGTTAAAGAACAATATTGTGAAATTCCCGTTTTTCACCTTTAGGCTATGAGGCAAAAAAAAAAAAAAAAAAAAAGGCTGGTAAAAAGTCTCTGTGGCAGGTGAATTTTGATATCCACCTGCCACAGTGGCTGGTGGCCAAAAAAGTTAACTTCAGGCCCTGTTTGTAGGTAATCAACAATATTTTAAAATTTATACGATGTTTAATAGGGAGCCAATGCAGTGTTGACAGAACCGGGCTAATATGGTCATATTTCCTGGTTCTGGTAAGAACTCGAGCTGCGGCGTTTTGAACTAGCTGTAGTTTATTTATTAAGCGTGCAGGGCAACCACCCAGTAGAGCATTACAATAATCTAGCCTTAAGGTCATGAACGCATGGACTAATTGTTCCGCATTTCCCAATGAGAGCATATGGCGTATTTTAGATATATTTTTAAGATAGAAAAATGCAGTTTTACAGATACTAGACACGTGGCTTTCAAAAGAAAGGTTGGTATCAAAGAGCACACCCAGGTTCCTAACCGACGACGAAGACTTGACAGAGCAGCCATCAAGTGTTAGACAGTATTCTGGGTTATTACGTGTGGAAGTTTTTTGTCCAATAATTAGAATCTCTGTCTTTTCAGAATTTAGTAGTAGGAAATTACTAGTCATCCAATTTTTTATATCAGCTATGCATTCCGTTAATTTTGTGAATTGGTAAGTTTCGTTGGGTTTTGAAGAAATATACAGCTGAGTATCATCGGCATAACAGTGAAAGCTAACTCCATGTTTCCTAATGATATCTCCTAATGGTAGCATGTACAGAGTGAACAGCAGCGGTCCTAGTACTGAGCCTTGTGGTACTCCATACTGAACTTGTGATCGATAAGACATCTCTTCATTTACTGCTACAAACTGATAACGGTCAGATAAGTATGATTTAAACCATGCTAGTGCAATTCCACTAATGCCCACATAGTTTTCTAGTCTATTTAAAAGAATGTTGTGGTCAATTGTGTCAAATGCAGCACTAAGATCGAGTAACACTAATAGAGAGATACAACCACGATCGGATGATAAGAGCAAATCATTTGTGACTCTAATGAGAGCGGTCTCAGTACTATGGTACGGTCTAAATCCGGACTGAAAATCCTCGCAGATATCATTTCTTTCTAGAAAGGAACACAGTTGTGAAGATACTGCTTTTTCTAATATCTTTGACAGAAAAGGCAGATTCGAGATCGGCCTGTAATTGACTAATTCTGTAGGATCAAGTTGTGTTTTTTTAACAAGCGGTTTTATCATAGCCAGTTTAAAGGTTTTTGGTACGTATCCTAGAGACAAAGATGAATTAATGATATTAAGAAGAGGATATATGACCTCTGGAAACATCTTTTTCAGTAGCTTAGTCGGTATAGGATCTAACATACAAGTTGTCGATTTAGATGAATTAACGAGTTTGCAGAATTCTTCCTCTCCTATAGCAACAAATGAATCAAATTTCTCCTCAGGGAGACTACAATGCACTTCCTGATGCGATACTGTGGTAGACGGTTGCATAGTTATAATTTTGTCCCTGATATTATCAATCTTATAAGTGAAGAAGTTCATAAAGTCATCACTGCTGTGTTGCTTGGACACTTCTGAGCTTGAAGCTTTCTTTTTCGTTAGTTTAGCCACTGTTTCAAATAAATACCTTGGATTATGTTTATTTTCTTCTAATAGGTTTGAAAAATAAGCAGATCTAGCAGCTTTTAAAGCCTCTCTGTAAGCAATCGAGCTCTCTTTCCACGAAATCCGAAATACCTCTAGTTTAGTTTTCTTCCAGTTGCGCTCCATTTTTCTGTATGTATTTCTCCATTTTTATGTATGGTATTGTATTGTGCTGGAAGTGAAACCAGAGGAGCTGAACACGCAGTGCTGGTTAAGATTTTGGTTCTGATATGATCAGGGAAAGAGGAGGGACTCTAATGAGGAGAAAGTAGAGTTTCTGATCCAAGTTATCAGTAGATGGTAGTAATGTACTGTTAAGTACGATTTGCTAATAAAAAGAAAGAAGAAGTAGAGAAGAAGCTCGGAATTTAGATTTTTCCCAACTCGTTCTTGGAAATAACGTCTGGAACGCCACTCAAAGTCGAACATTCGACCTGTGAACTCGGAGTACATTGATCAACCCCAACCTCGGTGAGGCGCGTCATTTGAAGTGACGTCCAAAAGGTCCTGTGTCCATTGAGCATAAACGTACAAAATAAACGTTAACATTAGACATTAAAGGGGTCATATAATGGTACACGCACTTTTACAAGTTGATTACTGAGTACTGAAATGTGTGTTGGCAGTGCCTGTACACAACCATCATAAAATGATAAAAATCCATCCAGTGTTTTTTTTTTAATCTCCTTATATGTTTTCCCCTGCCTCAAATCAAGCCGTTCGACCGTGGAAGCCCCTCCCACGATTGTTGATTGACAGCAGCATTTCAACACAGACCCGCCCTCGCTCGTGAGTGAGCTGTCAATCATAGTCCGCGCGGACTGGCGAGGTCATTGTTGATATGCTGGAGCTCTGTCTATGAGCAGAATGGTGTCTAAGCGATTATGGTGTTCTGTTCTTGGGTGTAATAACGAACACAGAGTCATTTTAATGTTCCTAAATCCGAACCGCTTAAGACGCAGTGGCTGAGTTTGTTTTCGAAGGGAATATTCCCCACGAGCAACGTCAATGCTCTCATGTTTGCGCGAATCATTTCTGCTTTATAAACGAGGATCAGTATAAAGCTGGTTTTGCTAAGAAGCTGCTCATGAAAAAAGGATCGGTAGCAGATGTCCGTGTTCCTGCTGAACCTCCAGAAGAACTGAAGTGAGTGTAACGTTTTATTAAACTTTATATTAATATTTATATTAATCTTTGCAAATCGCTAGCTGCACGCTTCACAATGAATGCGTCTAAGGTTTACACTCAGGGTACATTACGGCATGTTTTCTATGTATGACGTTCTCAATATAATTCATAATCCCACGTTTATACTGAACAACGCGTTATGGTTATTGTGCTATTGAGTTCAAACGGTGTACGCACAGAACAGAGAGGCGGGGTGAGAGAAGCTCATTATCATTTAAAGGCATATGCACTGAAAACGGCGTGCTGAAAACAGAGCTGTTTTTGACCAGGTAAAATAAGTGTTTTCTTACAATACTAATGAGAATTTTTAATTAAAGTATATTACAAACTTTTAATTTAGACCCTAAAGAATCCTATTAGCTTGTACAAAAATGGCATTATATGACTCCTTTAAGTTTATGTAATAATACCTTTGTTTTTGCTTTTCGTCAGTTGTTTTTATTCTGATTTTGCCATAATTTACACAAAAACATAATAACCTCTCGTTGTGTCGTGGCCAACATGTGAACTTGAGAGTCAGATTGCCTGAAACTCACCGAGGTCTGAAGTGGGACATTTAATTTGGGATATTCCCGCGTCAAATCTCATCTGGAACGCAGCATATGAGCAAACAACCTTCTTTCAAAATAAAGGCCTCATAATAAATAATAACAAAAATGATTTATAATCTGGTGTAACAACATATCCCTGCAACATTACGGTATAAGTTCCAGTGTAAATTCCCTATCCTTAGGAAGTGCAGCAAAGTGGATTTGCATTCGGAAATGCGATGGAAAACAGCATCTTCTTGACATGTTGACAACAGGAACCAAATTCTCCCTGGCCTCAGCTACAACTACACTGTTTGAAGGCGGGTCAAAGTAGGCATTATTTGTGGGCAGCCAATGAAAACCATAGACTGGCATTATGCAAATCTATGTAGGTTTGAGCAGGAAGTAAGACTGGAATCTACTTGTTTCAGGTAGATAACTATAATTATCATTTTTATCTTTGATTTTTGAAACTTTGTAGACCTTTTACATTCAAAAACAGCTCTATTACACACTATACGTGTAATACATGCAATATATTGTATAGACTCATTACATGCAAAGTGAGATATTTCAAGCTTTTATTTGTTATAATTTGGATGAATATGGCTTATAGCTTATGAAAACCCCAAATTCAAAATTAGAATATTGTGAAAAGGTTTTTATAACTGTAAGCCATAATCATCCAAATTATAACAAATAAAGTCTTGAAATATCTCACTTTACATGTAATTAGTCTATAATATATTAGTTTCACCTTTGAAATAAATGAACTTGTGCACGATATTCAAATTTTTCGAGTTTCACCTGTATATTATATTACTTATTGCACTAAAATATACTAATGCTTCGAATGCAATACAAACGAATATAAATGAGCTTATTTTGAGTTGAAAACCCAGGTAAGTTTGTCCTTTTATTAGTTGATTGGCCAAACCTGCCTGAGAACACATTGTGTTTGAATTTGACCTGTCTGCTTACTGAACAATACATTTTACTAAGAAAATTGGAATGTAAATCTCAACAACAATGATTTCCATATAACACTGGAAAGTCATGATTTGTGTACCCAAACACCATGCAATATCTCATAAAATTGCAAAGTCTTATGCAACGTAAGGATGTAGTGGCATGCAGGGACTAGCTGTCAGTATAGCACATGATTCATGCATAAATTAATATAGTGAACATAGCATGTTAACTCTCTTCAGTGATGAGCTGCTAACGATATACACTCACCTAAAGGATCATTAGGAACACCATACTAATACTGTGTTTGACCCCCTTTCGCCTTCAAGCTTTGTGACATGGTGCATTATCCTGCTGGAAGTAGCCATCAGAGGATGGGTACATGGTGGCCTTAAAGGGATGGACATGGGCAGAAACAATGCTCAGGTTGGCTGTGACATTTAAACGATGCCCAATTGGCACTAAGGGCAAGAAAACATCCCCCACACCATTACACCACCACCACCAGCCTGCACAGTGGTAACAAGGGATGATGGATCCATGTTCTCATTCTGTTTACGCCAAATTCTGACTCTACCATCTGAATGTCTCAACAGAAATCGAGACTCATCAGACCAGGCAACATTTTTCCAGTCGTCAACTGTCCAATTTTGGTGAGCTCTTGCAAATTGTAGCCTCTTTTTCCTATTTGTACTTGAGATGAGTGATACCCGGTGGGGTCTTCTGCTGTTGTAGCCCATCCGCCTCAAGGTTGTGCGTGTTGTGGCTTCATAAATGCTTTGCTGCATACCTCGGTTGTAACGAGTGGTTATTTCAGTCAAAGTTGCTCTTCTATCAGCTTGAATCAGTCGGCCCATTCTCCTCAGACCTCTAGCATCAACAAGGCATTTTCGCCCACAGGACTGCCGCATACTGGATGTTTTTTCCTTTTCACACCATTCTTTGTAAACCCAGACAGATCTCATGAAATGGCGTATGTATGACACGCCAATTCGTATTCCCATTTTTGGCGTGCTATCAACACGTATAATCGCTTTTCAGCGTGTTTATGAACGCCATTGACTTAACGTTACATTACTGTATATATAAATATATGACCTACTCCAACTCCGTCCCTAAACCTACCCGTCACTGGGGTTAATATCATTTATGAGTCTTCCCCTACCATCCTAGGAAAAAAAATATCGCTCCCCAGATGAAGATCTACATTTTGCTTCGTTTCGCTCGGACATGTAATGGCATGTACATACACGCGCAATCACTCGGGCATTTAACGGCGTAGACATACACGCAAAAGATGACGGTTCGTTTCGGCGTGGACATACACACGGATAGCTCAAAATGCGTATAGATAACACGCCACTTGACTTGAAAGTGGCGTGTATGTTTACGCAAAGTCATGATGTCATGTTGGTAAACCCTAGAAATGGTTGTGCGTGAAAATCCCAGTAACTGAGCAGATTGTGAAATACTCAGACCGGCCCGCCTGGCACCAACAACCATGCCACGCTAAAAATTGCTTAAATCACCTTTCTTTCCCATTCTGACATTCAGTTTGGAGTTCAGGAGATTGTCTTGACCAGGACCACACCCCTAAATGCATTGAAGCAACTGCCATGTGATTGGTTGATTAGATAATTGCATTAATGAAAAATTGAACGGGTGTTTCTAATAATCCTTTAGGTGAGTGTATATCTTTTTCACAGAATTTCTCAGAAATTACGAACAGTCTAAGGTGAATGAGCAGGATATATTTTCAGACCTTGAAGTTGTGTTATAACTTTGCATATGCCTTGCATGCATCCTTCAGATGTGTTAGCTAATTGTCATTCTGTGAAAACATGGAAGCTCATTATCAAACCCTGAGGCCGTGAACGGAGTTGAGAGAACTGGGCCACTTCGTTTGCATAATATTTACCCTAATGGTTTTTCCATTAGGATAAAACTATCATCTGCATAGTAAAATGGATTTAGGAAGAAAGGCTTTTTTTTTAATCTAGCAAGAGACACTGTCTCCTGAAGCTGGGTGGAAAAAAAATATTTATGCTCATATTTATTTTTATTCAAAATATATTTGCAGGCTGTGTTTTTATCTGAGGGATTTAATACAATTGAGCGCATTCTCTTACAAATACTTTTAATTGTAACCTGTTCTTCTGCATGAATTCATCCTTTTCTTAGACAGATTTGAAAAACCTCAAATAGTTAAACAACAATTGAATGTAGAAAATTGAATGTTGAAATACACGATTAAATCTACTGGAATATATTAATCATAATGAGACTGAACTGAAAATGTTGGTGTTTGGGGGATCTTGCCCAACTCGCTGTTTGTTAGCGCTGGTAGATTAGGAAGTTAGCACTGGGTGGAAAGGTATTTCAAAACAGTCATTTTTGCAGGATGATGGAAGTGGTGAAGAAATGACTGAAACAACCTTTAGTTGTATCTGTCGTTCATCAGTATAAATGCTACTGCACACCTACCACAGGGTAAAAGAGCCCATATTACTACAGTACAGTACTAGTGTATGTGTCGTGGGCCTCATTTATAAAATGTTGCATAGAAAGCATCCTTCATTTATGAAAGCTTTTTTCCGCTATGGAATAAAACAATTTAAAATATAATTGCTACTTTTTTATCACACAATTCAGACATTTTTTTATCAGAATAGCGTGATATAAACTCACAGTTGCGTATTATTAAGTCAGAACTCGCAATTCTGAGAAAAACACTCACAATTCTGACTTTATAACACGTATTTGCGACTTTATATCAAGCAATTCTGACTTTATAACTCAAAGAATTGTGAAATAAAAAGTCGCAATTAGCCGACTTTTTTATTTTTTATTCTGTGGCGGAAACAAGGTTCGATATACATTGACATAACGATCATTTATCAAATGCGTACGTCTCTCTTAAAGGTGCTCTAAGCGATGCTGGGTGACGTGACTTCTTGTTGACGTTCAAAGTATTGTCAAACAAAACGGAGGCTAGCTAGACCCTCCCTCCTCCTCATCCCCACCCCTCCCCCTGTAGTTTTACTGATACTTCTTTCAAGGTGTAATGTCGCCAAGTTAGATAAATGCTTTCATATAATGCAAAAAAAAAAATATATAGAAACATTACCAGAAAAACACGATAAAACGTTTCGCCACCTGAGGTTATAACTTTAGCTCCCATACCAGGACGCAATAATAGCAAGATAACGTTAGCTTCAAATCTAGTCAAAGTTGTCAATAGGCTATGAATGAACATTCAATTTCATAATAAATAGTTGGTGAAAACAATCATTCACACAAACTGTCGCCCTACTGTGAGTTTGCTTGATTATTTACAATAGAGATCGATAGCTAGCTGCTAGAAACCTATATGTTGTATTTACCAAAGTTAGCGCTGACTGCATTGTTCTAGCTAATTATATCCTTGTGTTTGTTAGGCGAACATGAAAGTCCATTTAGAAAAAACAAACTGGATTTACCCTGTCCAGCAAAAACAGAGCTAACGTTCCCTGAATGTCGGATTGGAAGCCCTTCTTCAGTTCTCACCACCTTTCAAAGGCTTTTCCAGTGTAAATTTGGGCATGCGTTCCTTCTACTTTTCCCTCTTCTTTGTATTTTTGCAATCTGTTCATCAGAACGTCGTCTCTTTGGCCGTGTGTCGGCCATATGAAACTTAAAGAGTTATAATTATAACTTCCCTCTTCATGCTTCTCTCATCCACACCCCCCATGTACGCTCACTAACCCCACCCCCCAAATCATTCTTGTCGGTTATTGGCTTGAACACTGTTTGTTATGTTTCGTGGAGCGGGTTGGCCCAGTTTGTTTTTGTTGCTGTTTGTGGAGCCTGGGCTGTCTACAGAGACCGCATTTTTTTACAGTGTGTTCAGGGGACAGGCAGCTAGCGGATAGTGAGGAGATATTTGCTGTATGTGACAAAAAATGTTTTGGCCTAAAAAACGCGTGACATCGTTTTGAGCACCTTTAAAGATCTATAAATCTCAAATGATCTTGAAATTGTGCGCAGCTGAATGGTTTCACATCGCCGCTTTGTAAACGCCCCTGTCGTTGACATAGAACACCAGTTAATGTCCAAATCCTGTACTTGAGAGCGGAGAGCTGCAAGAAATGTTTAGATTTCCAAATATCTGCAGTATCCGACTCTCCGCCACAAGAAGTGTGTACGTCTGCTTAGACTTTTCCACGTAAAGATCATTTTTATAAATATGAACGAAGGTGTGGACGTTTTACGAATGATGCCCCTGGATGTATCAAAAGGATATCATAACAGAAAGGTTATATACAGGGTATAACATACAGCACAGACTTCTTTTTTCCTTTCGGTATTTAATACCTGTATTTATTACATATAGTACGCCTATGTGTTTAATACCCTACACAAAAAAACATCTGCACCTAATGATCAATTCTGTAACAAAAAAAAAAAATGCAAATGACTTTCGTTCTTTTTAATACTTTTATCTTTTGGCTATTAAAGGATAATTACATTTTATTGAAGTTTTGTTCGGTAAGTTTCTTTTTACCCTGCAGAGGCTCAAAATCATCAGTATGCATTGTCAGATATTTGATCCACTTTTCAGGCATGGCAGAGTACAGACCAATTCATCATCTCACTAACAGATATTACAACTACAACATTTGTCTTCAGCTGCCACAGACGAATGCTTAAGTGAGAGAGAGCCATTGACGGTGTGAGTGTGTGTATATGTGTGTGTGTGTGTGTGTGTGTGTGTGTGTGTGTGTGTGTGTGTGTGTGTGTGTGTGCGTGTGTGTGTGTGTGTATGTGTGTGTGTGTTTCAAGTAAACCCTATGTTATGGGGTTAAAATGTCCCTTCAAAGATGGCAATATCTGAAATCCTTGTCCTTGTGGTGACATTTGGCCCCAATGAGGAAAACAGCCTATAAGTCATTAAATTGTGTTTTTTGAAAATGTAAAAATACAGAAAGTTTTTTTTGTGATGGGTAGGTCTAAACCTAGGGGATATAATATACAGTTTGTACAGTATAAAAATCATAATGTCTATGGAAAGTCTCCATAAAACATGGAAATCCAACATTGTTAAAGTCTTTAACAGCAAGTGCACTGTAATTTTTATTTTGGTAAGCCTACATACTGTAAAAATTTGGTTGAGTTGCATGCATCAAAAATACTCTGAACCAATGTCTGGTGAAGACAATCTTCCTCTCAAAGATAGTTACAATTATTTAACTTTGAAGGTAATCTACAGTTGTGTGCGGTATTTAAGAGATTTAAATACAATACAGATCATCTAAATAACAATAAAACATCATTCACCTGCTCAAGTGCTCCGAAACTGTTGTTCATAGGTCAACATCCAACATTTCATACTGGCTAATTCAATAAGGCATGCGTTCATGCAGATCAATATAAAGGTCATGTCAGTAATAAACCAATGCCGAATCATCCGCATCTTGAATTAATGACTTTATATGAAGTGCAAAACGTAGGTTCGGGAGGAGCCTAAGCATTCAATTCTGTCAATCATCATTACGGGCGTACTATATAAGCAGAGACACCACGTCATCTCATTGACAAATTCTTCTGGCATCCCTCCTCCTCATCTTCTCCTTCAGTAAATTATATCTATCCTCTTATGCGCAATTCCATCATAGGGGGGTTTAACTCGGGTTCGAGCCTCCTCCAAGGACAACAAGCCAAGTTAGTTTACTATTAACCTTTAAGGCTGAATGGGCAGGCGAACTAGTGAACTCTTATTGGTCCCATTCAATGCACACAATGCGTATATAGTTGATCACTTTGAGACTTGCTGTACGCAGGCCGGAGCCAACAGGGGGCAAAACTGGGCATTGCCCCCTCAGATCTGCTTTGTGCCCCTCAGTTTAAACGGCAACTTAAAGAAAATGGAAATTTGGAAGTCACTGTTGGTGCAAATCAATACGAATTTTTCTGCGCTTGTTTTGCATAAAACGAATGAGTAAGAGGGCGGAGGAAACCCAGCAAACTACCTTTCTGTCAAATTTGACAGGAGACATATGTGTGGCTCGCTGCTTCTCTGTCAGCCTGTGGGCAACCGAAATGGATGTACTGGCTCGGGCTGGTGGCAAGAGCAGGCACATGATTGATTTAACATTCAGTTAAATAGAGGGTAAATAAACATATTAGGGCATCGGTGCTTGTTTATGCTGATCAGGGTAAGAGCAGCACTGTCGAAGCAGGTCCCAATGCCAGAGCTGTCCCCCAAGGACAAAGCAAATATGATGTTGATAAGGAAAATGAAGGAGGGAGGGGACATGGATGCTTTGTCCTGGAATAATGAAAGACAGAAGTGTCTCTTATGTTCCAAAATGGACTTGTCAGCTGAAGGGCTATTACCCGTGCGGTCACTTCATTAATCTGATAGAAAAGGTTGGCGGCAACAGGGACTGAGTCTTTGTAGGTCCTTGAGTAAACAACAGATCGATATGGCCGTTCCTGTATACTGCTGGTACACCTCTGTTAATCAACACATCTCCATGTTGTTTCACACCCACTGAATAGTGCAGCTCATTAAGACAGGCGAGAGAAGGAAAATAAGACACAGCATTTATTTGGGGCTGAAATGTATGTAAACTAAAGACTAGAGGTGCAACAATATATTGTCTCACAAAATACATCACAATACAAAAATACAACAATATGTATCATGGATAGTGACAAACTGTATTGTGTATAGTTCAGAGTTTAAGTGTCAGTGTCAGTACTACAATAAACTATCATGTTGAATATAATGCAATGGGGGAATATTTGTGGGTCCTGATAATGCCGAATGTCTTATGTTACCAGTAAAAATTGGCCTTTATTATTTTAGTTTATCTATATCTAGTCAGTGACAGAGTGCAAGCATATTCGCCTAAAATAATTCTGTATTTTCAGCTTCAGAATCATGAATATTTTTATTCTGGTGTCACCATTGTCCTGTGCTTTGGATTACCAGGTTTGTTAACTTTTTATCATTTGTTTTGGAGTATCACAATAATATCACAATAGTATCTGATATGTATCGAATCGTGACACGAGGGTTTCGTTACACCCCCGCTAAACACACATTCATGCACAAAGCAAAGGTTTACATTTTTTCATTTAAAAGACATTTCTAGAATAAAATAAATAAATAAATTCAACACACACACAAGGTTTTGCCCCTGGTATTGATTTCCAAGGGCTTTTTGTTTAACCTTTTACTGCCAGTTTTTATAATAACCTTTTTAGTATGGGATTATTTTTGGAAACTTAACTTTCCAAGAAATGAAATGAAAATATTAATTGAAACTTAATAAAATGTCTTTGAAACTGAAGAAAAAAAAAAATCGCAGGCAAAACTTTTGACTTTGTTTTTAATACACTGCATGTTTTACCGTTTTCTCTTTTTTCTTTCGCTGATCTGTACTTACAAATGCGCTTCCAGAGTTTTCATTTACGCTTCTGAAGTTTTCGTTCGCCATTCTGTCACATAACTCTCATGGGGGCGGGGCTAACAGCGGTGTGTTCTCATTGGCTACTGAGTTTTTGATTGACAGATTCTTGACCTGGAAGTGAGGACGTCAGTGTTGTGTTTAGATGTGAGCGTCTGTAAGCGGCTTCCTATTTCATTTTAGTGATATAAAGTTAGGAGTTTTGTTTTTTATTTTGATCTGTATTTATCTATTGCTACCCTGCATGGTTGAGATGAGTTCCTAGAAATAGCACAGACGAATAATATCATCATTATCATCAATCGTCGTTATCAGGATAATGGAGATGCTGGAGACTCACGTTAAGTCAGTATTTATTTATTTTTTTATTTTTTTGTTAAAAAGGTGGAGAGATATTTTAGAGCTCATTGAGAGGCCACAATATTATACAGCAGTGTTGACTTTATTTATCCCAATCGTTACACAACCTTATCTGCATACAATTACACAGTCTTTTCTTCGATTACATAACGTTTGCTTTTCATAGGTACAAAACTTAAGAACATATGGAGGTTCAGTAATTAATAATAGAATTCTTATCATGTGTGACATTTTTAATAACTTTTATCTAGTTTTATTCAGTAGCCTGAAAATCCTTTTCAAACAGGCTAATCGATAAATTAATTAATTTGTTTAAAATGAATAGTTCAAGTGTTACATTTTTTTATGTGCAGTTTGTATTGTTAGACTAGTATAATACTTATTCTTTCTCATTTTGCAGGGAGTTGAGCAACTTTTCCATAAACAAAATGATGACGCTGACCCAGAGGATGGAGTGGTACCAGAGATCCACTGTCCCCATCAGACAGAAATATTACTTTCTTCAGACACATGACACATCACTTTTGAATGACTGGGATCTTGATCTTCAGACACCGGATATAATACAGATATTCTAATTTCTTTGGAGCTCTAGATTAAAACAAACACAGTTCACAAGTACACAAGAGGTTGCACTTTATTCTTATAAGTCTACGCTGATCTTGGATTAACACACCGACAGCGTATGAATGTTAAGGGGATAGTCCACCCAAAAATAACAATTCTCTCATCTTTTACCCACCCTCATGCCATCCCAGATGCATATGACTTTCTTTCTTCAGATAAACACGAATGAAGAGATTCCATCCGGTGAGTTTATATAATACAAATGAATGGGTATTTAAAAGTTGACACTTTTAAAACCCCACACAGTGACTGTAATGGGTTATTAATACAACCCCAGTGGATGAATCAATGTCTTCTGAAGTAAAACAATAGATAATAAAAATACTAATTAAACTGTTTCAACCATCGCTGACCAACTGTCGTACTCACATGGGCTGCAATCTACCTGTAAATGGATTCACGGAGATGGAATATTTTCTGAAAAAAATCTTTGTTTGTGTTAATGTGAAGAAAGAAAGTCATATAGTACATTTGGGATGGCATGAAGGTGAGTAAAGGGGTGGAGTATGTGTTTAGACTTGTGTATAATTCATTACAATTGTTACATTTACTGTAACAAGAACTGTTCAAATGATCATTGTATAATTTCAAATACACTCACCTAAAGGATTATTAGGAACATCATACTAATACTGTGTTTGACCCCCTTTCGCCTTCAGAACTGCCTTAATTCTACGTGGCATTGATTCAACAAGGTGCTGAAAGCATTCTTTAGAAATGTTGGCCCATATTGATAGGATAGCATCTTGCAGTTGATGGAGATTTGTGGGATGCACATCCAGGGCACGAAGCTCCCGTTCCACCACATCCCAAAGATGCTCTATTGGGTTGAGATCTGGTGACTGTGGGGACCATTTTAGTACAGTGAACTCATTGTCATGTTCAAGAAACCAATTTGAAATGATTCAAGCTTTGTGACATGGTGCATTATCCTGCTGGAAGTAGCCATCAGAGGATGGGTACATGGTGGCCATAAAGGGATGGACATGGTCAGAAACAATGCTCAGGTAGGCCATGGCATTTAAACGATGCCCAATTGGCACTAAGGGGCCTAAAGTGTGCCAAGAAAACATCCCCCACACCATTACACCACCACCACCAGCCTGCACAGTGGTAACAAGGCATGATGGATCCATGTTCTCATTCTGTTTACGCCAAATTCTGACTCTACCATCTTAATGTCTCAAAAGAAATCGAGACTCATCAGACCAGGCAACATTTTTCCAGTCTTCAACTGTCCAATTTTGGTGAGCTCTTGCAAATTGTAGCTTCTTTTTCCTATTTGTAGTGGAGATGAGTGGTACCCGGTGGGGTCTTCTGCTGTTGTAGCCCATCCGCCTCAAGGTTGTGCGTGTTGTGGCTTCACAAATGCTTTGCTGCATACCTTGGTTGTAACGAGTGGTTATTTCAGTCAAAGTTGCTCTTCTATCAGCTTGAATCAGTCGGCCCATTCTCCTCAGACCTCTAGCATCAACAAGGCATTTTCGCCCACAGGACTGCCGCATACTGGATGTTTTTCCCTTTTCACACCATTCTTTGTAAACCCTAGAAATGGTTGTGCGTGAAAATCCCAGTAACTGAGCAGATTGTGAAATACTCAGACCGGCCCGTCTGGCACCAACAACCATGCCACGCTCAAAATTGCTTAAATCACCTTTCTTTCCCATTCTGACATTCAGTTTGGAGTTCAGGAGATTGTCTTGACCAGGACCACACCCCTAAATGCATTGAAGCAACTGCCATGTGATTGGTTGATTAGATAATTGCATTAATGAGAAATTGAACAGGTGTTCCTCCTTTAGGTGAGTGTATATATGAATTTTACACAATTTTGTATATTATGTACTTGTGCATGTTTAGTACTATATGTGAATTATGAGAATACTGAGGTTGGACTGTCACAACATCCAAGACTTATGTATAGTGACAATAAAGAATATAATGAAATATCCTTGAAGGTCTGCACCGTCTGAAAGCAAGCCACCATCTGGTTGCAATTTTCATATCGTTTGAAATCTTCAGAGTTAAGTGATCATTAATTGTGATGGTGTAAGTGCATATGCTAACAATGGGTAGCGTGATGGCCAGGGTTGCTAACTTTGATTATCAGGTTAGAGTGAGACTTTCTTGATGGCTGAAAATGTCCAACACATGTATATGGCACTAATATTGTCTTTAAATTGTTACATCACAATCTAATCAAAGCCTACAATGCATACACATATAACATTTAACATTATCAGGAACAAACAAATATTATCCGAAAGAATTGGACATTATTCATTATTATACTATTTTAATGTAGCCTACTACAATTATACCTCTAGTCTAGACATTCATTCTCTCTCATGCAGACAAATACTGCCCCTGGAAGCTTATGCTGACAAAGTAGTAACAGTAGATAAATACAGATACAATTAAAAAACAAAACTCCCAACTTTATATCACTAAAATGAAATAGGAAGCCACTTACAGACGCTCACATCTAAACACAACACTGAGGTCCTTACTTCCAGGTCAAGAATCTGTCAATCAAAAACTCAGTAGCCAATGAGAACACACCGCTGTTAGCCCCGCCCCCATGAGAGTTATGTGCCAGAATGGCGAACGCAAACTTCAAAAGTGTGAAACTCTGGAAGCGCATTTGTATGTACAGATCAGCGAAAGAAAACAAGAGAAAACAGTTAGTAAAACATGCAGTGTATTAAAAACAAACAAAACATTTTTGCATGCGATACATTTTTTCCGCTTTCAAATACTTTTTTAATTCAGTGTCCATTGATATTTTCATTCAGTTCTTGAAAAGTTACGCCCAAATTTTAGTATCCGTGTTGTATTTCATGTGAAATACTTACATTTAATCAATTACTTCAATCAGAATACTATAGGCAGTTAATATAATTGTATCAATATCAAAAAAGCATATTTACATTGCAATGGTGGAACAGAAGACACCATGGGTCTCGTTTTAGCCAAGTGCCATTGAAATGTCAAATATTTGACATCTTTATTCAGAAATCATCAAGATACTCTGCTAAATTGATTTCTTGACACTTGCCAGTATAAACAACTGACAAAGGAGTCATTATGTTGACAAGGAATGTTTAGACATATTTAAATGCATAATCCTTCAAATTTTGTATAAAATGGGATTATAAAAGAGTGGATTTCCTTTATCCACAAAATCAGCTATCCTGTCCAGCCAGGTCATTCCCAGGAAATAGTATGATATCTGTGTGTCAATAAGACTTAAAAGTACTGATATAATACTGCATTTTTCACATTATTTGTTTGACTCTCTGGATCCTTGCAAAATAACTTTAATGATAATAATAAATTATCAAAATAATTGTCTTCGCTTCCATTCACTTACTGTTCAACCTAGATAAAGTGTGACATTTCCCACCTTTATATAATAATAGTTTATATCATATCTAACAATGTGATATCATACATTTTGACTTCAACTATAGCATATGTAGATAAAATAACAATTGGAAAACAAGAATGTCGATTGCAAATGAATTGATGTGGTCAAATAAATTTCCTGGTTAAGACTGCACTGACCTTTAACTTCGTATTCAAAGCCAGTAACAGTTTAAATGTAGGCTACCAGTAATATTGTTATATTGTTTAAAAAGACTACAATGACATATCTATGATGGGTGGGAAACAGTTTGAGAAATCAGCCATTGAAAAAATATTCTGATGACCACTTATCTGAATATTGAAGGGATGTGTGTCACCGGGTGAACAAACCGGGAACCAAAAAATTTTTGACTCGTTTCCAGGGGGAAGAAATGCCGGTGTAACACCGGGCCGGCTCTGGGTTTACCTGTCATGGCCACCGACCATAACAAGCGCCAGCTGAAGCCAGTGAGTAGCGCTTCATTGAAGCATGTGCCCGGGAAAAAGGAGTATAAAGAGAGGGGCTTGAAGCACAGTAGGGCGCGAAAGAATGCTCAGGCAGTAGCTCTACAGGAGTGCTCGAGTGGATTGAAGTGGCAGCGGCAGCGGCAGCGGCAGTTAGTGATGGCCAAATGAAGCGTTTCGAAGCATTATTGCTTTCTGATACAATTGTGTTGAAAATGGTTCATTACTCGAAGCTTCATTCAGATAGAAATTGCAGCACCATCTCCTGGTGAAGTAAATGTAATGCAACAAAGCTGACAACCATAAAATGCAAGTAGGCGTATATGTTAACGCCCCGTTTATTACGTGTTTACCGAGGCGATCAAAGCTGAAACAGTGTTAGTGCTGTGAAACTCATTTATGTAGGTGAATTTTACAGATACTGATTAATTTAATGTGTTCACCTTGATAATAAAACATTAAGCATGATGTGTGTTTGTGTAATTATTTCTTTAGACAAGGACAGAAGATCAGACCAGCTTAAAAAAAGTTGGAACCACAGAAATTCTAATGGTTTCTATTAAAATACCAATAGGAACCATTGGCTTTTACCATTTAAACCACTACAGAATTATTTTTTGTAGTGTGTTTGGGACATATTCCATCAGGATTTAATGACCCCACCAATAGAACCCAACACATATCAGTAGAGACCCACAGAGACCACTATAATTCCCATTACAACCAATAAAATTCCCATGAAGTTTGAAAATGTAATGGTTAATTCAATATAATTTCTGTAATGGTTTCTATAGTTTTTTTTACCAGTATCATGTGTGAAAGCTTTATCTTGTTTATCTGCGGGAAGCAGAACTCTATAACTTGTTAACTGGTGGGACTGATATTTTTGTATGTTGAAAAGGATGTGCTTGTGTAACTGGTTGTACTTGTAATGTAGCAGAGGGTTTTTGAAGTTTCTGTCTTTCTCCATATCATTCACTACATATGTAAAAATATTTGTATGCAGAACTGTCAAAGAACTAACCTTATCCGGGGAAATAAGTTTAAAGTGTTCCCAAACTTGGGAACGACTTCTCTTTCTCGGGTCCATCACAATACTGAAATAAACTCAATCCACTCTCCTCAACAATAACGCCAATCCAAACACCGACTACAACAACCCACGGTGTTGCAATGGTTTGGCTTCACTTTTATAAGAAATACAGCCGCCAGGTTTCAAATCTGTCAACACTGGATTGGGCTGTCAAAGCAGTCAGGTGGTTCACTACAGGAGTGAACCAGTGTGTTTGCTTCAGACGTCATTTACACGTGACTAGTGACGTAATGATACAAGCTCCGAAGCAGTGGTTCATTGCAAGGACCGTTCGAGTTTGAAGCAAGCTTCGGAGCGTCGGTGTCAGACGTAACATCACTAATGGCAGTGGCAGTGGCAGTGGCAGCGGCAGCGGCAGCGGCAGCGGCAGCGAGCGGTGACAAGTGCAGAGAGCAGAGGTTTAAGACCTGATCGGTGTTCTATGTTGAGTCCCCCGAGACATACTCATTAAGTGTGTCTTTTTAAAGAAACCACGAACAGCAACGAAGTAAGTGAGAAAACTTCACAGAGGAAGAAGGAGAGTGACTGGCAGAAAAGAGAGTGGAAAACCGCTGCAGGATTCACGCGATTCACAGAGGAAAAGTTAAGTGCACCCCTTTTATGATTCACCTTTTAGAGAAAGACACATGTGAAGATTGCCATCACCAGTGTACGACTAACCTGCGTTTGTGGGCAGTGTGTGTTATCCTGTTGACAGTAACAGTAGCGGCTGGGAAGATCGCTGAATCCATGTTCATCTTCTGAGTCCACTATTCTTTGGTTCACCCATCCTATGAAGAAAAGAGAAACGAGTTGATTAATCGCTGTGAAGATAGAGTGAGTTTGCAGTGTCTGAAAGAGTGAACTAAACACGTGTGGAGATTTACAAGAGTGATTTATGCACAATTGCGGTGAGATCAAACAACTGTTCTCTCTGAGTTTCTGACGGATGAAATTGACCCATAACTTTGAAGATTCTTTTGAATTGATCTGTCCCCTCAGCTGTGTCCAGGTCTCTGGGATTGTGTGTATGGTGCAGAGGAGAACGGCTCAACGCACCTCTATTGCCACTGTTCACGAGCTTATGCAACGAGTCTGCCGACGAGAGGAGCCACTGCCTGTTCCACGAGATTATTCAACGAGTCTGCCGACGAGAGGAGCCACTGCCTGTTCCACGAGATTATTCAACGAGTCTGACGACGAGAGGAGCCACTGCCTGTTCCACGAGATTATTCAACGAGTCTGCCGACAAGAGGAGCCACTGCCTGTTCCACGAGATTATTCAACGAGTCTGCCGACGAGAGAAGTCACTGTCTGTCCCACGAGCTTATTCAACGAGCCTGACGACGAGAAGAGCCATTGCCACCAAGAGAGGGATATACTTACTTGAAGAATGGAAGAGTACCTACCAGCACTCCCCTCACCGTATCGCACCACAGCCACGAACGTCCCTGCCCCTGCTTTTATCCCTTTTTAATTTTAATAAAAACTTGCCTTTTAAACTTACCTTGGTTGTCTGCCTCTGGTGTCTGCTCCTCCGGAGTGTGGTAAATAACCCTTGCCCTTAACATCGGTGACGTGTTCCTGTCTATGGCAGTTATGGCCCTTATAATTTGGGCATTGGGTGCATATGTTTTTTTTTATATATATTTATATATTTTGAAACTAAGCAGTATGAAAAGTTTCAAAAGAAAAATCAATAAATATTCTTCCCATTTCCAGGCAAAATTTGGCACAGTTTCCCGAGAGTCACTTATGTTTCTGATCCAACAGTCGTATTCTGTTACAGCTCATTTACAAGTGCTAACTGGTTTACCAGAACAGCTTTTGAGCAGCTCTCGGAAGTCCTCGTGAACGGCTGATGTTCTGGCGTTTGCATTAGAGTGTTTATAGGGGTGAACTGCGCTCATGTGATCAGCCCATCCTTTAATGAAGTTCATCACAATCTGCCTACCCTGCACACATAACATGCCAGCTCAGGCACACACTTCTCCGTGAGCTTTTCCAACCTCTTCCAGAGCAAGTTGGCTGATATGCAAAGATACGAGTGTCAAAAAGCTGCAGCAAAACAGAGCATTTGTGAGGCACTGGGGAGAATAGGAGCAGAAGATGACATTTAGAATTTCCTGCATGAGACGGACACTTTTTATTCACAAACTGACAGACATTGTACATAGCACAATAACAGCAGCTCTGAAAAATAAAGAAGGGTAACACTGTATTTCAATGGTCCACTTTAGACATTCTACTAACTATATTTGCAACTACATGTCAACTAACTCCCATTAGTAGACTGCTTGTTTAATATCTGCTTACACTTTATTGTGATGCTCCCCAACAGATTCTACTGACTGTCTAGCCGAAATCTATCAAAACCAACCTGTGATGCACTGATCTAAGGAAGACGAAGAAGACGATAAAGATGACTCACGATTTATTACGAACACACAGAATAACAGGCAAACATGCATGACAGTGTGCTAATGCACAGACAACAACCGACAAAGACCACAACAAAGGGAGAACTTAAATACATAGAGATGACTAACTATAAGACGAACAGCTGGTGATTAGTGTCCACGGTGAATGATATAGTGGCGGAAAACAAAGACAGTGAAACACGCGACGCGTGATGAATGAAAACAAACTAGAGAACTCAGTGAACAGAACTGAAAAGGAACATAATGTGACTATAATGAGAGTTAGTTGACATGTAGTTGCAAAGTTACAGTACATATAGAATGTCTAAAGTGGACCTTTTTAAAAAAGAAGCATGCAAACTATATGGATTTTACTGTATATCATTTAAAATGTATATTTTTTATTTCATAAAGGTGCGTTTGTTGTTGTATACCATAAGAATATTTCTATTATCACTGAAGTTGGTGATTTGAGAAAGCACACATGTTCTCTGTGACAGGACTAGACAATAGACGTACATCATACTCTGAGATGAGTGAATTCTCTGTTATGAGGAAAAGTAGTAGTGAGGTTTTGTGTTAATGAGGTTTCTGTGGCTCCATTACACATGGTGACAAAAACCCAGCCTTCTACATGCTAATGACCATTTAATAAAAGCTGTAGCATTCAGAGGAAATATAGCTGGAAGATAATGGGCAGCACTTTTATTGCTTTTTTGCATATGTATTAGACCGTAGGGACTATACACAAAAACCTCTTAAGACTGTATCCAAAAGCTAAAGCAAGTACCATGAGCAGTGTCACTTTCTAAAAATGTCAAATAAAAGGGATACGTATTAGGCCATTGGAACGATACACAAACACTTCTTAATTCTGCAGATTTACCCCCTATTGTCCCCTGCTGAAATAGACGTGCACTTAATTGTATTGAATGTGCACTTGTAGTGTACTTCAAATCTTAAAAGATATATATATATATATATATATATATATATATATATATATATATATATATATATATATATATATCTGTACTTGCGGACAATAATAGGCCTGTTAATTAAATAAAAGTGTACTTTCATGACTACTATACTATTATAGCCACTATTATCACATTTAAGTGCACTTTCTAAAAATTTCAAAGTACATTTTAAATCCCTATGTTTTCATAATATTTTGTTGTGCTTTAGATAAGTACCCTTAATTGCATGTGTTGACTGACTAACCCTTATGTAAAGTGCTTGGTTTTAATTTGAACTTTAGTGTGTTATTCAAGATTACAAGTAAATATATTTTACAATTGGACTGCAATGCCTGTCAGTACAATCAGCAGTACACTATAATAATTTTTCATTGACAATAAAAGTAATAATGAAATTATACATAAAGATGAACTTCCAATAATTCACGTAAGTATGTCAAAAGCACTCTTTAATTGCATTTAATAGACATTTGAACTATATATTTATATATATTTAATTGCAAAGAGCATGCAAAAAAGTGTCTGAAAACATTTACACTCAGTTTACATTTAAGTATACTCTTTTAATGAACATTATTTCTGTAATAAGTACTCTTTTTAAGAAAAGTGTACTTCTTTTTTGTTTTGTTTTTTTATACCATGGGTGAGATTTGCTGAGTGTTTTCAGGCACCTAACCACGCCAAATAAACACACTCAAAACACCTGACATGCCCCCCAAAAACTGCATAGCAACACCCTGGCAACCACCCACAATAACCCAGCTCTCAGATGAGTTTTGCACAGGTGCACAACGTTTTTTCCAGGGAAAATTAAAAAAAAGTTGTCTAATCGAAAGGTGCAATGGTGTGTTTCTGTCTGTTTTGTGTGTGGTGTGTTTAGTGTATATGTGCATGTGCGTGTTTGGATCCTGTGACATGGTTTCTGGGGTGAATATAGAGCTGTAATTTTCTTCTATACTGCGATAAGGGTTCAACCTGCCTGTGCCTCCGTGAAGAATCAGATATGCTTAAATTGCCTGAATATTAAAAGCGTCTTTTTGTGCAGGATAAAAAGGTGGGAATGGGAAACTGGAAGATTTCTGTCCCTCTAGATTCATGTGCTGGCCCACAGTGAACTTCTTGGCCTATATATCTAAAGCCATTATTCCAGGAGAAATATGACACTGAAAGTATGAATGCAAGTCAGGTCCACGTGGATTTTTGTAGTTAATGTTGTTTTGCTTTTCTGTAGATTTATAGATATTAAAAGATTATATATGATGGGGTTTTAACCCAAAAATGGGTCACAGGCCTGTTCTGCTGGTTCTGATGCATAATCGCACATGGTTAGTCTAGAGAAATGAATAGGTCTATCAATGTTTATCAAAATGTTTCCGTATCATGCTTCTTTGTTGATGTTAAAAGCTGTGTGTCCAATCAAACTCTAAGATATTCATCTGTTTATCATAATATGCATGAGGATGCAAACTCATC
This sequence comes from Tiaroga cobitis, assembly GCA_030578255.1. Lineage (NCBI taxonomy): Eukaryota > Metazoa > Chordata > Actinopteri > Cypriniformes > Leuciscidae > Tiaroga > Tiaroga cobitis. The sequence continues at coordinate 6,615,241 of CM060606.1, forward strand.
TGTCACTTGGTAATATGAATTTGCAATTTTTTGAATAATTTTTCATAAACATTAGCTGTATCATACTGATCGTCACAGATGTTTTTACAGACGCAACCTGATGTCAGTTATTGACTACAAACGCAAGGAATTGGGAATTTCTTAATTAACACCATGACAATTTATTCAATTCATGCAATGTTTTCTTTCAGACTGTGTTAGGTTATATATTTCCACTGGCTTTCCCTTTTTCTTATGTCAAACTATTCCTCATAAGTCCTTCATAATTTTTCTGTCGCCCAGTGAACATCTATTATGCAGAAAGAAACCGTGTCAGAGGAGGATTATGTTTTATCCCCAGGCATGAGTACTCTTTCTCAGGCAAAAATGTGTATTGGAATGAAAATCTGTATAAAAATCAATGACAGCCTCACGCTATTAGAAGATGGATAGTAGGCGAGCATGATTCGATATAATAAAGAACAAGAGCTGTTATACCCCTAAATTATGGTTATTATTAAAAGTGAAATGAGGCAGTCCATCACAAGTCGTCACTAACACAGCGACTAATGAGTGATCGGTTGGGCTGGTGAGGAATCTGAGGTTTTGCACTGGCAACACATTTACCTGGATCTTGCTCTGCTCAGAGGCGGATTAACCATATGGGCAATTGGGCACCTCGTCCAGGCGGGCACCACGCAAATATGTTTTTCTCTTTTAAAACAAGCGATTCATTCTTAAACATATTTCTTGCCCAAATACCCTTTCATCAGAACCTTCTAAATTCCCTGAATGTTTTGTTGAAAGTTTATTATTTCATTATTTTATTAGGTTTTTTTTTTTTTTTTGTGGACGCGCAATCTACCGCCAGATTCGAACTACTGCGTGAGCACGCGCGTTTCATTTCAACGGACATATTACAGTAGCGAGTGTTTTCAATGAATTCCAATGGAAGCTGAGCTTTAAGCTCGCGCGTGAGCATGACGCTAAACTTCTAGGCTATATGAACTGAAAACTGCAAAAAAAAAGTTGCAGAAAGAGGCATAGCCTAGTGTAAACGAGTGAGTTTTTACATTTTATTTTCTGTTCAAAACCTCACAAAACCATATAGCTATACAGATGTTTTTGCCAGACCATTCTAAAACCTTGGCATGTTTGTATTTCATTTTTCAATTGTCTAGATGTTGTTCGTTTTTATTTATATATATATATTTTGCAGCCTGCTTTGTTCAAAGAAATTTATACCGTATCTTGAAGTGAAACAGATGTTTCTTATATTATGCCTGTAACAGTTGGGTTTACTAGTTCTAAAATGTTTAATGTTGCATACTTGCAGCAGGTTATCTATAACATTTGGGTTCACAAGGTATAATTTCTCATTAATAGAGTACATTGCAAAAAGTCTGCCAGTACAATATAGTAGTAGTAGGCCTCCTTCGGTCGTTTGTCGACCATGGGTTTTGCGCCCTAAGAGTTCGTAGTGTTGCGACTAAAACAGCATCGTCTGTGGCTGGCGAGTCCAATGCGGGAGTGACAGTCTCTGCTGCACAAAGTGCAGATGTAATTGGTCGTGGGTGGATGTCCGTGTGCGCGTGTCTTCCGACTAGTTCTCCTCTCCTCTGCTATAGCTTCAAGATCTTCTCTTCGCCTGTATTTAGCCGTTTCTTGAGCATACAGCGCCAACTGCTGCCGCTTGCAGACATCTTTGTGTCTCAACTGGGGGCAACCTTTGGGTCTTTTGCTGTATGCGAGTTCACCATAGAGGACGTCCTTGGGGATCCGCCCGTCTTCCATACGGCGCATGTGGCCAAGCCAGCGCAGTCTGCGTTGTCTGAGCAGCGTGTACATGGTGGGGAGGCCGGCACGGGCAAGCACCTGGGCGTTGGGCACTTTGTCGTTCCAGCTGATACCAAGGATGCGGCGAAGACATCGCATGTGGTAGCTGTTCAGCTTCTGCTCTTGCTTGGCATATGTTGTCCAGGATTCACTCCCGCGTACAGGAGGGTGCTGACTATGCAGGCTTTGTACACTGCCCTCTTGTCAGTACAATATAGTACATTCAAAACATATTCCAAATATATTTCAAATAAATAGAACATGTGATGTCAAATAATACTATGCTTAAAACAGAGACATTTTTCCTTTGAGTTTTCCGTGTACAGACGGCACCATTGTCAAATCGATCCCCATTCACACGGATCCGCGAAAACGATTAAAAACACTGTATTCTGCTGCCAGGCCAGTAGATGGCGATGAAACACTATAGACTGAACACGTAATACACATGTGCATGACGTCATCGTCTTCACAGATTAGTGTTTTTGTTGTCTACACAGAGAACGCTTTTTAAAAGTTTGCGTTTTCAGAAACGCCGTTGCCGTGTAAATGAACGGCCAAAACGCATAAAAAGTTGTACGTGAAAACGGTGTCGTGTAAACAGCCCCTATAGGTGTATCTCTTTAATGCGCAAGAACAATTTATTAAACAATAATTAAAAGTGTACTCGAGTGTGTTAAGAAACATGAAATTTTATTTGAAATATTTGCAGATCTCATGTAATTAAGCACACTTTTTTCTTTGTTTTACAAGGGTTCTTCTTTATGGTAATGGTTAAGATGAGAAAAGACCCTATCTTCTAGCTTTAGAGTGAAAACTGCATTGCAAACCTATAATAATAAAGGCAAAACACTGAGCATGAAGCCTCCCATACGATAGACGAATTTACTTGCACGGGAAATCTCATTTTTATTTATTTCTTATTGTGTAGACACAGAGCTGATTTTTGAAGCACGGTGTGAGTTTACCCAGAAGAAGAAAAAAGGATGCAAGCCTCAGTTTATTCTGACAGAAAAACAGCAGTATTTTTCATGGCTTCATTTTCATTCATATCCGAAGCAAAAAAACAAAAAAAAAACAAAGCAATGAAAATGCAAGTAGTGATAGCAGACACAAACCCATTATGAGCCATGGAAGGATGATCATTTTTGGGGCACACAGAAACCACGAAATGTAATATCCTGCACCTGCTACTGACAGAGAGCAACGACTCTCCGTCATATTCTCTGGGAATATTTACTTTTCCTAAGAGTTGAATCTCAAAGTATCCTCACCCACTCGCCTTTCAAGTCACGCATCCGATCCTCAGGTGTTTTAAGACCAATGCAAAAGGGGAATTTTACAGAAAATATTCTTGGCTGTGTTGAGGCTTTGAAGGATATTCTGCTGGCTTGTGTTGTCTCTCTGCAGCTCTGGAGTGGCACTCAGCTGTAGGTAATCTGGTCATGCCCCATTAGGCTTGTGTGGGACAGGTTTAGTGTAATCTGTCACGCCCCGTGGGGTTTGGGAGGTCCTAGCTCAAGTGTAATTTGGGATTATGTCTGTACCACTGATGTCTTGGGATTCAGGAAAGAATCAACATTTGTGTCACTTTCTGTCTCCGTGACCTTAACCTATGGTGCCTCCGTGCTGTTGGGATGTATATGTTTTACAAGGAGTAGAAGGAGAAAGGGGTCTCGCTACACGGGGAGGTTGTCACAGTCTCTCAGTTTGGAGTTTGGAGTCAGAGGTGGTTTGTTATGAACACAACAGTTGGCGGTAAATCTTCCATGTCTTTTCTCAATAGAGAAATAGATTTTTAAGGATAACACCTAACATGATTTCATAGCTCGTTATTGTGTTTTATTCATGGGTTTCAGTCACGTGACTTTTTTGTTGTGGCCGCCATCTTCAGGACCTTTGCGTTAAATCGCACAATCTCTCCCTGGTGATCGGAAAGATGTTGCACACTTAAATAGCACAGATGAAAAGCAACGGTATTTAAATAAAATAGATACTTTAGGTATAGATCCGTATTTACTGTTAAACGAACTGCTGACTCCACTAAAGTCTAGTAAAAACTTGCCAAATTTTACGTTTGCTGACATTTACATCTACCTCGTCCACAATCCCTCTCCATGTCCCCACCACTTTTGAAACATCTCGCGGCACGGATACCAATACACATAAATAAAAGTAAAATAAGAGGTGATCTAGCACGCTGAAATGTGTTGTTTTTTAAATCAAGTGATCAAAGTGCTTGTTGACTCTGGATCAGTGGTGCAGAAACAGTGTTCTCTCGTGACTCGCGCACACCGCACAGTCTTCACACGGACGCGCGCTTTAATCCAGTGAAATCACAAAATAAAATGCACACAAATGTGTTCATGACTGATTTGCAACCACTGATAAACATAATCGATTTTAATAAGGGTTTTTTAATAAAAAACGGTACGAGGGCGGATTAGAACCCAGAACCTCTGACACGCTTGGCAAAAGTTCCGCCACTGGACCATCAAAGTACATATGTAATTAAGTCAGATGTTGAATGTCATTAAACAACAAATTAAATTCAATGTACTATTTACATTGATTGCTGGACATCGTAATGTTATTGTACAGGTATATCTGATTTATGATTTAGTGTTGTATTAAATGCCCCCATGAAGAAAATGTTCTTGATAACAGGAAGGGTAAGCACTCTGTTAATCAAGCAATATTAACGTTACACCAGTAATCGCTGAACATAAAAGCATTGCTGAACTGAATTGCTAATAATGTCGGTAAAGCACATATCTCTTGTATTATCAGTGACGTTTGGACACCTTTATTTTCAATTCTCATTTATTTGTATAGCGCTTTTCACAATATTTCAAAGCAGCTTTTCAGAAAATGCATGTGTCTACATTACAATTTAGAGTGTCCGAGTAATGCATTTCAGCAATGTATATAAATCATGCAGTTAGCTAATAATCTATTAATTTAAACAATGCATTAAGGCAGAAACAGTGAGCAGTAGTTTAGCATACTGAAGCAGGTAACAACAACATCATTCAGCCAAACGTATAACTAAGGTTATAATGTAAATATAGATAGCGGTCTAGAATAAGGTTGTGAGAATACGTGTTCCAATTGTAAACTACATGTTTTAATTTAGCTAGCTGACCTGTAATTTGCTAATTTTACTTTTATTTAAATTTCCAGGTTAACGTTAATTTCTCAACATTTCTTTGTGATTTGCTGTTATCACAGTTTACAGCACAGCAGATAGACGGCATGTTGCAATTCGGTCCTACAAATGGCGGCCGCTCCACTGTGTGACGTCACATGAAATCTATGAATTGATGAATGTCCAGTGAAGAACTACACTACCCACAACCTCAAAGAGCGACCGGCCAATCAGAGATGTCGCTGTTACCATGGACATATAAGTGGTGCCACAAGAGCTCAGAAGTGGCCTCCTATAAATCATATAAAGTATTGGATATGATGGAGTCACGTGTGAATCAATCACATGGTTTGATTATGTCATTCAAAATGCTTAATGGGAAGAGTGATTCATTTTCTAATGTAAAAATGTAAGTGCACAGTCTTGCATCTATATCTTTCTTTCTTTCTCTCTCTCTCTACCTTCAAATCAAACATTGTGACATGGTGGTGGAAAAAAATATGGGATGGGAGGAAAAAATATTTTTCAATGCTTTTGCGTCCTCTCGCAAAAATCCATATTTTCTCTAAAAGTGGTGTTATACTGTGGTGGTTTTACTAAAACAAATGCTTTCATATGCTTTAGAAAATGTTTTAGAATAATACAATGTTAGTCTAAAACATTATTATTACATTTAACTTTTAAACATTAAATACAGTTTTAATTGTGTCTTAGTTATTTATACGAAAAACATTTTTGTAAGTAAAAATGAATTACCGTTTTAAGTGCCATGTAAAATGATATATGCATTATATATTATCATTCTATATACTTCATTAAAAGTTTTTTTCACATTTGGTGCAAAGCATTTATGAACCAATTCTTCAAATCTCTAATCAGTTTTTATTTGTGTTAACATATAATGTGGGCTATTTTCCCAATGCTGAAAAACTAGCTCATTAAAGCACTTTCAATTTTTCAATGTCAGAAAATGCATTTGTGCAGGAAAAAATGGATGGATCCATGAGACTAGTGTAGCTTTCAGCAGACCATCATTTTATCACTTTCACTTTGTCTTTCTCTTTTCTCTGTCTCTCTCTGTGTGTGTGTGTGTGTGTGGCCCTGTTGCCCATTCTCAGCAATTCCATTATCAGATTGATGTGTTCACACAAGGTGGGTTTAGCTGGCCGCTAATCTTCACACTTGCGGCGGGCCGAGTGAAAGCTCAGCAACTGATAACGAACATTAATGCCACATAGAATTAATTGGCTAATTATCATAGTGGATGCGAGAGCAGAAGAATCTAGACATCACAAGTAAGCTTTGTCCCTTGGCATCCTTCTCATCAAGTCAAATCCTATTTATCAATTAGCCGTTTTAATGAGCATAGGTGGACATGACTGTCACGTTTCAAAACTGAATGTGTGTACTTACACTACTATTCACTTACTAAAAGTTTGGAACATTTCACGTTTCTTGATGTTTTGGAATGACGTCTCTCTTATTTGATGAAAAATCCAGTAAAAGAGTAATGCTTCGAAATAGTATTACAATTGAAATGAGCTGTTTTCTATGTGAATATAGTCAAATGTAATTTATTCCTGTCATCAAAGCTGCATTTTCAGCATCATCAAAATCAAGACCCTCCCTACGTCCATTCTTGTTCCAGAGCCATTTCACTTGGATCTGCATCACAACAGTGAAGAAAAGACTTCCGTTCAATGAACGTTTGCTCAGTGTTGTGCAGCTAAATCGTGTCCTCGAGGTGATTATGTGGGAATGAGAGATGTTTGTCCTGAATAAACAGAGGGAAAACAAAGGACGCCACAACCCAAGTGTGCTAACTTTTTTATTACTTCCTTGAAACTTGTGCATCAACTTAAGACAGGAAACTGTGTGCACTTCGTTTTGTTTTCACAATATGGTCAAAATTGGGTTGTATCTGAAAAAATCTTTAAATACATCGTATCCATTTCAAACCATTTACACACAACGTCTCGGCACTGAGTACTAGCAGTCTATTAGAAACCGGGGGCATTGAATATGAAGCACATTAGCAGGCCTCTTCTCTTTATATATGTATATATCACACTTCTGAATCAGTTTTGACGTTTCTATTAATCTCAAGTAAAAATATCTTTCTTTAAATATGTTTCCTTTACATGATAAAAAATAGGATCTGTCCAAAATGTGTGTGTCACATCAACACTACCAGGCATGCTGGACACTTCCCCATCCCGTGTGTGTGTGTGTGTGTGTGTGTGTGTGTGTGTGTGTCTCGAGCGCTGGCACAAACGTGTCCTCATGGAGGCCAGGTGAAATGATCCGTCACATGGGGCACATCCGTGGGGAAGCGCATCGTCCCGCCACGACCCGAAACTCTGCCGCCCCCCGTATCAAGAGAGAGAGATGCCAATGATTGATTTGTGTTGATAAAAATTATTACAAAATGTTGATATTCTTTAATTGTACAAAACACCTTATTATTGTTTTTTAATAGAAATCTTACACTTGCACAAGTTTACATGAGGATTCTGTTTCTGAAATCACAAAGTACAAAAATGTGGCATTAAACTGAAGTGTGATTATCGGAGAAAAAAAATACAGACAAAATATTAATATCAGCTAGGTGTGTTTATAGTTGCTGTGACCATCATAGAGAGAGAGAGAGAGAGAGAGAGAGAGAGAGAGAGAGAGAGAGAGAGAGAGAGAGAGAAAAGAAACATTCGTAAACCAAACGATACATGTTTATTTCGCAATTTGTTTAAGGGATTTATCCAAATTTTGGAGTTTTGCAGGTGAAGCTCATTAAATGTAATATTTTATTAGCAGGTGATATTACGCCTCAAAAAAAAACAACAACAAAAAAAATACAATACCAATATGTATCATAGCATAAATGAAATTAATCCTATTTTAGGACCATGACTTTTATTTACTCTTTGTGATATTATTGTCATGACAGTTAAAACGTTTACCTCTTTTTTACTACAATGCAAAAAACAAAACCTCACTACTGTAATATATATGTAAAATATATATCTTTTTTATTTGTTATCACTCATTTTACTGCCTTTAATGCTGACTGCATCATATATTCTGTAATGAGAATCACTAATCAGCATAATGTAAATTACAAAAAAGGGGGTTTGTGTAAAACAACAAAAGAAAAATCCATAGCGTCTCACTTTGTAGATATAATTTAAGTTTTATTTAAAAGTATCTTATTTTAAGAATGTTTACTGATTGTTATTTTAAGTAGCCTTGTTACTGAACTGACTTTTTTTATGCGAATCTGAACAGAAATTGCTAAAATGTGCAGTACGCTTAATATGTTTACGCAATGGTCCTGAAAAAAGGCATTTTTAAAATAGATTCTATATTTTTTTGTCTTCAGACTTTAGGTTGAAACGTGTTTTGGGCCTGGCGTGTTTCCGTGAGGTTCATCATTAGTCGAGGTGACGTTCAGCAGGGGGCCTGAAAATGCCAACAAATGAAAGGGGTGTATTGCCTGTCGCTCTGTCCTGCTTGTGTGTGTGTGTGTCTGAGAAACCTGTTGAATGATTTCAGTGATATTGCTGTGGCGCTCAGCAAACAGTCCTGCGACCCGTTTCCGAGCGGCTCCTAAAAGTAGCACAGGTACCGCATGTATTCACATCTTCCGTATTTATCAGGACGCGTCTCCTCGTTCTCTCTAAAGGACTCGACTGATCTCTGTGGACAGACAACAGCCAAGAGCATCATCAAACCAAAAGTAATAGGAACATAATGAGCAGACAAACCTCCCTCCATCACACTCCTCTAGCTGTGTGTATTTCCTGCTAAAAGTTACCGCTCAGTCTTTGCTCTGGTGGTGATCTGGAGCCATGAGGGAACTCAAATTTTGCCCAGATTCAAGTTATTTCCACAGGAAATATGTTTCAGTTTCTGCTGTTGTTTTCAATAACTAATTGTTTGAAATGACATTTTAAGATCCCTTCCCCGTATAGAAAACCGCCTTCCTCCCCGCCCCAGGTTTCTCCCCGTCTCCAGGCTCAGGGAAGAGCGAGCTGGTGTCCGTTTTAAGCCATGGTCTCTTTGCCCGGCAGTCTCCGGTCGTTGAAGGTGTGCATGTTGATGACTTCATCAGTTTTGACCATGACGGGCGGCTGAGGCTTGTGTTTGAGCCGGCGCTGGCACTTGAGGGAAACCCGCAGCTCGTCCACCATGGCACTGCAGAAGGATCTCTGCGCACACAGAAGAACACAGATGACTGGATGTTCTTTCACGTCTAACACACAAACACTCGTCCCGGAGAGGTGGAGGTCAGTGGGGGTCAGTGGAGGTCAGTGGGGGTCAGTGGGGTGATGGATAGCAGGGGTGAAAGGTGGAAATGGAGACGGGATGGGATGATTGTGCTGGTGTCCGTGCGGATGCACAACAAAATTACAAAAGCCATTTCTCTGTGGCAGATTTCTTCCTCCTGTCAGGATGCTGCATGATTTATTGATGCATATTATTTTCCTTCAGATTCAAATCCTGCATGGTCGTATGGCCAATTAAATACACACACACACGCTATCTTTGTGGGGACTCTCCATAGACGTAATGGTTTTTATACTGTCCAAACTGTATATTCTGTCTCTTTCACTAACCCGACCCCTAAACCTACCCATCACACACACTAACCCTACCCCTAAACCTACCCATCACACACACACTAACCCTACCCCTAAACCTACCCATCACACACACACACAAACCCGACCCCTAAACCTACCCATCACACACACACACACAAACCCGACCCCTAAACCTACCCATCACACACACACACACAAACCCGACCCCTAAACCTACCCATCACACACACACACAAACCCGACCCCTAAACCTACCCATCACACACACTAACCCTACCCCTAAACCTACCCATCACACACACTAACCCTACCCCTAAACCTACCCATCACACACACACACACAAACCCGACCCCTAAACCTACCCATCACACACACACACACAAACCCGACCCCTAAACCTACCCATCACACACACACACACAAACCCGACCCCTAAACCTACCCATCACACACACACACACAAACCCGACCCCTAAACCTACCCATCACACACACACACACAAACCCGACCCCTAAACCTACCCATCACACACACACACAAACCCGACCCCTAAACCTACCCATCACACACACTAACCCTACCCCTAAACCTACCCATCACACACACACACACACACCCGACCCCTAAACCTACCCATCACACACACACACACAAACCCGACCCCTAAACCTACCCATCACACACACACACAAACCCGACCCCTAAACCTACCCATCACACACACACACACAAACCCGACCCCTAAACCTACCCATCACACACACACACACAAACCCGACCCCTAAACCTACCCATCACACACACACACAAACCCGACCCCTAAACCTACCCATCACACACACACACAAACCCGACCCCTAAACCTACCCATCACACACACACACAAACCCGACCCATAAACCTACCCATCACACACACTAACCCTACCCCTAAACCTACCCATCACACACACACACAAACCCGACCCCTAAACCTACCCATCACACACACACACAAACCCGACCCCTAAACCTACCCATCACACACACACACAAACCCGACCCCTAAACCTACCCATCACACACACACACAAACCCGACCCATAAACCTACCCATCATACACACACACACAAACCCGACCCATAAACCTACCCATCACACACACTAACCCTACCCCTAAACCTATCCATCACACACACTAACCCTACCCCTAAACCTACCCATCACACACACACACTAACCCGACCCCTAAACCTACCCATCACACACACTAACCCTACCCCTAAACCTATCCATCACACACACTAACCCTACCCCTAAACCTACCCATCACACACACACACTAACCCGACCCCTAAACCTACCCATCACACACACACACACACACTAACCCAACACATAAACCTACCCATTACACACACACACTAACCCGACCCCTAAACCTACCCATCACACACACACAAACCCGACCCATAAACCTACCCATCATACACACACACACACATACACACACTAACCCAACCCCTAAACCTACCCATCACACACACACACACACACTAACCCAACCCATAAACCTACCCATCATACACACACACACACACACACACACACACACACACTAACCCGACCCTTAAACCCATCACACACACACACACACACACACACACACACACACATTAACCCTACCCCTAAATCTACCCATCACACACACACACACACACTAACCCGACCCATCACACACAACTTTCTGCATTTTTACATTTTCAAAAAACATAGGGATCCGTTGGCTGGTCCCCACAATGCAGGTGATTTCAGGTTTTACTATCCTTGTGGGGAAATTTGGTCCCCACAATGTAATATAAACCTGTATACACACACACACACACACACACACACACACACACACACACACACACCTCTCCAAACAAGAAACAAATGGTGGTGTTTTCATCTGTATAATGGTGAAGCAAGCAAAAGTGTGATTGTCATCCTGCAATTCAGCTTGGTAAATTATTAACATTCACATTATTCAACAGCTTCATCCTTTATAGAGCCTTATGACTTATTCAGATTTGTTTGGAAATGAATAAGAGCAACAATAAGTATAAAATCAACACTAATACACGAAAAAGTAAATGTGCAGTTTGTGCTATGAATAATTTCATCTTGCTGCTCACTGGAAGTACTTTGTGCTTTTGTGAACGATCTGACTTCATGTACAGCGTTTGTGAATGACGTGAAGATATGAATTAATAAAGTGCTTTCGATCAGTGTTCTTACCCAATGATCTGCTTTCTTCATATCGACATCCTCCACAATAGCCAATAACAGGACATTAGCAACTAGCTTTGATGTTTAAAATTGAGCCGCACATACGAGACTCTGGGTTAAACATGAGTTATGCTCTGTGTATTGACTCTTATATCGACTCTTCCCTTTTTTGCCCTAATGGAGGTCTTTTGGGCAATTGTACACCACAGGAATAAAACAATTAAAATAGTTTAATTCATTCTCCGGAATTTGAAGATAAATCAGATATAATTATATATATATATATATATATATATATATATATATATATATATATATATATATATATATATATATATATATATATATATATATATTTGATACTTCAATTAAAAATACGTTCATGAAAGAACAACGTTTAAACAGTAAAAATGTTCTTTGGATCCAACAACATGGTCAGAAAGTCGTGAATAAGTCAATGACCAATTGGATATAGAACATCAAGATATTTAACAAAAAAGAGGAAACATACATTACATATGTATATGCTTCAAGTGTGGACGGGGGGGATTTCAGTTACACTTTATTTCAAAGTTCACTTTAGACAGTCTACTAACTACAAGCAACTCTGCAACTACATGTCAACTAACTCTCATTCGAGCATTAGTTAGACTGGTGTGTTAAGGTTAAGTTTGCCAGAATAAGTGACATGTACTTGGAGAGTTATTTATAGTCAGTAGAATGTCTGTTGAGGAGCATTAAAATAAAGTGTAAACGGATATTAAACAGTTCAAACGACAGTAAACTGAAATTCAGCAGCAGAAAGCAGAGGTGGAGGAATATTAATGTAAAATGTGCAAAAAAAAAAAAAAAAAGGAAAACGAGAAGCACAAACATTATAGTAATCCTTTTATTTAAACATGAATTTATTTGTGTATTTGTGTATGTGATCTGAGCATAAACTATCAAAATAAAGATGCATTGAACAAGTATTCATAAACTCCATAAATAAACCATGGGCAATTCTACAAAATATTTTCATGCAATACTTGTCATATTTACTAAAACAATATACCATTCTGATGTTGAACCTGTGAACTTTTATCAACAATGGTAATTATTTTATATTGTAATGAATCTATTTTTGAGTTCCGGTGGTGAAAGGAAAAACCGCAGGAAATCTACATCATATTATGTTAGAACCATTTATACATTTGTATCTAATGCTATAAGATTGTTGGTCAGACTGTTGGCTCTTTCCTAACCTTACAAAATAGAGGCAATTATAAAATGCTAATTTCTGGGGGAATGTGTTGCTGAGGAGGAAGAGGCAATTCCACGTGATGTTTCTTTCTTCTGCAGAACAGTTAGAAGGGGGGAAAACCGGAACAAAAGACAGCAGCTCAAGTCTTCTACAAAAATACTTTAATTGCCTCTATCATTTACACTTGCAAGATATGATCCCTGATTTACATGCTCTCAAGCGTGTGTTTGCATTCTATAGCATTACTATATTGAATTAAAACACTGACTAAATCAATCATCAATCTTGGGTTTTCATACACTCTGTTTGACACCATATGCTTCATAAATTCTAAATGTTAAAACACTTTACAATAAGGTTGTTTTAGTTAATGCTGGTTAGTGCATTAACTAACAAACTAACAATGGGCAATTTGTTATAGTGTTTATGTTAACATTAAATTATTCATTGTTCATGTTAGCTCAGGTCCATTAAATAATATTTTTTTTTATGTTAACGACGTATGATTAAATATTGAAAGTAAGTGTACCATGTGTTGTAGTAAATAAACTTGAGCCAATGATCAGTCTAAAAGCTGTTTTCAGATTCAGCGACCTTTGAACCCAGACTCGCAGCCAGCCCAGGGACCCTCAACGACATTTTCTAACATGTTCTAACAACTCTCATTAAGAACATCAACCAACATGATTTACACCAGTGTTTCTCAACCAGTGGATCGCAAGACCGTTTTGAGAGTGTCGCGGAGTGTGTAGGCCTACTTAAAGAAAAAAACGACAACAACAAAAATGAAATTCTAAATGTTTTTCTGATGCGAGACTTTTATTTTGAAAGACGTGCGCGGAAGCTGTTGACTCTTCTGTCAGACGCAGTTTATCTGTATCTGCGGTCAGGTGAGATGTCAGGCTATATGTCATTTTTGTAACTTGTTACGGAATAAAAAGTATATAAAGCGCAAAAGAAATGGCGAGCATGCAATGTCGTTGTTATGTTGTCAATTAATAAGTCATGAAATTACCAAAAAGTGAATTAGGTAACTAGTACGTTGTGTGTTAGCTGGGAAGGATTTGCATGCAGTTAATTCTATTCATCGGGATCATTTTTATCAATGGTTCATGTTAGTATTGTGGGTAACACTTTATTTTAAGGTGCTTGTAATAAGCAGTAATTAACAGTTAATAAGACACTTATAAGACCTTATAAGATGCATATACTTTATTTTATAGTGTACTTACCTAAGAAAGTACTGGTGAATATAAGATTAAGGTTAGGTTTAGGGGTAGGTTCAGGGTTTGTATAATACTATGTATTATAATAAATGCATAGTGTGTGCATGGGGAAAAGTACTGTAAAATAAAGTGCTAACAATAAAATTCCTAAAAATGTGGGTCTCATGGCCAAACCGGTTGAGAACCACTGATTTACACAACATTTAACATATTCAAATTGTTAGACATTTCACGAACCATATGTCTTTTTCTTTCAGTATGTCTCCACAGACATCATTGGCCATTTGTCTTATCAAGTCAATGTAATCATTAAACAAGGATCGGACAGCAAAGTAACGCATTGCCAGAATATTTGTGAATATCAATACGATGGCTTACAGCAAACAAACAAAAGCACTTATGAGATCGATACAGTGTATCCGAGATGAGTATAAAAGACACTTCTTCCACTGAGAGTGAATAAACGGAGCTGTGCTTTTTGAGACTTGATACTGAAGCTGGCAGCTTAATGCTGTTATTGTAGTTGAATGAAAACAGCTTAAGACAGTACTAGGTTATCCATATTTAGGGTGCAAATTTTGAATGCTTCAAACAAACAAAGACCTCTTTAAAAATGAACCAGACTTAGACCATCTCGGTGTCCACCGTGCAGTTTGCTCGGCATGTGCAATGAGAACACAGTGTGGCAGGTTCATTTTATTTTTGTATTCGCAAAATATTAATATTTTTGGCCGTTACTGGCTTCCATACTAAAGTAATTATGATATGCAAATGGATGAGATGCTGGGTTGTTTAAACCCATGTTTGGGTCAAATATGGACAAACCCAACCATTGGTTTACAATTTTAAATTACATTTTGAACCCAACGGTTGGGTTTGTACACATTTTACTCAAACATGGGTTGAAACAACCCAGCATTTTTTAGAGTGCACCAACCTCATTGGAACCTCATTGTGCCTGTGGTCACATTTCTGCAAAACGATATTACGTTGCGTCTTGCATGTTTCGTAACACTTTCAAAGTGATGGTAATAGCGTGTTCAGCTTAATCAGAAGCATATAAAGTGAAGTTTTATTGCGTTGGTTGTTGTACGTATCACGGCAGTTCTGATTTGAACTGTCTGGTGAGTGGCACTAAAAGGTCAGTGCTCTATTATGTTTGTTAATAATGAATCACCTACACTAAACCCTAAACATACCTGCTTGTGTTTGTATCTCACGGTTGCTTGTTGCTGAAGCAACAGTGCCATTTTAGCTGCTTCTACAAGTGTTTGAGGTCTTTTATCAAGACTCGTGCTTCACATCACAAGTGCACTTCTGTATCAGGTGAGCTACTGAGCAAGTTTACTGCATCAGAAATATGGAGCTGATTATGGGATGGAAACTTCAAAATGTATTGGTTTACAAATCATGCACTATGGCACCATAACCTGAGGTCAGAGACTAAAGCTTTTTCAGGTCATAACAGAGTATTGTGCAAGAAACCGCACAAAAATAAGTCTTTATTAACTGATATTCTGCCCTGTAATCATTATTTGTGTGAAAAGGAGTTTTGAGTTTTGCAAAAATGTAGGTAGAGGCACGCTTTTCCAGTGAGCCTGTGTTTCCTATTTCCCTGGTGATTATAGAATAACGACTATTCTAACTAATTTATTGACTGCAAAACACTATTGTAAAAATAAACATGGACAATTAAATGCTTTCTTTCAGTTACATGAAAAAAAAATAAGGCTTGGTGGAGAAAGTGAAGAAATTATGACAAATATAGTATAATTGATTAATAAAATGTGTTCTCACTTTATATTAGGTGTCTTTAACTGCTGTG
This sequence comes from Tiaroga cobitis, assembly GCA_030578255.1. Taxonomy (NCBI): domain Eukaryota; kingdom Metazoa; phylum Chordata; class Actinopteri; order Cypriniformes; family Leuciscidae; genus Tiaroga; species Tiaroga cobitis. Next base: position 6,631,351 of record CM060606.1, read on the forward strand.
TATTAACATTTAAATTAATCATTTGATACAATGCACTTACTCCCTACATACAAGATTTTACATTGTACTTATATTTAAAAAATATATAAATTCTGAAATAATTTATATAATTACACCGTTGAGCCTTCTCTTACACCTCAATTTAGTACATAGTAGTTAAAGACACCAAATATAAAGTGGGACCTAAAGTTCGAATGGGACAGTGCTAATGCAAAGCGAACTAGATACTAGATACCACTCAAGTGGAATTTGGTTATTTTACAGAAGACTCAATAAAGAAAAAGATCAGACCGCATGGATTACACAATAACTACATCATCAAATGGAATTTCCTGTGAAGTTAATAATAATAGAAAAATAAAATGACATAAAATCATTACCCACCAATAACTAAATAAACAAATATGTATTATCAAGCAAACCTGCACTACAGTCTATTGCAGGAATAGGCAACGTTGGTCCTGGGAGCCCGTTCTCATCCTTTGGCGTCATATAGGTGACGCCATATGACATTTCGTCGAAATCCTACGCACATCCTTTAGCGTCAATATGAGACGCAGAACCCAAGGCGTCATACAGGTGACTGGTATCCTTTAGCGTCAATATGAGACGCAGACTTCCCAGACCTGAACCTACCCATAACAGTGCGTGTTATATTGGCGCTAAAGGGTGCCATGTGCGTCGTATTTCGACGAAATGTCATATGGCGTCACCTATATGACGCCAAAGGATGAGACTGTGTTGGTCCTGGAGAGCCGCTGTCCTGCAGAGTTTAGAAGAAAAACCCTCACCTGCCTGTAGCTTTAGTACTCCTGAAGACATTGATCAGCTGGTCCAGGTGTGTTTGATTAGAGTTGGAACTAAACTCTGCAGGACAGCGGCTCTCTAGGACCGACGTTGCCTTTCCCTGGTCTGGTGAGTGAAATCAGAGCTCATGTGTAGAATTGAATTTGCCAATAATTTCTGTAAAGGTGATGATTCACAGGGCAACTTTTTGAGCAATGTTGCTGGGCAATCTTGCCGAGCGATTTTTGCTTGGGCACTTTTCCATTGAAAATGGGTAATACTTTTCTATCTGGATAATTTAGATCGGTTGTGGGCCCTGTGTTTCATATGGTTGCCCGTTGACGGCAACATTGCTCGAAAAGCTGCCCTGTGTATCATCACCTTTAGAGTCAATATGTACTTAAAACATCATATTTGTGATGGGAGAAGGAACAATAGTGAGAGAACTGGAGTTCATTCATTTCCAAGCAGTTTTTTTTTCTCTGGTTTCATTTACTGGTTCAGTATATCAAGTATTCGAGTGAAGTGGATAAGGGAAAGAACAACACATCTGTTGAGGTGAGATGACACAAGTAAAGCCCAAGCCCTTCTGTCTTCAGAGACTTACATCAAGAAGGACTGTTTGCTCTCCAGAAACAGGCTCTGTCTGTAAAATATTACCAGTGAAATATACCTCACGCTTTGCTCTCAATACCACAACATTAAAGCTCATTTTAGACAGAATTAATATCGTTTGCATTGATCTGAAACAGACCCTTTCATACTCAGAGGCATCAGTTGGACTCATCTGACTGGCTGCCTTATATTACCAACAATACCCTCACACAAAATTGCACAATTTCTCATTTCCCATTTCTCGTGATTATATGTGATTTGTTATCTCTAAAGGGACGTGCATAATAACCCTAGACTCTTTTAAGTATATCCAAACAGATTACAAATGTTCATTGCAGTCCAGAATTGTGAAAGTGTTGCTTTACCTTTTCCAGCTGAGCGTTTTGTTTGGACTTATAGAGAAACTCCCCAACTGCCACAAACACAGAGAGGACGAGTCCCGCAGCCAACACTATGAAAATGCCCCCGATGTTCTGGACGCCCAGCGCACTGGCCTCCTTGTTCTCCTCCTCGGGACAGCCGTTTCCTCGCCACCACTTCTCCTTCATCATGTGCAGCTTCCCTTCTTCCTGAAGCTGCAGGATTGCGATGGTGATCTTATCTCGGTACGGGGACCCTGAAAGGTCAGAAAGGGGAAACTGACTTTTTATCTCACAATTCAGACTTTATATCACAATTCTGAGATTAAAAAGAATTGTGAGAGAAGAGTCAGAATTGCGTGCTATAAAGTCACAATTATGTTATAATGTCAGAACTATAAAGTCACAATTGCATGTCATAAAGTCACAATTGTGAGATAGAAACTTGCAATTCTGAGGAAAAAAGTCAGACTTTCTTTCCTTAGAATTGAACTTTATAATCTCACAGTTTATATCTTACAAATCTGAGAAAAGATTTCAGAATTGCGAGAGTTAAAGTCGCAATTGTGAGTTTATGTCTTGCAATTCTGACTTTATAACACGCAATTGCGACTTTATATCACGCAATTCTGGCTTTAGATCTCGCCATTCTGAGAAATAAGGTCAGAATTGGGAGATTTAAACTCGCAATTGGGAGATAAAAAGTCACAATTGTCTTTTAAAATGTTTTATTCTGTGGCGGAAACAAGCTTCCATAGCTTAGCATCTGCTTATATCTGGTGGACAAATGGGTGACATCTCACAAAATTGTCAAGAACGTGTAATTTGACATGACATGTTGGGGCATCTTTCAATAATCGAATTTCATAATCGAAAGAAAGAAGGGTCACATTTTGTATTAGTTGGCCTGAACTACTACATACTAACATTAAATACCTACAAGGCTATCGATTCACTATGTAACTACACGTAGTTCTGGAAAATTCCCACATTTACTGCTAATGTTTGGTTTTGGGGTTAGGGTTAGGGTTTTAGGGTATAGAGCTTGGTTTTGGGGTAAGGCTTGGGTTACGGTTAGGGGTAACCACAAATGTTTAAATGTATACTTTAAATGTTATTACAGTGCATGGAATAAGTATATTGTATCAAATAGTTAAGTAGTTAACACTTTCCCCGCCAACATTTTATTTTCAAGTTGCCAGCCAGCGCCAACATTTTTAAACATATTCACAAAACTCTCATGACCCCAGAATATTTTTTGTATGAATGTTAATGTCAATATATCAAAAGAAAGAACAAAACTACTGCTTTAAAACAAGCATACATTTTTTTTTTATTTACACTTGAATGTGGGTAAGGTTCAAACATTTTGAAAAAAAGATTCGTGTTTTTATCAAAGACTTTAACCGGATCGGATTCAAACGATGATCAAAATATAGATGGAGTAGATCAACACCCCCAAAGCTTCACAGTCATTACCTCTTTGTGGGTTCGACGTTTTATTGGTTACCGTTAGGCTTGATGAGGCGTATGATGTTATATGTTTGATGATCACGTTGGCCTACTTGTGCGTAAACAACTTCTATCTGCTCCTACTTGTTTATGCAGATCTTCTTCATTGTTTTTGGATCTGTACTCTTACAGAAGATGCCCCTACCGTATAACAGTGCAAACATGGATTGCTGGAAAAACTCATCAATGGCAGGGAAACTTTGTGTCATAAATGATGGAAAATCTCGTCAACGGAGGGGAAAGAGTTAAGGCTATCTTATATAAAGTGTGACCAAAAGAAGAATTATTTTGCTCATCTTTGATCACCAAAATGACACATTTAAATGTTTTTTCCTTGAAATTATTCATGCCTCAAAATAGCTTGAATGTTACTCTACACCCTTGTCTCATTTAGTATATGCAGTTGAATATGCAAATGAGCCCCGCCTCCACTCACTCACTCAGCTCAGAGATCCACTGGTTGACGATCACACGTTGATCTGATTGGTTACAAGGTCGTTTGTGACGTCAGAAACACCAGCGATTTCAAACCGTGTTTTTGAGACTGTCTTTGGTTCACTGCAGTTTTAAGGAAAAAATACTCAGCAATGCAGTCAACTTATGAATTTACGCATGGTTTGTCTTAAAGAATATTAAAAACAGCACATAGACACATAAACAACATTACAAGCTTGATTTTCACCACAGGGGGACTTTAAAGAAAACAAAGACTATTTTGCTGAGAACCAGATCAGTGAACTTTTTTTTTTATTCATTTCCAAAGAATCAGCTGTTCTTGTTCACAAAACGAACTGAACAATTTGTTCAAGAAAATCACTGCCTCAATAAACCGGTAACAGTGGTTCTCTAGTTAAGCTCACTGGAGGGGAAGATTATAAGTGAATCACAAATGAAATTTCAGTCTGTTGGTGAAATGCATGGCTTCAGACGACCTTGAATACAGCATGCCAGTGTGGCCTACCTCATTTTGGAGCTTAACATTAGTGGTGAATTTAAAAAAAAACTTGCGTAAACACTCAGTTTCAGCAATGTTGTGCAAAAAATAAATATTATTAAAATTAAAGTTGTATAAAGTATACAGTACCTCATGCTGGAGTTAGAAATACATACCAAGACTAAAAGCTGGTGTAAACATGTCTCATTAATTGCGCTACTACAAGGCTCTGAGAAAAGCTGAGACCTTGAAAAAGAAACATGACGTTTGTCACTTCAGTGGTGCAAGATTATGTTTCTCGCAGTACAAAGGTGAGAAATACAGACACTAATGCAGTACGAGCCATAAAAGCCTAATGCTGTTTGTTGAAACACTGCTCCCAGGGTGCCATTGATAACACACCAATAAAACCCAATTACATTCCAGGTACTGGCATTTCCCACTTTTATCTATTTATTTTCTGTCTAATTAAAACAGGTTGCTATTCTTAATTTGATGTAATGTTTCCTTCTGGGCCTCCTTGCAGGCTTCATAACTCTCCCCGATTCCTATCAGCCATTTCAACTCCCTCGCAAAAAGGTAAACAGGTCGCGTTCCCTTCGTTCAGCACAGATCAAAAACGGCTGGAGGAGTGATTTCGCGTTTCATTTGAAATATGAGGTAGAACAAGAGCACTCACGAATCTCGCTGATCCTTTCATGTTGCAATGGTGGTACAGCTGTAGTTAACTCTCTATAATAAGGACTGTACTATTGCCTGAATAATTGAGAACTCAACTGTTCTTTTGTTCAAATGCACAACACAAGTGCATGAAGCACAAAGTGCTCTTTATTTGCTGAAATCAAACTCGCATTTCTTCCATGCTTACTGTTAGCACTTAGGGTTTTGCATAATAGCAGTGCTGAAATTTGGATGGTTTTGGTGACTATCATTTTCACCTGTATAACAACAGATGCATTGTATATTATTGGACTAGATCCAATTTTCTCCATCAAAATTTTTGTCCAGCATATATCTTTTACATTAGTATCTTTTCCCCTGTTGCATCACATGCCTTAAAAACTGTCCAAACATTAGAATAATTTTGATTAATTAATTGACTTTTTGTAGTTAATATATTAAAGTTTACAGTTCCTTTTTAAGAAAAAAAAATTCCACAAATTAAAACCACAAATGATTTTATTGTAGTCAGCTAAATTAGGCTTTAATTTATTTTATTCTATTTCATATGATTTGGGGATGAAATACAGTATGAGTAGAATATGTTCTTGACCGCTTTTGTGAGATTCAACTAATTGACGTGCAGAACTCTTTCAATGATACAAAAGGGTGGGATGATTTAATACAAAGCCTAAATAAGACATATCAAAATCCCTATTCTGCAACATCAAAGACAAGTAACACAATGAATCCTTGATACACTGAACTGCAAGGTTCGTCAAATGCATGCATGCATGTAGCAAATGGATGAGGTACCTTCAGTAAGAAAGAACAGAAGATAGCTTAAATAAATTAATCTGATTCTGGTAGCTCCTCATGCACAAGTAAACTCCTGACAGATGTTTGATGACATGGCATTGTGCATGACTCTTCTTAATGATGCCTCCAGGGACGGGGCCCGACCACAGGCTGAAAGCTGACTGGGGGTCGTTCTATTTCCACAATCCTCAAGGGGCAAGCGGCACAGCCCTGAAACATTGATATAAACTGCAAGTGCTACACACATTTAGCAAGACAATGAAGTCACAAGTGGACAAAAAAAAGGAGCTCACGGCAAAGTGTGCAAGGGTTCGGATGATAAAGCACGTCTAGTCACTACTATCTCAGATTTAAGGAGCATGACATGAAAAAAAATAAATAAAATTGTGCACGATTTACTATTTCGTTCCCTCGATTTGCTAAATCGACAGGCAAATGATATACTAATTTGTTCCCTCAATTTATAAATCGTGCGGGCGATATAGCAAATCAAGGGAACAAAATAGTAAATCGTGCACACGATATAGCAAATCAAGGGAACGAAATAGTAGGCCTAAATTAGTCCATTTTGAGGGACTACTGCCTTTCTAAAACACAGCTGACACACTGTTTTGAGGACTTCATGTTCACTTTAAAGCCACAATGGTTCTTTATGCTGGGTTTGATTTCAACATTTCACTTGCTGTCTGCTTTCACCTGCCTCAGTACAGAATCAGATATTCAGTTGGGCCAAGCATTAACATATTCTCATTTAAACATCTAATTAACCAACACACCAAAACGCAGATGGTCTGAACACTGACCCTGTCTGTTCCAGCGCAGGGACGCTTGCCAGAAGGACTCAGGCATCTCTCACCATCACAGTTCCTACATTAATGCATCCTGCCGACTGTGTGCTGCTGAAGTTAGTGAGATATATGCTAAACGCACGCCTGTATGCAGCCTGCCTATGTTAACTGATTCCAAAAGGGTAGGATTAGCAATGGAAATGGCCTGTGCTGAGCTGTCTGGGAACGGCACACAGGGGAGTGATGATGCTGAACATCCTTTTCCATGTGCCCTGCATTCGCTCTACACAATGCAATCCCATGACACACAACTGACAAGCAAAAAACACCCTCACTGGGTCATCTGTTAGACGGCATACCTGACAGATTTTAACCTGCTGAGTGACATAGCATTAACGTCTGTGAGACGAGGCACTTGATAGCTGGCTTTCTCTGCCCATGTGGAAAAGCCTAGATAGCATCTTAAACCAGCACACAGACCCCCAGACCGTGAATGGATTAAGATATTCTGGACTGTTTAGTGCCTGACACACAAGCAATTTATGTTTACATGGTTTATAACCCAATTGTGTCAGAACACCTGCATGAATATTCAGAATTCACCTGTTTGCAGGAAAAGCATGTAGCCTTGGATCTGCCAGTTTTATTACTGGCACAAATGATTTGCTCTTATCATCCGATCGTGTTTGTATCTCTCTATTAGTGTTACTCGATCTTAGTGCTGCATGTGATACTACTGACCACAACATTCTTTTAAATAGACTCGGAAATTAGGTTGGGATTAGTGGAATTACAATAGCATGGTTTAAATCATACTTATCTGACCGTTATCAGTTTGTAGCAGTAAATGAAGAGATGTCATATCGATCACAAGTTCAGTATGGAGTACCACAAGGCTCAGTACTAGGACCATTGCTCTTCACTCTGTACATGCTATCCTTGGGAGATACCATTAGGAAGCATGACATTAGTTTTCACTGTTATGCTGATGATACTCAGCTGTATATTTCTTCACGTCCTGACGAAACCAATACCAATACTACTTCATTCAGAAAAAACAAAAAAAAACAAAAACGTAGATTCTAATTATTGGACAAAAAAAATCCTCACGTAATAACCTAGAATACTGTCTAACACTTGATGGATGCTGTGTCAAGTCCTCGTCATCGGTTAGGAACCTGGGTGTGCTCTTTATTTCCAATCTTTCATTTGAAAGTCACATTTCTAGAATCTGTAAAACCGCATTCTTCTATCTTAAAAATATATCTAAATTATGTCATATGCTCTCAACGACAAACGCGGAACAATTAGTTCATGCGTTCATGACATCAAGGATAGATTATTGTAATGCTCTTATGGGTGGTTGCCCTGCACGCTTAATAAACAAACCACAGCTGGTCCAAAACGCAGCAGCTCGAGTTCTTACCAGAACCAGGAAGTGTGACCGTATTAGCCCGGTTCTATCAACACTGCATTGGCTCCCTATTAAACATTGTATACATTTTAAAATATTGTTGATTACCGTATATACCCGAATATAAGACGAGGTTTTTGTCCTAAAAATAGGCTGAAAAATGGGGGGGTCGTCTTATATTCAGGGTCATCTTATATTCGAGTGGAGGAATCGATTGATAGGCTTTTTCTCCCGCGCCGTCGACTGACGAGAGCGCCGAGGATCTCGATGCGGCGCGGACGCGCTTGGAAAAAACGAGCGCGTTGCTTCCATTATGAGCGCGCGCCTACATTTGAAATAACGAACTTGAGCGCGCAAAAGACGTGATATGTGTGTGTGTGTGTGGGGGGGGGGGGGGTCTCTGCTCGTTTGTCTCCGTCCACTCTGGCATCCTCTGTGAATGGCGCATTTTCTTGCGCGGCTCGAGCAGAGGGAGAGAGAGAGAGAGAGAGAGAGAGAGAGAGAGAGCGGGAGCCGGATCGTCGTTGAAAACGGCCAGACGACCCCGCAGAGTGATTAAATCCATCCCGTTGCACTCAGGGCAGGTGAACGTGATTTCACCAAGTACCACATGTTCCTGGCTCAACATCTTTGTTGATCCTGGATCAACTTTCCAATCAACCAATCAGATTTGAGGGACAAGTTTACAGTTTATTTCAAGTTTAGGCTTAGAACCAGGGTGAAGTACTTAAACATCAGTGTTATTCACCTTTCATTACCCTCTGATTTTAGGGAAAAAGGGGTAGCGGGTAGGGATTGGGTAATGAATACATTTCGGGACAGGAATGTTGATCCTGGATCAACAAAATATGTTGATCCAGGACCATGTCTTACTTGGCAAAATCACGGTGACCCTCAGGGCAGCCGCAGTCATGGCCAATCAGGAAGCGCCACTCTACGCAGACGAGCGGGCCTCTGCACGAGGCACAGGTGATGCGAGGCATTTGGAACAACGCCTCGGAAATTTGCTCTTAAAATTATTTTGAAAACCAGATTTTTTCCTCAAAAATCTATTTTTCCCCCAAAATAAGTCTGGAAAATGGGGGGGGTCGTCTTATATTCAGGGTCGTCTTATATTCGGGTATATACGGTACTTACAAAGCACTAAATGGTTTAGCTCCGCAGTACTTGAGCGAGCTCTTAACGCATTATAGTCCGTCACGTCTATTGCGATCTCAAAGTTCCGGCCAGTTGATAATACCTAGAATATCTAAATCGACTGCTGGCGGTAGATCCTTTTCCTATTTAGCACCAAAACTCTGGAACAGTCTTCCTAACATTGTCCGGGAAGCAGACACACTCTATCAGTTCAAAGCTAGACTAAAAACACATCTCTTTGACCTAGCATACACATAACACACTATAGACTTCTATAATTCAATGTTAGGCTGCATAGATTAGGTCAGCCGGAACTGGGAACACTTCCCTTAAATCCTGATGTACTCGTTACATCACAAGAAGAATGGCGTCTACGCTAATATTAGTCTCTGTTTATCCCGAGGTTTATACCTGCGTCTGGACACGACGACAACGCAGTCCTGAAGTGTCAACTAGTCTCTCCCCTGTGAAGGCCCCCTTCTCCTTCCCTTTACCTCTGTACAGATAAAACGTCAAAATAGTTCCGGTTCACGTGGGTACTCAGAAGCGATAAATAATTCTGTATTATGCATTTTTAAGGCCAGACAAGTAATTTGTTGAGGTCAATTTGTAAAGAAAGATTACACGCCTGTGCTCATATATACTCAAACGCGTATAACTATAGATAGACTAAAAACGTAATAAGCATGTGCACGCCGTCAGTGTTTTCACAGGTTTGCATTTTTAAAGCTTGCGCAGAGATTAAATATATATATATATATATATATATATATATATATATATATATAGATATATATATATATATATATATATATATATATATATATATATATATATATATATAGATATATACAGTATATACACTCACCTAAAGGATGGTTATTTCAGTCAAAGTTGCTCTTCTATCAGCTTGAATCAGTCGGCCCATTCTCCTCAGACCTCTAGCATCAACAAGGCATTTTCGCCCACAGGACTGCCGCATACTGGATGTTTTTCCCTTTTCACACCATTCTTTGTAAACCCTAGAAATGGTTGTGTGTGAAAATCCCAGTAACTGAGCAGATTGTGAAATACTCAGACCGGCCCGTCTGGCACCAACAACCATGCCACGCTCAAAATAGCTTAAATCACCTTTCTTTCCCATTCTGACATTCAGTTTGGAGTTCAGGAGATTGTCTTGACCAGGACCACACCCCTAAATGCATTGAAGCAACTGCCATGTGATTGGTTGATTAGATAATTGCACTAATGAGAAATTGAACAGGTGTTCCTAATAATCCTTTAGGTGAGTGTATATATGTATATTAGTTTTTTTTTTTTTTTTCTTCGAAGCTTGCACCTTGGAACCTATTTCAAGGTTTGCGTTCTCGAGCCACCAAGCACTGTTGTTGTGCGAATGAGCGGGCCGGAGCGCGTTAAGGGTTTTCTGTTAGAACGGTGTCGTGTAAGCGACCCCTAAGTTAATAACTAATGATCTTTGCAACAGAAATGAATCAATCAAAACTAACTTTAGCTGGACAATAACTTTATTCTAGAGCTGCTGTAAAGCCAAAACAATCTCTGTTACTTTAAAGGGTTAGTTCACCCAAAAATGAAAATTAAGTCATTAATTACTCACCCCCATGCTGTACCAACCCCGTAAGACCTTCGTTCGTCTTCGGAACACAAATGAAGATATTTTTGATTAAATGTGACAGCTGGATCACTCCTCCATAGGCTCCCTAAGGGAATGAAACCTGACGGCCCAGAAAGTCAATGAAGAAAATGTTTAAATATTCCATGTCACAACAGTGGCTCAACTATAAGTTTATCAAGCGACGAGAATACTTTTTGTGCGAAAAAAACAAACAAAAATAACGACTTTATTCGACTATTCCTTTTCTTCCTTGTAGGCCTGAAACGAGACTTCAAGAGATTTCCACGACGCACGCGCGAGAACTGAACTGAAGTAGTTGAAGGAGATCGCAATTCTCGCGCATGCGTCGTGGAAATCTCTTGAAGTCTCGTTTCAGGCCTACAAGGAAGAAAAGGAATAGTCGAATAAAGTCGTTATTTTTGTTTGTTTTTTTTGCACAAAAAGTATTCTCGTCGCTTGATAAACTTATAGTTGAGCCACTGTTGTGACATGGAATATTTAAACATTTTCTTCATTGACTTTCTGGGCCGTCAGGATTCATTCCCTTAGGCAGCCTATGGAGGAGTGATGAACCTCTCAGATTTAATCATAAATATCTTCATTTATGTTCCGAAGACGAACGAAGGTCTTACGGGGTTGGTACAGCATGGGGGTGAGTAATTAATGACTTAATTTTCATTTTTGGGTGAACTAACCCTTTAATTTCCTATTATCACTGTAAAGCAGCTTTGAAACAGTCCATATTGTTAAAAGCGTTTTATAAATGAAGGTGACTTGACTTGACTGAAAGGCGTAATAGAGAGTAAGAACAGGGAACAATGAGATAAAGAGTTGGAACAAGACTAGGAAATGAGGCTAGCCAAATTCAAACTCATAATCACCATGCCTCACAGTGACAGAGCTTTGGTTTCAACATCTGCCCCCATTTACAATAGCTTCAGGGTAAATTATTTGTTAGACTCAGTCTCTGATGGCATGGCCACAGTCTGTTCAAGTCAAGCGAGTCATATTAATTTGCATAGCACTTCTCATCTTATAAACAATGCATCAGGCTGACCGTCTCATGCATACTGCACACAGAAAGATTGGCTGGCTTCTTTATAACCTCCGGGACTCAGGGTGAACCAGTCTACCCAGAAACGAAGTCTTGTGAAGGTTGTGTGGTGTTAAAGTTGGCATGAAATGAATATTTACCCTATTCTTTTTCGAAAGAATTGCCTTTTTATGCCAAGTGCAAAGAGACGTCTTGTTGGATATTCACACTAACTCCGCCCACCAATGTCTGATTGGGCCAGACAAAAATGTACAAGAGAAACCTTATTTGTTATCAGATTTTTTTGGCAGATTTGAAATCAACCAAACTGAGTTCTCCCTTTTCCCATCGGCTTGGAGGGTCTATTTTAAATAAAAATTAAAGTTAGTTCACCCAAAAATGAAAATTATCCCATAATTTCAATTAAGGTGTAAGGTGTAAAATATACCTCAATAGGTGTATTTTACTTTCTTCTTTCAGCCAAACACAATCGGAGTTATATTAAAAACTACTCTACTTCTAAAATTGATAATGGGAGTAAATGACACATGAGCCCCAAAAAAGTGAATCCATACGGCTCCAGGAGTGTAATAAATGCCTTCTGACGCAAAGTGATGCATTTATGTAAGAAAAATAGATCCATATTTATAACTTTATAAACTATAAATCGCTGGCTTCCGGTAACGGCCATACGCGAGTCTAGTTCGAGCGGAAGAGTGACCTCTGACCCGACGCATGACGAGTGACCTCTGACCCGACGCATGACGAGTGACCTCTGACCCGACGCATGACGAGTGACCTCTGACCCGACGCATGACGAGTGACCTCTGACCTGACGCATGACGAGTGACCTCTGACCCAACGCATGGAGAGTGACCTTTGACCCGACACATGACGAGTGACCGACACATGACGAGTGACCTCTGACCAGACGCATGACGAGTGACCTCTGACCTGACGCATGACGAGTGACCTCTGACCCGACGCATGGAGAGTGACCTCTGACCCGACACATGACGAGTGACCTCTGACCCAACAAATGACGAGTGACCTCTGACCCGACGCATGACGAGTGACCTCTGACCCGACGCATGGCGAGTGACCTCTGACCCGACGCATGCCGAGTGACCTCTGACCCAACAAATGACGAGTGACCTCTGACCCGACGCATGACGAGTGACCTCTGACCCGACAAATGACGAGTGACCTCTGACCCGACGCATGGCGAGTGACCTCTGACCCGACGCATGACGAGTGACCTCTGACCCGACGCATGACAAGTGACCTCTGACCCGACACATGACGAGTGACCTCTGACCCGACGCATGATGTATTGATGAACGCAGAAGCGCAGAGGATAGAGCGAAACAAAACACCGGTCACGAATTAGAAGTCTAAAAGGAGAATTTTTAAATAAAAATGTGGGAGAAGCTTGAGTTTGTTGCCCCCTATTTGTTTGAACCACGAGAGGCGTCTCACCTACTCTTATGATACTCCTACCTGTACATCCTTCTTCGTTTTTGGATTAACTGTTCCTTATAGCCGCACATAAAAACAAAACTAACTTTAGTTGATCAGTTCACTTGCCACTCACAGTTTATTTCTAAACGGATTGTTGTTGATAAGAAGATGCTGCAAATTGAACCAGACTTTATACCATTATTTAAAAAGTCAAATTATTCGGTAGAATGTGACCCTAGATCACTGATGCTGACTGAGGATCAATAGTCAGCTCCCTGTTGAAGCAACATGAAGTTGCTGTCCTTCTTTTAATCAGAATATTTCTCACTATCTCAGTATTGACATTCTCTGCAATACTGGCTCAGTAATATTCTCCTTGGACATTTACTTCCTCCTGGTCTAATGACTTGATAATGGTTCATGTAGCTTTTATCAATCGTAATGCAGAGAACTTCTCAGTTGTCCCTGGCTGGAACTTTACTGATCAGTGTTTAAAAATGCATTTCAAGACGGTTTCTACTGTTACCAGACATATTTAAAAAAGACAACCGCACATGATATGTGAAAGTTATAAAAGAGGGGATTATGATCAGTGAACATTTTAAATACTGGTATTTGTCTTAGACAAAATGGTATCATCTATGTCACGGACTACTTTTAAGGTGCTTACACACTGTATTGATATTTTTTCCATTTATTTTTTTAAGCTTGGCAGTAAAAACCTCTATCCAGATTTGTTGTATGGAGCATTTCCAAGAAGCTTGAATATTCTGTCTAAGATTACTGTTTGTATTTCAAGCAAGAGCTAAAATAACACAGAGTCAGTACACGAGTGAGTACAAGATGACAAAATGTTCATTTTTGGGTCAACACATCCACTTCTATTTTGTTATTTCTATTGTATTCTGCCTTTATGTCTGGTTCTCAAAGCCTTGTGAGGGTAAAATGTGATTCTCACCTATTTTTTCAGTGCCGCAACAATAGTTAAATTATTTGTGAAACTCATACATAGAAACATTGATTCTCCTGATTCAAAAAGACGAGTTTTCAGTTGAGTGAACTTCAACTCTTAAATTTCATACATTTTGAAAAAAGTTAATATTGTAGTGTTTGAAAAGCAACAATTTCTGTTATTTACCTGACTCTGCTGTTTTTAAAAGTGTTGATTGTGGGCAAATTGAATGGAAACCAATTGGGGTCAACTTGACCCCAACATAATCAATGCAACCAAAAATTGTACAGCATTTCCAAAACACATCTATGTGATGTAACTTGACATGCACATTCATGACCCTAAATGAGAAATATTCACAAAATTTCAAGAATAAATAAATCAGTTTACCAGTGTTTCAAGAACTTTGAAAATCAAAATCAAATTGACCCCAACGCAATAGGAGTTAAAAGTTTATTTTATAATATGTTCATAAATAGTGCTACATTCCAAACGTAAAACTTGTTACGCTTTTTGTTTGTTCATTTACTCGACATCTGCGGTTTGTGTGCCTGAAAACACAACATTTGGAAAATGGGTTTTAAAGTGCAAGTTTGTAAACAACGAAAACGCGAATCTCTGAAGACGATGCCATCTTGCACATGCGTATTACGTGTTCAGTCTATAGTGTTTCATCGCCATCTACTGGCCTGGCAGCAGAATACAGGATTTTTTTGTCGTTTTCGCGTGTGAATGGGGATCGATTTGACAATGGTGCCGTCTGTACGTGAAGAACTCAAAGGAAAAACTTCTCGGTTTAAAGCGTAACGTACCCTAAATTGCCTGTGCATTGTCTTATTTAATTGTTAATGTCATTCATGTGATTGGATGTAAAACTTTCTGCTTCAAATGCAATAAACAACTTATTTCTGATTTGATTTATTTTGTTACTGTTGTGCTGGGTCCGAAATTAACAGGGGATTGTGTCAAAAAAGTCAAAGTCCAAAAATTATTACAATGCCCACAAAATTCAAGATATAATTGCCAAAAAAGTACTTGCATGAGATGTTATTTTATTTTTTATTATATGACATAATTAAGCAATATCACAAGAGCCAGAGAGCTGTTTTCACGAATATGCGCACAATTTCAAACATGACATTGCTTTTATGCAAACATTCAATAAACCAGAAGTTAACAACTAACTTACATTTAAGACACAATTTTAAAAGTTCTTGCTCCATTTTGGCTATGAAAATAATTCCTAAAATATCCGAAGCAGAAGTGTTGTGCGTTCCAGTGCAACACGCAGCAGTGATTCATTCGTTTCAACGAATCGGTTGAGTGATTAACTCATTAAGTGATTTACTGCCAACTACTAGCAGTTTCAGTCTCATATTTAAAATCATCATTTTATTTCTTCATCGTGTTTCTATATTCAAGATTTCATTTGATTTGCAATATCTCTATAAAGTGTCTTATTATTCTAATTGTATTTATTGATTAAATATAAAACCTTTCTTTGGCAGGAAATGTGGATCTTTCAAATGAATTTGAATCTGGTCTTGGTCTTGACTCGGTTTCGCCCAGCCTTGGTCTCGGTTAAGGAGGTCTACCACCAATGACCACATCCCTAATTAACATATTTGACACACGCAACCACAGCAAACTGAACACAATACATCAGTTCACACACGGCACACTGAATGAGTGAAATAAAGCTTGTGGTTTTCTTTCATTTGGCTGATTGACAGGAGCCTGAGGTAGAGGAGTCCTGCCTCAGAGCTGACCAAAAGGCCCTTCATCCTCACATTAAGGTGCCTTCTCCATGCTTGGTCATTTTAGTCCTTTCAAAGCAATTCTGCATGTAACGGATCGTGCTGTTTTATATCCGATACGATCACATGCTGAGGCCATTTGTTGCGTATGTAGCTTTGAGCTCAGAGTTTTTCTCCAACCATGAGCTTCAGCTTTCTCTCTCAAAAACGAATCAAATATATATTTTTATACTTCTCTAAATGGATGTGCACTACTTACTCTAAAGGAACGTGAAGGAAATCATAGAAACCTTAATTCCCTTTTCTACAAACGCGTGATAAGGAAAGTGTTTTAGGGTCATTGTGTTGAGATGTCTTACAGCAGTATCATGTACAATTCTAGATGTTTTTGGACTCAAGTCTTACTGTGAGGACTGACACAGCCCGCAGCCGCACGTATAACCGGATTAAGACAATCTGCTACTGAGGCCGATAATCTTATGCACAGGAGGGGAAACGCCTCACAGTTTCTCTTTTCCTTTATTTATCTCATCCATTCGTCTATTTCATGCACGTTTGCCTCGGGGTCCGCGTTTCTGCACATTCACTGAGCCGCTGAGAGACGCTAACCTCAACCGCTTCACCTTCACCGGCAGAGCCAGACAGTCATTAATCAAAATGAAATGAAGATTTGAGTCGACGCTGCAGTCTGAGAGAAACACACTTTGAGGAGAATACACTTCTGCACGGCAGAGATGTGATGATAAACGACTGTGTCTCTCATTTCAATCAGGCTGTTCAGTGATTCATGTTTTTGTTGAGGTGTATGACTATTTTTTTTTGGAAGGTAATGCCGCTGAGAATAACTATTTTAGCAAAATAGAAATGGTTTTGATTTGATTATGCACATGTGTTCAGATCTGGGCAAAGAGCTGTAACTGATTATTGATTAGGGCAGTGATGTCTGCAGCATCAATTCAATCATTGTTTGAGATACTGATTGACAACAGTAGAGCCACTGTTGCATTAGAGCTGTGGTTCCTAAACTGGGGGACACGTACCACTGGGCCAAGATACGCTGACAAAATGCTGAATTTGGCCGTTCATTTAACCCTTAAACACACACCTCGGGTCTTTAGTGACCCGGGACGTCCTTCACTACCCTCCTCCTCATTCGTTTTTTTATAGTTAGAAAATCCTGATACAAAGTGAAGGATTCCACTTATTACAAGGCTACATACCAAATAATAAAAGAAGTGCTTATTAATATTCACATCAATTAAAATGATTGTATGCATGCAGAGTGATACAAGCACCATGAAACAGCTTTAGACATGGAACAAGAATGCAGTGTTAGTTAAGTAAATGCAATATTAGTTTTATTTGAATAATTTATCAAAGTGCCTTACCCATTGGAGTGCCGACCCCGTAGGCCTTGGAGTCTATGAGGCCTCCGATCTGGGTGAGGTTGCAGTTGCGCTGGGTGACGAACTCGATGGTGGTGGACTCCATAAGAAAGGCATAATCGGAGGTGAGCACGCGCTCGATTCCTTCCTCGATACTCTTCACCATGACCGTATGTCTTCGACTGCTCATGAACTCCCACATCTTATCATACGTGGAGATCTTTGTTTTCTGGGAGACAAGTCAAAATCATAATCAGACTTTTAATTCATAAATGCTTTTTTGACAAATAAAATATGCTTTCTCTCCATTTTAACATTATATTTGGATGTTTCAATAATAAACAGCATAGACAATTGGGAATAAACACTAAACAATATTTGAGCTTGAAACAACAACAACTCCAGTACCATATTATCTAATCCTAAATCTGAAATAAGACATATCTGGTTTGGATGCAGATTGACACAACACAATATCAAAACATTGACAACTTCTAAAATGCTTTTTTTTTTTTTTTTTTACGTATGTACTTTAGAAATCTAAAATCTGGAACTGCAATTGTCATAAAATTTGCAAAAGTGGCGTCATGGGTGACGGATCAATCCCGTTGCAGGACTTCGATTAATCACTAAATGACACAAAGTCTTTTCAGAGAAATATCCACGCGTGCTCTTCAGTCATTTTTAACAGAAAAAGAAAAAAAATTCTTTTTTTTTTTTACTTTGTCGAAATGTTGCAAACTTGCAACATTTTCGAAACTTTCAAACTTTTGAAAGAAAATCATGCACATGATTCCAAAAGGTTAAATGGTCCTGAAAGAAAGATAAAAAATAGTCACACTTGTGCTCCTCGTGGTCAAAAATGACTGTATTGGAAAGAAATGGAAAATTAATTTCATCTAGTGGAAATGTTCGGTACTGCACACAAACAAAATCTTACTGAAAGCTAATTTTTTTAGATATCAACCTCAAATGTGGAACACATCTCACAGTTTTGAGTTACAAAAAAAAAAAGAAGACATTTCATACAAATTTAAAATAGTATTTTTGTCCATTTTTCATAATTTCATTCTGCCAAGCATCTTCTTTAAAAAGAGACCAAACTTCAGTCTGTGCTCCAAAGCATTCAAAATGTATGACAGTTTAAGTTGGAAATTTCATTTTCAGGTCTATGCTCAAAAAGTGGTAATAAATAGTTTATAACTACTGCATAAATATACCATAAAAAAACATACAAATACAAAATATAAAATAAAACATCAAACTAAAATATAGTACAAATATAGTATTTTTTTTTACCACAACACGAGGAGCACCAGATGATTGACACAATTAATTCATATCATCCATTATAAAATTCAATAAAATCAACCAATCAATTTGATGAAGCTCAAATGATTTGTAAATATTTGTCCTTAAAGTTGTATACCTACAAATAAAAATGAGATCACATTTTATGACCAATAAACCACCCACAGTCAAGCGTTTCTCGCTCACACTTCTCTCTTGCTGGGAACACAAAGCGTATGCAGTTGTTTTTCAAAATAATCTTTTTAAGAAAGATTCAAACACCTATTGCTTAAAATGTCATATTTTGCCCCCTTTACATGATTACTACGACACAAATTGTGGCAGAAGCACACAAATCTGTTTATGACTAATCCTGACTAATCTCCAAAACTGAAATGTATGCACACAAAATAATACCGTCTTATTCCAGTAGAACTACAAATAAACCCATAATCAACTTAGATAATAAGGTTAGTAACTGTTACCAATTGCATATAATCTTCAACCATTTTAAACTCAGGTCTTTTTGTGCTTCTGAGAACACATCTGGTGGCATTTGAAACCTAATTAAGTCACATACTCAAGGTCCTGCCTGCCATTATTGTGTGTAATGACTTTTTGTGGCCGGTCGATATTTTAGATCAACTGGGTGATTTGCCAAGTGCCTATCAGAATCTTCTGGAGTTACCCTTGACAAATCAGCCAATTGCACATGAAGACTACGACTGCTGATGAGGCAAAACCATGAGGGCTGAGATAGACAGAAAGAAGGGAAATATCAATTTATCTAAAAAAAAATAAAGAAAAAAAGTAAGTAATAAATACTGTGTCAGTTCTCCAGTGATCATCTCTCATTTTCACTTCCTTCTTTCTTTTGTACGGTGATGCTATCTGTGCATTTGGGCTGATTTGAGATTGTTTAAATTGATTAGCAGTGATTTGTCGAATACTTTGATCGTGTTGAAGTGTTCGCAGATTGCACTACTTTAATCTGCTCTTGGTTCTCGATCTGTTCTGAGGCTTTGATTAATTTACCGCACACTACAATCAGACCTGAAGCATTCTCTGCTGCGGCGGTTATTCTTCGATGACAAGACAATGAAAATGAAACAAATTTATTATCTGTTCTGACACTGAGACGAATAGTAGAGAAATTGGTTGATCCTGAAAAATAGACGTTATTGTGGGAGTGATGTCAATGTAAAATAAGGATATGTTCCAGATTGAAAATATTTAACCAGCTTTTTGGGCTGAAAAGGGACATCCATCAACTTTCACTCAGAAACATCCACAAAACACACAACATTATTGATGTCTTGGATGTATGAAAGTAAACAGATGTCAGCCTATTGTTGTTGACTGATACGTTTCCTCGTCCACTGTCTGCACAGTGCTCCAGGGATGATGTATGTTTTCTGAGATGAGTGACGACCCTGATATACTGGTGGAAACTGGTGTGACAAAATGTTGAACACTGGAGTTCGAAGCAGATTGCCAAAGTGAACTTCCAGGAAAACTTCACTCTGACCGCTAAACAACTTGGTCCGTGGTGATGATGTAATAGGTGGGTGTGGCTCTGAGGCTCCGCCTTCTTTAACATTGACATTCTTTAACAACTTCTAATTGAAAGCGACACTGACACGCTTGTTCATGTTTAGTACTGTAACACTGCTTGTTTTAAAGCAATCTCTTATATGCTGTATAAATAAATGTGATGTGATGTTTCTGGATTGCTGAACTGCAGAGCTGGTGCAAACATCACTATGATCAGATGCTTTCTTATCTGCTGTTTTCTCAACATTATGTCATTGAGGGGAAAGCGAACAGCACATATTTACGTATTCATCAAAATGTCGCTCTCACCAGTGTGGGGAACGTCGGGAAGAGTCTATCGCTGCAAAGGTATCTTAAACTTCTTTTTACACCTAAGCGAAGAACAGTAAGAACTCTGCAGTGAGTATATCAGGGCCTTGAGCATTTTAGCAATTCCGCTTCCTTCATCCTGAAGTCAATGTTGTTGCCAGTGTTGGGGAGTAGTTAACTACAAGTAGCGACGCTACTAACTTAACTACATTTTTCAGTAGCTTGGCAGTAGCTCAGTTGCTTTTTAAACAGTGTAGCTTTTCCAGTAGCTAACTACTTTTTGCAGCAAGTAGCGGTGTAGCGCGAGCAAAAGCTACATTGCGTGTTGTTGAGCCTGCGCGAATCAGCGCGATGCAAGGATATTCTTCTTCTTGTTAGATTACAAACTAATTTTTTTGCCATTACCGCCACCTGTTGTTTAATCACGCATCTTGCGGCTAACGGTTCACTGACGTACAGAAGACCTCAAGCAAAAATTTAAGGACGCACATACAGGTGATTAATGGCCATTTTAAATGTATTATTTATCCTGCTTTGTTGCTCTCTATGTTACATCAAATTTCTATTTCTGATTTAATTACAATGAACCGCCATGATCTGTCCGCCAGTTTGGTAATGAACATAAAAGACCACTAAAGTTTGCGCCATCGTGGTTGTCAGTTGAACAAAAAATGTAATCTTAGGTTTTTTATCGCACGACAAAGGCTTTGATCTAATTAAATTGCTGTATAGATTTGTTGTGACTGGTTTCAGAGCGAACCGAACTGTGCTCACACAAGCAGCTTGTGATTCAGGTTCTTCTTTCACAGTAAATTCTGCGAGCTCCATCACTGCATGTGAGCGAGTTTAACGTGCATTGTCAGTGCCACATGTGAGCAAGTTGTTCAATGTATTTTCTTGCCAAAATGCAACCATCTCACAATCGGTATTTTTGAGAAAAAGTCTGTACATGCAATTTACGTTGGATGTATATTTTGTTCTTGCAATGTTGTATTTGTTGCAATTTTGCACTTTTGACAAAAAGTCTGAGATATTTGAGTGCTGTGTGTAATAAAACAATACAAATCATAATTGTATTGCATTGTTTTAAACACTAAATGTTTTACTTAAAACATTCCTCCGACACTTATTCAGTTAATTATAATATATGTTGTTCAAAAAAAGCAAAAGTAGTTTCAATGAAGCTAGCTACTTTTTGATCATAACTTGTAGTGTAGCTAACTACTTTTCCAAAAGGGTAGCTTAACTGTAGTTTAACTACTTTAACTAACGAGTAGCTTGTAGCTTGTCAACCTACAGTTTCAAAGTAGCTTCCCCAACACTGGTTGTTGCTTTTTTTATATGAATGCCTGAAATTAAGGGTCTGTGGTGAACACAAGCTCAAGTTATTTTCATGTTATATTCAATGAAATTCATCAATAATACCCCCATGTGCTATTTTTCAAAGCTTTACTTGTCTTAAAAAAAGGCAGTTGCTAACGAGAGTCTAAATGTGACTACAGGTGTGTCCTCGTTACACGTCATCACACCGAAGAGGAAAACTCTTCTGCTCACTAGGCGCTTTTACAACCTCGACGAGTTGATATCATATATATAACTCAAACTTTAAGGGAAAATGTTTTTAAATAAAGACTGAAAGAGTTGTTGAAGCTTAATGATGGTGATGTCTTGTGACTGTGGTGTAATTCGTATAAAGCCTGCGTTTAGCTTTTAACTTCTGCCTATTGTATTAAGCTGCGTTATTTTGTGAAGATTATCACAATGAACAAAATGTGTAAGAATCATACATGTTGTTTGGCACAGAGCTTATTTCCTGCAATGATCCAAAAGCAAATGGAAAAATCCAATTGGTTGTTATTGTGGAGGGAATCTGTGATACTGACTTCCAGGCTGGCTTAGACAAACACATCACGTGTGCAGCGATCTATTGGCTGAAACATTGGTGGACCTTAAAAAATGATGGGTGGTTCAAATTCCCTGACAATTAAAAAGTATGCTACACCCATGTTAGCTAACCAATACTTCATCCACGACTTCAAATCACCACATACATATTTTAAATGACCCAATCTAAAAGAACAGATAATAATCTTAATTGATGTCTAAATGTGTCTATCTCTCTGCCCTAGAAAGCAGGCTTCAAGTATCCAGAGCTGAATGTTAAGCAGTATGAGCCTACATTACAGTCAAATGGTCCATTATTCCTTAATAAACTTTAATGTTGTGTAGAACACATTAAACTGCATTTAAACTCTACTCATCACTTTGTGATCGTGAAGTACTACTACATAACGGTGTCATGTTAAAACAAAAGACTAGAACGCTTCAGGGGCTTGCGTTTCAAACTGAAATTCAATTTAGTTCTCACCGGTTTTAAAACGTTGGAGTAGTGCCATAAAAAGAGATAATACATATAGTTCATATTCAATTCATATTAGGTTATTACATATTTATTAACGTGTTATAATATAATCATGATTAATGGAATCCGTCCTCAAGGGTGAACAAAAAATCAACTGATCTCAGGGCATTTCTAAAATTCTAATATCAATGGAAATAATTAAATAATTAAACGTTAGAATTGATTTTCAGTTCTGACCAGTATTTAAAAATCCACAACAGAAACAGTTATTTATCTAATATGATGTAATAATAATGTTACCTGCATTAAATAAAAACAATGTTGCTCAATATTAATTGCAGTTGTTAAAGGACACTATGCAGGAATTCTGTTTTTGTCAGTACGTGTAAGTGGAGTACTTGTATTTAATGTTACTGTCGTAAATACCACTCGCGGAGTGCGTGACATGGCGTGACGTGTTACATAGTATACAATAGCACATTGTGTTTAATTTGTCGTTTAATGAGATCTAATATATTGTTACTGGTGAGAATTTTCACGTGATTAAATACATAGATCCGACAATAATCCCCACGTACTTTAATGGTCCAGTGGCAGAACTTTTGCCAAGCGTGTCAGAGGTTCTGGGTTCTAATCCGCACTAGTAGTATAGTTTACTTTCCTCATCAAAAACGATTGTTTATTAGTGGTTGTATATCAAGCATGGACACGTTTTTTTGTGCATTAGGTTTTGTGATTTCACCGTAACAAATATAGAGAGTCTCTCCGCAACGGATTGTAGCGCGCTTCCATGTGAAGACTGTACGCGTCACAACAGAACACTGTATCCGCGCCACTGATCGCAGCGGCAACGAGCACTTTGGTCACTTGATTTCAAAAACAACACATTTCAGATCGCCTCTTATTTAACAAACGAGCGAAATGAATGCTCTACTAGAGTTAACTGGAGATGTTTTATTTGTTTGTATTGGTACATCCGTGCCGCGAGATGTTTCAAAGGGGACATATCACACCCGCAAATTACGCCTATGCTCGTGTCTGACTCCTCGCTCGGTAAGTCTGCCGTTTCCTCTTTCTCTGTTCCTCCGACAATCCTTTCCTAGTTTTCTGCTTCTTATATGCCGGCTCAGCCATGACGATAGTGTGACAGACTCCATCCCTCCCTACCTTGTTCCTGGATGGGGGTGTGTATGTGTGCAGCGCCGTAAAGGAATATGTTACATCGCGAGATCTGATATCACGCGATACGTCCTGACGCTGAGGCCGCCGGCCCGCCGGACCAAAATTGCAAGTGAGGTTTTTCCGCTCACAGGCACCCCGAGCTCAGCGACCAGCATCTCCTGGCCGAACCCCGAGCTCAGCGACGAGCATCTCCTGGCCGTACCCCGAGCTCAGCGGCGAGCATCTCCTGGCCGTACCCCGAGCTCAGCGACCAGCATCTCCTGGCCGTACCCCGAGCTCAGCGACCAGCATCTCCTGGCCGTACCCCGAGCTCAGCGACGAGCATCTCCTGGCCGTACCCCGAGCTCAGCGACGAGCATCTCCTGGCCGTACCCCGAGCTCAGCGACGAGCATCTCCTGGCCGAACCCCGAGCTCAGCGACGAGCATCTCCTGGCCGAACCCCGAGCTCAGCGACGAGCATCTCCTGGCCGAACCCCGAGCTCAGCGACGAGCATCTCCTGGCCGTACCCCGAGCTCAGCGGCGAGCATCTCCTGGCCGTACCCCGAGCTCAGCGACCAGCATCTCCTGGCCGTACCCCGAGCTCAGCGACCAGCATCTCCTGGCCGTACCCCGAGCTCAGCGACGAGCATCTCCTGGCCGTACCCCGAGCTCAGCGACGAGCATCTCCTGGCCGTACCCCGAGCTCAGCGACCAGCATCTCCTGGCCGTACCCCGAGCTCAGCGACCAGCATCTCCTGGCCGTACCCCGAGCTCAGCGACCAGCATCTCCTGGCCGTACCCCGAGCTCAGCGACGAGCATCTCCTGGCCGTACCCCGAGCTCAGCGACGAGCATCTCCTGGCCGTACCCCGAGCTCAGCGACCAGCATCTCCTGGCCGTACCCCGAGCTCAGCGACCAGCATCTCCTGGCCGTACCCCGAGCTCAGCGACGAGCATCTCCTGGCCGAACCCCGAGCTCAGCGACGAGCATCTCCTGGCCGTACCCCGAGCTCAGCGACCAGCATCTCCTGGCCGTACCCCGAGCTCAGCGACGAGCATCTCCTGGCCGAACCCCGAGCTCAGCGACGAGCATCTCCTGGCCGTACCCCGAGCTCAGCGACGAGCATCTCCTGGCCGAACCCCGAGCTCAGCGACGAGCATCTCCTGGCCGTACCCCGAGCTCAGCGACGAGCATCTCCTGGCCGTACCCCGAGCTCAGCGACCAGCATCTCCTGGCCGTACCCCGAGCTCAGCGACCAGCATCTCCTGGCCGTACCCCGAGCTCAGCGACGAGCATCTCCTGGCCGTACCCCGAGCTCAGCGACGAGCATCTCCTGGCCGAACCCCGAGCTCAGCGACGAGCATCTCCTGGCCGTACCCCGAGCT
Organism: Tiaroga cobitis; assembly: GCA_030578255.1. Classification (NCBI taxonomy): domain Eukaryota; kingdom Metazoa; phylum Chordata; class Actinopteri; order Cypriniformes; family Leuciscidae; genus Tiaroga; species Tiaroga cobitis. The sequence goes on from CM060606.1 coordinate 6,656,662, forward strand.
CAGTGACGAGCATCTCCTGGCCGTACCCCGAGCTCAGCGACCAGCATCTCCTGGCCGTACCCCGAGCTCAGCGACCAGCATCTCCTGGCCGTACCCCGAGCTCAGCGACCAGCATCTCCTGGCCGTACCCCGAGCTCAGTGACGAGCATCTCCTGGCCGTACCCCGAGCTCAGCGACCAGCATCTCCTGGCCGTACCCCGAGCTCAGTGACGAGCATCTCCTGGCCGTACCCCGAGCTCAGCGACCAGCATCTCCTGGCCGTACCCCGAGCTCAGTGACGAGCATCTCCTGGCCGTACCCCGAGCTCAGCGACCAGCATCTCCTGGCCGTACCCCGAGCTCAGCGACGAGCATCTCCTGGCCGAACCCCGAGCTCAGCGACCAGCATCTCCTGGCTGTACCCCGAGCTCAGCGACCAGCATCTCCTGGCCGTACCCCGAGCTCAGCGACGAGCATCTCCTGGCCGTACCCCGAGCTCAGCGACGAGCATCTCCTGGCCGTACCCCGAGCTCAGCGACCAGCATCTCCTGGCCGTACCCCGAGCTCAGTGACGAGCATCTCCTGGCCGTACCCCGAGCTCAGCGACCAGCATCTCCTGGCCGTACCCCGAGCTCAGCGCTGATAATGATGCTGGAAGCAGCAGCCGGCAGGTGGCTGTCCATTTTAACTCACATTCTCATTATATTGACACACGCATGCAGGATGGCGTCTTTGTGAAGCTTCTAACAGGATAAATCTCTCGCACACACCAAAATGTAAAGACCTTTAAAAGATGCTGCTAACTATTGGTTTTACGAAAAGCAGACACATAGCCTGTCATGAGAGAGAAACAGAATGTGTACGTGCACAATGAAAGGCTTCTTAGAGCATCCACAGGGAAGGGCACGTGATTATGCATTCATGTTCGTGTGTGTGTGTGTGTGTGTATAATGGCTGGAAGTCTCTTGGGACACTATTGTTAGACTTGTCAAAATGCCTTTGATTAGGCCTTACACACATACCTGCATGTCTTCGAAGTATTAAAGATGCACCTTGTCTTTATACCTCATTCACGACATTTAAATAAATATAAAGGTTTACGGAGTGTTAGCACAACTTCTATCTTCATATTTCAATGCATGTTTGAGCTGTATTAACTGAAAGCAACTTGCACTGACATATCTTAAAATATACCAGTGCAAGTCACGTTAGAGCTACTTAAATGTCCTCATCAAACTACAGTCTAATCCTGCCTTAATCTAAGCCCTGTCTGTGAAACCAGGCCATAGAGGATTTACTTCATAATTAAATCATTTAAATAGTTTATTAATCATTTACTTACACTTTCTAAGTGATCTTATGAACCACTGATAACTCCTAAATAACTGGTTTGTAAATAATGCAATACTTCATTTAGAAATGATAAATTGATCATTAATAAAATATGAAAATACAACTATTACACACAAATCAAGAATAAAGCATTTATAGCAGTGTTTATAAACTGCTGAATAATGTCTATTAATGCTTTATAAATGAATTAAATGAAATATTTATAATATTTTATAAATAAATGAACTGTTTACTAATGATGAAATAATGATTAATAGCATGCAGAATATTATGAACTAATTACTTTAAAATATATACTTATTATTATAATAGAAAGATACACCTTATTGTTATAATCTTATGCCAGACTTATCCATTTAAAATATATATATTATTCGTTTCCGGCCGTTCTATTCCAAAAATCATCTTTCAAATGTAATTCCCGCCACAGAATGAATGTTGATTGTGAATCACAAGGGTGTCGAGCATCATTGTTCCTCTCTACAGGAGGAGCTGCTCTCTTCAAGCACTGTGATTCGCTTCCTGAGACTATCTCATCTCGACGGTCCAGGGGTCCGAGGACAGAACAACTCACCGAGGATTGATAAGACCAAGATTGCTCAGGAAATATGAGCGTTTGAACCTGAGAAGTAGCCGCAGGTTCCACGAAAACTTTCTCAACAAATTAAAAAGACGATGATAGCAGCTGAGGTGGTCAGATGAGACCTGGACGAGCAAACCGTTCCTCTTACAGAGACACAGATGTGACTGATGAACGAGTCGAGGAAGGTGTGCTCCTCTGTGTGAAAGGTTGCCACAGATTGTTTTGATACTGAAGGATAAGAAAGAGAATGAGAGAGAGGTCAGGCTGCTTTCCCAGCGAGCCCGCTCCTCTTTTTGATCATAATATCTTTTGAAGCATAGAATGTGGCATACTAGATGTGACAGATAATAAGATGCCTCAGAGCAGAGAAGGACAAAGAAAGCAAACCTCCAGAGAAGAGGAGGACTATATCTGTCTTCTCTGTTCTCCACCTGCTTTCATGGGTTAAAATATTCTATAATTGAATGTGTCAGCCTTAGGGCAGTATGTTATGCACAGGGAACGCTTGACTTCCAGATGGTGGCTGCTTAAAACGGCCAATCTTCTGCTAATATGATACTGTAGCAGACCACAGAATCTGTCATCTGTCTTTTTTTGTTTTTTTTTTAGCTAAAAGGGTTAAACTTATACAACATGGAAGGAGTTTTTTTAAAAACTGTACATGTATTTCACGTTTGTTAAACACACACATATTGTGATGGAATGAGGAGCCGTCCCCTTTACCGGGACCAACCCATCTGAGCACCGCCTTCCCTATTGATGTTGGACTCTTTATTCCCCTTTTCGGACATTTTCATTATTTTTATGTTAATAAACGCCTCTCCAAGGTTTGACGCCACACCTATTTTAAGGATCTAAGGCACATGGTCTAAAGCAGGCGTGCCCAATCCTGCTCCTGGCGATCGACTGTCCTGCACAGTTCATCTCAAACCCTAATCAAACACACCTGAAGCAACCAATTAAGGTCTTTAGGATCACTTGAAAATTATATTCAGGTGTGTTTGATTAGGGTTGGAGACGAACTGTGCAGGACAGTTGATCGCCAGGAGCAGGATTGGGCACCCCTGTCTAAAGCATCGATTCCCAACAGGGGGTCGCGGACCAGAAGGGGGCCTCAGCGAGCTCTGTGGGGGGTCGCGTCATATTTTGTCATAAGTTTGAGCAATGAGCATTAAATAAATTCCTTAACTTTTTTCTGTTCAAAATTTATATAATGAGTGAGTTCATCGTGCATCCTTCAATCCGTGTTTTTGTCTTATCCTGAACCACTATGGTACACCTTTAATAAGTGTTTACATTGGGACTATTTTACACTGGTTCGGATCGCTGCCGCTGCGGAGTACCCCAGTACCTGCGTGACTCGTCATAGACGTACACATAGAGAAGTAGTTCCGGCTACAATGTTCTTCCGAAAGGCGCATTATTCTGTAAATAAACGCAAGTTTATTATCGCTCGCTAAAGCGCCAAAAACGTAAAAAAATAAAGCCTCACATTGATAAAGCCTCACAAATAACTTGCAAGTATTGAGGCCCCAGACAACAGTCATTTAGTTATAGCCTATATTCTTTCTTTCTTTTTTACCTACACACCAATGTGAATATTTGTTTTTGCATTTCAAATAGGGCCAATATATAGGCTTCTCCTAGGCTTACGTTTTTAAAATTACAAAGGGCCTACTGATGTTTTTGATATTGTATTTTCAATATTATAGGCTATTATTTGTGCATAAACATATATCTGGTTATAGTAAACATACCATTTGTTTGAAAACAACATATTTTGTCATCCTTGCTGCAAGCTTACAAGAGCGATAATATCATTAAATGTGAAGGGGGGCCCTAAAATATTTTCTTGGGAAAAAGGGGGTCTCAGACAAAAAAAAGTTGGGAACCACTGGTCTAAAGCGCAGGACGCAAGTGCACTTAGTGCGTCCGAATCCACTTTTGCTGGTTTGACGACGGTAAAAATGGTCGGCGTACCCGGCGCATGATCTAAAAGAGTGGTCCCTATTCTCTTAATGAGTAATGGGTGTGTTTTGGGTGTAACGTACAATAAACCAATCTGAGTCTCATCTCCCCTTCACCTTAAAAGCCTGTTCGCACCATGGCGGATTCACTATTTACATGGAGGAATTAGCAAGTGGAAAGACTGAATGCTTCTTTAGCGAGGAAACGGATATGCTTGTGTGCAAGGTTAAAGCGGGACCAGGTTTCAGTTGGTTAATGGCTCAGTCTATTTCAGTTCCTCAAAATAGCAACGCTCCAACAATGCTCCTAAACACACCTCGTTCTCAGACCAGCAGCCCATGGGGGAACAGATGGGCACCAATACATTTGCTAATTAAACAACGTGGTGCAGGACGTGAAAATGAAAACTGCGTCGGGCTGAAACTAGCAAAACACACTTGCGTCACTGTGTCTGTTGTTTGCTCCTCCCCCCACATACATTATATATATTGTTCATATATGAACTATAGAAAACTCAACACTGCATACCGTGACATAATAACAGAGGGATTTGGGGGTTTGCTCCTCTTCCATCGACGCTTGCGGTGAGAAATAATGCCAGTATAGATCTGGCAGAAACAGAGTGATGAGTTCCATGTGATATTAGTAGAAATATTGCATGGCTAGAAAAGGCTCTCAGCCAATCAGATTCAAGACGCAGAACTAACTGCTGCACACACACACACACCTGCCACTTTACTAGGTACAATGCATTTAGTTAAGTAGACATGGATCTGCGTTCAAACGTTCAAACTGAGCATCAGAATGAGGAAGAAAGGTGATTTACAGTATGTGACTTTGAACGTGTCATGGTTGTTGGTGTCAGATGGGCTGGTCTGAGTATTACACTGGGATTTTCCCGCACAACCATCTCCAGGGTTTACAGAGAATGGTCAGGAACAAAAGAAAATATCCAGTGAGCGGTAGTTCTTTTGGGCGAAAAACTGGTTTCTCGAACATGTCGATGAGTTCACTTTACTCAAATGTCCTCCACAGTCTCCAGATCTCAGGCCAGTAGAGCAGCTTTGGGATGTGCTGGAACCAGAGATTCACATCATGGATGAGGAGCCGACAAATCTGCAGTAACCGTGTGATGCTATCATGACAATATGAACAAAAATCTCTGAGGAAAGTTTCAGGTACCTTGTTGAATCTATGCCACAAAGAATTAAGGCAGTTATGAAGGTCCTACCTGGTACTAGTAAGGTAAGTTGCCAGTAAAAGACGAATGCAAACACCAAGGTTCTAGCACAAGCTTGATTTCACTGTTATTGCGTGCAGTGTTGTCAGAATAGGCAAACTCTTTTTAACCGACAGTTTCCTTGGGATGGAAAAGACTCTTGATGTGTACTGTAATTTAGTTAAAGTTAGTTACAGTAACTGGTGGGTGTGATTATAGCTAACCTCCTGTATAATCTGGTTTAATGACATACAGTTAAAGTGGACTCTGTCGTTTGTCACCAGGGTCTAAAATTAATGGGGGGTTCGGGCAAATATTCTACCAAAAATGACTACAATTTCAAGGGGACAAAATAAAAATAAAAACCTGCACAATTAAAGTAATTCTAAGACGACTGTCATGTTTAAAGTAAAATGTGACATTGAATAATACGTGTGTCACATGTCTGTCCTGTCTTGTGTTGCACATGGGTGGTTGTTATGTTGAACCATGTGCTTCTGTCATTGTTTGATCCCTCCCGCTCGTTACCTGATTAGTGTTTGAGTTTCTCCACCTGTTCCCTCTTGATTTGTTCCCTTTATAAGTCTCCTCATGTTTGCAGTCTTTGTCGGTTTGTTATCATTGTCAGATGTTTCTCTGTTCCTGGTTGGTGTTCCCTGTGTTTGTTTCATGTTCATTTATTATGTTTTCCCCCTCGTGGGTTTTTGGTTTGTGTTTGTTTTATTTTTGATAAATAAACCTTCCTTGTTTTGCACTTGAGTTCTCCTTTCCCTAAGTGTGAACGTGACAGAACGAACCGACCATTTTTGAACTCAGCAGCAAGAAGGATTTTATTTATTTATTTATTTTCTCTGAGGAAGCATGCATGACATGTATATGGACGACGATGATCTGGATTGCCCGGACTACGTCATCTCCACATTTGGAGCAACCCAGTTCCGTCCTATCGGCGGGGACCGAAGGACTCGGCCGGGTAAGGAATCCAGTGGAATGAACATCTTCCAAGCGTTCGCTTTGATGGCTCATCAAAGGGAGGAGTCGGAGCGCTTGGCCAGGGTTTCTGAGACCCGCGGAGGTCACAGGAGAGATTTTCGGGGAACCCGCCAGGTTATTTTTCGTGGGACCCGGGGAGGTTGTAAAGGAGGAGGAGGTGGTCGAGAGGAGGATCAACATCACTCTCCATCCTGGCCTCCTTACGATCCTGTACCAGTGAAGGGCAGTTCAGAGCCGGCTTCTCACCGTCATGGACGGAGGAGAGGTAATCCATCTGCCCAGCGAGAGACTTTTCGCGTCCCGTCTGTCCAGCGAGAGACTGTCCACGTCACGTCTGCCCAGCGAGAGACTGTCCCTGAGCCGGTGCCTGTCCCTGAACCGCATGGACGGAGGAGAGGTAATCCATCTGTCCAGCGAGAGACTGTCCACGTCACGTCTGCCCAGCGAGAGACTGTCCCTGAGCCGGTACCTGTCCCTGAGCCGGTGCCTGTCCCTGAGCCGGTGCCTGTCCCTGAGCCGGTGCCTGTCCCTGAGCCGGTGCCTGTCCCTGAGCCGGTGCCTGTCCCTGAGCCGGTGCCTGTCCCTGAGCCGGTGCCTGTCCCTGAGCCGGTGCCTGTCCCTGAGCCGGTGCCGGTGCCTGTCCCTGAGCCGGTGCCTGTCCCTGAACCGGTGCCTGTCCCTGAGCCGGTGCCTGTCTCAGAGCCTGTGTCCGGCCCTGAGCTGGAAGATATGTTTGTGTCTGTATTTGTTTCTGTTATGTTGACTGTTTCTGTTTTAGTATCTGTCCCTGAGCCAGTGTCTGTCCCTGTCCCTGAGCCTGTGTCGATCCCGGAGATTGTGTTTGCCCCTGAGCCTGAGTCTGTCCCTGAGCCGGAATCTATGTTTGTTTCTGTATTTGTTTCTGTTCTTATGACTGTGTCTGTGTTAATGTCTGTCCCTGAGCCAGTATCTGTCCCTGTCCCTGAGCCAGTATCTGTCCCTGTCCCTGTCCCGGAGCCTGTCCTTGACCCGGAGCCGGTGTCGGTCCCAGAGCCTGAGCCCGTCGCCTGCCCGCCAGAGCTTGAGCCCGTCGCCTGCCCGCCGGAGCCTGAGCCCATCGCCTGCCCGCCAGGGCCAGAGCCCGCTGGTTCTGCGACAGAGGCCGCTGATCCTGCGCCAGAACCCGCTGATCCTGAGCCAGAGCCCGCTGATCCTGAGCCAGAGCCCGCTGATCCTGAGCCAGAGCCCGCTGATCCTGCGCCAGAGCCCGCTGATCCTGCGCCAGAGCCCGCTGATCCTGCGCCAGAGCCCGCTGATCCTGCGCCAGAGCCCGCTGATCCTGCGCCAGAGCCCGCTGATCCTGCGCCAGAGCCCGCTGATCCTGCGCCAGAGCCCGCTGATCCTGCGCCAGAGCCCGCTGATCCTGCGCCAGAGCCCGCTGATCCTGCGCCAGAGCCCGCTGATCCTGCGCCAGAGCCCGCTGATCCTGCGCCAGAGCCCGCTGATCCTGCGCCAGAGCCCGCTGATCCTGCGCCAGAGCCCGCTGATCCTGCGCCAGAGCCCGCTGATCCTGCGCCAGAGCCCGCTGATCCTGCGCCAGAGCCCGCTGATCCTGCGCCAGAGCCCGCTGATCCTGCGCCAGAGCCCGCTGATCCTGCGCCAGAGCCCGCTGATCCTGCGCCAGAGCCCGCTGATCCTGCGCCAGAGCCCGCTGATCCTGCGCCAGAGCCCGCTGATCCTGCGCCAGAGCCCGCTGATCCTGCGCCAGAGCCCGCTGATCCTGCGCCAGAGCCCGCTGATCAGACCTGGCCACCCAAAGGGTCTTCACCGCCATGGCCGCCCGAGGGTTCTTCACCGCCATGGCCGCCCGAAGGGTCTTCACCGCCCTGGCCACCTGAGAGGTCTTCACCGCCCTGGCCACCTGAAAGGTCTGAGCCGCCCTGGCCACCTGAAGGGTCTTCACCGCCCTGGCCACCTGAAAGGTCTGATCCGCCATGGCCGCCCGAGGGTTCTTCGCCGCCCTGGCCACTCGAGGGTTTTTCGCCGCCCTGGCCGCCTGATGAACTCGGTCTCGCCCTGGCCGGTTGATGTTCGGCTCCGGTCTGTCCCCCTTATCCCGCCCTGGTCTGTCCCTCCCGTTCCGCCTGATGTTTCCTTCCTGCCCCGCCCTAGACTCATGGAGCGTCTGGTAGCCGCTCCGTAGGGAGGGGGTTATGTCACATGTCTGTCCTGTCTTGTGTTGCACATGGGTGGTTATGTTGAACCATGTGCTTCTGTCATTGTTTGATCCCTCCCGCTCGTTACCTGATTAGTGTTTGAGTTTCTCCACCTGTTCCCTCTTGATTTGTTCCCTTTATAAGTCTCCTCATGTTTGCAGTCTTTGTCGGTTCGTTATCATTGTCAGATGTTTCTCTGTTCCTGGTTGGTGTTCCCTGTATTCTTGACCCAGTGTTTGTTTCATGTTCATTTATTATGTTTTCCCCCTCGTGGGTTTTTGGTTTGTGTTTGTTTTATTTTTGATAAATAAACCTTTCTTGTTTTGCACTTGAGTTCTCCTTTCCCTAAGTGTGAACGTGACAACGTGGTGATTGTGGCATTACATTTAAGTCTGCTCACATTGCATCAGATTTCTTTTCACGCGATTTTTGCAGCGTTGAGCATTATAACCAATCACACACGTTTCTCTTGAGCTTATGAATGCAATGGCCAATCAGATTAGTCACCATTGAAAACATTGGCGTTTTGTTCAGTGCACACGCTCATTGGCTGAATTCTGCATTCTTATGGATTCTCTCATCATAAACAACAACGTGCAGATATGAAGTAAGAGATTCATTCCGCAGTTTACACACCTCCCTTCTCCACAGATGAAGCCCCTCCTTCTGAAATATGAAATGTGCTGTGATTGGTCAGCTGACCCCATGTGCTGTGATTGGCAGCACTTCAGGAAATGCCACACCCCTTCATAACATTTGAGTTTGATCTGCTCAGATGTAAAAATTAAGGATGGCGTCAATTTAAAACCAATTCAAGCCTGATTCAGACTTCAGAATGTTAACAAGAGGATCTTAGCTTATCAGCTTTGCCTTTTGTTTACATCATAGCAACAACATAAAAATTATAATTGGAACTGTTAAAACTAGGCCTGTCAAACGATTAAAATATTTAATCGCGATTAATCGCATTAATGTCATAGTTAACTCACGATTAATCGCAATTATTTTTTATCTATTCTAAATGTCTCTTGATTTTCTTTTTGTCCCATTATTTTTTCTCATTTTAATGCTCTTATCAACATGGAAAAGTGGATCGGCTTGCTTTATGCAAATGTTTTTTATTGAAAACAACATTGACATTTACTGTGTTCAATTTCACACTAACATTCTCACTTGGAGCAAATAATCTCTCAATGTAACACTGTCCATTAATAAAAGGGTGAAAGAAATACTGACGAGGTCCTGATATTGACGAGGGGGCAGAGAATTCACATCAGCTGTGTGTGTGTGTGTGTGTGTGTATGTGTGTGCTTGGCCATCAAGTGGTATTTCAGACTGGACGTGCTGCGATGATGATCGCTCAGTTCACAACAACAAAACACACCGATCACTTTGGTCTTGTCAATGGAACCATTTGGCAACTTCTTAAAAGTAAACTTTCAATTCAGAATCTTATTGGCATCCATTTCGGCGTCTCGCGCTCGCCATCCTCTCAAAGCGCAACGTTAACCAACTATTTGGCCGGCTCGCAAGCCCAAACAAGTGTGTGCGGCGCGCCTGTTGTTTTGTTTACGGTCTGGCTAGATCCGCTTGCGCTTTGGTCGACGAAGCAACAAAACGTCCTCGCGCGGCGCAAGCCATTGAAATGAATGGGTTTCATAGCGCAGCGCACGCATGCCGCGTCCTGTTGTAACAGCATGTGAAAAAAACTACAATGTTTGCTAGGCCAAAAAAAACGTTAATCGCGCGATAAAAAAATTGACGCCGTTAAAATGGGTTTGCGTTAACACCGTTAATAACGCGTTTAACTGACAGCCCTAGTTAAAACGCAACTACAAATAATAAGATGTATATATATAGTTGTGATCCACAAACAACAGATTGTCCCGAAAAAGTGGGAACGGCTCCCTTTCAGGAGAAGCTTTTCTGCAAATAGCCTGCATTGTGGATCTGGAAGCTGTTCTCTGTAAAATGTGGAGCGCACACATAAATACTCGGGTTGCAATGATCAGGAACAGTGTTTAAAATAAATTTTAACCACTCTTTTAAGTTAGTCAGCCTTAGGAATGTCAAACAAATGAGTTTTGGAAAGGGGGTGGAAAAAAAAACATTGTCTCTTTGACACAGCGACAACACTGTCTTCTCTAGCGCAGCTCAAGCAGGCATCGCGCCTTTTTGTGCATATTTCGTGGGTGGGGATTATTTAAATGAGTAGCATTTTTGGACTACAACGCATTTTTTTCCAGGCTTTATGAAGTCACAGAGTGTAGTTCTAGGGAAGTGGAATCCGGTAAATAAAATATCTCCCATTGGAGGGACTTTGTAACCTTGCAAATCTTTTTTTTATATGCTCAAACAGCAACACACACTAACTAAAGTTGAAAAGGTGAAAATGCATTATAGGGCCATTTAATGTATTTCCGTTTATGATTCTAAATAATTGGTTAAATTTAAGTCTTTGACAACAACACAAATACATTTAATAACCTAATTATTAAAATTGCCTTTACAAAGGAAACATGCCCATTGAAATCAATTCAACCTTTACGCATTCTCTCATTGACCCACAAAGGATGGCTTTTACAGGACGGGTGCAGTACATTGAGGAACACGGTGCATAAAAGAGTGATCGAAGGATTAAAATTGTGAGCTCCCATTAGCGCATTCGTCCAGCTCAAACTCCCCAGTGCCTCATCAGACACTCGCTAGCGGCCATTTCAATAAACCTCAACATATATTATTAAAATCAGTTTTTCAGCAATAAAACCCAAAGATGCTAAAAACCACCAACAGCTTCGAGGTCTAGGGAATGCAGCATTTGAAATGATCGTTCTGACCAGAATCACACAGGTGGCCTGCTATAAAAGCATAACCAGGCAATCTCATTCCACCCGGTTGTTAAGTCTGATGCCACCGTAACCAGATCCAAACGCTCTAATAGATCCCAAAAGCAAACAATAAAGTGTGCTAATATACACGCATAGTGTGCTATAGTATTACAGACACAATAATGATCCTAGGCTTTATCTCCATACCAAATCTCATTTGGCCAGACAGTGATTCATCTTTTCTAAATCCTTTAAATATTGGTGTTCAGGACATTGTGAGCCGACAGTGTACAGTTTTTTTAAATGTTAGCCTAAATTTGTGCTATAAACGAAAAATTGTCTAAAACAGCCATTGAGATTGCGCAGTAGAGGCCTGGACTCGGAAACAGTATTCGTTACATCAGCCTTAACAACTGGACTGGAATTTAATAGATAATAGAAGACACAATGGGGACAAAACAAAAATAGTACAGTACAATAGAAAGAATGATAATATTAATCTTGGATGTGGCATAAATATATTATGCTGAAACTTTTTAACAAATAACTGCGTAACATTTTTCGCATATTACATTAAACCAAGAAAAACAAAATGTATTCTCAATCACTAATTATTGTGTGGATTGCACGCACAGAAGAGCTATCACAAAAAAAAAAAAAAAAAACACACAAAACATGCGTATGCATTTGAATTTGTTCTTAACCTTGTTCTAATGCTAATGAATTTGGACTATTATAAACGAGTGACCACATACTCGAGGTTAGTAATTTGCATAAAATACATCATATAAGGGCTTTCCGCAAAACCTTTCCTTCGCAGCCTTTTGTCACTTTCAGAAATCGTATGATACTCTCACATGTGCAGCAAGATCCTTGAGCACGTACACAATTTAATCATAATTAGAAAGCAACCCCAAGCATGTGATTATTGTGAATGTGTGGTTTCAGTTGTTCCTACATTTTCCGTATACGTTTAGAATAAACTTTAGTGTGAGGAAGCATTTGTTCTAAACAGGCTTATTGGAAAAACGTGCCTCTACCTACAGTACATGTTTTGCTCCAAACTCCAAACACGCAATATACAAATCACTGCTGTTTCCAACTGAAATGAGCACTAGAGACAATAAAATTGCAACAACTTTTGTCCATTTTGACTCAAAATCATGATTACAGGAGCAGATTATCGCGATTTATAACTTATTTTTGTGTGGTTCCTTGCTCAATGTTTTGACCTCAAAACACTTTTACCATAGTGAAGCGCTCGAGTACGAGTCCCGTGAAACACGATTCACTATAAAAGAGCTCAAAGACTTGTAGAAGCAGCTAAAATGGCACTGTTGCTTCAGCAAATGTGTTCTTAACTCATGTTTGCTTTTGTTAACACTATCAGGTATGTTTATGGTTTAGATGGTATGTTATTTTCAGATACAATAGAGCATTAACCTTTTAGTGCCACTCACTGGACATTTTACTTACTAACTGCTGTGATATTCGTGAAAATGTCGGTACATAGATTTCACACACAAATGTGTGTGTACAAACGATTGGTGAATGAGAACCAATATTCTAGATTATATAGCAGTAGATTAGGGTTCTTTGGTTTGTAACAACAGCAAATCAATAGCAGCTATCGAAGCCAGCGGGGAACGTACAGATGTAAGAGCCTAAGCCTATTTCAGCCACGAGGGGTTTCGATGTTTGATATGGTTCTAAATTCCTATAATTATAGAACATAAAAGGAACCTATTTAATTTAAAGTGTTCTCGATACTATTGAGTTCTGTGACTGTCTCTCTGTAGCGCATTATACAGAATCAATGAAGGCAGTTTATCAAACTGTCAATCACTCGCACTGCCACTCAATCCCTCAATACATCAGCACCTGCTAAAAGAGCATATGTGTTCAGCGCTCAGAACATCTGCTGTTCCTGTAGGAAATCTGACTGGAGTGGATTATAGGCGTTGTCAGGAACAGGATGCTTTAAAGGAGCTACATTTTTTCTCTCCCTCCAGTAATCTGCTCTAATCTTGCTATGTGCAATAGGATGTGCTTTTCTTTTAATAGTTAAACTGATTTAATTAGGTGCATTAACAACCTAAATTATTCCCATTTTTGTGTTTTGTGTCAGAGTGAACGCAACAATTTTTACTTCCATAATATGTGACATATTTCTATGAAACTAAAACTGTATATTAAGCTAAAGGAAAATGTCGCCAATTCCTTCGGGAATTGATTGTATCATAAATATAAACTGATTGTACAAACACATTTTTTTCTTTAGAATAAACTGTACTGGTGAATTATGCAGAACAAGACCAGAAATTATGGCTAATTTGGGTACATTCATGAATGTTGATTAATGTACGCTGTCCCTTTTTTAAATAAAATGAATTACAAATTAAAAATGAATTACATATCACAGAAATACGTATTAATGAAGCAAACTGGGTTGTTTTAAAAAGAAAAATACAGAAAATTACCAGATGGTCAATATATCTCTGTATATTTACAAGAACATATTACAGAGGCGGATAGGAACGACAAAACCTGCTTTGTAACAGCTGGCTGAGTATTTCACTGGTCACAAAGGGGGACAATCTGTGATCTCAAAGCAAAAATATTGACTTAAGAGTATTTTGCTCTTACAGTGAACATGTTCACTGTCCTCTGTACTGAAAAAAGAAATCCAGAGTAGATCTCCCACATACTCCCTCAATTATTAGGTCAAGTTTAAAAACTTCATTCTCAAACAGTTTGCTTTTTATTACTATAGAATAAAAAGAAAATATTATCAGGTACATCGCAAAACAGATTCAAACTCACATAATCCATGACACCACCATTCAATGTGCCAGACCATCCGACTGGCAAAGGTCTCTTCACCAGATGCTCAAAATAATATTAAAAATACTAGCCTGTCATTGACCTTCCTGGTGACTCAGTTGGTAAAGCTTTAATCAATCAAAAATCTAATTAAATCAAATCAAATTACTGAAGGATAATGTGGAGTTAGCTGGTCATTATCACAAAAATGAACCCGGTGGACATCACAGGGCGATCTGGTTATGCGTCATACAAAAATGGTACATTCTAGTGTACCAGAAGCTCTCGTCTAAACTACCGGTACTCTCGTCTGTCCTTATGCAGAGATATTGAAACTGAGACCGCAGATTCACTAGCAATCTTGCACGCCAGGTCTTTCTCTCTCGTGCACAGGTTTATACATTTAGACATACAGAGCAAAGTACTGCAACATTATTACATTTCTCAATGAGACCAGCATCAGCATTTCTCTGTTCCCACTCTCTGGATTTGAATGGCCTGGAACCCCCTTTCATGTGGTGGAAAAGCTCAGAACAGTTTGAGAATTGGGACTCATTATCTAATCCCTGAACCTGCATCCAAACCATTTGGGTGGAAAAAAACGTTATTGTTTGGTGTTAATTATGTTACAAGTGATATGAAGGCCTCAACTTACCTTAAAGAAGGTCATTGTAGAGCCATCTTCAACCACTCCATACTCAATCTTGGTCTGCTTGGCCAGGTCATCAGCCGAGTCAATTGGAGATTCCATTCTCTCCACCGTGAGGAAGGCGGCTAGGTTGGCCGTATAGGAGGAGATGATGATTAGGGTAAAAAACCACCAGATTCCTCCAACTATCCTGGTGGAAAGGGCTTTGGGCATGAGCTCAGATCCTAGTAGAGAGGAGCAGAGATAGTAGTCAGGGTAAAGCAGTGATTTCAATGTGAGGACCAGAACCAGATGCACAGGTCTAACCTAGTCCAGATAACTAGTTGCAGGGAAAGGCTTTGCCTTTTTACAATTGGGATGATATATCTATGCTAACTAAATACGCCAAAGTCAACCACAGTGAAGGTGGGAATTCATTTATGTGTTAGGAGAATTTATGTGGCCAAATTTAATTAGATTACAGACTCTCATTTTTGTATTAAAGCATAAAGGGCTCATCATTTATCTTTGAATTGCCCTACACTCTTCAATCCTTTTGGCTTGTGGGTAAAAGCCAAAATGAAGAGCCATTTTATGTTACAGCCCAAGTATCATGTTCTGTTATTCCTTAATCAAGTTGTCACCATGGCGATGCTTAGGAAATTAATTGATACAGGGAAAAGTAGGGGCAATAACTAGTTGTACTAGGAAGAGATGTCAGAGGACAATAGCGCAAGGAAATAACTGGCACCTTTTCTCAAGTTCTGCGATTCATTGTACGCTTTGATCTGCCATGCTGAGTCCATGGCAAAACACAAAGGACTGTCAAAAAGATTAGCCATTACATGAATTACAACTGAACTTCAAACTCAGGCCTCAGCAGACTGGTAATGCTATAGTGACCTGTCAATCAAGTCCAGAGTTTGGATATTTTAATAGCTGAACAACCATTGAAATAGGAAGGAAGAAAGAGAGAATCATCTTTCCCTTACATACACTAGCAGTTCATTTGTTAAAGGTGATGTGTTTATTTTCTTCAATGCTGAAAGACGTTCTCTTATCCTATACACAGAGACAACTATATCTGAAGCATTCATCGACCATAGGCTGACTTTCTAAGTGCAAACACTGTGGTGCTTGAGCATTCCAACATGTGGCTCAAACAATCGCGTAAGTTTTGGACAGGAATACCCGTTTATCCAAACAAGTAGTTAGGAGCAGGTCGGAAGGAGAGTCTGAGAAACTAGAGGCACATATTTTACACACTTCACCTTTAGCGGAAAAGATGCCTTAACCACTTTTAAAGAAACAAACATACAGTCGTGTCAAACAGCATAAAAACCATCCCAAGAAGAAATTAATGTTGTCATTTCAAAGTATCACCATACTGGACCATTTGGTCAGGGTGACCTTCTATAACCTGGTTGGGGCTGACTGTCATGTACCCAAGGTAACGTCATGTCCAAGCACGCCATCCCACAGTTTTCTCGGGGCTGACAAGCCATGGGCAGGGGAGCCTCTCTACAATGTAGTGTTACTCACTCATCAAGAGACATGCATACAGTCATCATACACAAACCCTGCTCATTTTGCCCATAGCCTAATGCCACATCTTCTCTTCCAAAACTCACAGCGGAACCTGAACAAAGGACAGTCCCAATGACATCCTAACATTATGTTGTTAATGGGTGAAGCTGTTGGCCAATAATGCTGGGAAGACGTACACTGAGGAACCCACACTTTTACTCATTCTCATATGGCTGAGCATCACTTGTCCCTCTAGTTCAGAGGTCATGAACCCTGTTCCTCGAGACTCGCTGTCCTACAGAGATGAGCTCCAACCCTAATCAAACACACCATCAGCAAATTAAGCTCTTCGGGATCGCTTGAAAATCACATGCAGTTGTTGAAGCAGGTTGGAAATAAACTTTGCTGGACAGTGGGCCTCCAGGAGCAGGGGTCAATACTTCTGCTCTAGTTGGAGGCTGACTGTGCATGACCCTGTAACTCTTTGGTCTTCTTTATTTTAAAAATTCACCAGACAAATTGCTCCACCAACTAGAGCGGCTATGCAACTATTCATGATATCTGCAATGTTATCTGCTAACATTCCATGTCAAAACAGATAGCCATGCTGTCTACATTGCAAACAGCTCTTTGTAATCTCTTTAACAATGTAGATTTCACAAAGACTCACAAGGTTAATGTTACATAGCAATCCAATCCCAGCGGTAAATCATTCCATTTGATGGATGCAGTGCAGATTCAAACATTACCCATGCTACTTTGCAAACAAGGCCCTGGTGTCTCTCATTACTCAACCAAATCTTATTATGCTAGTCTGATGCAACACAAAGGCATGCAGGTTGCATGTGTCATTGTCCTTCATTCATCATAGGCCTTTCTCAATCTCAAACATATGCGTCCCACAGTTGAGAAGATGTGGCATGAGGATTTGGTAGGATTAGGGTTAGAAGTCAACAACACACATGTCAGTCTAAGACAGAGGACATGACCAAGAGTTATTAGTCTGTGTCATTCCGCCATTTTCTGCATGAAATTGCATGAAATTGGACTTACCTTCTCAGAACCCTGATGAGCGAGAGAACAGTGGTTATGGAAAAGTTCTGCATGCAACTAATGAACCCCTGATCCTCATTCCCAGTGGTTCCCAAACTAGGGTACGCGTATCCCTGGCGATACTTGAGATGACAGAGGGTGTATGCAAACCAAATGCTGACTTCATTTAATATTACCCCAACTTAAAATAACACTAAAACAGAGGATGCATTAACAGGCAAAATGCCGCCTCTAGTGTGAAAACGGGAAAAAGGTAGTGCCGTAAACAATCAGTCAAATACATGTCAAAACTGACTGCATACACACAAGCAGTGTGCATATGATAGTTTGCCTGCAGAGTATGTTGCCTTAGCAAATCACGCTACATTACTGCCATTCAATATACCGTTAAAAGTGAGGGTTCAGCACTTACTAGCGTGAATAACAAATATAGACAGACACTGTGCAAAGAGATCAATTTAAGACTCAAACTCTCTTCAATGCAAAGTTCTAGTTTTTAATACGAGCAGGAATGCAATTTTTCCAGAATATCCACACGATTGCAAATTGACTTATTAAACAATTCAACCAACAAAAAGGTTCATTTTAGTGGCGTAGCCTACATTTTAATCAAAAATGGTCAAAATTGTTTGCTTTATTTGCAACGAAACAATAGTTTCAACAAAATCCACAGCATAACTGCTGTGCATCGACAAGCAACACACAGCTGTCTTTCATTAGTGAACAAATCTGCGGCTTTGAACGAATCGTAAAAGTCGATTCAATGACCCATTCATAAATACAGCCACCTGATTCGTTACTGAATGAATGACTTGATAAATTACTCATTAAGACAGTGACTTGCTGCCACCTACAGGCGGTGTTAGTTCAATAGTAACACTTTGCTTTTATCATAATTTATTGCTTTATTATTTTAATAATAAAATTAATGGAATTTTAAGTATATGACAATACATAACACACATTTATAGGGTTAGAAAATGTTGCCTTTATAAAGGTGCCTTTAAAAAATGCACAATTTAAGGAGGGAAACATTGTCCCTTAATGGAATAGGTGTGACTGCAGTCCAAGTGGAAGAGAAGGGGTACGCAGAAAGGGTTAATTCACCCAAAAATGAAAATGATGTCAGTAATTACTCGCCCTCATGTTGTTTCAACCCGGTAAGACTTTGGTTCATCTTCGGAACACAAATTAAGATATTTTTGATGAAATCTGAGAGCTGTCTCACTCCTTCATAGGCTTCTAAGGGATTGAAACTTGCCGGCCCAGAAAAGTTAGTAAAGACATTGTTAAAATAGTCCAAGTGACGACAGTGGCTCAACCTTAAGTTTATCAAGCGACGAAAATACTTTTTGTGCGCAAACGATTCGGGCGTCCAGGAAATGCACACTTTAGAACCATCTTAAACACTACAGCGAGAACCATCTGCGTCATCTGCTCAGTTCTCGCGCATGCGTCGTGGCGCTCTCGTGAACTCACGTCAGAGGCCCACACGGAAGAAAATTAATAGTTGAATTTGGGCACAAAAAGTATTCTCATTCCTTGATAAACTTAAGGTTGAGCCACTGTCATCACAGGGACTATTTTAACGATGTCTTTACTAACTTTTCTGGGCCGGCAGATGCAATTACCTAGAAGTCTATGAAGGAATGAGACAGCTCTCAGATTTCATCAAAAATATCTTAATATGTGTTCCGAAGATGAACGAAAGTCTTACGGCGTTGGAGCAACATGAGGGTGAGTAATTACAGACATAATTTTCATTTTTTGGTGAACTAACCCTTTAAATGTCTCAGGGGATACGACACTCTACAAAGTTTGGGAACCACTGCTCTACCCAACACCCACCAATAAACACTTTCAAGTCCCACACAGCCCCATTCACACCATTGGCCAGCAACCAATTTGCTTCTAGAACTACATGCACAGAGGCACCCATGCATCATAGTGGGCCTGACAACAGCAAGTTGGGACCCCCAGCAAAAGAGTGGGATGTGTGCTAAGAGGGGCAGGCAGAGGCGTCTACCTTGCTGCATGAGAGCTCCAACTCCGAACCAGAAACTATTTAGCAGGGTGAAATTGTTTTCCACCACGTCCGAGTCAGGGTTGCACGGGTGGGGGTTATACCATTCGTAGGGGCTAAACCTGTGATGAGCGACACAGAACACAGATACATTTTACTCCAAATGATGTGGTACATTGAAGAAAAATGAAGAAAAGGCAGGTC
The DNA here is from genome assembly GCA_030578255.1 of Tiaroga cobitis. Classification (NCBI taxonomy): domain Eukaryota; kingdom Metazoa; phylum Chordata; class Actinopteri; order Cypriniformes; family Leuciscidae; genus Tiaroga; species Tiaroga cobitis. The sequence continues at coordinate 6,676,037 of CM060606.1, forward strand.
AACCTATAGAGACACAAGGAAAAAGAGACAGGTTAGCATAATCATCAGTCAATTAGATATCAAGATTCAGGAAAAATACAAATTCTCTTGAGGAATCTGTCTTAACAAATGGAACAAATAAATAAGTTAAGCTTGTGATACAGTAATTACATGTTGGTTAGAGCTGTTTCTGTTTCCAATCACCCTTTTTTCAATTCCAGGAACTCTCAAATGACATATTCATATCAAAGGCAAGCATTATCAATGCATATGAGCAACCCAAGTTACAATTAAATGAATATTCCAGATTACATACAAATGAATTTCTAAAAATAACAATGTGCTGGATTTTACTGTCAATGTGAAAGTTTAAGAATGTTTTTTAGATATATGCAAGGCATCTGCAATACACAATGTGTTTGTATTTTTCTCTTTAATGCATTTTTTATATTTTCTGCTTTACAATCCTGCACATTAGTAAAGATCATAGTACGGACAGCAGTTTATTTGTCTCTCATATACAAAAACAAATATTTCTCAAACTGCTTCAAAGCAGTGGCATTAAGTGCAAATGCCGAACTAAATAGTATAACATTTTCCTTACACTTTATGGTCTTCAATAAATTCCAAAGCGGCTGAGACTGAGCCTATGGATTCAGTGTAATGTTTTATTTATTTATACATTATATTATCGTATTGTTTTTTTCCTCAGTCTACATTGTTGTATGAATATGTCTATGAATTTATGTATATTATTCACTTTACCTCATATCCCGGCATAGGAAATAATATCTGGGTTCATATATTAGACATACATTTAACCATAAAGACACAAGATAGCAGACCAGATGAAAGTCAGTTTGTCAGTCAGAGGAATCTGAGATCGGGAGTGGGAGTGTATTTGGCCTTCGTTTAGCTTGACAAACAGTTGGTACTGTTGTAAACAAACGTTTAGGATGTGTTCCATCACCGTGTAACTGACAATATATCATGTACTTTGTGAGTGCATTTCTGTTTAGAAGGGTTTTTTTTTTTTTTTTTTTGGTAATTGACAGCCACATATGCTGTCAATATAGCTTTAATGTGTAGTTAACCCTGAATATTCATTTAAAAAGGATTAATTAATTGAGATGCCCAATGCAGACGATCTAGTCTATTCCATCATCTCCACACCTCGATGCCTCGTTCTGAGCTATCTCTCTCCCACATTGAGACTTTCCATTTACTCCATCTAAATATAAGTGACATTACATTAGTAAAGGTTGATTGGGCGACAATTAATCGTTGTGACCCAATTCAGTTTGTGCTGAAGTGATGGGATAAAAAAGCATCTACAGGCTTTTCAAGAGTTGGGCAATCATATACTAAGGACATTATTTGTCTCAGCTATTGTTATTTTTCATCAAAAATTGAAACAGATATTACTGACTTGCAGAGACTAAAAGTAAAGTACACAACATTTTCTGCATCTAGAGTCTATGAGCAAGATTCGTCAAGTGCTGGAGCAATCTGAAAATGATTACTGTGCTCTTTAAATAGCTCAACTTCTGTATCAAACTAATAAAAAACAGTCTACACAACATTCTCATATAAGTTCCAAACACAATTGTAAATGTTACATACCAACACCCATAGATTCAAATTCTTATGAGATGAGGTGAAGATGCTACCTTAGAAGGTAACTAAAGTTTTCTACTAAAGTAGAAAAGAGCCATAGAACAAACATCTTTGAGCTTGAACCAGTTGATCTAGTCGTTCATTCGCTATTTGTGATGCAAGTCCGAGTACATACGAACTTTAATCTTGCAAAGATTTCTGCTACTACAGACCTCTCATGCAAAGGGTCTTTGTTCAAGTTCACACAATCATGTTGTGTAAAGCCAATTACTAACGGCAAATCTAACATGGATGTCTGTCTTGGACTGGAGCGTGCCAGCGGAGGAGAGAGAGGCGATGAACAGCCTCTGTCTGCGTGAGACGTGGCTTAACCTGCTGCTACGGGAAGCGTCAGTCGCCCGTTAGCTGTCAGTTTGATCCAATTATACTGACCTTCTGTTATCTCCGGTCATCTGCGCCGCAGAGGGAAAATTTTGAGCAAGGTCAACATGAAGAGATAAACGAAGGCTGAGGAAACATTGATGCCCCAGGAAAGAACAATGGTGGGGGGTTTTCAGAAAGTCATTGTGCGCAGGACAGATCGCGCACCTGATAACAGTCGTGTCAGATCTGGAAGACTGACATATTTAAATAGCCTTGCTGTGCTGCGGCGTTTAGCATCGAGGTCACGTTGATTAGCTAACATGCATTTCAATAAGAATGCGACACGAGGATGCATTGCTAATCAATGCGCTAGCCTACCATAGATTTCAGAGACTTGCTGCTTGTTCAGCATAAACTTACTGGAGTTTCAGTCTTAGGAGATGTCTATAACATCCTAAAGCAGCGCCAAGCATGACCTCTTTTGAATTTTCACAACTAACACAATGCAGAAGTTTGTGTTTTTAAACGTTTTTAAAAAAGGCGTAGAGTGAGCGTAAGAGTTTTCTGTTAGAACGGTGTCGTGTGTTAGCGGCCCCTAAGTTAAAAACGAATGATCGTTGCGACGGAACTGAATCAATCAAAACTAACTTTAGCTGGACAATAACTTTATTCTAGAGCTGCTGTAAAGCCCAAACAATCTCTGTTACTTTAATTTCCTATCATCACTGTAAAGCAGCTTTGGAACAATCTACATTGTTAAAAGCGTTATATAAATGAAGATGACTTGACTAGACAGAAGATCCAAGATTCAATTTCTTGAAATATTACTAACAATACAAAAGTTATTCTTACGCTGACTTACACTCTAAAAAATGCTGGGTTGTGTTAACCCAAATTTGGGTCAAATATGGACAAACCCAGCCCGTGGGTAACATTTTTAAATTACATGTTTAACCCAATGTTTGTGTTTGTCCATATTTGACCCAAAATTGGGTTAAAACAACCGATCATTATATATATATATAGTTGAAAATCAGTAAAGATTTCACAGTACAGTAAAAAGACGAGCTGAAGGTGGGTGTTTTTACAATTATACTAAAAGGGCTTTTACTTGCTAAAAAAGTATAAATCAGAATAGTAGTAGATTGTGTAACAGATTTTTCAGCATTCTAATCAAATGTGCGTTTGTTGTTAACAAATCATTTTTAAGAGCTATGCTTAGAAAAAAAAATCATAAGAAAACATATGTATTCTTATATTAAAATATATTTGTCTTATCTTATACAATTTCGCTTCTCAGGTAAATGTATCTTACACATTTGTACTGTAAAACGAGAAGAAGAAGAAAAAAACATTTTCCAGTGCCGTCTTTCCATCCTCTTCCCTCATAGACTCAGAGTAATTATCTAGTCAGCTCCACATAGCAGTCTGTTAAATCATCCTAAGTGCAGCCCATTTAGAAGCATATTCCACCTGGAAATGAGCGGGATCTGATAAGCACTTGCCCCGACTAGAGAAAGCATTACTCATCCTGTGAGGAGCACGTATCCCTTCCTTTCTATCGCAAGCTTGGGGTTTCTCACTGCAGTAAGGACAATGATTCATTAGTGATGTTTACTAAGACGAGCGTTACTACAAATATTGCTCATACTTTCATTTAGGGATTTAAACAAACTCCTAATCCTCTGTTGAGTAACTTATCCTGCACCATTTGCTACAGACATGAAATCATTGTGCTTGTTAAGGAGAGCTGCCGAACGATTGCATTCCTTGATTTCCAAGACCCTAGACTGACATTGAAGACAGGATTTCAGTCATCATTTCTTTTTCATAAATAATCTGCATGTATATCTCTCCAACGGTATATGCCTCATCAATTCTGGTATATAATGTATATAATCCAATCGATTTCCAATGTATAAAAGAGAGGTTTCACTTTGCAGATTACAGCAGTAATTTGTTGCAAACTTTAATCTATAAATGAAATATAATAAACTCCTGCTTCAACGGGATAGATGGAATAGTAAGATAAACTTGCCTTTCATAAGAATATGACACTAAAAAAAAATATATATATATATTTGAAGTAATAGAATCAGACGCAGAATTGAAACAAATGAGTATTGCATTGGCGGCGTTTTATGGCGTGATAAGTACAGTAGGTGTAACTCTTTTATAATCGAGACTTCCTCGGTTGCTTCATCACCTGCTTTCGCAGAAGAAAGAAGAAACTTTGCAAGGGAATGAAAACAACAGGAACAAAAACAACTGCTGATATGCATTACAGATTCTGAGAAGAGGATAAATATTTGACTTTCATACTGTGCCCAGAAGGAAGGTTTCTTAAATACTGCATGGTGAGAATAAGCCTTAGGAAACCCTCCACCAGTCCCCATTATGTCACCCTGTGATCTCTTTCTCTCTCGCTCTGTCTTTCTCTCTCACACACGCATGTTTGCTGCATATACCGGCTTTAAAGTGCACACACAAAAGCAGTCGCACATGCACACATAAAGAAATGTGTACAAAGAGACAAACACATAAACACAGTAATACGATCTTGTGTTAGGTCTCCTCTGCTGTTAAAACATGTCGTTGATGTGTGTGCTTGTTATTTGTGCTCTAGTTGAGGAGTGGAAAGGTGAACACTTACCCAGCATTAACATTAGTGCAGTTATAAGGTGAAAGGTGCATATTCTGAACCAACTTAGATGGCAGTTGTAGCTTGTTATAAACTTGCGTGATCATATTGCCAGTAACATTTATAAAGCACAAGTGCATTAACCATAACACTCTTGGGTAAGACCAGCTGAACGCAGCAACCCAAGAGTTTTAGGGTTAAAATACAGCATTTTCTGTGGATTTCTCCCCACCATGCTTCAAAAAAAGGACCAATGGAAAGACCCAATGCAAGTGAAAATGTTTTTTTATGATTAATCATTAAAAAAATGATCTCAGCAAATTATTCGAAGAATTCACTACAGTATATGACATTTAAAGGACAATTCTGGGTCTAATATGAATAAATAATAAGCTGTCGATTACACTAGATAATTTCGAAAAAGTACAGACAAAAAGTGATTTCAAATTGAACCACTAAACGTATAATGGAAGAAAAGGCCAGTTGCGTTTTGTAATTATGGGATGGATGGGTTGGATGGTTGCCTGGCAACTTTTACATTTTTGTCATTCAAATTCAAATCGTCAGCCAGAACCTCATTTGAGATAGGCTTACACATTTACATGTGAGTCCTCTCCTGACAAGGAACAGATTTCACTCAGGAACCCATAATTTCCTCCAATTTTTTGTCAATTTATTTATTTATTTTTGCAGTATTCGACATTTATGTAAAGCCTTATGTAAAATCTTCACATGAAAGGGTCATGCAATTAATCAGTTTTTTTTTAATACATGTCACAATTGCATATAGTTTTTATAAGTTGCAAAATGTGTATAGATGTGTTGAACATTCATGTACGTGAAAAGTTAACTGTAAGACTATTAAAGTTGTTTTCACATCTGTTTTCTAAATGTATATTATAGATCTTATTGTGAACAATTAATCCGTGCACGTTTCATTTGTGCATTTTTGTTTATGACCTCATAACGCGCAATAAAATTGTCAAAACTGGACGGCACCCTACATTTGTACAGCCTCCATAGAGCGAGAGATGTTTGCAGTTTCTGACTCATGTATGCAGTGAAGTGGACATGCTATACCTGCCGATTTGGGAGCAATGAGGAAAAACATGAACTGACAGTTGTCAATTCTGAGCTGTGAAATATGAGCCCTATCAGCTATAAAATAACTCATTATAAAGTTATGAACAGATGCATAAAAAGAAAATATCATCGACTCCTTTCCAGCAGCTTCCTCTAGCCGGAGGATTCTGCTAACTGCGGTTTTAGGCTGTATTTGTGTTTGTTTTTCACAAACTGAGTACGAATCGAAATTATTTTCTAATGGATATCTTAACTTGCACTAAATCCAGAATATCCAACTAAGGGACCATTATCCAGTAATCTTTACTTATTATAAACAATTAAGTGTAATTTATTTATCATACACTTATCGTAACATACTTAATTTTGTTTTAGCAAATTTAAGCAATGAAGGTTTAGGAATAAGTATATGTAGAGCAATATGTGCTGCTAACTACACAGACACATTTTTTGTGGCATTAGATATCATAAAACCTCATTTGCCAAAGGAAATGTGAAGCAGGATGTGGAAAAACCCAGTCAGAAAAGAAAAAGATACAAACTAGACAGTAGGGACAGCGAGGGATGGGGAGGGAGGGCTGCGTTTCACACCAGAAAATGCCTCAATCTCACTCACACACACGCTTGAACACTCCCGCATACCTGCTTTCTGTCGTTCACACACATACTGTCTTTAAACTGTGATTTAGCATCTTTGCTTTTGTGGTTTGTGCTATCCTGCATTATCAGAGTAGAGGCACATACTGTATCTCCTCAGCGTCAAGACATGAAGACCAAAGCAACCCTTAAAGTTCCTCTCTCATGAGTGTTTCCTATGTGTCAGAGCTTCTCTCTCTCTCACATGAAAGCCTTAACTCTTTGTAATCTCCTATTCACACCTGCAAGAATTTCATAATTCTACCATTTTCCAGGAAACGACTGAGCTGAATCTCATGACGTTTCATCTTGTAAATATTGTGAGTGGCATTCAGAATTCTCAAAGAAATAGTTAACCTATTCCTTAAGTCATCATTTACTCATGCTCATGTCGTTCCAACTCTGTCAAACTTCCAATGCAAAGTGAATTTCTGAAGAATAACCAGAGCAGGATTTTGAAAAGGAATGGAGGATGAGGTTATCAAATCCTTGGAATGACAAAAAGTACATACAATTACATTGCAAATCCGTTCATTCCATGAAACTACTTTTGTCATATTTTTTTTGACATTTCGGCGTAGGTGTCTTTTTTCGCTGTTCCAACGCATTCGACCACATGAGCGTGCGTCTACACTACGAGAGCAATCCGAATGTGTTTTCGACTACCTCTGGAAGTGGTCCAGCTCAAAACGCCTGTTTACACCTGTATTTAGAGCCATCCAATTGACCCTTCGCTAAGCCCCTCCCTCCTTAGTTACTGTTGCTATGCCTGTCAAGCTTTCGTGCCTGGCACGTCTATTACAGTATGTATGCACCGGTGTCAGACATTCCCACTGAGATAATTAGTCATTTTTGGCGAACATGTGAAATATCTGAGAGAGCAAGACGAAAGGGACTGTAGTATGCATTCGAGGGATATATCCACGACATAATATGCAACCGATTAGAGAATAATTTTATAAAAATCGAAGCTAAAGCCTATAGTCCCAGCGCAAGGCCTCATACGCTGACCATTCAAATGGGAAACACACAAATGGAGGAACAGCTATGTTCGTGCACAGCAGGGTAAGTGATGTGAAAATAATCTAATAATTATAAATCAAACAGGAAATAAATCTTGTGGAATGACACCGGGAGAGCCGCGGTCGGATTGGGTTAAAGTTAACGTTACTCAGTCAGGGGTAGCAGGCCGTCGATTAACAAAATGCTGAAATATATTTTAAAGTATGTCAGTGAGCCTCCATCTTGTCTTTAATTGTCTTATTTTCTGTTAAAATATATGCATTATGAACAAAGAACCGTCAGTATTTCCAACTTCCAAGCAATAGGTGTTTTTGTTAATCCTTTGGACATGTAGTTGTGAATGGGGTGTCACACACTGCTTGATCCACGCCCGGCATTTCTCCCCTCGGCTTTTAGATTTTCGGGAAGGAAAAAAATCCCACTCCCCCGTCCAAACTTTTAGGATACCGGGTATCAGATTTGCACAATCCATACGCACAACGCTTCGGCATGTTTCCCTCGCTCGAAAGCTTGCCAGACCTTCCGCGCCTAGTTACGGTCGCTAAGACACGATTGGCCAGTGGCGGTTTTCGGGCGTGGCTTAGCGAAGGGTCAATTGTGATCCGATCAACCAAAACGTATCTTAGCACCAGGTGTAAACAGGGCCTTTGAATCATCACAGGCCTATTTGCCTTGAACTTTGATAACATGGAAAAGAGGTGAAAATTCACCTTTAGCATTCCACGTCATACATACAGATTTGGAAAGTCATACAGATTTGGAATGATGTGAGGGTGAGTAAAGGTCAGAATCTTTACTTTGGGGTGAACTATTCCTTCAAGGCCACTAAAGTTAAATCGAAAAGTGCACTGCTTTAGTCAATGAGATGAGGTTATGATGTGGGGTTATGTCTATATATACATATATATATATATATATATATATATATATATATGTGGCTGGTATGTTACCTGGCTATGACAAACAGCACACAACTGACACCCAAGTAAGCGAGCAGAATATACATCCAGATGTCGGGGGAGAGGGGGTTGAGAAAGGAGAAGACCCCGGGGTTGGTGCCGTTGGGCTTGCGGTACAGTATACTTATCCCCAGCGTCAGGAAGGGTTTGGAAAAGTCGATGACCTTCTCCCGCACATACGTGATGGCCAGCGGCGCCACTGCAAGATCAGCTTTCTGCCAACAAATAACGCACAGGGAAAAGAGCGATAGGCTGTAAATCAGGGCAAGCAGAAGCATTTAGAGGAAATCAAATTAAGAAAACAGGGCTTTTACACATCACACACTCTGCCCCACAGCGTTTAAGAGGAAATTTAAAGCCCTCTCGTGGACTCGCGCTCTCTCTCTTGATTTACCTGCTACTGTTTCAGCACTTACTAAAGCCTTTCATGATTTACTGGGTCTAAGGGACCGGAGGTGCGCTGAACCGAATCCACTCGCTCAGCCACCCAACTGCACTAAAAAAATGAAAATAGCACTTATGAAAGAGGGAAAATCATGGGGTTAAAGGTTTTACGCAGGTCTGCCCACGTTGGCTCACTGTCAGAAGCGGAAATATCCTGTGTCTCTCAGACTGTAACTTTCAGTCCACATATAAACATTTTATAACAAATAAACTGGCCAAGGTGTTCGACATGCTGCAGTCGTGGGTCATTTTTGTTACTGTGAATGCATACCAGTTCACTAAAATGTACCAGTTTTTAAAAATTCGTGAAGCCGCCAGAATGGGAATAATTTGTCCATTCTGCTCGTTTCATTAATGAGGCCCAGTGTTTGGAAAATGTCATCACCATCCAATTCAATCTCATGAGAAAACATAACTTTTTAACATTTTAACAATTGGTGGTGAATTAGTACGATGAAATGTCAGATTTTTGGGGGAAAAAGTACGCTTGAAAGTCTAAGCCTAAACCTTACTATCAGTATATGGTGTAAGCAGATTTTTTTTTTAAAAATACATACAAATAAAATTTTACAAATTCGCCACCAATTCATCAAAATGTAAACTTGTTATACTTACACATTATATTGATAGTCCAATTCAGACATTCTACTAACATAAGTAGCTTTGCAACTACACGTCATCTAACTCTCATTAGAGTATTAGTAGACTGATAAGGGTTCGGGTTAGTAGAATAAGTTGACATGTAGTTGCAAAGTTGCTTATTAGTACGATGAAATGTCAGATTTTTGGGGGAAAAAGTACGCTTGAAAGTCTAAGCCTAAACCTAACTATCAGTATATGGTGTAAGCAGATTAAAAAAAAAAATACATACAAATAAAATTGTACAAATTCATACAAATTCGCCACCAATTTATCAAAATGTAAACTTGTTATACTTACACATTATATTGATAGTCCAATTCAGACATTCTACTAACATAAGTAACTTTGCAACTACATGTCATCTAACTCTCGTTACAGTATTAGTAGACTGTTAAGGGTTCAGGTTAGTAGAATAAGTTGCAAACTTGCTTATAGTCAGTAGAATATCTGTTGAGGATCATCACAATAAAGTGTGTGCAGATATTAAGCAGACAGCCTACTAATACTCTAATGACTGCTAGTTGACATGTAGTTGCAAAGTTACTTATAGTTAGTAGACTGTCCAACAAAATCTAAATAACTATAGATACACTTTATTTTTGATGGTCAACTTTAGACAATCAATCTATTTTCTTAGCACACCTGAGTCTAGACTAGAGGGTTTTTGTTTAAAAGTGACACGGATCACTTCTTGGAAGAAATAACTTGAGTAAGAAGTTCCATAAAAAAGGTTGTTGTTTTTTTTTTGTTACATTTGATCGTTGAGGACTACACATCAATGAAGCAACATGACACACCCCAAACTAGATCACTCTCATCGTAAGCAACAGAACTGTCAATTCTTAAAGAGATGTGGCGTCTATGTACTCATTAATGCAAATTATACTGCGGGACAAATTGAGACACTGTAAATTGAAAATCTGCAAGACAAGCATTTTAAGGCATAATAGGCACACTCTCAATGCAAATAATGTTGCAAACGGTACTAGGAACTATAATTATGCTGATCATTTTAACCTAAAAGTGCGGCATATGGAAAGCGTTCCAGATCCGTTACTCATGAGGTTTATTTCCATTAGATGCTTCCTCTGAAGGCAGATGATGACGCTCTAGGCAACTGCCTTTAGTTTACTTATGCCTGGCATCGGTCCCGCCTACACGAGCGCTACTCAACAGGCCCTCGGATTGTTTCGTGTGGCCTGTGTGATGTTGTCATCACTGTGACAACCACAGCTGCGATAATCAAAACCATGTCTTCTTAGCATATCAATAAGAAGTAAGACTGCATATACAATGTGAGGGTTGAGATGTGTCAACTGGTAGAGATGCTGCCGTACTGTTGATATTCGCAGCACAATTTTAAAAAATCCAACACAATATAGTCAGTTCTGCTTCCATTGCAGGCAACTTAATTGTTCATAATGGGAGAGATTCAGATGTGATGCTTCACTCATGTCCAGTGTAAACATGCCATCACATCTTGATTATGGTTGTCAATGCAGTAATGTCGCTTTTTCAGAGGTATATTTATATGCACTGCCATTCAAAAGCAAGGGGTTTGTGAGATATTTTTTTTAAATGCTCGCCAAAGCTGCGTTATTTGAATACAACAACATTAATATTGTGAAATAATTAGTTTTCTGTTGTAATTATTTCAAAATGTAATTTATTTCTGTGATCAAAGCTCAATTTCCAGCATCGTCACTCCAGTCTTCAGTGTCACATAATCCTTCAGAAATCACTCTAACATGATGATTTGATGCTCAAGAAACATTTATGAGTGTTATCAGTGTTGGACACAGTTGTGCCGATTCAGATTTTTGTGGAAATTGTGATACATCAGGATTCGTTGATGAAAAGAACGTTCAAAAGAACAGCATTTATTTGAAACATAAGTCTTTTGTAACATTACAAATGTCTTTACTGTCACTTTTGATCTATTTAAAGGGTTAGTTCACCCAAAAATGACAATTCTGTCAGTAATTAATCGCCCTCACGTCGTTCCGAACCCGTGAGACTTCCGTTCATCTTTAGAACACAAATGAAGATATGTTTTATTAATTCTGGGAGCTTTCTGTCCCTCCATTGACAGTCTATGCAACTTCCACTTTCAAGTCCCAGAAAGGTAAAGACATAATTTCAGTAATCCATGTGACTCCAGTGGTTTAACTTAATTTTATGAAGCGATACGAGTGCTTTATTTAGTGCTTTTATGCGTAGTGATGCCCTCCTGAACATACGTTGGCGATTAACATTTTGAAAATTGAAAGTGGAGGTGTGTAGACTGTCAATGCGGAGGGACAATAATCCCACAAATTTCATCAAAAATATCTTTATCTGTGTTCCGAAGATGAGCGAAGACTCCCGGGTTTGGAGCGACATGAGGTTTATTAATGACAGAATTTTCATTTTCGGGTGAACAATCCTTTTAATGTGTCCTTGCTGATTAAAAATATGAATTTCTTTAAAAAAATATATATATATATATATATATATTGAGTGATGAGTATTTTATACAGTATATAAAGTTTAAAATGCGGTTTATCGAATGAAACTTATACCTTAAAGAGTATTTGCTTTAACTGTGAAGTTATTTTGGTAACACTTTATTTAAAGGGGTGTGCATAAGACTGACATGACACTGTCATAAACACGACATAACACCTGTCATGAACATGAAGGAGTCTTTATGAATGTTTATGACTGTTGTCATTAAGTGTCATTCGGTAAATTATGACACTTTTAATGCAAAGATGACATTGTTTAAAATGTCTTTGTTATGACAACTTGACATTAACCAAGAAATCATAACCTGTCAACCTGTCACAAATATGTCATAACAGGTCTAATTATCAAACTTAAAGAAGTTATTTAGCTTTGCGTTAACATTACATTACCCTGTCATATGTTAAAGCATTTGTCATATGTCATATGTTAAAGCATTTGACAGTGTAATAACCCTTAATGACATCTTTATAACTAGTACAATGTGTTCCACTTTACTTGAGGACAAGTAAAATATTCATGACGCAGTTATAATGGTGTCATGACGGCCAAAGTCAAAACCAACCACATATGACAGGGTAATGTAATGTTAACGCAAAGCTAAATAACTTCTTTAAGTTTGATAATTAGACCTGTTATGACATATTTGTGACAGGTTGACAGGTTATGATTTCTTGGTTAATGTCAAGTTGTCATAACAAAGACATTTTAAACAATGTCAACTTTGCATTAAAAGTGTCATAATTTACCGAATAACACTTAATGACAACAGTCATAAACATTCATAAAGACTCCTTCATGTTCATGACAGGTGTTATGTCATGTTTATGACAGTGTCATGTCAGTCTTATGCACACTCCTTCAAATAAAGTGTTACCGTTATTTTTACACTGATCCCAGACTTATTCATTTTATATAAAATTGTCTCTTTCAGGTTAGCATCTATTAAGCTCCAAATAAAAAAGAAAGTAATCAAATGACAAAGTTTCTTCAAAGTATCCTGTTCTGCACTATATACTCTCTTTTAAATCCTGCATAATAGTTCCGAGCCTTCAAACTTATTTTAGAGGCTCAACGTTTAAATGACACACGTCCCGGCCCAGTTTTATAGTTTGACTACAGTGTGATTGTGAATGTGAGATTATACCCAGTACCGATAATTATTCAAAGAAACATGGGTTTTGACACGGTGAAGGCGTTATTCCTCCTCCAGAACTGATGGAGGGCTGCTGTCTGAACGCTGACACGCTAAAACTGACATTTAGTTCAATTTCACTGCTTTTACTGGTAGAATTGGTATAATTTCACTCAAAATAAAGGCTTCTGTCTAGAATTATTGGATTGTCTATAATTATTCCCAGAGGGGGCAAATTAATGCCAGAAGTGAGCAGATGTTGTCTCGCTACCTTCTTTTTTTCTTCTTCTTCTAAAGTCTTTTGACAAGATATTTTTATCTCTAGCACATCAATGTACTGGCAAACTGCAAACTCCAGACTGCTCTGAAAGCTTGTCAAGGCCAATTACAGTCTGTCCTGCTCTCGTCTTGTTGGGGGGTTTGCCGGGGAATGTTACGACAACACACACACACTTTCACACCAGACGATCCGACCGTGGCCAATTGAGGAGCAGTGACTAAGAGAGATGTCTGATATATCGGTTGGAGGAACGGATACTGCTATTGAACACAGGGCGTGCAGAAAATGCTCCTTTCTCAGAAATGTGTTTATTCCTATCGTAGTCTTAGAGGAGTCTAATGAGGATATCGAAGGGCAGTGTGTGTATGCGTGAGTTTGTAAAAGTGTGTGTGCTTAATAAGCTCTATAGGGGGAAAACGAATGCCAGATTTTTCACTTTGTGTCCTCTCGGCAGTATGTGCTTGAGTTTTATTTTATCGCATCTTCATGCCATCTGCTGCACACACACACACACACACACACACACACACTAGATTTTTATATCTGTTTCCTCTCTACACTGAAAGCATCTCATTTTATTGTATAATCTTGACACGTCCCTTCTGCAGCAGGGTGGGAGTGTGTCAGGATTGTGTAGCATCCTGAATTTAATTAAGAATTAAGTCCAATTTCTTAACAATGTAATTCAAATTGAATTGAGGCAACGAACAGGAAGCAGAATTTTAATTCAAATTTTTGTTTAAGTAGGAATGTAATTCAAAGAAATGTATAGAACTTCTGTGCAGTTTCGAAGAAAAAAAAAACAGTAAGAATTAACATGCAAAAAAAAAAAGTGTTATCATACACAAAACATATGGGGTCTGTCCAGAAACATTAATTGAGTTTGAAGAGCACCCTAGAAATGTTTGGGATAAAAGAGTGTTTTTTTCCTTACAGAAATGAATATTGTTTTCATTAAGTGAGGGCACATTAAATGCATTAAAAGTGGCAGTAAATATACATTTATAGTGTTACTAAAGAGTTCTATTGCGAATGCCGTTTATTGAACTTTCTATTCATCAGAGAATCCTGAAAACAATGTGTCATGTTTCCCACAAAAATGTTTTCAACATTGATAATAATGATCAGAAAAGTTTCTCGAGCATCAAATCATCATATTAGAGTGATTTCTGAAGGATCATGTGACACTGAAGACTGCAGTAAGGATGCTGAAAATTCAGCTGGAAAAATATTAAAATAGTTATTTTAAATTAATGTTTTACATTTTGGTGAGCAGAAGAGACGTGTGTGGACTACATGTCATAGTCAAGATTAATTAAAATGAATGATTATTATTGTTGTAAAGCTGTTGAGTTATTTAGATTTTCTTTGAATTGTTATTTAATAATTTCAAATCATGATCTTTGGGGGTGGCCAAGGCTATATGCTGCATCCACATTTATGATTTGAAAGGGGGCCAATGTTGCTCAACCTCGCAGGGTTGTACGGAAAGATGTGTGAGAAAAGAGCCGACATAAGTGCAATCAAAAGAGTATTGGATGGTGGAGTCTGACTCACGTGGTCCATCAGTTCTCGGACCATGCCGTTCCACTGGCCCGTGCTTTCCTCCTGCGCTCCGTACTTGCCGTCCTCCACCAGCCGCAGCTCGTAGGAGAAGCCCAGGATAGCAGCCAGCTCTCGCAGCAGGTCGATGCAGAAGCCCTCGAAACGATCGTTCCCGTACAGCGGCTTGTCCGACTTCTTGAACATCACGTACGGCTCTTCCTGTGGAGGGAAAACACATTGTGCTCTGAAACATGTCTGATATACGTCTGATAGGGCTTGCGCAGCCACAGTGAGTGAAAAATCACCTCAAGCAACATGTCATGCACCTCCATATAATATAATATAATTAAGATAACAATTTAATAATATTAAATAACTGCAAAAAAAAAAAAAATTTGAGTCATATTTTAAGAAAATGTTCTTCATCCACAATGAAAGTCATGTTTGGACAACAACATTCTTCAAAAAATCGCTTGTGTTTCACAGAACAAAGAAATGTGCTAACACTTTACTTAAAGCCTTTTTTTATACAATGCATCATACAAGTATTTGAATGCATTATTATGCCTTGTAACTCATTGTATGGTCTCATTAAAAAGTACACAGTTATGATGCATTATAATACTTATCTATTCATTGTTACACCTTTAGAGAGTACATTGCATTGAAAAAACATGACATTTTAACTGTGGTTACAATTATTTATGAAAATGTATAATGCATTATAATGCAGATTTGGAACAACACGAGGGTGAGTAGCCTAAATGATGATCATTTGAATTTTTTGTTGATCAATCCCTTTAACTATTGAGATGCATGAGCAGCAAATCATCAATTTCGGAGACAGCTGATCTTGGCAATAAGATTGCAGATATCTGGTTTAGAAGCTGGTGTGAACAGATCCTTCTATACCAGCGAGATTCAGGAAGATTTGTCATGCCAGGGGAGCTTCAGCAGAGAGAGAGATAAGCGCTCGCCCGCCCCCACGCTGCTCACCGCCTGCATATTCACAGTCTTAATGAACCAATGAGAGCCAGCCTGTTCACAGCAGGAGCCCGGCATAGAAACAACACTTCTCATGCATCAAAGCATCATGTGTGTACAAACTATTTTTGCTTTTTCAACGTTTTACTTTTTCAATTTTTGCTTAAATTCTCCGAGCTTTGAAAACCTTGTCAGTTCAGCCCCCTTGATGCTTGTCCAGACCAGTGCATCAGATCGCAGAAAGATCGAACTGCACCGAGAGTGAAACGAAAAAGCATGTCAGTCACTCTCATGCTTTAATGCAAAACAGCTAATTTAACAATAAAGATATCATTTACTTTCATGAAATATAAAAGCCACCTGATAACGCAGATATTACCCGCTTTCAAAGCAGTGAAAGATTTGGATTGTGTTTAGCATTTTAGATATAGATTTACTATAGATGATGTTGACTTCAAAATGTTTCGATTCATTATTTTGAACTCGAGACCGACTCACTTCAAAAACAGAAACTTCAAAGACTGTAATTTAAATGATTTCAAGCAAACTGAAACACAATGTGTGTGAGATTATAATGTGCTTTCGGGTAATTGATAAAACATGATATTTCTGAGGAAAATGATCATCAATGGACATGAAATGCACCCTATATAGAATTACTCCTATACTTGTGGTTTGTATAGAAATAACTAACCTTTACAGTTTGCTGATATTCAAGTTAGACAAACTCTGAAAGTTCATAATCACTATAATGTAATGTTAATTCTAAGCTTAACTAAAAATCTTATGGATTTTGGATCCACAAATAAAAGACGTTATCATTTTTGAATTCAGAAAACTTGATATATGTTTGATTAAAGCACAGACAAACTTTAATTGTTAGGTTGATAAAAAAAATTGTTTTTATTACATAAGGTGAGTATACTCAAAAAAGTCTTGAAACTGGTGCTGCTTTTTCACAGTGTGCATGGACTGAAATTAGTTTGTCTGCAAACATTTAAAGAGCAACGGTAAATATGACTGCACCTTAAGACATTAGGTTTGATTAGACATATCAAATACTTAAACATTCTTTAAAATCATGTATATTATTCAGTTAAAAGTTTTACTTGAATTAAGCTAATACAATTTGTAATGACCTCCCTATTGAACCATTTGTGTTTTGTAAGCACTTAATTTCACATCTTCCATGTAGCAACAATATTACCTGCTGTTATTCACATCTACACTATATAGACATAAGTATTGGGACACACTTCTTAATAATTTAATTCAGGTGTTTCAAATCAGACCCATTGCCACAGATGTATAAAATCAAGCACCCATTAAGTCTGCATTTACAAAGATTTGGGTCGTTCTGACGAGCTCAGTGAATTCAAGCGTGATATTGTGATAGGAAACCATCTTTTCAGTTTGCAAGATTTCATCCCTGCTAGATATTTCACGGTCAACTGTAAGTGGTATTGATGGCAAATTGCCAACACACTGCTGATTCCATAGCTGAAGAAACTTCCCTTCATATCAGCACACAAACTGTGCGGCGGGAGCTTCATGGAGTGGGTTTTCATGGCCATGATGCTACATACAAGCCTCACATCACCAAGTACAACGCCAAGCGTTGGATGTAGTGGTGTAAAGTACGCCGCCACTGGACTCTGGAGCAGTGAAAATGTGTTCTGTGGAGTGATGAATCACGCTTCTCTGTCTGGCTATCCAATGGTCGAGTCTAGGTTTGGTGCCAGGAGAACGGTACTTGAATGCTCTACTCTCCAAAATATTGTGGAAAGCCTTCCCAGAAGAGCGTTAGTTGTTGTAGCAGCAAAGGGGGACTAACTCCATGTCATTAAAGTCCCTGTTGGCGTAATGGCCAGGTGTCCCAATAGTTTTGTCCACGTAGTGTATCTGGAACGCTAGGTTCAGACACATAACCCGACCGCTTATATCATAGCAGTGTTTTTTAAATAGTTGACCTATAGGATGACACAGAACCTTGCTTTGCCATTGCATTAAATTGTCACTGCACACCTGTTGTCATTATTGCTTTCATCATAGTGTTAATTAGTGGTGTTTACTAAGGCAAGCAACTCTATTATTATTTCTCATATTTAGAATTAATCAATAAACAAACCAATAACACCAAGTTTAAGTCAAATCAGACACCTTTATTTTTACAGGGCTTTATATAATAGAAATGTTTTCAAAGCAGATTCACAATAGGACACATTTGCGCTACAGACATGAATGGTACCTCAAACTATGCAGCATTCATTTATCAGCTGGTAAAACTGCTGAAACAAATCCTTTAGATTTACAATGAGGGAAGGACTTAATCCACATCTAAAGGCCAGAATATCGCAGAGATTAGGGCTGGGCTCTTTTAGAAATGGAGCCTCCCAGAACACCTCAGCAAAATACTTAAGAACTCAGAACATCCTGCCCAGCAATGCCCTAGCAACCACTCAGAACACCTTAGTAACTGCATATCAATGCCTTATCAAACACCCTTAGCAACACGGTGAAACCCCTTAGCCACCGCATTGCATCATGATGGAGAGTTGAGAGGAATGCAGCAGTCACAATTTCTTTTGTGTAATGTAAAATCATGATTTCACGAGTCAGGTCATGAATTCTGCTTCACTAAATTCAGTCGTCCACCGTTCATGGTGCATGAGCTCTAAATCAACACAGAGCCAATGAGAGCTTTTAAATTAGAGCTCTGAGATGTTAGTGGACTGGGAACCTGTGTTGCTTGCAGCTCAGTCAGAGCTACCTTTAGTTTATGAGCACTGACCGCACGCTCCTTCAGGCCTGTAGCTTTCAGGTCAGATTTTCATTGGCCGAGAGCGGTGTCAAATAACCCTCTGTGCTTGAGCATTGTTTGTACATGTGTGTATTTCCATGGAAACAGCGCCGAAGTTGGAGAGGGTTGCTCACAGTGAGAGATAATATTTCATAACTGTCTGAGCTTTTTTAAACACACATAGCGCTTTGACTTATCGCTGAAGCTGAATACTCACTGAGCACTGCGGCTTTCTTTTCCAATTGGCTTTTGTTTGTGATCGGTTTTACATTCAGCTGGGTTTCATTTAGAGTGCCGAACTCAAACATCTGCGAGGTCTACCAGTCTGCACAGCCAACATATCGCTCAGAAGGGTGACATTTTGCTTGCATATGGGTTTTTAATTAGCTTCAGTGATTTTACAATTATTTTTGATCAATCTTAAAATGCATCCTTTAGCATTGTCATTTTCGTCTTTTTCTGTTACTTGTTCTCTTTTTTTTTCCTTCCAATGGAAATGTCAATTTGTGATGAAAGACAGGAAGCGAGAGAGCGTATACCTGAAAGCCCGTCTCTGTGTGTGTACGCATGTTTACGCCAAACAGAAAGCAGATCCTTCAAGGTCAGAAAGCTGCAGTGGCTGATGGGTAGGACAGCTTCCCACAAATCTGAGAAAGGTGCATCTTAATATCTGAGAATGCTCTGGAATGCTTTGAAGTAGTTGTGAAACATTTCATGAAAAAATAGCAGGAGATGCATTAAGTTTTCAGAAGTGCCAGAGGTCTTTGATTAACGTTGCCGAAAACCTGCTGTTTCTGCATTACAAACCACCCTTGATCAACAATACGAATTTGGAGACTTCTGCACTCCTAAAACACTTGAGTGACTTCAGAAGTTTTTTAGTTGCTTCTTGAGATCTATTTCATATTCAATACAATTTGGGTAACTCTCGCAAAACCTCTCAATAGTTTACATCATTTTGCACAAAAAAAAAAAAAGATATTATATTTTGCCCATTTGGAAATGAGGGCCATTTGAAGACCATTAAGATGTTTTGCACTGGAACATTATGTGACAATAATAGAATAATTCAAACATTACGGCCCACAACGAGCAACAGCACATTTTTAAGGGTAGGACTCCACTACCCCAGGCCTAATGAGTACACTATGCCATCAAAAGACCCAGGACAACAGCCGCTACACTGACGACACTGATATGTTATGAATATATATTTTAAATTTAAAAAATACACAATCTTTTCTTTATTTTGATTTTGAAGTGCCAAGTAACCCAGAAATGTTCTTAAGTTTTGTGAGATTTACCCATTGAATGTTTGTAAAAGCATTGCACACTCAATTTACTCTTCTTATGTATTAATCTATATGTTTTGGGAAACAATATATTTAGTACAAACAATGATGTAAATCAGCTGAAACCTAACAGCTGTGTGATTCTTCCAGTCTGTTGAAGTCCAACTGCCATAATAACTACCAAGTTTTCCCTAAACATTTTGGCCAGCCAGAAACCTAAATGCACAGCTGCATTTGCGCTCAGTTCTGTTTGTTATCATTAAATTCTAGAATTGATATAACATTCCTAGTTTAATAGTTTTTGGGTAACACTGTATTTCAATAGTCCACTTTAGACATTCTACTAACTTTAAGTAACTTTGTAAATAAGTAACTGCAAACACTTTCTTTTAATGCTCCCAGAGTAGAAAATCTGAGAAAAGGACGTTTAATCCGAATCTAGCTTTCTAATAAACCTGGAATTGTATACTATGAATATTGTCGGCTCTTTGATGAACTGATTATATTCCTCTATTGCATAAGTCGCTTTGGATAATAGTGTTTGCTAAAAGCATAAATGTAAATGCAATGTTACATGTCTGTCTAAGAAGCAACTAAACTGCCTAAGACAATTTATACTACAACCTCCCCCGGAAGAGCAAATATTGCATCTAAACTCATAAAACAGCAATTGAGAGAATGAAAAGTCTAATTAAACCAGCAATCCATTCAGCAGATGGGAGAGAAACTACCCCTAAAGGCTAAGCTACCTTCCATTACTTGCCATCTAATTAAAAACTTGAATATTTTGACTCCTGGAAACAATGATACTGGCTCAATCAAACCTTTTTTTTTTTTTTTTTTTTTTTTTTTTTAAATAAACCCGAGTTGTATTAATTGTCCAATTCGCTGTGTAGCAGTGCACATCCAGATAGAGTAATATCTGGAGGTTAAGGGGCAATTGAATCCAGTTGCAAAGCTATAGAAGACACTGCACTGCTGCGTC
This sequence comes from Tiaroga cobitis, assembly GCA_030578255.1. Taxonomy (NCBI): domain Eukaryota; kingdom Metazoa; phylum Chordata; class Actinopteri; order Cypriniformes; family Leuciscidae; genus Tiaroga; species Tiaroga cobitis. The sequence goes on from CM060606.1 coordinate 6,696,950, forward strand.
CTGAACTTAACAACCCTAGACTGCTGGTTAACATTGTAACACTGAAATCGTTCAGCTATTCATCACAGATTTGGAGAACAAAACATCCTGGAAGATGAGAAAATAAGACAAAACCGAACTGTATTGTGATATGCGAGTGAACTATTCATCAACTGATGTGTACTGCATACAAAACTAGCAACCAAAATCTGCCTGGAAACAAGATTACAAAGCCAACGTTTGTCAGGTTACTCGGGCAAGGTGTGTGTAAGCACTATGAAACGTAGCTTACAAAAATTTCCATTGGAGAAAAAAACACTAAAAAACATTTAAAAAAAACACTAAAAACAAGGCGCCATTATGAATGGTCTTATGCGAGGTCAGTGAATAGATATAGCAGGGTCAAAAATTAGTTGCAAAAATACCACCAAAATAATACACAGAGGTGTTTCGTTACTAAACGAATCTCTGTTTTTGAACAAATCGGTTGAGTGAATGATTCAATGACAGTCACTTTCTTCATTCCTGAACAAATCAGCCTTTTTGAATGAATGAGCCGATGACTTGCTCACTTAAGGTGGCTTTTCTATGACTTGCTGCCACCTAATGTCAGCTTTAGTTCATATGTTCTTATTATAGTTTTAGTTTCTACAGTCAAAATGTTATATTATCGCATAACATTAATTAAGCTATTGTAAATGCTGTGTAAATGCATTCATAACACCTCTGAGCTGCATTACACAGCTTGTGCAGATACTGTGTCTAATGCCACTTCAGATGCAGCTGCTGTGCCACCTTTGCATTGCAAAGATATGTAGCAACTGATTTAATTTGATCTGATTTCAGCCATGTGGTGTCTCATTTTATTTGGATTTATTTATTAAAAATAAAGAATTATTAAGACAAAATATGACACATTAATTTAATAAGGTTAGAAAATTGTCCTTAAACAATAAAAAAAAATGCCCCTTAAATTATTTGAAGAGGGCAAATATACATTTCTGTCACTCCTGTACAGTCAATGGAAGTTTCTGCTTCCTGACAGTGATGAGGTTTCTCAACTCATCTTTCATTACTTTCTTTTTTTTTTAGAAATGTAAGCGCAAACCTGCAGCATGTGTGCTCACAGCCTATTAATAACAGTTTCCTTTCTGCAGCAGCACAATGACGGCTTCAGAGGCAAACCTGAGGGCATTAAACTTTCATGCAAGGACTGACATTCAGCGCTCAGCATTCACCCCTCCCAGCACTCTCCTCTCACACTTTCTCTCCTTTCATTCATGACAGCTTTGATCCTTGCCCGCCTGACTCACACAACTAGCATTTGTAGTATTTAATGCATTCCGATCGATCACTGAGAGAATAAAAACTATACTCAGTTTAATGAATTTGACCTTTGAATTTGAAATGTATTTCGTTTATTGACAAAAGTTTGGAGTCCTAATGCACATGCAAGTTAAACCACTTTATCTGACATTATGATTAGAGATGCACCGATACTACATTTCTCCACCGATACTAATAACCAATTATTCAGAATAACTACCGATACCGATAGTTTGGTTTTCTTGAGGAGAAAAAAAATCTCTCCCAAGCTAATGCTGTAAACGAGAGTGAACCGACTAATTTGGTACATTACTTGTCTTCGTGACAAAATTATTTAAACATACATATAAAATTAACAGTAAATAAAGCTCCTCTTTTTATAGCTAACTGACAAACTTTTTTTATTTATATATATATATATTTTTCAAGATGGGGGATTTTGTGCATATGTTCTAATTTGAAATCTGTAAATTTGTTCCAATATTTGAAACAGTTCGACAGCAAGTCCATCATCAGAAACACTGAGTGATGCAACAGTGAGGGAAATAGAGCAGCGAAGACATTTTCCTTTTTCATTTTCTGACTCCGAATACTGTCGTTCTGCATGATCAAAGGGACAAAAAAATCAAGATGTGGAAATTCTGAAATGCCACAATTGTCAATTGACTGACTGTTTCCTGTGACGTTAAACCCGTTAACCTCTATGTTGTCATTTTGTTTTCATCCATTCAATCAAAAGGCAATTTTAATGCAAGTTTGTGACATTGTTTGACACACCACATCAGCTTCTGGTATAAGCCCGGGGTCGGGATCCTATGGTACGTGTGCAAACATCACGGGCACGTGAGCAATAGCGAGAGACGCGCATGCATTTCATTTAGATAAATTCCTTCACACCAGCATCTATATTGTGAGGTGATCGTTCCTCATAGTCACACAGTGATACTAAGTTAGGAGCTATAAACAGGGGTGCACAAATCTTTTTTGGTCTGGTTTCAAGGGTGCACCTGGAGATGCTGCATGGTACTCACACTTTACACGCCACATTTATCCTAAAAGCTGCCTAAACCTAAAATAACACTATTTGTTCACTGTAGAAATTAAACTTAGGTTCATCTGATGTTTTTGTTGCTCTAAGATTTCAGGGGAAAAAAAGAAATTACCGCTAATAGTGTTAGAGATTTTTAACTAGGTATACAAAGTCCTGAACAGTCCACACACACACACACACACAACTCACAAAGACAGTGATGACCAAAATATACCATTCACGTACACATGCAGGTTCAGAATAGGGTCGCAATGGAAATCTGTTATTTATGAAAATAAACTAAATTAGGCTTCAGAAATATTTAATATTTTAATATATTTAAAATGCCGCACTATTTCTATGTCAGTCCTCAAATAAGCCAGTTATTATATACAAGGGTTTGATGTGAAATGATTATGCTTAAATACAACGTGTTATACAATTATAAATGCAATAAATTAGTCACTTAGTGACAAAAAGTTTACCAATTTCTTCTATAAACCCATAGAAATTCATTTAGGAAAGCCTTTCAATAGCTCAACTCCTAGCAGCAATAACATTTAATGGACAGTAACAAAGATAGCTACTAACAGCTGTTTCTCAGATGTTTCTCCTCAGAAAAAGGTCCCACTATAGAGATTGAAAAGGATCGGTCATGTGCTCAGATTTGTCAAAATGCCAAATTCTGCAATCAAAAGGCAGAGATCTCAAAATGAATTGAAACATTTCACAACAAATTATCCCAAAAACAAATGATCTGTGCTATAATATCCATATACACTTTTATAGCTCATTTGCCACTAAGGAATGAATTTGTCACCTTGAGGAAACCCATGCCAAATCTATCCATAGTGCAGAGCCACAGTGCCACCCAATTTGAAGTATGTGTTCAATAAAAATACCCGAAAAGTCAATAACTTTGAAAGGAATATTATTATTAATATTAGCATTATTATTTTTAATTTTCACATTAGAAATGTATTAACATATATTTTTTTTTTCAATCACATTTCTATTTCCCTCTGCTAAAGCAAAAGGACTGAGTTAAATGAGCTAACACAGGCATCACACATATGAAAAAAATTACAATTCGGATGGGGCAGTGGGGGGTAAAAATTGGTATTGAACAACACAATTTTTTTCAGTGGATACTTAAAGTGTAAAAATAATATATAAAATAGTAAAGGTAAAAGTAGTAAATGTTAAGTTCGCTTAAAGAAAACTTACAAGTACACTTGCAGTATAAAATAAATATTAAAATAGTAGTATTACAGAGAGCATTCTTTAAAGTGTACGTTCATAAACTAAAAATGGGTTAGAAGTATATGACTAGTGAACTAACAATATACCTATAAGTTCACTAGTATAGTTGCAGTTCTAGAAAAAAAGAAAGAGAAAACGTAGATTTAAACTAGTGTCAAATTCAAAATGGTCTACTACTATAATTAAAGTACATTTAAAAGTACACTTTTATAAACTAAAAAGTTGGCCAGTTTACTCTCAAAAAGTATTGGAATTGTACACATACAAGTATACTATTAGTGCATTGATATTAGTACACTTACTTGGAAATATATACTTAAACTTTATTTTAAGCATATTTAGTATTTAATAGGCTACTCTATCAAAAGAGTACAAGCCTTAGAATAATTATACTTTTCTTAAAGGTGCAATGTGTAAAATTTTTGAGTATCTATTAACAGAAATGCAATATGACATCCATAACTATGTTTTCAGTGGTGTATAAAGAACTTACTTAATAAACCGTAATGTTTTTATTACCTTAGAATGAGACATTTATATCCACATAACCGCGGGCTCCCTCTTCTATGAAGGTCGACATATTGTGACGTCATTTTTCTACCGTAGCCGAACGCGAACACACAGCGCTACAGAGCGCGCCACTACCTTGAAAGAGAAGCCGCAGAAAGCTAGAAGCTAGCCATAGACACCGTGTCCGTGAGTAGTGACTTTTCCCTTGTCAGTGGTGTAAAATATGTAGTTGGATTGTTTCATGTAACTTAGTTCTTCTCCCTCGCTGTGTTATGGCTTTGCTATGTGGGGATAAATCTGCTGGTTACGTTCGTGAGACAGCTGATTAGTACTCTTGTCATTGACCGTAAAACAGTAACGTTACAGGAATCACCAACCCGTCGATCGCGGTCGACAAGTCCATCTTGGAAGCATTTTAAGTCGATCGCGAAGAGTTTTCAAAATCAGAGAAGAAACGCCTATTGTGTGTAGTAAATGGTGTCTAGGGGATGCGGAGGCGTCGAGTTTAAACAAGGCTTTACGCTTTAACCAGCTCAGCCACAGTAACAGCTCATATTAGCCAGCTAAACTTTTACTACCCTGTTAGAAAAAATATATAGTTGCATAGTTTCATGTGGTTCTTCTCCCTCGCTGTATTATAGGTTTGCTATGTGGGGAGAAATGTGATGGTTACGTTTGTGAGACAATCAGCTGATTACTATTATTATATTATATATTAAGACCCTTGATCCTCACCTGACTATGGCTTTGTAAACTTTATCCATGATGTGGTTTATAATGGACTGTGGTACAGAAACAGTGACAATGTTACACACTCTTGGCTTACTCTGGCTGTTCTCTGCTGTCTCAGACGACGACGTCTGTCCCGTTTTAGCCACCGTAGCTTCTTTGAAAGGGAGGGGTGAGCAGTGGGCTGAGCCATTAGTGCAACTCGCAACCGAACCGCTAGATGCCGCTAAAAATCACGCACTGCACCTTTAAGTCTGATCAAAAATTTAAGTAAAATAAAGCCAAATATACTTAGACTGTTCTACATGTAGTACAATTCTTAAATATATCTCAATCAAAAGATTAAGTACAAGTATAAGCTATGAATACTGAAGTATAATTTTGTTTATTAGTTTATATTATTATATGGATATTTAGATTTGTTAAAGGTAAAATAAGACAAAAATACTGCTTAAGAAAATTATGTCTATATTTATTTTATACACACTTATGGGCAATCACTGAAATATGATGCATGCAAACTAGAAGAAATAAAGTGCATAGAACCAATAAAAGATTTAATTTACCAGTATAGTGGACACCACCAGCGATCTGTTGGCGAGAGAGTCAGTCACATTGGCTGCCTTTCCCTTCTGGTTCTCCGTCATGTTTAAACCACTTGCATGATCCCATGTCCCAATCTGCAAAAAAAAAAAAACCTATATTTTCACAAATCTATGACATGATACAAAAAAAGACAATGAATTCCTCAATAAAAATAATAAAGAGCACGTTCCAACATCCAACGAGTTCTCTTGTAGGGCCAAAGAATCTATAAAACAGTTCCCTTTCGAGGGAGCTCAGTGCTAAGACAGAATATTGACACAATGGGAATGCTTTTGTGTGGCTGTATCTGAAGCACTTGCCATCATCTAAACAGTACCCTCTGGACTTACGGGTTCAAGATGCTAACGCTCATTGTGTTCCAAATCAAGTCTGGCAACTGGTTTGTTACAATAGAAGATGCTTACTTTCTCAATCCATCCTTCATCAACTTCTTCAGGTTTGCTTTCGGGGGCAAAGCTTACCAATATCAGGTTCTTCCGTTCTGCCTAGCCTTGTCACCTCGCACCTTCCCAGAGTGCATGGATGCAGCTATTGCTCTTTTGCGATTCTAGGGAAATGCTCAATTAGATTTACGACTGCTTTGTTCTAGCTAAGTCTGGGCACTTGAGATGCTTGGGGTTTAGACTCAAACAAGAATGTGCTTTGTCCATTACAGAGAACCACTTTTTTAGAAGTGATATAGGACTCGACTACGATGCAGGCACATCTGTCTCCTGCTCGTATCACGTCGATTCTCTCAGCCATAGGCAAGATCAGGTTAGGCTAAGCCGTCACTGTTTCAGAGACTGTTAGGACTCATGGCAGTCTTGTCCAATGTGATTATTTTGGACCTTCTCAACATGAGAGCATTGCAGTAAAGACTCAAGACCAAGGGGTTTCACATCATCAGGGTTATGCGCAGAAGTCGTCGTACCCTAGTGATGTGGAAGAAGCCTTGGTTTTTGGTCAAGATTCCTGTGCTGGGGGCCTCCAGTCGTCACAAGATGCTAACGACTGATGCTTGCCTCATCTTAGACAGCCGCTCAACTCAAGGTCTGTGGAGAGGTCACAATCCTTTATGGCATACAAATTGCCTGGTAATAAGGATTGCATTCCTAGCACTGAGATACTTCCTCATGTCCTACAACACATCGGTGGTCTCATTCATAAATCCCTTGGGGGGTCTGTGGTTGTGATCTCTATGCACCAGATACTCCTCAGGGCCCAGGGAAAGATGCTCTCGGTGTGGGCTGTTTACATCCCTGAGCACCTGAATCAGGAGGCAAACATCCGGCTCGGAGAATAGAGACTCCATGCAGAAACAGTTGATTAGAGGTAGTTCGACCAGGTGGAAGTGGACCGTTTGCAAACAACGCACTGCCCGCTCTTTTCTCCCTCATACATCCAGTTCCATTGGGGCTGGATGCCATGCTTCAGACGTGGACAAGGCTATGCCTGTACACTTTTCCCCTGATCGCTCTGCTCCCAGTAGTTCTAGAGAGGGTTTAGCTCCTGAGAGGTAATCAACACTTGAACTCTGGTCTCTCAACTAAAGTAGCTGAGACCATTCTTAACTCTAGAGCTCCCTCCACAAGGAAACTGTATGCCTTAAAAAGGGAAGGGTATGCCTTTTTTTTTACCCAGTCAACTGTCCGGTTTGTTCAGTGCTGGAGTTCCTTCAGGATCGCTTTTCTCTTAGGGCAACGAATAGGCAAAGAGATTGTTGAGGCAATTTCTGTGGCTCAAAAGGCTTCCTTTGTCCTAAGTCATCAGAGCCCATTTTACTAGGAGTATAGTTTCCTCTAAGGCATTGTTATCAAGGGTTTCCTTTCAAGATGCTTGTGATTTGGCCGGCTGGTCCTCTCCATACCCCTTAATCAGGTTCAATAGCCTGGATATGGAATCTACCACACAGTCTCAAGTGCTTGAGACTCGAGTTTTGTGCTCGTTACAATTCACAACTTTTGTTCAGGCATTTGTTCAGTATGGTGTAGTAGGTGTGGATGTCCCCAACATTCTGAAGCACCGTTGAGTTCCCTTGAAAGGGAACGTCTCCGTTACGACTGTAAAACTGGTTCCCTGAGAGGGGAACAAGACGTTACGTTGCTTTGCCATACTTTCTGCATGCCTCTGAGTGACTTACTTTAGCCTAAAGACCTTATGTAGCCCCACGCTCGTTGTCTTTTGTCTTCCGGTCTGTATTTTCACAGCGATCTTGCGTATTTGTGAATGAACGGCTCGTTTTAAAATCTTCCCGGTCGACTGTAAATCCACTTTAAAGGCTAATTGCTCCTGGACAGATACAGAGCGACCGGAAAAACGGAAGTTCAAAGACAATATTCTAAAGATGGCTGCACCCTCGTTTCTCTGGTGCATAAGGTCTATAAGAAGCTGAAGATGTTTGGTCCGGTAGTCCTTTACAGCTGTCATCTGTCATGGGACTATGTTTCACCAGTGAATTTGGAGTGATTTCGCACGTGCATCATATGCAGTCACGCAGAAGCGTTCACATAACGTCAACATTCAGATGCAGCGTCTCATTCCCTTCTCAGGGAGCCAGGGTTACAGTCCTTAACGAGACGTTTTAGTGAATATTTTCTGGGTTCTTTAATCGTTGGGACATTATCTGTACAGAGGCTTAGGTGATGTGAAGACCATGTTATCATGCACAAGAGAGCAAAATGGAGAGATGGACAAAAGAGAGTGAGTAAATGAGAATTGCTTCAGCGGACCAAAGGACTGCAATCCCATTCCTCCCTTCTCAAACCCGTCTCATTTCCTTCAGAGGACCCTCTTGAGAACTGACAACTCAAAACAAGATGACAAAGTGCAGTCGTTCACACAACCATCAAAAAACAAAGTACTTCAGAAAACACACAGCCTGTAGCTTGTAATTGCAAATCACCTGTTTAATTCAGACTTCATAAGGCTAAAGGGCTACTGAGGGCCTTATTATTAATGGGATAAATTATTCATGAAGGTGCAAACACTGGGAGGTTAGAGGGTCTCTGTGTATGTGTGTGTGGGGGGGGGGGGGGGGTGGGGGGGGGGGTGGGGAGGATTTTTATTGCCTGTCATTAAGTGGCTGGGTAAGTGTGTGTAGTTTCAGGTGTACACACATTTGTCCTTATGGAGGACAGCAAGTACATAACTAAGGAGATATGAAACCAGAGGAATTCAGCACCTTCTCTAGTCCCTCTTCCCTTAGGCTGATCACATCCAGATCGAAATCTGTCCTCAGGCCGTTGGTCCTGTTGAAGTTTATCCGTCCGGTCAAGCCATCCCAGTGGGCCTGGAGGTTAAAGAAAAATATTCATTGTAGCCAACCTGCGACATCCAATGATTTCTTCCTTTCTGGCTAAACAGTGATTCTACCTTTATCAGAATGCACGGTTCACACTTTGATATGTTTTTTTCAAATCTGATCTGCAGGACAGACAGTTCACATTGTCATTGTACAGCATTGGTTCAGACCACTGTTATTATAGTTAACTAGAACACAAACCATAAAAAGCTTATGTTACTTCAAATAAAATAAACTTTAACTTAAATAAAATAAAATAAAATGTGTTTAAAAAAAAAGTTTTATTTCAACTAGTTGCCAAGGGAGCATTTCTCATTCTCTTTTAGTTTAACTTGATGCACTAAAATAACTAAAACTAAAAGTGAAATAAAAATTATTAAAAGCTATATAGACTTCGATTTAATTGCGTTCTCGATTTAGACATACAGTATATCAGGTACACATTTTTCTCAAGGGAAAAAAAAAACCTCTCTGAATTAAAGCTGTAAACTACACAAGGAACCCTGTCAGTTGGTATCATACTTAGTCTGTTTGTGTCATCTTAGTTTCATTTTCATGGATTTTTAGTTCATCCCGTTTATCCTCAGTCACATGTTTCATTCGTTCTAGTTTCCCGCCACTCTTGAGTTACTATGGTTACTGACGATAAGTCATTCTGTTCAGCTGTGTATCATTAATTACCCATGTTTGCCTTCAAACAGGTAAAGTACAAATATAATTAATATGTAATATAGTGCATATATTATCAGCATGTAAAAATGTTCCTCTCTAGAGTTATTTTTTCTAGCTAACTAATGAGTTTATGGTCACTGAATGGCTTTTCTGAGGTTAATGTAACATTATGTGACATTCTTTACAAGTTGTTGTATTTACATATTTTGCCGTTGAAACGCTGATTGAGTGATTACATGAGACATGATACATTTAATAAGTTGTACTGTATCTTTCAACAAGCCTTGTGATGTTCATTCATGTTTAGTCTAGTCTAGTAGAAATGATGAAGAGATGAGCGGTTCATGTGACACTTCAACTATCTTTCATGGCACATTAAAGAGCGACAACCTTATTTATTGTTTGAATTTTATAATAAAATTGACCATTTTAAAGCTCAGACTTTGTTTCATATCAAAATGAACAAGGAACAAAGCTAATTGCATTTTATTATGGCAGGCGCTACAAATAATGTTGAGTGAAGTTTTGTTCGTGCATGAACTGAAAACAACATTGATGAAAATATATATTGGGATTTAAGCATGATATGGGTTCATCATATGGGTTCATCCCAGCCCTAATATATATGTCAAAAATCTAATAATAATGGCAGAAACGCACAAAAAAAATTACTAAAACTTTAACTAAAATTAATTGAATGAAAATTAATTGAATTAATACAGAAATGGGATGAACAAAAATGAATTCATACTAAAATTAAAACAAATCAATGCAATAACGTGTTATTTTTTCATTATTTTTAACAAATTATGCAAGAAAATTATTTTAAAATATGTGATGTATTGAATATGTCATGATATGTCATGAATATATAGGAGGGTTTATGCATGTTTATGACAACTGTCATTAAGTGTCATTCGCTCAATTATGACATTTTTAATGCAAATATGACATTGTTTGAGATGTCTTTGTTATGACAACTTGACATGAACCAATACATCATAACCTGTCAGTGTCTTTGTTATGACAACTTGACATTACTAAGACAACACAACCTGTCATAAATATGTCATAAACATGACACAGCAGATTAATTATCAAACTTAAGAAAGCACTTAGCTTTATGGGTTAACATTACATTAAACTGGCATGTGGTTGGTTTTGACATTGGCTGTTATGAGGCCATTATAACAGTGTCATGAATATTTTTTTGACCTCAACTACAGTGGTAGAAATTGAATTTGTCATTAAACAGTTATAATGGCCTCATGACAGCCAATGTCAAAACCAACCACCTGACAGTTTAATGTAATGTTAACCCATAAACCCTTAAAGGGTTAGTTCACCCAAAAATGAAAATTAAGTCATTAATTACTCACCCCCATGCTGTACCAACCCCGTAAGGCCTTCGTTCGTCTTCGGAACACAAATGAAGATATTTATGATTAAATCTGAGAGGTTGATCACTCCTCCATAGGCTACCTAAGGGAATGACACCGGACGGCCCAGAAAGTCAATGAAGAAAATGTTTAAATATTCCATGTCGCAACAGTGGCTCAACTATAAGTTCATCAAGCGACGAGAATACTTTTTGTGCGAAAAAAAACAAACAAAAATATTGACTTTATTCGACTATTCCTTTTCTTCCTTGTAGGCCTGAAACGAGACTTCAAGAGATTTCCACGACGCGCACGCGCGAGAACTGAACTGAAGTAGTTGAAGGAGATCGCAATTCTCGCGCATGCGTCGTGGAAATCTCTTGAAGTCTCGTTTCAGGCCTACAAGGAAGAAAAGGAATAGTCGAATAAAGTCAATATTTTTGTTTTATTTCCGCACAAAAAGTATTCTTGTCGCTTGATAAACTTATAGTTGAGCCACTGTTGTGACATGGAATATTTAAACATTTTCTTCATTGACTTTCTGGGCCGTCCGGTGTCATTCCCTTAGGGAGCCTATGTAGCAGTCATAAACCTCTCAGATTTAATCATAAATATCTTCATTTGTGTTCCGAAGACGAACGAAGGTCTTACGGGGTTGGTACAGCATGGGGGTGAGTAATTAATGACTTCATTTTCATTTTTGGGTGAACTAACCCTTTAACCCATTGTCCTAGTAATGTCAAGTTGTCATGACAAAGACACTGCAGGTTATGATGTATTGGTTTATGTCAAGTTGTCATAAAGACATCTCAAACAATGTCATATTTGCATTAAAAAATGTCATAATTGAGCGAATGACACTTAATGACAGTTGCCATAAACATGCATAAAACCTCCTTCATATTCATGATATGCGTCATGTCAGTCTTATGCACACCCCTTCAAGTAAAATGTTAACGATTTTTTTTCTGTGATGCATTCACTGTATATCCACTGTATTCTATTGTTAGTAGACAAACAAAATAAACTGAGTAAAATTGTGCTTTAAAAAAGTTTATTTCACGGAGGATCAAAAAGAAACACCTGTAAGCGTTAGATGCAATAATATAGATTGCAAATTACAGGTCAGATTAGTGTGATTTCTGCTATTCACTGTCATCAAAAAAAACGATACCATACAATGGTACAATGAGAACCCTACGGTCTGATAGTGCTGTTGCAGTGTGGATTTGTGTTTTTGTATGTGCGTGATTCACTGCTGCAATGCATCAGAAAGTTTTTAGTCCCCACAGTGCACATACTATAAACGCTGTATCTGTTTTTAGGGCAGCACCAGGTATCCATCTTGATTAGTGCTTTGGCATTTTCAAAGACGGTGAAATGTCGTCAGACGAAGCAGCCCTCTAATTATCATTTCCAACAAAAACCTCGGCACAGCTTCACCGGCCGTTCCGCAGCCGCAGGCTCTACTTGTAGTCTAGACAAAGCAGATCCAGAGGAGGGCAGGGGGTCTGGAGCGGGGTCATCACCAGCACAGATCTGAGTCACTGGCTTACGAAGAGCAGACCACCTTGGTTTTATGTATTTATATCTTCCTCGGTTTGCCTTTGGTCTTAGCTGGCTGGTTAAGATATCATGCACAGCAAATAACAGAAGGGTTTTTAGTCTGTCTAAATATAGGCAGCAGAATGACAGGAGAGTTCAGATTAGCCTTCCTAGTTTTACTGAAAATAGCACGGAGAAGAATCATTTCCAGAGATTAAGATGAATTTGCTGTCTTCTGCGCGGCAGTGCTCTCACGGAGTGGTATTCCAGGTCAGTAACAAGCAAACGCACGCACACACACGCGGTATTTCAATACAAAAGGCGAACACGTCTCCTTGCAAGTTAGTTTTATTATAGATAAACCACTTTATTCAAAAAAGTAATGTGTCTGGTGCAATTAACATCATTACCACTTGCTGAAAGTTTATTTCAAAGCACAAAGCACATTTTCTATTGATCATGGCAGCAATAATGTATTAAACAATGGCGAAAACATTATGACCAGGAATATATTCAGAAACTCTGTGAAGATGAAAGCATTTTCAACATTTTATAGAGTGGATTGTAGTGGCTGGATCCCAGTGGTGGAGAACTGCTGTAAGTCTCTAAAGTATGTCAGATTATGGTGATCTGCCGCACCTTGACGGCACCTCTTGACACTTTAAACGCTATCTCACGACCAATTATTACAAGTTCGTACGAGTGAGTAAAACGTGGCTGACTGGGGTTTAGACAAATCGTACGAATTCATACGAGTGAGGTCCTGCGCATTCGTCCGATTTGTCTAAACCCCAGTGACGGTTAGGTTTAGGGGCGGGGTCAGGGGTAGGTCATTCGTACGAATTTATACGAATTGGGCAACTCGTAAAATATGTACGATTTAGCAAAAATCAATCATTCAGGAGCGACGCAAGTGACTGTGTTTATGAATGAGTCACTGAATAAATGACTTACTCGATTCATTCAGTAACGAAACACCACTGTTGTGCAATGGTGGCTTTGTTTGGAACTAATTGTTATGAGGTTGGAAGGGTGAAGAAGGGAATGAACCCAATCGCAGACAGTAGTCACAGCACACGGTTTATTATGAACAAAAGGGAAAACAAAGCCCACGAGGGGGCAAAACAAGACAGGACTAAGGTGACTAACTAGACAAAGATACTGACAAAATACTAGAAGACAAACAACTGATACAAAAAATAGCTCAACAGGACGATTACTCTTGACAGGTTACTCACAAACTTGACACAGATTGACAATGAACCGACACTGGACAGCAAACATGAGGGGATTAAATAGAGACAAACTAATGAGGGAGACAGGTGATAATGGGGAAGCAATAATGACTAAACAAGGATAACAAGGAGGGCGGGGCTAGATGATGAGACAACACAAGCACATGGCCCAACAAGGCCATGTATTTGCACAAAAAACATGGGTCTGTCATGATCCTGCCTCAAGACTTAAAGAAAGACAAGAACTAGATGGCAGAATCATGACACTAATTTCATTGGCAAAGTGCGAAAAGTAGACAAGAGTGTCTCAAATGTAAATTGTTTATTGAAGAGTTGTATAAAAACAATATCACATTTAATATCGTTCTGACAGTCTTGCTCATGTGATATTGATCAATTATTTTATAAATATTAAAAACAAAAACTCATTACGGGGCATTTTCTTCCCCCATATCTCGAATTTTTGTGTCATTTTTGCCCCAAGCCCCCATTAATATCCAGCTTCCGATAATCCAAATGTAATATTTTCAGTTAATTTATCGGTAAAGAAACAATAGCACCTCATGTAAAGCTATTTCACAAATCTCTGTTGAATCTCTGAAGTGGAGTCCATTGCACAACTTTGTCACAATAAGGCATGAAGACCCGCCGATCTCAGTGCTGAACAACTGTGGCGCAGTTTAGACACAATTTGGGAGTTTTGGCTGTTATCACGGTTGTATTAGACTACCATCCATGAGCATCGATCAGGTCACTCGCATCGGTTTTCACAGTGCATTCAGTAATGTTCAGTCCTAAATGCAACTAAAATGGGTTGCTATGTAGAGCCCTGACACTGCTCGGGTGTCCAGGAAGAACAATGTTGAAAACGTTGATGAATAGAAAGTTCATTAACTAAAATTACAATTATTTGGTAACACTTTATTTTACAGTATCCTTGTTACATACTGTATGTTACATGTACTTACCGTAGTAATAACAGTAAATTATGCATAATTACATGCAACTAACCTCAACCAAACCCTAATCCTATAGTAAGTACATATTAGTAGTTCATTATTATTACTCGGTACTTAATTATAGATTTACACTGTAACACGGACACCTTCAAATACGTAAAGTGTAACCAATAATTTTTGTAACAATCTAAAAGTCTTTACTGTCTCTTTTGGTCAATTTAATGTGCCCTTATGTTAAGTACATGCCATTAATTAATATTACTATTAATATTGATGGGTCTTATTTGTGTAATTACGCTGTAAACTGTTTAGATTGAAGTCTAAATGAACAGTGTGATGAGCAGTACCTCTTTGATGAGCGCCATGAAGCGGTTGCCGAAGCGCCAGGGCTTGTGGCGGTTACACTGGAGTGAACTGACGGTGATTTGAGGAGACTGCTGGACGGCCACGGCCACCACATGTACCGCGTCATACATCAGGGCAGCATCTGTCTGGAAACACACACACACGCACACGGGTCAATCGGCCATCAGCAGAACACCTGAGGCTCACCAGTGATAATTAATCGAGCCTTTAAAAGCAGCTTAAAACATCAGTGTCAGGATTCGTGGTGCATATTCAACTCAACGACCAATCACAGACAATGAGAAAGTGTCCGAGTAGCCTTCAGCTTTCTTCCACACCAACACACAACCCTCCACCCCGGAGACCTCTCATTCCACAGACCAAAATAAAATCTAATTAGTGTTTGCCTTGGATGATTGAGAAGCAATCACAACACCTCCCAGACTCGGCCGGTATGGAAATCATGCCTGAGGGGGCTTCAGAAATTGCTATCCTGTCAAATAAATCATAGCCAAACCTGTAATTTCCCAGCTTTTGTCTCTGATTGTCTGCCGCCAGGTTGTGGCTAAAGATGGCTCTGCCCTAATAATACTGCAGCTTCACACAGTTCACAGGCCGCCTATTCGTATGTTTGCAGGGGAATAAATCAGCATGGCTGAAGATTACAGACTGACCACAATGAGACCAAGAATTGAGGACAAACACCCATAACTACAAAGGTAAAAAAGAAAGTAGCAAAACCCAAGAGATTATGGATTTGAATTTTAGAACTTGTTCGATAAATATTACAGTGCTACAAATTTCATTGGTCAGGCATCGACCTATAAAACGTCTGCATTCCCACTCTCAGCCCCGGTTCTGCTCTCTCGCACCTGCATTACAAGTGCACGAGTCAGTATTGCAACCGGAATAAAGTAGTATCAAAAGTCAAGGTGCTAAGATTGCTAAGTTGTAGTGCAAGATTTAAGAGGTTGCAAGTTCAGACTCGTGGTTGTACAGCAAAATTGCAGTAAAGTGTACAAATATGCAATACACATTTGTGTATGTCTTTCTGAGGTAAATGTACTTCTACACGTTTTTATATGCAACTTCGAATTAATGACAGCGTTTGGATTATGTCTGCGTGTGCAAATTTAAAAATGTAAATTTCAACTTACAAATATGAATTGCACAAGTTCGTGAGTTTTGTTTTGTTACTCTTTTACATTCATGCATAACAGCCTCAAAATGCTTACTAGAAAACAGTACTAATTCCCTAATTCTCAAACAAAACTTTATTGTATATTGAGACATACGTCAATCAGTCAAAAATGTGTATTAGAAACATTATAGAGTTACACTTTATTTCGATAGTCCACTTTAGACATTCTACTAACTATAAGTAACTAAGTCATCTAACTCTCATTAGAGTATTAGTAGACTGTTAAGGGTTCGGGTTAGTAGAATAAGTTGACATGTAGATGTAAAGTTGCTTATAGTCAGTAGAATATCTGTTGAGGATCATCACAATAAAGTGTGTGCAGATATTAAGCAGACAGTCTACTAATAATAATAATACATAATAATAATAATACTGGTTATCTGTTTATTAGTTCAGTTTAGTCCTCCTCCGTCCCGCCTGTGTGTTTCTATGGTTCCATATTGATTAGTTAGTTCTGTTTGGGTGTGTCTCGTCTTATCTTGTTAGCTCTCCGGTTTGTTTGTGTATTTAAGCCCTGTGTCTAGTTCAGTCTTTGTCAGTTCTTAACTTTGCACTATGTTGGTTGTTCCGTTCCGTTCCTGAGTCTTGTTCTTGAGTCTGAATTTGTGAAGGTTTGACTTTATTTAATAAAAGACTGCACATGGATCCGGCTTCCTCCTCTGCTTCAGCAACGTGACAGATTGTATATTAAAGGGTTAGTTCACCCAAAAACGATTCAACTTTTTGTGCGCAAAAAAAAACAAAAATAACGACTTTATTTCAACTATTCATTTCCTTCTCTGTGGGCCTCAAGTCAGTTCACTAGTGTAATAGCGTACGCTTCTGTTGTTGTACGTCACACGCATCACACACATGACCAGCGTCGGCCAATAGTGCGCCTATGTGTAACGTAGCTCTACGCAATTACACTAGTTTAACTGACTAGAGGCCCAAAGAGAAGGAAATGAATAGTTGAAATAAAGTCGTTATTTTTGTTTGTTTTTGCGCACAAAAAGTATTCTCTTCGCTTGATAAACTTAAGATTGAGCCACTGTCTATTTGCCACTTGGACTATTTTAACGATGTCTTTACTAACTTTTCGAGGCCGGCAAGTTCAATCCCTGAAGAAGCCTATGGACTAGTATGGAGGAGTGATCCAGCTCTCAGATTTCATCAAAAATATCTTAATTCGTGTTCCGAAGATGAACGATGGTCTTACGGGGTTGGAACAACATGAGGGTGAGTAATTAATGACATAATTTTCGTTTTTGGGTGAACTAACCCTTTAATCTTGATCACGATTTCTCTCTCAATAAATTATGCATAATCGTCTGCGATATTGGCCAGCTTATTTATCTTCTTTATATATATATATATATATATATATTTCCATGATCTTGCATTCATTTGATATTTTCATTATCTTGCACCTATAAGCTTGGGCTTGCCAGATCAAGAGTTTGTTAAGGAGAGCTTCTGAACGATTGGATTCCTTGATTTCCAAGATCCTAGACTTTGATTGAAGACAGGATTTCAGTCATCGTTTAATCATCATTTCTTTTCTTTTTTTATAAATAATATGCATGTATATCTCTCCAACTGTATGCCTCATCCATTCTGGTATATGGATGTATATAATCAAATCAATTTCCAATGTAAAAAATATATATTTTTTAAAGGTTTCACTTTGCAGATTACAGAAGCAATTTGTTGCAAACTTTAATCTATAAATAAAATATAATAATCTCCAACGGGATAGATGGAATAGTAAGATAAACTTGCCTTTCATAAAAATATGACACTAAAAAATATATATATTTGAAGCATTAGAATCAGACGCAGAATTGAAACAAATGAGTATTGCATTGGCGGCGTTTTATGGCGTGATAAGTACAGTAGGTGTAACTCTTTTATAATCGAGACTTCCTCGGTTGCTTCATCACCTGCTTTCGCAGAAGAAAGAAGAAACTTTGCAAGGGAATGAAAACAACAGGAACAAAAACAACTGCTGATATGCATTACAGATTCTGAGAAGAGGATAAATATTTGACTTTCATACTGTGCCCAGAAGGAAGGTTTCTTAAATACTGCATGGTGAGAATAAGCCTTAGGAAACCCTCCTATCAATCATATTTTCAAAATAGCGTTTTTACTTGCTTAAGTTGCAAGGTTTGTTTAAATTAACTAACTTTTCAACTTACTTAACAAACCTGGCAACCATGCGCACATACTCTTTCTACACTACAAACACACACTAATGATCTGAAAAATAAGATATCAGCTTCTCAGTGACGAACCATAATAAATCCACATATGAATCTCAACTATGTTGCTAGCGAATGCAGTTACCTATGTGCTACAATACAAAATATTTGTGTTGTTTTAATAGAAATGTATGATTTTCGTAATGTATAAATATAAAAACAAAATCAAGAAACCAGGTATGAGCAGAAATTCTCTTGATTTTGCATGGAATTGCATTAATTCTGATGACATGTAAAAAGAAATTTCTCAAATGAGAACAACTGTGATTTTCTAGGTGAGCGTTATCTGCTTTAGTGGTCATTACAGTCATTCATATTATAGCGCCAAAGGTCTACAGAGTGACAACAAATCGTAAATCATTGTATAAATCATAAACTACTGCATCAATGTAAAGATTCTCCAAAAGGTAAGTAGCTCTTATGATACATCTTCTTGGGCCAAATTGTCAGGCAAAATTACATATTGTGTTGCTCGCCAAACGCTAACATCAAGTTCATTTGGAATCAATAGAGTCTCCTGCGCGATTTGCGTGAGGAGCGTTATTTAACACACTGATGTTCTGCCCGAAGCACTGCGAGTCAGTCATGAGTCAGTTATGGTCTCATGCTGCTTTAGGCAGGAGACCGCGAGCAGCTCAATAGATTGAGCAAGTCTGTCATGTTAAATTTTAAAGTGGGCGACCAGAATGTATTTCTGACTAGATTTAAGGATGCCTGACTTTTTTTTTTTTTTTTGGTTCCCATGAGGAAAAAATTCACTGTAAAAAATTATCGTGATTTTAACGGTAAAAGACTAAAAATGCTACAGTGCAAAACTGTTAATTGGTTAACAGAAAGTTTCCTTACTATATACGGTGAAACTGTGATAGATCTAACTGTACATTTAATGTAATTTTACTGTAAAATACCATTAAATTTACAGTTTTTGAAAGTGAAAAGAACAACTCATTGTATAATTTACAGTGAAAAACCGTAAATTGACATTCCCACAATTCCCTGCGTGACACTTCACATTTGACTTATTTTTGTTGAAATAACTGTTTCTTCTTAGTTTTCTTAGTTCTTTTCTAATCAGTTATGTACATTAGGGTTTTATGTTACATTTAATGTTGTTAAATTAATGTTTATTGCATTTTTTAAATTTCATGTGTGTTACCATGATGGTGTTTAATGTTTGTGCGAATGACACTGTGCAGCTTCAATATTAGAGTTTTAACTTTCTTGTGGAAGATTGTTTGTGATGAGCTTTGATTCATTATATGTCTCTCATCACTGCTGTGATGGTTGTTGGTTGTCAGTGCATTACAAAACATATATTAATACTTCAATAGGTTGGTATATTATCATTATATCAGATAATGAATTATGGTTTATTACTGTAAATTTAAAGGTAAGTCTGTAAAACCAAATATGTTGATACCGTAGTTTTGACGGAAAAGTTCTGGTAATCACAGCTGCCAGTTTTTTTTTCCGTAAAAACAACGGGATTTTTTTTACAGTGTTCAAAAAACATCACTTAGTATGATTTATAAGCTACGTAAAAATTCTGAAAGTTTTCTGTTGGGTATAGGTTTAGAGCTAGGGGATAGACTATACAGTATAAAACCATTATGACTATGGAAAGTCCCCATAAAACATGGAAACCAGTGTGTGGTGGAGTAAAACCCTATGTTATGGGGATAAATGTTTACACAAAGGTGGCAACATCTGAAATCCTTGTGGCAAAAAAACGTTTGGTCACCATAAAGAAAACAGCTTATCATACTAAAGCCCTATTTGGACGGGATTAGTTTCAATAAGGGTAGATGGAGTAAAGTAATGTTACCAGTCTGTAATATTTACATAGTCTGTAACACTGTCGCCACAACTGAATGCTTTTCCAAGCGCCTCCATACTTTTAATAAAATGCGGAAAACTACTTTTAAACAGGAAATGACACAATATTTACATAGCATGTCCATTCGCACGGGATTAGCATTTACCTGAGGTCATTTTTCCGAACCTTTTTACAGAAGGTAAAAGTCGCCGTAATCTTTATTGACATTGTCCGTAATGATTCCTGAGATAGCGCATTCGGACGGGACTAAAATCACTGAGAAGCTCGTTATAATGACTTTACCCCACCTCTCCATGTTAAACTAATCCTGTCCGAATAGGGCTAAAGTGATGTTTTTGAAAATCTACAAATGCAGAAAGTTTTCTGTGAGGGTTGAGGAACTAAAACAGCTCGGATTACAGCTGACAAGTTCACCGGGAAAGAAAACATCCTTTCTCCTGTATAATCCAGATGGTGTTTAAAGCTTGGCCATTAGCAGATATGTTACTCTGGTGAAATGAAACCAATAGTCATTTTATTGAGAAACCATATTGTACTCGTTTGTTGATGTGAAATGCACCGTCAGTTATAGAGTGAGCCATATATACCGAAGACTCACTGCTAGCTGGTATAACCTCCGACAAGGTTCCCTGATGGGGAAGAAACAACCACTATGATATTAAAAATCTGTCCATGAGCGACTGTTGATGAAAGTGAATGGGTGTGAAGACGCCTCGGGAGAAGAACAGTCCGCTTTAGGCCCAGGGGTTTCAGTCACCAGCTGCTGGTCAAAATAACTCGAGGCTGCTGTGTGTGTGTGTGGATGTGTGTGTGTATGTGGAAAGTTTGGCTTGTGGCTGTTTCACACCACCACAAAGCTGTCAATCACCCTCCTACCTCTTTCTACACTAACACACAGATCGGCTTCATAATCACTTGTCCGCCATTCCACGCCTGTCAATCAATCAGGATACGAAGGCAGCGCAAAGTGGCAGCCACTGGTCTTGGAGGGAGATGAGACACGGGACGAGGTGTTGTCAGGAAGGAACGTGCCATGAATTCACATGACCGATCGCCATCCCCCTCTTTATGGCATCCGGCTGGTCCATTAAAAGGGGACAGCCGAGACTGGGTCCCTGCCGCCTATCTGTGGAGAATACACATTATCCTAAGTCACCCGGCCCACCAGTGAGGCAACGTACGTCAATGAGCCCGGCTTATGCATTGTGAATAATAAATAAGTAATAACATCAGACAAACAGAAGACAGGGCCTCCACCTGAATACGAAATGAACGCTCCTATTACCCGCCTGTGTGTGTGTGTGTGTGTATTAGCGCAGCTTTGCGTGATGGAGCGGGGGGGGAATCAAAGCCCAGGGTGCGTGTGGGCTCTCCTGGGAGCCATGCTTTGCTTTCTTCAGATTTTCATCAAAGCATTATGGATCTGTCGGCATGCCTTACTCTATACCAAAGCACAGCAGCCAGCCCATAAATATACACTGAAGTTGAGAACTGGTAAAGCCAAACATGGTGGCTAGGGATGTCAATTTACATGAACTACCATTATCAATCGTTGTTTAAATTAACGATCAATTAATCGGTTAATCGTTAACCGTGACCTCTTACATCCGGAGCCTGGGGGGCCGGCTACTAAGTTATCATGTTACTTAACAATCACTTGCTTAACCAACACAAAATATACTTGGGTTTACAGTGAATATAGGGAATATGACCATCACTAAGTGCGTTTAAATGTACTTACATATTATAAGTGCTTGATTTGCATAGCGTGAAAAATAACTGCTTCACATGAAGATCTGTAATATCATAGTTCAGAACAGATAGACTTGTGTAATGTGTCGTTGAAAAAGACTCGAGCAGAATATAAGCAGCATATTTTATACCAAGTATTTGTATGAAAAAGTGCACAGGTAAACAGTATACACATGATGATTTTCCGCAACATTTTTTATTTTTTTTTGGGTAACTTGGCAAAACATCCAGTAGATCACATATCTTTATTTAGAGCACGGGGTCTGGAACGAGCCCCAACACGGCATAAGACAATGTGTCGATCAAGGAGCGACAATGACATGCTGCTTGGCTAAAGCTATACGACTTCCGGGATCCGATCGTAGCATTGTTCATGACGCATTGTTTTCCAACGTCATTTGAAAGTTCAACCAATGTAAACCGGATCTCGGGTACGGTGGTTAGGGACGATGTGTAGAGACCAGTCGAACACTATTTATTCTGTGTACTTTTATTGTGGCATTTACACAAATATGTAGTTATGTTCAGTATAATCACTTGTTATTTTGGACCCTTTTGGTTAATTATGTTTTGAAATAAACAACTAGCCTATCTAATCCATTGCATGGCTTGAATACATTAATACACTTAGAATACATAACTACGGCACGGTCGTTTCGGCTGCACATGTTTTGCACATGAGCCGCATTCACCTCAAAACTACACAACTCTAATGATGACCCTGCTAAAGTTTTAGCGATTAAATTATTATCGACAATTAATCGATCATCGATTAATTGTTAGCATCCCTAATCTTAATGACTGTAGAGTATAAGATATCTGCATCAGTTCTGGAACAGCTAAACCATAAATCGATAATAGAAAGACTCCACAAAGTCACTTTGTAGGTGTCAAAAATATAGTATATATATTTTTAAATAAATGGTGGAGGCCACTTGTGCTTTTTAATGTGGTTAAGAGTTTTTGGGCATCACTAGCATCATACTGTTTTATTGCAAGCATGTAAATAAAATGTTATATAAAGATATGTCAATTAAATGGAGTGGTCAAACAAAATAATCAAAGCAATATTTCCTTATGGACTCGACTTATAAACTCTACTTAATATTGAATCTGTTTTGTGCACAATTTACGGCATATATAGACTGCAGTTTGCACTCTCTTTGAAAATGAGCACTGGACTGAGCAAGGAGTGCTTTTCTCAAAAGCATTTTTAGTCAGCTATGGTTACAAGTTCTGTCATTATCAGCATACGAGTTCAACGAGTTAGTTTTTCCCCCAAAAAACGTGTGGTTTTGAATATATACAAATGTAATTTATGTCTTTTAGTTTGTCAATGGATTTGAATATTTTGGGGGGGGGAGCAAATGAGAATTATCCTCAGCTGCCATATCTCTGCTTTATAGCAAAAAATCTTGAATAGAAATCTCCTAACGGATTACTTAAGGGTAGTTATTACTCCACCACCTGCCAAATGACAAATGTGCAACAATACGGTTTCAGGAAACAGTCGTGACTGTCTAGTTGATTTCTTCAAAGATGCATCGTATAGTAGTAGTTAAGCAGCGACTTACGTCGTTGTATGGGAAACGCACCCCGATGCCATTTTACTCACGTTGAGCAACACAGAGAGATAAAAAAGACAAGAAAGAGCGAGACTGAGGCAAAGAATTGTGGATGTTGGAGAATGCTGTACATCTCTATAGCAGAGCCCAACAGGCACACTGGCAAATGATTGAGCAATACAACCACTTCACTCTATAAACATCTCATTAAAATCAATTATGTCACTCCTGAATGAAATCAAAGCTAAACACTTTAACAGCTGCTTTTCCCCTGTGTAAGCCGATGTGAGCGTTACCTCGGATGCATTTTCTTTTTGCACCTCATTCGCACGTCCTCCCCTGCCTTGTGCTGGAAGATTTAATCTTCTCGGCTCAGATTGCTTTCAACACTTTTATGAATTGTTAAAGTGTGGAGGTCTGGCAGGGAGGTTTCCCTACATCCCTGAAAGGGGCTCTGGATAAAAACGTGACTCTGGGGTCGTTTATTGCAGTAACTGTTATTTAAATGGTCATCAATGGAGAAAGATGCTTTTTCCCAAATAATGGTGAGTTACAAAATCTACCAGCAGGTTTGACTGGCAGAGCTAACCAGCCAGAACTTGATCCGCATTTGAGGACTGTGTTTATTTGAATGGAATTTTGCTCCAGGACTAACAAATAAAGGGGGAGGACCAAAAAAAAAAAAGTATTTTCTGGTGAATAATTTGGATTTGTTGGAACATTGAAACATTGAATGTACAACAGGTGAGGCATGCCGATCTCTCAAAGCTGTTCATGAAGAGTGAGGATAACATATTTATGTCAAGCTGAAACCTTTGTGAGATCAAAATCACTTAATATTGACACACAAAGCACTTCTCATGTGACCCCACTAAGCTTTAACTGTCAGATAATCATGAAGGAAATATGACATGCAGCACATGGGATTAACCTGGTGCATTTCATCAAGACACGAATGATAAACATCTGCGGTGATAGAGCCATGAACATCCCTACAGATCAAAAATCATCCGTTGAAAAATATCCATTATGGCATATGGAGCACCTCACTGTGCGTATATACAGTATTCATTTATAGAATTAATTTACAAAACTAAAATTGAAAAGCAGTCAACCAGAAAATAATACATTTGACTATGGAAAAGATGTAACTTTTGAATACATTTTCAACACCTGGGAGTTTCCAGAATTTCCCTGACTGTGAAAACACTCATACACAAACTTGGTGAGTCAAGAGACATTTCACTGTTGATTCTTGTATATCTTATAGAAACAATAGAATAGAATAGAATAGAATAGAATAGAATAGAATAGAATAGAATAGAATAGAATAGAATAGAATAGAATAGAATAGAAATAAGAAGAGCTTGTAACTAATCATGTGAGCCCATCATTTGTGCTTTACATTAGGATTTGTGAATAAAGGTGGTGATGGTAAAAGAAAAAAATCAGACTTCTAAAAATTACAATACAGTACAGTAAAACTACACATTTTACAGTGGCCTTTTATTGTGGCCAGCCTAAGGCACACCTGTGCAATAATCATACTCTCTAATCAGCATCTTGATACGCCACACCTATGGATCTCGGCAAAGGAGAAGTGCTCACTAACACAGATTTAGACCGATTGTGAACAATATTTGAGAGAAATAGGCCTTTTGTGTACATAGAAAAAGTTTTAGATCTTTGAGTTAAGCTAATGAAAAATGGGGGAAAAAACAAAAGTGTTGCATTTATAATTTTGTTCAGTGTATAAATGTACTGTATGAATTAAACTCACTGAGACTGTCGACGGTTTCTTTTCCATGCATCATTTTACATTAGTCAAATCATATAAAACAGTGAAATCGCCCTCGAACTCTTCTGTCTTGCCTGCACTCGAGGCGGTGACGTGAGCTCCACTGAAAGTCTTCTTTCCTATTGGTTGTCGCTCGCGAAAATCGCTTCTCATTTGCATAAAGTGGAAATTTCTGGACTTTTGTTGCGTGTCTCGCGTCGCTTGACACGCCCACATTCTGTCACCAACGCAGTCGTGTAAGACAGTTCTGGGAGGTAATTATACCGAACCACTTAGATGACAGACTTTGGCTAAGGCATTTCAGAATGACCAAAACAACATTTCAGATACTGTGCAACATAATCGGTCCGCTGGTTGGTCCAGTTATATCGTCCCATCATAAAGTGACATAACTTTTTTGATGTACATCGATGAATTTATTTGGTAAATGTGATTCCATCATCATTTATGCACGTTTTATTTTATTTAAAACATTTATCCGACTCAATTGACCACATACGTTTTTTTGTGTGCACATTTTTAAAATGTATGCACATGTTGCCGTTTCTATCCAACGTTTTGTAATTCGATATTCCAAAATGCACTTAAAAATAGGTGGATGGAAACATAGCCAATGGTGTTGTCAGTAAATGTATGCTCAGGCTACACAGCCTTGACTGCACATGTGATGCTCATGACAGACTTTTGTTTTTTATGCATTTGGGTGAGTATACATGACTCCCAAGGCTAACGTGAGAAATGCTTCATAGCCACAAATATGTGCGTGTGTGTGTGTGTGTGTGTGTGTGTGTGTGTGTGTGTGTGTGTGTGTGTGTGTGCGTTTAAGTGTGTGAGTATTGTCAAAGAGCTATGCCAGCCAGAGGCCAAATACATCATGAGCATAGTGAGCAATGCTAGAAATATTTAAAGTGCATGAGATGACTTTTGGGTCTCTAGACCATGAATATTCAATTGAGAAAGTTAGATTTTTTTTTTTAATTATAAAAGATAATACAGATAAGAGTTCAATGATAAAAATATGCAAAAAATGAATAAATGCAGAGCAAGCTTAAGCTTCCAGGGTGAAGCTTGTACAGTATATATTCAGAGAGATCGAGTATGCAGCATCATGGGTACAGTGGGCAACTGTGTGCAGATTGCTGTGTAATTAACTGACTTGTTTGTTAATGAAATGTCAAGATAATAGCTCAGTGATGTATTAATATTTTAATGTTTAACTGTTAACGGTTCACAAATGGGTCAGAGTTTAAAGCATTTTTTGTGTGCAATTGTTTGATTTTTAAAAACTGTATTACTTTTTTATATTGTTATTGTGTTCCAGGCAAGGGACGAGGAGTTATTGTTTATTTACATTTACATTACATTTATGCATTTGGCAAATGCTTTTATCCAAAGTGACTTACATTGCATTTCAAGGTATACATTTACATTCTTATCAGTTCTTGCTTTCCCTGGGAATCGAACCATGTCCTTGGCGTTGCAAGCGCCAACACTCTACTGTTTAAACTACAGGAAAGCCTATTTACAAGAAGAAGAAGAAACAAGAGTAAGAAGGCAATCTGGAAAGCAAGAAACAACATAACAGCTTCACTAACGTAAATACAATCATAGTGAGAAGAAAAAAACTGAGGGTTAAATTTGCAGGAGAAAACAAACTGAACAAGAAACAGGTGCACAAAGCAATCAGTAACCATGACAACAAACAAGGGCATAATCAGTAATGGGGGGAAGGGGCAGGCACGTGCACACATAGACATCAAAGGGGGCTTGAGCACCTGCCCTTTTTATTCCTGGAGAGAAAGTGCCCTTTTTTCTGGGGTGCTTTTTTTATTTTTGAAAAATAATATATATTCCGGTTTGCGCACAGCTTCCCTGTCAAACAAATATATTTATTGAATAGTGTATCTAAATATCAGGTCAGGAGTTCTGAAGCGCTCCCTCTCTGAAGCGCCGATCAGAGGAAACGCGTCTGCTCTAGTGAGCTCGCGCTGAGCTGCCGTTTGGACTTTGAGCCGAGCGGATAAACAGTCCGTGAGGCGCGCGCGGTTCAAATGAGTTTCGTTCCGCTTTTGGCGCATAAACATTATAGAACATTTATCAAACTCAATATTGATATCGAGTATTGACGATATTGACTCGAACTTGATATCGTTTTATCGAGAAAAAGTATATCGCGAAAATGAATGAATGAGCATATCAATTTAAGACGTGGCTAAATGTAATTTATGATCTTGTATGGATAATCTGGACGTTTTTATGACTTTTTATGCCCTAACATTCTTATTATTAAAGTTAATGACTTGCATACATCAAGAGTCTTTCCCCCTGAAATGTAGAAATCTAAATTGGTGAATTTAGAAGAAATCTACAGATGCAAACAGATGGAGGATAGTAGGTTTAAAACAAACTCCATCTAAATGTGGATTTTGAAGGTTTTATTTGATGATGATGATACAGTCCTCCCTCAAATGTGAAACTAAGTCCATGTCACCATCAGGTGTATCAAATATATACAGTACTTGATTGAAACTAGTAGCATAGAAAACATGCACATTTTGGCATGGTTTCCTTTGCTGCTCTATAAACCTATGAATACTAAGGAGACCATGGTTTCTGTGTGAACTGATTATTTTGTAGACATCTTTTGAAAATGAAACAATTGCGTGAGTTTGAGGAAGATAACATTAATTAACTTTTTTAATAATTTTTTTTTTAAAAGTCAGAGTTGTGTTAATATATATATATATAGTTTTTTTTGTTTAAAAAAGTAAAAAAAAAAAAAAAAAGTAAAAAAAAAAAAACGTAATTATGAGAAGTGCCCTTTTTTTCACTTGAGCCCCTGCCCCTCAAAATGTCTGTGCACGTCCCTGGGAAGGGGGGTTGAGGCCGTCTACATCAACTAGACTTGACTGTAATTCAGTTCTGTGTTGTTTTAACAGTGTTTTGAGACAACAGCTGAAGCACTATTTGAAGTGAACACTTTGCTGCAGGTTGCTCTGTTGTTGTGGCATCATCATAGATTAGCAGTGTCTTGAATATCACATACACAAACTACGATTGGTTGTCTATAAATGTAAGTTTACCCTTGATGCTTTGAGTTGTTTTTTGAAAGAATATGCTGACAGCTTTGGAGATTAATTAAATCAGACCTTCCAGCACTGAAAACTAAACTTTTTATGATAATAACCTTGGTGTGTTTGTTATTCTCAGAGTTAATTAGGGTCCAAATCAACCAGGGCGTGGATAAAAAATGCCACTGAAAATGACAACCATGCCCCAGATATTTTAAATGTGGGAATAGTGTGGCCAATAGTATTTTTTTATCTGTTATCTAACATTTGATATATGGTGATGTGTGCTGTTTATCTATTAATGAGATTAGTGCCTTTGCAGGCCGACAGTATGTTAGATATCAGATGTTAGACATGAAGTGTTTATGATTAGCAAAATAAAATAATTTCCAACAAATCCAAATTAAAATATATAGTAGAGAGCTTTAATTATTTAAATAATTTAAAATGTACTCAAGCAGTGCATAAATTTGGATCATATGTTGTGCATTATATACAGCTATGTTTGAATTTAATTCATTAGATTTTCTGGATAACAGCCATAATTCTTTGGATTATGAGTTTATGTCAAGTAACTGATTACATAATTGAGCTCCATATAGGCTAACCATTTATATATGGTTATAAAAAAATGCCTGAATATAGAAAAAAATCAGATGAAGGCAATTTCCAAAGAAGAAATAATTCACCTTACTTTTATATCCAGCCAGCTGTTATCGCAGAACTATAGCCCAAAATTACCACAAATTAACGTTTCCGCAAAGAAAACAGTTGCTAGCTTTCAGCCAAGATGACTGAACAAGTTCAAACTAGATATTTAAAGGATATAGTAGTCATACCACTTATTACAAATAAGTAATCTCACCTGTTTATTATCTTAAAATTCATTACAGTGTACAGAACAATCATCCAGGCGAGAGGATGAATATTATTAACAACAACAACATTACACTATAATAACACTGAAGTACTTCGATTTCATTTCCAATACAATTGATAAATATAACAGAGATGCAAGATGGCAGCAGCTGCGCATGTGTGAAACAAGCGAGAGCAAGTCTGCGGTGTGACACGAGAGACGTGAAAGATGTGCAGGCCTCAGATACCCAGAGGAGGGGTATGATATTCACCGTTGCTATCAGGGAATAACACATAATGTCAGATCAGACACATATATACTTTCATGTATATACGTATACTGTTTATATCTATATGCACTCACCTATAGGATTATTAGGAACACCTGTTCAATTTCTCATTAATGCAATTATCTAATCAACCAATCACATGGCAGTTGCTTCAATGCATTTAGGGGTGTGGTCCTGGTCAAGACAATCTCCTGAACTCCAAACTGAATGTCAGAATGGGAAAGAAAGGTGATTTAAGCAATTTTGAGCGTGGCATGGTTGTTGGTGCCAGACGGGCCGGTCTGAGTATTTCACAATCTGCTCAGTTACTGGGATTTTCACACACAACCATTTCTAGGGTTTACAAAGAATGGTGTGAAAAGGGAAAAACATCCAGTATGCGGCAGTCCTGTGGGCGAAAATGCCTTGTTGATGCTAGAGGTCAGAGGAGAATGGGCCGACTGATTCAAGCTGATAGAAGAGCAACTTTGACTGAAATAACCACTCGTTACAACCGAGGTATGCAGCAAAGCATTTGTGAAGCCACAACACGCACAACCTTGAGGCGGATGGGCTACAACAGCAGAAGACCCCACCGGGTACCACTCATCTCCACTACAAATAGGAGAAAGAGGCTACAATTTGCAAGAGCTCACCAAAATTGGATAGTTGAAGACTGGAAAAATGTTGCCTGGTCTGATGAGTCTCGATTTCTGTTGAGACATTCAGATGGTAGAGTCAGAATTTGGCATAAACAGAATGAGAACATGGATCCATCATGCCTTGTTACCACTGTGCAGGCTGGTGGTGGTGGTGGTGTAATGGTGTGGGGGATGTTTTCTTGGCACACTTTAGGCCCCTTAGTGCCAATTGGGCATCGTTTAAATGCCACTGCCAACCTGAGCATTGTTTCTGACCATGTCCATCCCTTTATGGCCAGCATGTACCCATCCTCTGATGGCTTCTTCCAGCAGGATAATGCACCATGTCACAAAGCTCGAATCATTTCAAATTGGTTTCTTGAACATGACAATGAGTTCACTGTACTAAAATGGCCCCCACAGTCACCAGATCTCAACCCAATAGAGCATCTTTGGGATGTGGTGGAACGGGAGCTTCGTGCCCTGGATGTGCATCCCACAAATCTCCATCAACTGCAAGATGCTATCCTATCAATATGGGCCAACATTTCTAAAGAATGCTTTCAGCACCTTGTTGAATCAATGCCACGTAGAATTAAGGCAGTTCTGAAGGCGAAAGGGGATCAAACACAGTATTAGTATGGGGTTCCTAATAATCCTTTAGGTGAGTGTATATATACTGTATACACACTATATTAAGTTGGTGGCAGTTTTTTAAATACTTTTCAAATTATCAAACTAAAACACAGAACAAGGCAGAGAGAGCCAATAAAACAGAGTAAGAGACTTTATGCTCAGTGGGATGTGTCATTTATGCCTTAAATTAATT
This sequence comes from Tiaroga cobitis, assembly GCA_030578255.1. Taxonomy (NCBI): domain Eukaryota; kingdom Metazoa; phylum Chordata; class Actinopteri; order Cypriniformes; family Leuciscidae; genus Tiaroga; species Tiaroga cobitis. Next base: position 6,727,875 of record CM060606.1, read on the forward strand.
TCAGAACTGAGCTGAGGTGAGTCACATTAAGATGGCACACGATGACATGTGTCAGCAGGGTTATCATGTGTTTTAGGCTGTGTGTGTGTGTGTCTGTGTGTTAGATAAATATGATGGTATGTTGGCCCCGAGCCGAAGGCCCTGCTTCTTGTGGCTGACTATTGTTGGGGGCAAATTTCAGACTCTTTATGTACTTGTCTTAATAGCGAGTAAACAATCCTGACATATCCCCCAACCACCCCACGCAAACTTGCTTGCTTATTCTCTCTCTCTATCTATCTCTCTCTCTCTTTCTCTCTCCCTCTACTCTTCCATTTTCTGATGTAATACCTGGAAAGTTATGCTTACCTATTCCTGAGTGTCGCTTTAACAGTCCATGAGCAAAACTAGTCAGAGCAAGTTATTCTTCATCGCAGTCCATCAGTCACTCTTAAAGTGTCCCTATTATGCCTTTTTTCAAATATTACCTTTCATGTAGTGTAATATAGCTGTGAATGTTAAAGGTCTGCAGAGTATTAAAGATCAAAGTGCATGACAAATAAAGTTATTGTCTCCTAAAAGAATGAATCTATTATGAACAGCCAAAACGATTCGTCACTAATTCCCGTCTCATTTCCTATTACATACCTACGTAACAATGTAACAAATCTGCATAATGTCAGCCTTCATTCGCTGCCTGCAAAAATCTTTTACTTTGACCCGCCCTCAAAAACGGTAGTTGTAGCTGATACCAGGAAGATTTGGTTTGTGTTGTCGACATCTCGGGAAGATGCTGTTTTCAGCACTGCAAATCCACTTGGATGCGTGATAGACTAACCACAACAGACTGGGCACGGGCATTTACACATTCAAGCAATTTTGCACCATTCAAGCTCAAGAAGAAGTGAAAGAGAAATCAATTCAGTACTGACACGCTGTTACCTTTGCGTCTCAGATAGCGTGCAAACACCAAATCGATTCCTCTTGTGTGTCTCCTTGTACTTGAACAAACAGACACACAATTATGTCAAAATACCCGTCTCGGCAAGTATTCACTCGGTAATGTATTAAGTAAATGTAAACAGTTGAGAAAAATAACGGATGTGTATAATTATAGTGGGTCCGTGCAATTAGCTCTTAAAGCCTATTGATGTCTGTCATTAATGTTAATTAATCAAACAACAAAGTGGGCTTTAAGCAATAAGTGAAAAGCAAAGTTACATCCCCCAAACCACACCCCACCCCCCAATTTTTTATTTTTTTATTTTTGCTGATCCGATCAGGGACTCAAAAACCATAATATGATCAGAACCGTGAGTTTTGTGATAAGTTGCACCACTAATGTAATCTAGAGATGTTCCAATACCCTTTTTCCCTTCCCGATACCGATTCCGATACCTGGGTGTGTACAGTATCTATACAGCTCCAATTCATACTATCACTTTATGAATTGATAAAATTATTTTATGGCATGTTTCAGACTTATCCCTTAATTAAACATGAACAAATACATACAGTGAATTAGAGTATTTTGTAACACTTTATTTTAAGGTGCTTGTAATAAGCAGTAATTAACAGTTAATAAGACACTTATAAGACCTTATAAGATGCATATAAGATGCATATAAGCATTAACTAATGATAATAAATAAATTAAATAATACATTTCTCAAGTATCAATACATTGCACTTTTAGAACAGCCGAGCAAACATAAATGGTAACACAAACTCCCAGTCACTTAAAAATGGACCTTCCCAAGAGGGAGTAGTTTCCCTGATCTCTTCAGGGCCTGGACCTTTAATTAACCCTTATATGAAGTAGTTAATGCTTATATGCATCTTATATGCATCTTATAAGGTCTTATAAGTGTCTTATTAACTGTTAATTACTGCTTATTACAAGCACCTTAAAATAAAGTGTTACTGAGTATTTTTATTATCTGACATACATGTCACAGCAATATATTATTTATCTTTCTTAAGTGAAAAAGAACTTAAAATGCAACCACACATCTAATACTGTAAACTGAAAAAGGTATTTTAGTTTTACTATATAACTGCGTAAAAAAAGTGCAACAAATAAATCTAGGATTCTAAAATATGATATATGAATAATATAAGAAAATAATCTCTTTATAATTTAAAGTCCATAAACAATTTTGTTTAATAAACGGCATTTCAGTTTTGACCGCGGCTAGTCATCCAGAACAATAAACTCAATACATGTTGTCGGTTATATTCATCGCTCGTTGGCTGTCTTTTGAAAACTTTTCTTTTTGTTTGAATGAAGTTTTCAGAGATTGTTGATTCTGGCGCGGCTCATTCTTCTCTGCCCTTGCCTTTGTGTAATCCTGTTCTGCGGGGTGACGCGTCTTCAAATGCTTTAAGTTACTCGTGTTGAAGTTGCTAATACTTGTTCCACCCCTCGAAATTGCAGTATGGCATACGAGACATGTCGCCGTTTTCCTGGCTGGTTAGTCCAGTCTGAAATACTGCTAAACAGCGGACATCCTGCTATCGCGTGCGCGCGCGTTTTCTTCTTCGCTGCTCTAAACAGTGGTTACTTGTGCTACAGCACAACTTCCTGTGTTGCCACAAGCAAGCACTGTTTAGAGCAGCGAAGAAGAATTGATCTCCGATTTGCATCGTTATGCAAAGCTAGCGTGCATAACTAGATACTGTTTAAGAAAATGGTATCGGATCGGTACATGGGTAGAAGTACTCGCCGATAACGATGCCAGAATTTTTATTGGTATCGACGGCATTTCCGACACTAGTATCGGAACAACTCTAATGTCAACCCATTGTAAGAAACCTCCAATACAAAATTAGGCACCTTTAAAATAGCATAATAAGGATACTTTAATATGTATTAGTCTTAATAAGTTTAAAGTGGTTAGTTTTGTACCCATAGTACCCATATCTTCCATTTATGTCAAAAATATTAGAAAAAGTTGTGTCCAGTCAACTCGGCTCTTTCTTGCAAGAAAACGACATCTATGAAAAGTTTCAGTCTGGATTCAGGCCACATCATAGCACTGAAACTGCGCTTGTTAGAATCACAAATGATTTACTTTTAGCTTCGGACCAAGGCTGTATCTCAGTACTAGTTTTACTTGATCTTAGTGCTGCGTTCGACACTATAGATCACACAATACTCTTAGATCGACTACAAAATTACACTGGTGTTCATGGACAAGCATTAAGCTGGTTCAGGTCATACTTATCTGACCGCTACCATTTCGTCTACTTAAATGGAGAAAAATCGATCATAACTTCGGCAAACTATGGAGTGCCGCAGGGATCTGTGTTAGGCCCTTTATTATTCTCAATATATATGCTGCCACTTGGTAATATTCTAAGAAAATGTTATGCTGATGACACTCAAATATATATTTCATCACGGCCAGATGAATACGCTAAATTATCCAAATTGACAGATTGTGTTAAAGATATAAAAGATTGGATGACGCGTAATTTTCTTTTATTAAATCCAGACAAGACAGAGGTAATACTTATCGGTTGTAAAAACCGTCCACAAAACCTTTCACAGCACGACTTTAACATAGTAGGATGCCCTGTTACTTTATCCGCTACAGTAAAAGACCTGGGTGTTACATTAGACTGCAACTTGTCTTTTGAAAAGCATATTTCATATGTTACAAAAACAGCCTTTTTCCACCTTAGAAACATTGCTAAGCTACGTAATATGCTATCAGTCTCTGATGCAGAAAAGTTAGTTCATGCATTCATGACCTCGAGACTAGATTACTGTAATGCTTTATTAGCTGGTTGTCCTGCATCTTCAATAAACAAGCTACAGTTAGTCCAAAATGCAGCCGCTAGAGTTCTTACTAGATCAAGAAAATATGATCATATAACACCGATTTTATCATCACTTCATTGGTTACCTATAAAGTTCCGTATTAATTACAAGGTATTGCTTTTGACTTATAAAGCTCTAAATGGTTTAGCTCCAGTCTATTTAACGGATCTTCTATCGCCTTACAATCCATCGCGCTCTTTAAGATCACTAAATTCGAGGCTTCTGGTCATTCCTAGGATATCCAGATCCACCAAAGGAGGCAGAGCATTTTCACATTTAGCTCCGAAGCTCTGGAATTGTCACGTGTCTGTCCTGTCCTGTGTGACACTTGGGTGTTTGTTATGTTGAGCATGTGCTCATGTCATTGTCTGATCCCTCCCCCTCGTTACCTGATTATTGTTTGAGTTCAACCACCTGTTTCCCTCTTGATTTGTTCCCTTTATAGTCTCCCTTTGTTTGCAGTCTTTGTCGGATCTTTGCTTTATGTTACCCCGGTTTTCATAGTCATGTTCATGTTGTTCTTAGTCAGGTTTGTTTTCTAGTTTGGTTCTGTTTTATGTTTTATCTTTTATGTTTTCCCGCTCGTGGGTTTTTGGTTTTGTGTTTTGTTAATAAATATTCCTTTTATGCTGCACTTGAGTCCTCTCCTTCACTTTCGGTAACCGTACCGTGACAAAAGATCCGACCATAAAAGGACTCAGCAGCATGGAGGACGAGGAGTACTGGGCGAATCTGGTGGATCATCACATGGATGACGAATATTTGGATTGCCCGGACTACTTCGTCGCGACGTTTGGCTCAACCAAATTTTCACCGGTCCATGGGGACAATTCAAGGCCTGCTTCTCGCCGTCGCAGACGGAGAAGGAGGAAATGCCCGTCTGTCCAGTCAGAGACTGTTCACGTCCCGTCTGCCCAGTCAGAGACGGTTCACGTCCAGTCTGCCCAGCGAGTGACTGTTCCCGTCCCGTCTGCCCAGCGAGTGACTGTTCCCGTCCCGTCGGCCCAGCGAGAGACTGTTCACGTCCCGTCTGCCCAGCGAGAGACTGTTCCAGTCCCGTCTGCCCAGCGAGAGATTGTTCACGTCCCGGCTGCCCAGCGAGAGACTGTTCCCGTCCCGTCTGCCCAGCGAGAGACGGTTCACGTCCCGTCTGCCCAGCGAGAGACTGTTCCCGTCCCGTCTGCCCAGCGAGCGACTGTTCCCGTCCCGTCTGCCCAGCGAGAGACTGTTCACGTCCTGTCTGCCCAGCGAGAGACTGTTCACGTCCCGTCTGTCCAGCGAGAGACTGTTCCCGTCCCGTCTGCCCAGCGAGAGACTGTTCACGTCCCGTCTGCCCAGCGAGAGACTGTTCACGTCCCGTCTGTCCAGCGAGAGACTGTTCACATCCCGTCTGCCCAGTCAGAGACTGTTCCCGTTTCCTCTGCCTTCCTGAGCTGGGACTACCTGGAGCGTCTGGCTCGGATATTAGATATGCCAGTCGCTGTTGTTCCTGAGCCAGAGGCAGAGCCTGTGTCTGCAGTTTCTGACCCGGAGGCAGAGCCAGTGCCCGTTCCTGAGCCGGAGGCTGAGCCAGTGGAACAGTCAGTGGAAGTTCTTGAGTCGGAGCCGGAGCCGGTGCCCGTTCCTGAGCCGGTGCCCGTTCCTGAGCCGGTGCCCGTTCCTGAGCCGGTGCCCGTTCCTGAGCCGGTGCCCGAGCCGGTGCTCGTCCCAGAGCCGGTAGCAGAGCCAGTGCCTGTCTCAGAACTGGAGCACATGTCGGTCTCGGACCCAGTATTTGTTTCTGTGTTTGTGTCTGTTTTTGTGACTGTCTTTGTTCTAGTGTCTGTTCCCGAGCCGGTGTCTGTTCCCGAACCGGTGTCTGTTCCCGAGCCGGTGTCTGTTCCCGAGCCGGTGTCTGCTCCCGAGCCGGTGTCTGCTCCCGAGCCGGTGCCTGCTGCTGCTCCCGAGCCGGTGCCTGCTGCTGCTCCCGAGCCGGTGCCTGCTGCTGCTCCCGAGCCGGTGCCTGCTGCTGCTCCCGAGCCGGTGCCTGCTGCTGCTCCCGAGCCGGTGCCTGCTGCTGCTCCCGAGCCGGTGCCTGCTGCTGCTCCCGAGCCGGTGCCTGCTGCTGCTCCCGAGCCGGTGCCTGCTGCTGCTCCCGAGCCGCTGCCTGCTGCTGCTCCTGAGCCGGTGCCTGCTGCTGCTCCCGAGCCGGTGCCTGCTCGTGCTCCACCGCCCTGGCCGCCCGAGGGGTCGTCTCCGCCCTGGCCGCCCGAGGGGTCGTCTCCGCCCTGGCCGCCCGAGGGGTCGTCTTCGTCTCCGCCCTGGCCGCCCGAGGGGTCGTCTTCGCCTCCGCCCTGGCCGCCCGAGGGGTCGTCTCCGCCCTGGCCGCCCGAGGGGTCGTCTCCGCCCTGGCCGCCCGAGGGGTCGTCTCCGCCCTGGCCGCCCGAGGGGTCGTCTCCGCCCTGGCCGCCCGAGGGGTCTTCACCGCCCTGGCCGCCCGAGGGGTCTTCACCGCCCTGGCCGCCCGAGGGGTCTTCACCGCCCTGGCCGCCCGAGGGCTCTTCACCGCCCTGGCCGCCCGAGGGCTCTTCACCGCCCTGGCCGCCCGAGGGCTCTTCACCGCCCTGGCCGCCCGAGGGCTCTTCACCGCCCTGGCCGCCCGAGGGCTCTTCACCGCCCTGGCCGCCCGAGGACTCTTCACCGCCCTATGTTCCGGTCTCTCCCGTGGCCCCCTGGTGTGTCCCTCCCGTGCCACCGGATGGAGCGTCTGGTAGCCGCTCCGTAGGGAGGGGGTAGTGTCACGTGTCTGTCCTGTCCTGTGTGACACTTGGGTGTTTGTTATGTTGAGCATGTGCTCATGTCATTGTCTGATCCCTCCCCCTCGTTACCTGATTATTGTTTGAGTTCAACCACCTGTTTCCCTCTTGATTTGTTCCCTTTATAGTCTCCCTTTGTTTGCAGTCTTTGTCGGATCTTTGCTTTATGTTACCCCGGTTTTCATAGTCATGTTCATGTTGTTCTTAGTCAGGTTTGTTTTCTAGTTTGGTTCTGTTTTATGTTTTATCTTTTATGTTTTCCCGCTCGTGGGTTTTTGGTTTTGTGTTTTGTTAATAAATATTCCTTTTATGCTGCACTTGAGTCCTCTCCTTCACTTTCGGTAACCGTACCGTGACAGGAATAGCCTTCCTGATATTGTTCGTTGCTCAGACTCGCTCTCCTAGTTTAAAACTAGACTGAAGACGCATCTATTTAGCCAGGCATACATATAAATTTTTTATCTTACAGTAACTGTAAATTCGGCCTCTAGTTCATAAACGCCAGAGGAGAACTGGCCCCCGACTGAGCCTGGGTTCTCCCAAGGTTTTTTTTTCTCCATTAGGTCATCTGATGGTGTGTTAGGACACCTTTAGGTCACTGGATGGAGTTTTTCGGTTCCTTGCCACTGTTGCCTTTGGCTTGCTCAGTTGGGGATATTCAAATTAATTAACCAATCATACCATTGATCAGCTCTACCAAACTTGGATGTCTTTTTTTCCAGTAATAAACAAACATTGTTAAGTTGTTTTGATTGATACTGTGAAGCAGCTTTGATACAATCTGTATTGTGAAAAGCGTTATATAAATATATTTGACTTGACTTGACTTGACTTGACTTTTGACCAGAGCATATTTCAAAAATTCTGTCTGAAATACTTCAGAAACGCTTAGTACATAAATGCAGTATTTACTTTCTTAATACACATTCCTGGTCTTATTGTGAACAATTAATTGGTTTGTCTTTTACATTTTTCAGTGAAATATAATAACTTACTCTGTCTCTGAAATGCTTTTTCTTTTTCCTTGGTATCAATATTCGTTAATGTTAACCAGTAACTGTAACATCTTTTTCAGACTTGCTTTTGCACATTTAGGCCTGTCTTCATGTTTCTATGCAATGGTGACTTTTTACGATCCAATCACATTTTAGCCCCTCCCTGCTTTTTTAATTGAATACACTTTTTTATTTGGAAATACAGAAATGCAGTTGCAAGCAGCAAATCATGTTGGCTTTAATGCGTTTTCTATCAAATGTCCGTTGAGATGTGCTATTTATTCAGGTAGATAGCATGTGTGCTATATTTACAGGTGAAACAGGTGAAAGAACAAACATATTCTGAAAATGTTGCTCCGCCTATGACAGTATCAAGAGAAAACTTGACCATGGAAGAAGCCATTTGCTCTCTGAAGCGTTCCTCAACGACAATGCTGACAATGCAACACACACTTGAGTATTACCAACTGCATTCAGAGCACAATGACGTGTGAAATACATTTGCGTACCTGAGCAGAGTTCTGGGCCTCGAAGTCTCTTGAATCCATTCTGCTCTCAGCCTCAAGACCGAATTATAGAGACTCCATTATTGATAAATAAACTGTAATAAACAGCCTTCATTGAGCTAAACGAATCATAAAATTGCTTGAGGAGGGCTGGGCTGCTATCGAGTGTGATATTCTGGTGTATCTGTGTGGTGGGAGTGAAGGTTGACACCTCCTGCCCCAACTAAACAAGTCTCGCCCACCTGTCAATCATCCAGATGGGTATGGAGAGACTCGTTGGATTATGGGATTTCTGAGAAGCCTGGGGCTGGAAACTTGCATAAAATGTATTTGCTTGGGGCATTCTCAGTAATGACATTATAGTCAGTATTGGGAAACTTACTTTATAAATAGCTTTTAGTCAGACAAGATACAGTTTCAAAGTAGTGAAACAACTATATCAGCCTATAATGTAGTTTACTGCTGTTATCTACCACAAAAACAAAGGGTATCTTAAATAAAGTGACAGTACTGTAACCAATACCACCAATATAACTAAAAAACCAATGTGTTAGTGGGTTAGATCATTGTCTAGTTTGTTTGGTTATCATAACAATCCATCTGTGCAATTATTATTTTGTATTCTGTAATCAAAATGTCATAACTTGCTCACTTGACATCTATGATGCATGTGAGGACGCATCCAGAACTGGACGCATTCAGTTCTGCTTCCGTTACAGTATACAGGACTCACTTTTCACAATCCATATCAACAATAACGGATACAATCAAGTCCCTACATTTTATCTGCTCATTAAAAATAGCCAACACACTAGTAAAATTGGCTTTAATTGTTCCATTTCATGGCTTTAATTGTATGTTTCATGTTATGGAGAACCTGAGTGCACGCGTTTAAAGATGAAGAAAACAATATGGACGTGCGAGTGCTTGTGCACATGGAATCAGAAAGGCCTGCCTCCAGGCTGTTGTTTGTTTTTGTGATCCTGCCTGGGGCAATATTCCAGATGGGGCTTTATCTTTGTTTCTTTCACTGCTTTCGATGTGCTCGGCGTAATTTATCCCTCGGCTCTCCTGCCTTACGACTCCACCCAGCTCTGCAAACATCACAGTCTGTCTTAGATTCAGAGTTATTTGGAGTTTTTCAAATGTAGAACCGCATCGAGGGCATTAAGAGCATGAATATATGGGAGAGATGGGACGCACCTCGCCATTAAGATCTTAAAATGTTGTCATGAGAACAGGCTCGATGGGGAGGGAAATTGACTGTGTAAAATGTATCATTATTACGGTCGGCTTTTCGGTTGTAATGACAATATGCTTTCTGCGTACCCCGTCTCTTGTCTGGGAAATGATGTAGGGAAATGACCCCTGAAGATGACTGCAGCACATGAGTGATGGAGAGTGATGGAGTTGGAATAATGGGAACAGAGCATGAGTGTATCGCAGATAAACGAGACGCTCCTGTACAGATAGAGTGGGTTGTGAGTGAGAGCTGAGAATTGACGGTGACTAAGAGAGATAAACAAAGGACTGGGAATCTAAACAGAAAAATGGCTGAAATCTGACTAGATGAGCCACATTTAAAGCAGTTGTAAACTAGTTATAAACACATATCTGTCAAAATTCCATTTGAATTCTTGTTGAACTAATTAACCTAAGTATAAAATCTTTAGTTAAACGTGGATGCCACTCCTTTTCTTAATATTTCAGACAGACGGACGGACGGACGGATGGATAGACAGTTAGATGGACGGACGGATAGATGAGGTGTTCGCGCCAACTCCCGCGAAGACTTCAGATGACGCAAACCCTGAATCAACATGCACCAATGCTACATTTTTCTAAATGTCATAATCATTTGTTAACAAACAAGTATTCATTACTTTAATGAGCTCATTGTTTCTGCATTAAATGATCACATTGTTTAAATTAATACCTTTTCCGCTAACTGTGATTTTGTATACGTACATTTCTGAAATACATAACGTAGACAGTTACCTCTGATAACAGATCTCTCTAAATTGTAATGTGGACTCATCATTTTAAAGCAGCTTTACAGAAAATGATGTGTATTGTGAAAAGCGCTATAGAAGTGAATTGCATTGGACGGACGGACGGACGGACGGACGAATAGATAGATGGATAGATGGATTAGAGGTGCTTTGACAGACAAACACACACATGCTCTATCGCACAGATCTCGACCCCGCTGAGCCTCGAAGGAAATGAGAGCAGAGATCCACTCAAGCTCAGTCTGCACTGATCCACCCGTCGCTCTCTCAAACACGCACACTTATCCTGACGGGCCCAGACACATGTTTAACACACACACAGCAGCACAGGGTCACACATCGCCTGCCTTCAGCCGCATATTAAACACCTCATTCACAGACGGGAACAAGTCAACTTAACACCCAGCTGATTACTCATGTTAATATAAGAATAATCATACAGTCCAAACCAATCATCTTTAGGAAATTAGGACACAATTACAAACTGCACTTTGTAAACGAAGCATCTTAAGGAGAATCATGTTTCAACATAGATTTACAGATACAGGCTCGTGTCACAAGGGCTCTAGCACTGCTATAGAACTGCTTATCCGTGAACCACTAAAATGTTGCTCTGGGAACGTTTTAACCTTTTATTTGGAGGATTGCATAAAGCCTGGGTTATGTTCAGATCGTATCATGTTTGAGTGATGAGATATGGAAGGAATATGTTGAGATATTCTTCACAACAGTACTATGCGAGGATGGCACACAAACAGAAATAATGCAATGCAGCATAATAGAATGATTTCTGAGGGATCATGTGAAACATAACACTAATTCATCTTTACATCACATGAATAAATTACATTTTAAATATATCAAAATAGAAAATAGTTATAATTTAATAGGCTGATTTGTGAAACATGCAGTAAATGTATTGGAAAACAGCATTTTGCAGCATTTTCGCGGTTTCAAACTCCATACACAAATTATGGAAATTCATATAAATCCAGAAAAAGCATGTCCCAGCTCTCTACAGAAGACACCTTTGCCAAACTACAGTTGCCTGTAATCACAGTCTGCAAATCAACAACTAATTACACCAGCAGTTTCAAGTTCTCCCCTTACCTTTAATTCATTCATAGTTTGATTTCAATTTGTCTACATCAGTCAAAGTGTCACAAAATACTTCAAATTAGTTATGGTTAAGAGGTATATTTTGCCAACAAATCAAAGCTGGCAGCTTTTTTGGCAGCAGAGTTGCCGGTTTATTAAATGTGAACTGTTTGCCAGTTGTTCTATTGAGACCAGAGTATGCATTGGCTTAGCAAAGCTCAACTATTATTGGATAAACCTGGCTAACTCCATTATGACTAACTCCATCCATGACACAAGTTGCTATAACTACTAATATAGAGGCAAAAAGCATATTTCTCAGTTGACAGGCATTCAAAAGCAGCCATTTACTGTTTTTTCTGCAGCCATTTATTGTTTTGCCAGAGGTTGTCTGTGAGGGGCTGCCTACTTTTACTTTTCGTTTTGTTGTGTTTGTGATTTTATGATTAAAGTTACTTTGAACATTTGTTGGTCCCTGCCCTCCCCTTCCCTTCCCTGCCCTTCCCTTCCCTTCCCTTCCCTTCCCTTCCCTTCCCTTCCCTTCCCTTCCCTTCCCTTCCCTTCCCTGCCCTTCCCTGCCCTTCCCTCCCCTTCCCTTCCCTCCCCTTCCCTTCCCTTCCCTTCCCTGCCCTGCCCTTCCCTCCCCTCCCCTTCCCTGCCCTTCCCTCCCCTGCCCTTCCCTTCCCTGCCCTTCCCTTCCCTGCCCTTCCCTTCCCTTCCCTTCCCTTCCCTTCCCTTCCCTGCCCTTCCCTTCCCTGCCCTTCCCTCCCCTCCCCTTCCCTGCCCTTCCCTTCCCTTCCCTTCCCTTCCCTCCCCTCCCCTCCCCTCCCCTCCCCTTCCCTGCCCTTCCCTGCCCTTCCCTGCCCTTCCCTGCCCTTCCCTGCCCTGCCCTGCCCTTCCCTGCCCTTCCCTGCCCTTCCCTGCCCTGCCCTGCCCTTCCCTGCCCTTCCCTTCCCTCCCCTTCCCTTCCCTTCCCTTCCCTTCCATCCCCTTCCCTCCCCTCCCCTTCCCTTCCCTGCCCTTCCCTCCCCTCCCTTCCCTGCCCTTCCCTGCCCTTCCCTGCCCTGCCCTGCCCTGCCCTGCCCTCCCCTCCCCTCCCCTCCCCTCCCCTCCCCTCCCCTTCCCTCCCCTTCCCTGCCCTGCCCTTCCCTTCCCTTCCCTTCCCTCCCCTCCCCTTCCCTTCCCTTCCCTTCTCTGCCCTTCCCTTCCCTGCCCTTCCCTTCCCTTCCCTGCCATTCCCTTCCCTGCCCTTCCCTTCCCTTCCCTTCCCTTCCCTTCCCTTCCCTTCCCTCCCCTTCCCTTCCCTTCCCTTCCCTTCCCTTCCCTTCCCTTCCCTTCCCTTCCCTTCCCTTCCCTTCCCATTGCGAAGGAGTTCTCCCAGCTAGTGGAGGACCGGATGGCAGTGCGTTTTGGGAACTGTTTCCCCCTCTCTAGCCCCGTCTGTCTTTACCCCCAGGTGTGCGGCAGCCTTGATGGAGCGCAGTCTCACTGAAGGGCGATGGGGGTGTGTGGACTGAAACAGGGCGCGCCCGAGAGCCGTGGGAGAGGAATGAGGCCAATGGTGCGAGTGTTAATGAGGTCTCGAGTTCCACGGAGGAGCTACGGAAGGATAAGAGGAGGAGTGACGACAATGGAAGACGAGAAAGGACCAGATGTGGGACTTTATGCTGTTGTTTTGTTTCGTTTATGCTGCAGTCGTCCAGCTGCCACTGTACTTGCATTTTGTTAGTGTTTGTTTATTTTATGATTAAAGTTGCGTTGTACGTTTTCCAGTTTCCGCCCCCTTCTTCCCTGAACTATAAACTTTGTTACAATGGCCATGCGCACACTGTAAAGTTTCAGGAGTGACAACCACATTTAAATGCAGGAGTGAGTCGCCTAAATTATCGTTCTGTGTGTGTACGGAAAACGACTCGCGACTCCAAAACTGCGATGATTGACACCGTAGTAACCATAGCAACGTTCTGGAGTCTCACGTGTTTTGGTATACTATTCTGACCTAGTAATATTACAGTGACAAATAACTTTTAACTAAAGCACAGTTGACGGAGGCTTCATGTTTTGTTAATGCTTTTAATTGCTGCTTCACAGAGCTGCTCTTGCAGTGTTGCCATGTCCACTTATGAGTGTTTTTGGGCTTGTGTTTTAAGCTTGGCTCAAAAAGCTATCAAGCTTATGGAGTTATTAAAGTGAGAAGGGGCGGGTCGTGATATCTCTGTCTTATTTTCAGCACAAAGCTTTTCCGTGCATTTAGTTTTTTATGGGCTACTTCACTGATTTGCTTGCGAGATCTGGCAACATAAATGGGTCAAGGCTTGTGTATATACATATTTTAACATTCAAAGATGTTTCTCTCATCTGTCATCTCGTTGTATGTCATTAACAACTAGTTGTTCAGCTCGGTTCCGTACAACGCAGTTTCGTAGAATCATTATTTGTAGAAGTTAATTTGATTGTACAATGCCTTTCTCACTCCCGTAAATGACTGGATTGTGTGTGTGTGTGTACAGAACAGTGATTAAGCATTAAAAGGTGAACTGACAACTGAATTTATCTGCAGTTATGTGGCCAATAAGGTATTAAAAGTACATGAGGCCCACATAACCTTCAAACTCTCAGACAAGCCATTTAAATGTCCTCCTTTTCTAGTTAATAATCTTTTTCTACAGATGTCAGAGCTGTTCACGCTAAAAGATTTCCACTCAAATGCCCCATCATGGGTTGAATTAATAGATAACAAGAAACGTAATATTCAAACAGACTCGATTGAAACAACTTTTCACATTTCAACACCAGTTCCACTGGATCGCAAAATCACACATAATGAATAAACTAAATAAAGAAATAAACAGAATGACATTGTCACACTAATATCAGTTTAGAGACACAGAAAATCAATTTTTCTCTCGCTATGGAAAGGACCCCAGGGCTTAAGCCATAAAGCAGCTTCTTGATGTCACATTAAACATAATGAAGGAGAAGAGAGAAAAACAATTAGCTAAATGTTCCTGGGGATCAGAGGTAATAATTAGAGTGAAATGAAGTGACAGGTTTAACAGGCAGGGATAATTTCACATCGCCCTTCATCCGGAGGGAAATCTGCCCTTTAATTGAGTTTGCCGGCTCTTTGTTTGGCAAACAGGCCGGAGCTCGACTTAGACGGCTACTGTCTCCTGTTAAACCAGCTTTCCTGGGCTTTTATCATCTCCGTCTTCTCTCTCTACCCCTCTTTTCATCTCTCTCTGTCTCCTTCCGCTCACCCGCTTGCTCTCAGCCTCCCAAACACACTTTACTTTACACACACATTGGTATTGTCCTATAGAGACCCAACAAAATAACCTCCTGCTCTTTATTGTGAGCAAATGGATTCGGCATCCCATGAGGGGGGAACGGGATGAAAAAAACTGCTGAAAAGTACTTCCAGCATCTCGGCTCCAGTCAGGACTTGGAATAACCTGGAGCTCAATGGAGTGTTAAATGGGAAATCATCTGTATTTCTGCCACAGCCGTAATGTCATTCCCCCCCCCCCCCCCCCCCCCCCCCCCCCCCCCCCCTCACGGCCCCAGTGTTGTTGTGAGAGAGCCCTGGGTTATCTAATCTAGCGTGAGCATTTCGACACCGTGTGTTTACAATAGACCATTGCGTTTGTAATGTATGTCTGTGCTTCCTGACACAACAATGGAGACAAGCACCTACTCCCAGCAGGAGCAACTCCATTACAGATTTTCGTGGAAAGCTGGTTTCCCCGCTCCAAAATATTCACTCGTAGGTTTATCTAGATGAAAAGCAATTCCGTTAACCATTCGGTAACATCACCACTGAAACCAATATGGCCCAGATGTCAGCATCCTCATTATTTGAACTGTATACTTTGATTGTTGTCAAGATTATGGATGGTCTCGAATCTACCAGGAGTTCAGCGATTAAACATGGTTTAAAATGTTAAAGAGGGCCTATTACGCTTTTTCTTACATGTTCATCTTTCTTTAGTGTGTAATTTTGCTGTTTGAGCATGAAAAAGCTCTGCAAAGTTAAGCTCAAAGTTATTCTCTATGTCAGTGTCAGTGTTTCTGAACTCCTGAAACGCCTCCATTGTAGTCTTGAGTTTCTTCCGGGAACGAACACGTCACAATATTCCTCATTTAAATAATTCATTCGCAGAATAAAGGGGCGGGGCCTGGTTGAGCTATTTAGTAGTGTGTTAAACTGGTGGTTATGGAAAGGGGCGGGAAATTTCCCAAACACACTCGAAGCACTCGACCAATCACAACACACTGCTCCAGCCGACCAATCACAGTGTGCTTTCAGAAGGAGGGGCTTTATAGAGACGGGAACTAAACAGAGCGTTACTGACAGACTGGGAAGAGAGGAGCCGCAACAATGGAGAAAATGAGGAAAAGAATGGGATTTTGAAACCTTTTTGTTGCACTCTACCGGCAAAGCATATCAGATGCAGTTTCACATAGCTCTGTTGATAAAGCAATAATCACACATATTAAACCATAATAAGATGCAAAGCAACTCTCTTTAAACACAGAGCCAAATGTTGTTCGGGGTCGATCAGTTCACAGCAGTTCATCTTCTCTTCAATGAGCCAACAGTTGTAGTAATGTCTCCAACTCGCCCACAGGAATTCAGAAGAAACATCAAAAGCGCCGAGGCTGCTGAGGTTTCATTTATTTAAGAAATACCCAGAATTCAAAATGCATATATAAAAGACCTTCACATGGTGACATTCTATTAATGTAAAATATAAACCTCAAATGGACATCATTTCTCAAATTTTAAATAAATGTATTCAAAAGATCTATTAAGTGTTAAAAAAATGTAAAGGCTGAAAGTATAAGAAGAAAGTGTGAATTGAGTCAGGCTGCATTAATTGCAGTTAACACAGCCTGAAAAAGAAATACAAATACAACATTGCCTTGCAGACACTGTAGACCGTTGCATTTCTAATGTGTTGTAATGTGTAGACATATCTAAATATGAATATTAAATCCCAAAATTAAGTCAATATCTAAATGTAATTTATTTAAAGTGAAATATTGAAATCATTTAATTTCAACATTATACAACTTTCTATTTATATATACTTGCTCATTAAATATACATGCTTAATAAGTTACATTTAGCATGTCCTTTGAGAGCTGTGAGTTTAACTGAAATATATAAGATTAATTGGTTCCAGGGATATCAAGAGCGACTTAATGTTTTGAGTGATCAACTTAAAAATGTGTGTTTATGTTACAAATTATTAAGTTCATTTAACTCAATATAATTTGTTGGATGAACATAATTTCATTTCAATTTGTCATAACTCAAAATAAATTGATGCAAACTGTTGCATTTTTATTATTTTTTGAGCCAACACATTATTTTTTAGTAACATGATCCTTATTTTAATAAAATTATTTTTATACTGCACACAAGTCCAATGTTTTTCATATCCCATCTTTAGCATTGACTGTCCAGACTGATACCGGGTGATTAGTTGCTATAGTAATTACATGAGCGCCAGCACAAAGCCAAGAGTCATACATGAATCATTATGGAAAGAGTGTATAGAAAACTGAAATGTGTGTCTCATAATGTGCATTATGACATGAAACAACACATCGGAGACATTAATGTAATTATACACATTGTTATATACATTGTTCAATGTGTATAGACACCACTGAGCTTTGTGTATGACCTTACAGTCACATAGCATTCTGAATGAGGGGAAAAAAACGGTTTCAAATCTGATCTGACCTTTTCAAAATGTGTTTGGTCATATAATAATTGAATTGCATGTGGTTTTTCAGCTACAAACATATTTGAGTTGAGATTGCAATCAATTAATTAATAATCAATACAACGTGTCTTTGGTTGACAGCACCAAATTAATATAAACGAATACATTACAATACCATTACTGCTAATTAAACATTTCAAAGTGATTTGTTTGGGATGTTCCATCATCTAAGTTCATCTGACCACTGCTGACAAAACACAACTCATAAGCTCTTGTTACGTTCATTTGACCACTGTCGGACAGCTTTATGGTATAGTGAGAAACATCTCATATGGCAAGTCCTAGCCATCTCAAAGCACAGAATGGGGGAACATGCCTGTATATTCTGCTCATTTGTGCAGAAATGTTTCATTTGAGAGAGATGGAAAATAACGTGACGTTATAAATATAACATCATTTGAGTAAGAAGTAATGCGTTTATAGCTCATCCTATTATCACATTTCAACACTTTTCTCTGGTTTGTCTTTTGAAAATGATTGTGTGTACTACAGCAGTGCTAGTAATATGTGTCACTTAGTAAGATTGCATTAAGTTCTTTCTCTTTTAGCTGAAAGAATAGAAGAAACCATGAAACCCAGGGGGCAAGAGTGACATCAAACTAGTGTTTGAGTGCCTGCGTTTCATATTGAATCTGTTCTGCTCTGAGCAATGTAGAGGGTTCGGAAAAAGGGCAACCACAACACATGCAGTCGCACAGTGTTCGGAACATACACTTTAAATGCATCATTTGATATTTGAAAGTTCCAAAAATGGAATTTGGAATGCGGCATATAGAATTCCAGACTTGGATTTGTGCATTAGGTCTTAAAGTGACAGCAGCCTAACGAATCTGCTGCTGTCCGTTTTAAATGGATGAAATGGCAATAGAAAAAGAGAAAATCACTCAATGCTCTTAACCGAATAGCTTTTAGCTTTAATAAGAATCAGCATATTTCATTTATACAGTAAAGTGTTTTATTTTTACATTTTAATACTTTATTCTATTAGATAGACCTACCTTAAAAACGTAATAAAGCACTTCTTATTTCTTCCACATCTCTGTTATTCACTGACAGTATTTAAATATTGTATTAACCTTATTTTCAGACAAAAAAAACTATATTGTGACATATATTGTAACTGTGAAATAAAATTACACATATTGTGAAATAAGATTTTGTTCACTTCACTCAACCTCCAAGTAGAGATATAGAATTCATGTTAGTTTTCTGTAAATAGAAGCTTCATGTCTTTTAGTTAACTATTTTTTTTTTTATCTTTCTCCCTTCTTTGTAAAGATATGACAGGTCAGTGCTATATCTAAGTGACCTTGAACCAATATATGCATGCTCAAACTCCTCTTCTGGGAGACATAAATTAGTTATGAGGACAAAGACTGGCCTCGCCAATTAAACAGGCCTCTTTTGTGACTCACATACACTGATATGCTCTTAAATGGTCTAACATGGAGTCTTAGGAATGGAGTCTGAGTGAAACCACTACACGCAGTTAATTAAACACTTGCTATACGGTCGCTAGGACAGGGTTAGGTGGTTGCTAAGGTGTTGTAAGTTGTTGCTAGAGTGTTCCAGGTGGTTGTTGTATTGCTTTGCAGTTTGTGTCAGAGTATAAAATTAATAGAAAACGAAAAAGAACATTATTCAAAATGCATACTACAGTGTTTGTAATGGAATACAGTTGCATGTTCACACAGAGTTCACAGTTTGAACGTTCTTCATTTCCTTTCAGCTATTTTCAAGATCTGAGGTAAATTATCCATTGTCGCTTTCATTACGGCTGTTAGTCATGCAAACTCAAGTTAAACCATTTCAAAATCATAGAACACACAAGTACCTATTGCTGTCAGTCGCAATGTTGCAGAATAGAAACCATTGACAAAAACTGTGATTAACATATAAAAGATACCCTCTGTAATGTGTCACAGCATCGCATCATGTCCTATTAGGACGTCATGTAAGGTGTTATTAGAGCTATATTATTATTTTTTGTCCCTTTGTCCAGCACACACAACTTTACAACTAGACTATGAATCAAACATGCTTAAAACAAGTCTCTCACTTTTGTATGTTGTGTTGGAAAGTTATTATTTTCATTCACAATTCACCACCTGAATCTGAAGCCTAGGATCTTGTGGCCATTTGTCGAGGTGTTGCTTTGCATTTGCTAAGGTGTTCTGAGTGGTTGCTAGGGTGTGGATATAGGTTACTAGGGCATTCTGGGTAGTTGCTAGTTTATTTTGCTAATATTGTGTTTTGATGGGGTTGCTAAAATGTTCTAGGTTGTTGTGATGTTTACTAACCCAAGGTAAAAGATATTCTGGTTTCTGTGGCTCCTGCCCCTGCTTTAAAGGTGCCATGTGTAATATTTCTGAGGATCTATTGACAGAAATGCAATATAAGATCCATAACTATGTGTTCAGTGGTGTATAAAGACCTTATTCAATGAACCGTTATGTTACTCAATGAACCGTAAGCTACATTTATATCTACATAACCGCGGGCACCCCCTTCTATGAAGGTCGACATATTGTGACGTCATGTTTCTACCGTAGCCGAACTCGAACACGCAGCGCTACAGAGCGCGCCACTACCTTGAAAGAGAAGCCGCAGAAAGCTAGAAGCTAGCCATAGACACCGTGAGTGGTGACTTTTCCCTTGTCAGTGGTGTAAAATATGTAGTTGGATTGTTTCATGTAACTTAGTTCTTCTTCTCGCAACCGGACCGCTAGATGCCGCTAAAAAAATACACACTGCACCTTTAATGTACATCCATGGCATGGTTATGCTTGTTTTATTGTCCAACAGAAAGTCTTATCGTTTTCTTTTTTTAAAGTAATAGCACAACTTTCCTCAATGAGCCACATGATTTAAGGTATAATATTCATAACACAAATGGTGCAGGACAAGGCATGTGCCAAAGTTTAGTACTTAGGGTTATGGGCAAGTTCAAATTCCCTTATTCACAGTATGAGCAATATTATTTAACACAAGCTCATTGGAAAAAAATGTGCATCTACCTACATTTTTGCAACACTTGAAAAAAAAACACCTACTCATATACTGAATTTTCCAGCTGAAATGAACACAGTGGCAGCAAAACACCAGCCTTGTATTCCTTTTCACACAAATGATGATTACAGGGGTAGATTATAGAATAATAAAGACTTATTTTAATGCAGTTTGTTGCACACTAATATGTTATGACCTAAAAATCCCTTTTACCAAATTACCATAGTGCATGATTCGTAAACTGGAATAGAATAGAATTTGTCACAACTGCACAACTAAACAACGACATCTAGTGCTTTGTTTGCAATTTGGTACATTCACATGAAATATGCATGCAGACAAATATGGACAAAAGAGCAAAAATAGTAAAACATAAATGTTGATGTTTGCATCACATGACCAGCTCATATGTGTGTGTTCTCTGCTGTAGTAAACTCACTCGATCGCTCGCCTGATACAGCAGTGCACTCGTGAAATGCTTGATAAAAGACACTCGTAGAAGCAGCTAAATGCCACGGCTGCTTCAGCAAATGTGTTTTTATTTCACATTTGCTTTTTTAACACTATCAGGTATGTTTAGGGTTTAGTGTAGGCGTGTGTAATTTATGTGACAGAGCATTAACCTTTTAACTCCACTCACCAGACAATTCAATTCAGAACTGGCACCAGATGTACAAAAACCAATGTAATATAATCTAGCCAGATTTGTTTCCCATAAAACTGAACATGCTTTCTGCGTCACTCACTGGACATTTCATTTGGACAGTGTCGCAAAACGTGCAATATGCAACACAATATAATTGTGCAGAAATGTCGCCACACGCCCGTTTCTCGGGAGTTTATGTTATTAGTCGTTCTTGCATAATTTGGAATGCAAATGTGATTTTTAAATCCAAACGCTCTTTGTAATTGCCAGATGGCAATACAAAGAAAGTTTCTGTTGTGGTATCCGTGTATGAAGACGTTAGTCCCAGGGGGGTGATGTAGATGAGCGTTCCTCTCTGCTGATCCGTTCATGAACTCGGCCCGTGGCGTCGGCTGCTGAGCTGGCACAGATCATGACAAGCACAGCTAAACATGCAGAGAGTCGACCAGCAGTCACACACACACACACACACACACACAGATCTAATGATGGCTTCAGGTGCTGACTGAAGCAAAGCCAGAGCAACAGCAGCACAGCCCTCTCGCAGAAGCTGGAGCTCCATCACTCTCACTTACACTCACGCTTAAAAGTTTTGTTTTTTTGAAGAATAATGTTTTTGAAAGAAGTCTATTCTGCTCACCGAGGCTGAATTTATTTCATACAAATACAGTAAAAACTTGTTTTATTGTGAAATATTATTACAATTTAAAATAACTATTTTCTGTAATATACTTTAAAATGTCAAATTCATACTGAATTTTCAGCATCATTACACCAGTCTTCAGTGATCCTTCAGAAATCATTCTAATATGCTGATTTGCTGCTCAAAAATCAATGGAAAAATTGGAATTATGGAACAATTATCAAACACTGATGTATTTCTTTCGCATCTTATTTAATAAAAGAACGAAATGAATGCTCTGCTAGTTAACTGGCGATGATTTATTTATTTGTATTGGTACATCCGTGCCGCGAGATGTTTTAAAAAGTGGTGGGGACATGTCCCACCCGCAAATTACGCTTATGCCTGCATGGTGTACAAATGAACGAGGAGTGTAGCGTGTCCTCGTCCTCCTCGGGCAACCCTGCGCTAACCAACGTTAGTAATGTTACCTCGTCACAATCAGGTAAGTGATTGTAGTGTAACAAAGCGCTTGACCAAATAGCTAATTGTGCTGAACAACAGCGTTACTGAAATTATTTTTTTGTAGCGTTATGCAAATTGCCCTTGCTAGTAGCAGTCCTAATATTAGCTACTGTTTGTCCAGAGAGTCCAGACCTGGGTGCTAGTTCTGCATATATAAATCTGTTTTTCGGTCTGGTGCAGAGGCATTCCTAATTTTCTCCCACATGGGCTGCAGCTCCTAAAACTAAAACTCATTATTGAATCAAAATAAAATGTTCCTCTGTGAAATGAGCCTGTGACACGTTTTGACTCCACCACCCCTCAAAGAATCGGAATCGAGAAGAACCGAAATCGAAATCCATCGTTCAAATCAAAACGATGCCCAACCCTACAAGCTAGTGCTCTTTTTAGTTATCGTTTAATGGAAAGCGATAACAGTAAAGAAACAAAGAAAACGGGAATGAGAAACCAAGAGCCAATGCTCTCCTCTAAGTTCAGAGGTCGGATCAGGGAAGGACAACGGGATGTTTTGTTGTTGTGGTGCGTTGAGAAGAGATATGATTCGGGGAAGTGGAAAGCAACACATTGTGTCTCCCGGGAGGTAGAGGATGCAACCGCAAGAAATCCTCAGGGAAAGAAGAGAGTAAAGAGGGGAGGAATGTAATGGCACTGTTTCAGCTTCCCAAAATCAACATGATGGCTCCTGTCTGTGGCGTTCCCTGCCTCCAGAGACACGTGTCTTACTGGATACCTGATGGTTACACCGCAGGGCTGGGAGTCATTAATCTAGCCTCATGTGTCGGATCAGCCTCCATGTGACAGCACTTTTCTACTCCACAGCACAAAACCCCAATCAAAAAAAATAAACATAATTGCAATCAGGTGGAACCAAACCGAGACACATTTTCCCTGTCATGTTTCTGTTCTCGCAGTGTTCTGCACTTCAAAAATGAACAGTGTCCATGCAATTGGGAGTGGGGTAAATGTAAAACCGCCAGCACAAACACGAGCTCTGTTCAAAAACAAGTGAGCTGAGCTATTTAGACAGCATTTTAAGGCATCATAGGCAATAGCAACCTGTGTGCAAGCTGTGTGCGGAAGAGAGACACTGATAATATCAGCAAACACTGCTTGCCCAAAAACATTACAGGTAACACACCACAGTAACGGACTGGCCCTCACAATAACGCACACAAACTGGAGACGCTTCGTCATTTTTACATACATCCCTGCTGTGCACATTTCATAAAGTGGTGGGCACTATTCCCTCTAATCTGCACTTCTGATGTCGCACTCATGCCGAAAAAAAAGAAAAAGAAATACCATGCAGGAAGATGCAAAATGATGCATTTGATTAAATTGTAGTAAACTTGAAATAATTGCAATGTCCTGGTCAACTGCTATATATCCATGTAGATTTCAGTTTAAATGCTTCAATTTGTATTTATATTATATTTGTATTATGAAACTGACGTTTTCTGCTTGACATTTTTTAATATAGCCTAATTTCTTGTTAAAGAATGGCACAGTTAACAGCTCTATTGAAAATATAGTTAAATCATAAGTCAGATTAACAAAAGTAGTTTTAAGGGTCAAATCAAATAGAAATAGCACTTAAGTTAGAAGTTAAGTACACAACCTGCACGGGTCTGGTATAACTGCTATATGTTTTTGCTCAGGCGTCCAAAATGTGTGGAAATAGAGAAAGGTTTTGCTCAGAAAGAACAAAAATTTAAAGGGTAACTAAACACTAAACCAACTTTTTTTAATTAATGATCTGTAAGACTGGGGCTTTATTAGTGCCGCTCATTGATTCGAGTAACTTTTTTAACATTTGGGTATAAATAGTTTTAATTCTACAATATATGGTGTAAAAACGTCTGAGTGCTGCCCTCTTCAGGTTGAACGGTGGCTACTGCAGTTGAATCTTCCTATTGGATGTTTGCGGTAGTTCGTGACGGTAGCGGTGAGAGCTGACGTAAGCAGGTTTCAGCTCACCACGCCCTTGGTACGAGCTACCACGTCCATGGCAGTATTAAAACCATCTTGTTTCGTCGAAAACCACTGTAGCGAGTCAGGAGTTGGAATTGCGAGTATTGAAAACGATCAGGATAGAGTATCCGTTCATCCCCTCTATCTCCGCTGGGCTCCGCCCACTTTTCCAGCATTTTTCAAATATTGCCAGTGGGTGGAGTCAGGCTCACCTGCGTTCCTCCATATGTATTATGTATTGTGCTTGCTTCGTGTCCTTGCTGGAGTGTTGTGTTGTGTATGTCTTAGACCTCTCTCTAGTATTGTGTTGATACCCAGGTGTGATTGTCCAGAGTTCTCGCTGTAGCTCCTTGCATCCTTGCAGTTTTTGCTTCGAAGTTTTCTCAGTCCAACTTCTCTTTAGTATTTAGTCTTCTGTAGTTGTCTTGGTCTACTTGAGCTATTCTAGTTTTCGATTTTATATTGTTCTATTATCTGTTCTGTTATTGTTTGGTTCGGTCTCTCAGATTTATATATTTAGTTTCTGTTACTTTGGTTTTCTCTTTGATTTATTTAGTCTGGTTTACACTTATCTAATACCTAGCTTTCTCCTATTGTGGACTTGTTTTACTTTATTTACTGTAGTATTTTATTTATTGTTTTCCCTTAGAAGTATAGGTTTAATTTCAGTCACATAACTCTAGTGTTTGCACTTATTTAATGTTTTAGTGGTTTATTCTGTGTCTTGTGTCTCCCCTGTTGTGTTGTGTAGTTCAATATTTAACAATATTATTGATCTGCCTGCGTTGACGCCATTTTATGCGAACTGAACTGAGCTGGACGATGACATCACGGTTTTCTCCAGAGCGACTATACATGTATATAAATGAACTAAGTTAATAACTTTTAACAACAAAAATGAGCCATCACTGAATTTTCTTCTGGAAACAAACTTTGTTGCATTATTTTCCTGTTATCTCTGTAAAGCTTTGAAACAGTCTGTATTGTAAAAAGCGCTATAAATAAAGGTGACTTGACTTGTTGTGGGACCGCCTCTGGCCTGTTACACACTTTATTGTTAATAAATCACCAGCATTCACCTCTCATCTCTGCGTTTGGGTCCTGTTATTTCCAGTGAATCCTGACACAGCATTATAATGTAATAATAACAATGGTCTACAGCCCAAATTCTTCTGAAATAAATGTAGTCAAACTTTACTAATTCTGGGTCACTGAGAAGTGAAATGATGCTTAAAACTGTTGATTGGCTCTAGTTTTCAAGATATGCTATTGGGTCAGTATATACCACCCTTGACTTGGGAATGGCAGAGGATAAGTGAGTAATAAAGGGAAGGGGTCTATTTAAAACAGAAACGACTGAAATACATATTTGACTGGATCTATCATATATGAATAAATCTATGTTTGGGTTTGGACAGTACCAGCTTTTTGGGCAAAGCAATGAAGGATGCAATCTGAAGCTGGTATTGCATCATACATATGATTTCCATCATGTTGCTCCTAGAAATCATAGATAATGCAATCATCGCACAGCTTACATCACTCTGCTGAATAAACTGCCCTATATCGCCTCTGGAAATACAGCAGTGGTGCAAAACTCAATTCCTGGAGGGCCACAGTCTGGCAGAGTTTAGGTCTAATCCTGTTCACATACCTGTAGTTTTCATATAAGCCTGAAGGACTTGGTGAGCTGGATCAGGTGTGTTTGAGTAGGGTTGAAGCTGAACTCGCCAGGGCTGTGGTCCTCCAGCAACTGAGTTTTGCACCAGTCATACAGTGTCATGCTCTCTTATTTGTCAGTGTTTGATTTTCCAAAGGGGTAAAAAAAATTGTTTTCATTTTAGAAAAATGTATTTTGTTTAGCCAAAGTGAGCGGAGATGCCTTGTACTTGTGTGAGCAGTGTAGATAACTTCAGATTTTATGAATACAAGATACAAGCCAAGAAGTGCAGACATTGAACAGGACTAAACTATGTACATAATAGTTGTTTTTTTTGCCTTTTGTTTCATAATAAATTTGATTTATATAACTCTTTGTGTTACTATCTACACAATAGATAGCTACTATCTACACAATATACACAGACTTAAAATGCAAAAATGTATATATCTTGGAAAGAGTAGCCAATCAGTTCAATTCAGCACATCAAAACACATAAAAAATTGCACATTTTATCTCTGAAGCAGACGACTAAAGAATTGTAGACTGGTGTAATTACTTGCAATAATGTGTATGTGTTATGCTTACTAAAGAACCATGGCATGAGCTTAGCAACATCAAACTCTATGGGAATCAATTGTAAGTCAAGTCTCCTGAGCAGAACGATGCCGCCTAATTCAAATCAGTCACTTATGAGGTTTATGAAGGGTAATGAAGGGTTATGAAGGCAGCTGCCTGTGCAAAAGCAGATCCGAACTGAGCTAAACTGCAGCCATTTCACAATACATCCATTCGCCAGAGTGGGAAAATGTATTGGGGGGTAAAAAAACAAACAAAAAAAACAAGTCACTTGCTTACCACAGAAACCCTTCACAGACAGAAAGACTGGAGATTCCTGCAAAGTACAGGTGCACTAAAGCTGGCTCAGTATTTTGGGCTGAGCTGAAATGCTCATGTCAGATCCTCCTCATGTCAACCTAACCCCAGTGCAATACCTCCAACAGCATGTGGCCCAGGTCTGAGCCAAATCTCCAAACCAAAACCAGCCAACCACACTTATCCGAAGAGAAGGCAGTCGGCCATGGCTTAAAGGGGCTTCATTTTGGAGGAGGAGGAGGGTTTTTTCTCAAATACCAGAGATTTAGAGACATTCTCATCTCGCAGCAATGAAGACGCATCCAAGGCGCAGTGAAGACATTTCCCAGCCAAATGCAACATCACATGCTCGTCACATGCACCCACACATTATGGAGTCATTTCAATCATTTCTGGCTAGTGAGCTCAATGGTTTCTCTCTCCGGGGCTCGTGGATTATTCTAGAAATCCTAAATGTGTTAAAGCCCTGTGGGTATAGGGATGGCCATTAAACAGGGATTCTTTCTAGGCAATACTGTGATGACCTTGGAATGGAGAAGGCTAATGGGATCAGAGAAAGCTGGCAGCTCCTCAAGGAGCCCATTTGTTAAGCAAAAAGGACTTGAGGAATGTTTAATGGGTGTAATGAAAGATAAGGAGGTTGATACTCCTGCTTTATGGGCTATTTGTGGAAGGCTGGGTTTTGAATAGAGTTGTGCCGGTGGGTCTGAGTATCACCTGTCCCCTTCGAGCTCATGCTTACTCCCCGCTGAGAGCTGTCAATCAGAGAGATCTCCCGCAAGACACTGACAACAGACAGATCCATCAGATACACACGGATGCACCACTATACTCTTTATTTTATTTTAATGGCAACTCTTGTAGATTCTTGAAGAGTCTTAAAGTCAGCATGAAATGGAAGTTGTGATAGTCTTTTCTTCCCTATTGTGCCGTATATCCGAGTGAAACGCTTCTAGAACAAGAACAATGTGGGCGGGGCTTGATTGTGTCTGTGGGGAATTGATTGGATGGTTGTGGTTTGCTATTGGTGGGTCTCATTTGAGTGACAGGTTGCCCCGCCCTCATCATCAGAGAAGAGATGCTGACGCAAGAGGGAGGGGAAGTTATTCTGATTCAAGATATCAGGCACATGAATAAAAACAAAATTACAAAAAAAAATTGCATGGATAAATCATTTATAATAAATACTGCAATATTCCATAAAAAAATAGGAATGGTCAGTTTCATTGGATTGCTCTTAGTTCTAGTGTTCTTACAATACCAAAAATTCAGTAGTCTACACCAATGCCAGTAAAACATGCTGGAAAGCACATCGTAAATAGAAACTTTTGATACTTCTCGAAGTGCAAACAAACACAAACGCATGTGACCTCTTGAACGCAGCCGCCTATCAGCCAGTACCGAATAGAGTCTGTACTCTGTACAACCGGCACTGTCTGGTCTCGTCACACTTTCACAATTTCATTATCGCCTTGCTGCCGAAGTTCCCGTATTTGCATTCAGTTCCATTCATCACTCTCTTTGAAAATGAACTGCGATCTTGTGGGTAACTTTTTCCAAGAAGTTTTCCAAAGCTTCTCGCCTTAAAACAACAAGTGACAATCATATGCTCGCACAACACCATTCTGGTCTTGAGTAAAATATGATCAAATTATTGATACAGTTGCCAACATAACTCATTGCAATGACTACTAGTTCTACAAAAAATGAATAAGTTAAAAAATATATATTTATTGCATTGAAACTCTCATTTTAAGATACTGTAAAATATACTGCCATTTTACTAGTAACATTTTAAAGTGACTAGGGTCAACTTGTACCAGCGGTGGTAAGCCAAAGCACATTTCTTGCATGTGAACGCTGTTTATTATTGAACATTACAACACAAGTGAAGCATAAAGCTTTGGTTGCAATCTAATATTTAATTGCTAACTTTTTGTAAACACAGAAAAATTCTAAATGTTTCTAAAAATAAATAAATAAATGTTTCTTCCTTTCATTTACTTTGAATTACTATATTTGCATCCTTTACCGTGGTAAAGTAGAAAAACAGATGCATTTTTACTTGCACGTTAAATTTTGTGCTTGTTAGATTTGGTAACGCACGCTTTCTCTGCCAGCTCAACATCACATAAAGCCTAAATGTCTTACACCTGGGGAAGATAAAATTTGCTCTTCAGTCTTCATACCTTTTTACAACAAGGGTCAAATGCCTTGGAACATCAGGAGAAGACATGAAGATATTAGACAGTGCATCTGAAATCGCACACTCACTGAGTAGGTGCTACATTTATGGCCTATATATGTTCTATATAATACATACGCCATGTTGTTACCGTCACATGATCTACCACTCCAGTTGCGTTGCTTCCCTGCCATTCGTAAATCCATAAATCCTCTCTCGTGGCTTCATGGGATAGTAAAGTGTCCATTGAATACGCACTTCAGAATCTCAGCGGAAGTAATAGGTCATCCCGGGACTTTTCGCCTACCGTTTTTATGTATTCATACATTTTCGCATACTATATAGTAGGGATTTATTTGATTTCGTACCTCAGTCTCTGTCCTGCTCGTGTCCCACATCCCTCTTAAAGTGCAGAGCGGTATATATGATGATGCATTTATCTCTAATTTAATATTTAACTTTCTATTTAGCTTACCATTATTTACTGCTATTTATTTTGAATGTTAAAGTGTCGTTTCGCTGACGGAGATTCTAATGTAAACGCCTGTTTGTTATGAAATGGATGTTTGAGCCTCATTTTTTTTTTCATATTTCAAAATGTATTTCATTTAGGGTCAACATATGTAGCCTATATACACACACATGTCCGCACCACTGCGGCGATAAAAAACTGCAAACTGTAAAGTGACCTTCCCATCTCTGTTGGTGTCCCACTAAAGACCCTTTTATCTTTACTGGTTTTCAGCTCTGTCTCCTTAGATAAACGCACAAGGACACTGGCACTGCAGCACTGAATGAGCGTTTTCTGCTCAGTGATGAGTTGTCCTGTAGATGAGCTCCCTCCAAGTAAATCAGGCACAAGCTAAAGCAATTAGCATGGAAGGAAATTATGATAATAAGTCTGAGGACCTTGTTAGGTCATTTTCATTATCCATGTTAAACCATGACTCAGGGCAGCCTTTCACCGTATGAAGATTAATTATTGTCCAAAGAGAAAATGTAGAATTTGATATCCCACTGCCCATGAATGAATCTCACAAACAGTGGCCCAATCAGGATAATAATAATAATAATAATAATAATAATAATACAACAGTGTTGTTACTCTTTCCATTCAAAATATATAAATAAATGCTATTTGAGGATTTGTTGTAGATCAAGAGATCATTAAATGAAAAATCTTTCCAAGAAAGCATTGCTAGTTAAACAATTAACATGATTCTTGCTCAAATAATGGTGCAGTTCTATCCAAAAGCATTTGTACAGAAACCACAGAATACATGAGTGGAAAATGTGTGTACCCTTTGTAATTTCTTCCCAATAATTAACAGTTCTGCTTGTGAATAAAGTTGAATTGCTACTCATGAGTTATGAATGAGTCTAACAGCTAGTTCTTCCTCACAAACACTATAATATCATCCTGACATCTTGAGTCTTGAACTCAAGTCAATGCAATATTACACATCAATGTGAATAGACTGTGGATGCACTATATAAACCTAAAATAATATATTTTTTTGTCTCAAGAACAAAAACATTTTAAAAAATGGGAAAAGAACCAATGGGAATTCCCACGATTCTTTGTTTCTCTCACCAAGTGTCTGTCACAATCTGAGACCGAGAAGTTACAGTGGCTCAATATAAAGCTTTAACAGGACCATAAATAGCGAACCAGTGAAACTGCTAATCAAACATTTACAGAAACTTTTTACAGTGTCAATATGCATTAGCCTCTGACTGATTGCCATTTGGCGGATTGATTAACTCCTGCCTTCAAATGCAGCTCTCAGGGAAACCTGAACCATTATGGCATCTAAATTATCATGGCTGTCAATGTCACAACCGGAAGGGATTGACATGTGGATAGACAGCCTTGAATAGTGAGAGTTTGTCCTTTTTCTGAGCGGATGAGTGAAGATAGAGCGATGAGTTAGTGTGTGAGCTGTACTGTAAGACAGGCTGAGTCAGCTAATTAAAGGCTCTGAGTCTTTTAATCGACTGGGTTAGAAAAGGGAAATTTACCATCCAGCTGGCCTCTCCTCAGCTGTCTATATCCAGTGTGTGTGTGTGTGTGTGTGTGTGTGTGTGTGTGTGGATATAGTTCAGTACCTTCTGGATAGATTCTTCAAACTATTCTAGTTCTGCAGTGGATGTTTTGAACAAAGATGTGTTTTCGAAATGTCATAATAGTGATCCATACAACTCGTGAGCTATATTCCAAATTGTTCTTCTACAGCTATACAATGAATTTGTGTGAGGAACAAATTTGAGTAAATTCTGTCACAACTCTCAAATCTCATTCGCCTTTGAGCACATTCAAACTCGACAACTGAAGACAGGTCATGTCAGGTTTGAAGTCAGTGACTGCTTCAGAAGATGTGGAATATAACACATGAGTCACACAGACTGCTTTTATGGAGTGTGTGTGTGTGTGTGTGTTTTGTACTTTAAAGCTCAGAAGTGTGATTCCCCATCTGTGATGGAAAAGAAAAGTCCCATGTACTGTACCACTATTGGCATCAAGTCTGGTCTACTTGGTTGTTTATTCTGGCCAAAAGTCACATATAGTTTGTTTTGGTTTCGTATTACATTTAGGAATGGCTTATCTGAGATTGCTGATATCCAAATAATAGTTTAGTGTGGGGAAAAAAAAGTTCAAAAAATTTGTCCATGGCTAATATTTAAACAAAAAATGCTGGAAATGTGTGTAGACTTTCTAATCTGAATTTCTGTGAATTTCAAACATACTAACTTATTTCACGGACATGCGTGTGGAAATCTGTTTTCTTGGTACAATTGCATCCTGTGATCCATTTGTGTTCCAAAAGATGAATGAAAGTCCTATGGCTTTGAAATGACATGAGGGTGAGCAAATAATGACAGAATTATCATTTTGGGATGAGCTAACCTTTTAAAGCCTATTAAACACCTGAACAAATAAAATGATTATTGTATGGCCATACCTGAACAAACGCACACAATATCGAAAACATGCGATTTGAAGAGTTGTGTAATGTTGCCTGGATCAAGGACCAAGTGTTTTGAAAAAATCAAATGTTTAAAAACAAGGTGATAAATAATGATATAAGTCAAAATGATTCATTTGTACACGTTTTATGTTAACTATTGAAATAATCTCTGAGATGTGTACCTTTGTAATCATGTATGACCATCTTGGAAATGTTCTTATGTAAATGTACGTTTATTTTGAACGGATTAAATCCAGAGAGAAAAGTGACGCTCGTTGAGTAATTATGTATAAAGGCTAGGCATTTTTTATTGTTGTTGTTAGTTTTTTTTTCTTTGTTTTTTAAAAATTATGTGCGAGGACCGAAATAAATTTTGTTGATTGATTTGATTGAAAGTCGGACCACCAGGTTTCCTCTTGTTCCAAGATCTTCCTAACAAATGTTAATAGGAATGCTTTTTATATTAATTAATTAATACGATATTTGAGACCTTTTAGGGCGTGTGTTGACACTTGTCAGGTTTTGGTGCGATTGGGAACACACGCTTGATGACCTTACATTTTGAAAAGTGATTATAAGGCTTCAGTACTTAAGCACCCACTGCATTCTGCTAAATATCTCCTATTGTGTTTCATAGAACAAAGAAAGTCAGACGGATTTGAAATGACATGAGTGTGAGTGAATCATGACAGAATCTAAGTCTTCATTTATCATAGCTGTGTAAATTTCTCTCTAAACAGGACGTAGAACATCGAGTCCAGTGAAATGTCATTGTGTCGTGTCCCATGAGAGTTATTTTGGCAGGTTGGTTCGTTTTGGCATGCGAGTTCTCCTCTTTCCTCTGTTTCCGTCTCACCCAGCCTCTAGTGAGTTCATATCTTGGCCCTTTTCCCGGCTAGGAGAGCCAGTGTTGAGGAAGAACTGGGAAAGAGCCAGTATGCTGATATCAGACAGTTTTTAGATCACTACAGCAGAGTCCCTGTTTATCACACACACACACACACCCTTCAGATCGCAGCGTACCCTGCAGGTTGTGGGTTCAAACTCTCGTGGGAATAGCGTTATCCACCGACAGAGCAAACAACTTCCAACAGCTCACACAAGCATTAATTACAAACAAACTCTATTATTATCATCACATTGACTGCATTTCCATATTATTCTTTTCTGATGACTTCAGTCATAACTAAAGGCTATGTCTATAACAGGTAAGTGACATAAAACAAATACAAAAATCTGTGTAAAATTCAAATAATAAAACACCACTATCCATGTAATCATGCTTTCGATGTTGAAGTCAAAGGCTGTGGTCCAATCAAACTCTACTGTATTTTGGCACAAATTCATCTGTCACTTAGTAAAGCCAAAATAAGCAGATGCCAGCATGGCCGGGTCGTGTGGCATGACCTCATCCAAACCATGATCTAAACTACTTGAAGTAAACAACACAGACTGCGTTCAATATGAGATCACTTAAAACATGTGCTGTTCTGTGTGGCAAATTATTGTAACTTATAATGTATAATACTCATAGTATGTATGAGAAACAATTTATAAACAGCGCCACATGATGCCTGAGTCTTGAAGCAGAGCCAGCTGGAAACCACTGTCCTGTACGATAACAAAACCTAAACATGCTGTAATAGCTTCTTACTGTCATGAAACCGTCCAGGAGCCCAGAGTCCGGTTTAGGAGGAGCCTGTAGACGCTCCATGGACCACTTCTCAATGATGGAGGACACCTGGCTGTTCTCGGTGTTTAGGATACGAAAGCCTGTCATGTTGACCCCGCTGTAGCGATAGGGTTCCACATCCAACGCGAAGAGATCCTAAAGAATATGAAACACACACACAAAAAATAAACACAATAGGTATGTCTGTTACATTTGTACCACATCACATTTTAACACACAAGCTCTATTCCAAAAACTAGTGAGCTGCATTGATGTCATAAGCAAAAATAGAACATTTACCAGCCATTAAACTGTATTTGCATTGTTGAAATATATATGTTGTCCTTCAGTTTTTCTTAGTGACATAAATATTAGCTAAAAATGTGTCGCAATTAGTGACCAACAAGTACTGTAAAAAAGAGTCAATTTACATTAGATTTAACTACTGTATCAATGCTTTATGTATTGAATTAAATACAAGTACATAATAGCTTAAATCTTAATAAACATTTTTTAATGAAAGTCGGGCCTGCAAATTGGACTGAGAGACAAAACCAAATCAATATTTCCATTTAAGGAATATTATGGCCTGAAATGCAAATCATTTTATGGATATCGCTGCGGTTTTGAATGCGTTTTATAATATAAAGATCCATACGTAACTTACCAGGGTAGTAAAAATGTAGTGGTAATACTCTGTCATCATCCCCATAGCGAGAGCCTGAGAAAACAAGAATTGAAATCACGTTGAGGCAAGGGAACAGTAACAATGCTTCTGAAAATGTGCAATTTATCACTGGATCGAAGGATAGGCAGGCGAAAATAATGGCATTTCTTGTTTATATGATGTTTTGTGGCTCGTAATAATTTTATATGCTGAGGGATTGTGAGCTGAAATCATGTGAAGCGTTCAGTCTCTCTTTCCCTTAAACCACTGAAACACCCTGAGCTCTCTTTATTGCCCGTAAATACTGCACAGAAGTGACTTCCCGGCAAAGTCTGCGTGCAACCTCTAAATAAACCAAATTGATTTCTGAAAATCTGATATATATATATATTATAAAATAGTGTACTTAGACAACATGCATAATAATCCAATGAACTGCATATATCAAGAATGCTGAGAAAAAAACCCAGATGAACAAAATGGAAGCCATTACATTAATCAGACGATTGAAGCATTGACATTTAAAAGTGTCTTTAGAAGTCAATATATTGTTTCTTTTATTTATTTTTATTCCGACAGTCCACATCATTCCAATCCATTTGCCAATCAAGTTGGTCACTATGGCAGGGCCGTTCACACAAAACAGGTTATTTTCAATCTCTATTTTTTTTAAATGTTGATTCATCTCCACTTTACGTCCGTCAGCTGGATATCTTTGTGCACCGGATGTCTTGTTGGTTTCCATTAGTGCCGCATCTTCAAGACACTGCGTAGATCAACCTTGGGGGGAAACACATCTCGAAACCCCATATTAAGCTGCGCTCAGTCCAGCTTTCTCTGACCGCAAGAATGTGTCCTTTGTAACTGGCTCATAACTCATTCTGTGCTGTCTGCTCTTGGTAAGTGTGGCTTGGCGAAGTGGGTTTCCTGGAGTAGTGGAGCAGTGCAGAATTCACAGAAACCTTTAATTCCTCAGATGGAAGGAAAACACTTAATGTGGAATTAATAAACTGTTCAGGGGGCCGTACTGAAGAGTGGATTTGGGGCGGACATTGTGGGGGCTTGAACAAAGAAACATGAATCGTCTGTCTCGTTTGGTTATTTATTTAAAGTGAAAATCATGGTTTCTGGTTTAAACTGGTTTTGCAGTTTGGCTAAAACTCCACATCTGGTACGCATTGAATCAATATACCAGATGTGGCCCGGATCTGGGCCGACACTGTTGCTGTCTGGGACATTAGAAAACCATTCTTTTAAATTATAATACTATTTCAAAATAATACTATTTTTTTACTGAATTTATCAAATAAAAGCAGCATTTGTGTGCAGAAGATTATTTTATAATATTTCAGCAACATTTAAAAAAAGTCAACTTGAATGAGTTTTATTTTTTTGTACTGTAGCAATAATTTAATGAAATACAATGATAAAAAAGAATTGATCAGTGTGTAATGGCAACTTATGTTTTTAAATTAACCTACTTTAACTCCTCGAAACAATTTCAACTTTTTTTAGAAGTTATACAGGATTCAACTTTTCTTTCTAAGTAAATTGCATATAATTTGAGTTGAACTTACTTGTAAAGCCAATTTGCTTATACTTAAAATCTCTAGTTCAGTTGCTGCCTTAAATTTTTAAGTTGAAATAGGAGGATTTTTTTTATTACAGTGTTAATATTATTATTATTAATAAGTTCATTAAATCGCAGATATGCATCAGGAGTATTTTAAAGCACTGAGCTCAGCATTGACGTCCTGGAGAAAGCAAAGTATTTAAAAAAGAAGAGCAGATGGGGTTTTTATTTTGCTCAATGCTTGTTTGTCTCCATAGCTGTAATGAGCTCTCGGGTTCCCACGCCAACCCAACCACGCATTCACACGGCATTTCTCGCAGACTGACAGACAACTCAATCCATAACAATAATTAATTTATGGGCCAAGCTGTTGTGTTGCTAAACGCTGGAACAACAATCGTCTAAACCCAAGTGTCAGCCTGTTGAATTCGCTCTATTTAGTGCGCACTTCAGGGCGATGTAAAACACCCATGATTCGGCTCTGTGGAAGTGCGCCTGGTAACAGCTGCTACACCACAGATCCTGTATTAGCACGTGAGCTAATTGTGCCTGCGCTGTGCGACGGATGGAAATAGATGTCTTTAACATTGCTCACCCTGTGATATCTTCAGCTGTATTACCAGGAGCTGCTGGGCAACATGTGTGTGTGTGTGTGTGTGTGTGTGGGATACACACTCAGACTGCGAGAACGATTATAAATCACACATTATGTCTGTTGTCAGCCTGGCGAGGGTGATTAGAATGGGTAGAGGTCAGGTCAGTAATTGCATTTGTTGTTGTGTGGTCCAGCGCTGTTAATAACAGGTGGTATTGTGTCCAGGTGGACTTGAAAACCTTCAGGAGAAACTCATATTTGCTCGGATGAGCCAGCAGCACTCGCACCATTACTGAGTAAAACTGTAGATAAGATAGCCAGCAGGAGAGCATGGGTTAAAACTGACACATTTTAGATCATTATAGCTCTAAATCCATTCCATAAAAGGGTTCATATTACGAAAATACCAGTCACGGAGAAGTAATATGGAGGTAATAGGTTAGATAATACTACTTCTAAATACCAGAAAGTATTTTGGCAGTGTCAACCTAACAAAGCACTGAAACTGCTTATCATACAAGTACACGTAAATGTAATTAAATTCAAGCTTTCCATTGTGGATAAAGAAATACCCTTTAGCATACTTTTAAAAAAATATAGTGGCTTATAGTGGAAATAATCCAGGCTACTTAAAAACCCCATGAAATCAAATTATTTTTTCTTTTAGTATGAATATGTTAGTCTTAGTGTTATCTAGGGCTGGAACAAAAAAAACGATGCGTCGTGAATCGAGAAATGATTCTGGGTCGATCTTGAGATTTTCCGAATGCATCGCGATTCTCTCTTGAATCGATTCTGAGCTTATTTTTTAACAGCAGATGGCACTGCGTGCTTTATAAACAGCCGTACTCTGCTTGCTTCCAATGCCTTACACACACCACTTGAACCTCCTATAAAATAAATCATTCATAAAGTTCGAAAAGGTTGAAGCGAATTACAAAGCGTGTTTGTTCCAAAACAAGTAGCGTAGCGAAATACAGTTTCTGTCGTGTTTTATTTGGCATTTTGTAAAATCGCATTGATTTCTGTTGGAGCACTCATTGGTCAAGTGGTCGGGAGTGTGCTAACGCTTCAGACTCAAATATCGAGCGGAAGTTTATACGCGGTTGTGAGGTATCTGAAAAAATAGTTCCACTATAGCAAATAACACCGATTGAAATCATACATTGCGCCGATATATGTTTGTTTTGGAACATCAACGAACACCACTAACCACTCGGTGAGTTGCACAGTTTTGAAACTGGACGTTAAGGGTTGTTTTAAGGACTTGTTTGTGCATGCTGGTAGACAGCCACTCTGAAGCGGTCAAAGGCGATTCTAAAAGAGTCAAAAAGTCGAGACAGGACCCATCGTCAAAATTGCTAATCCACCACTCTAGTTCATCCAAAACAAACTAGAAAATAGACTCAAAGTGCTAAATACCGGAATGATCCTTTAACCCTCTGGGGGCCAAAGGTTTTTTTGGGGCCCTTGGGATGTTTTGACATGCACTGACATTTGTGCTTTTTTCAGTTATTTATAAACATGTTAATGGCAAAGGTGTAAATTCACTCTATATAGCACACACGGGGCTATCATAATATGTTAGCAACATGCATGTACATGTTTGTATTTTTGTGAGAATATTATTTATGCGTGGTTATTGAAAAAACTAAAAATAAAAGTTTCTGAAATAAGGCCACAAAACACATATTGATTATTTCTTCACAAGACTTTTGAAAATTGTATCACAGTCTAGAATATTTGCTCCAAAACTATGTGAGAAACATCCTGACTACTCATTCAGATAAGTCAATAAAGTCTTTTAGAATGTGTATGACGTGTTTTGTTTGAGAAAGCTTTATGCGAGGAGGCTTGATCTCTCATTAGTATGTATCCATTTCACACCTGAGAAAGACAAAGACCCTCCCATAATGGCCCTATTAGGTGCTATCAGGCCATATCATTATGAAGAGCCTTGCAGAAAGAATGAGGAGATTTAAAAAAGAATGGCTTTTAGATTGTTTGGATTTATTTACAACACACACACACACTGCTTAGAATAAGTGAACACACCCATGCTAAAGTTGACTAAAAAGAGGAATAAAAAATCGTAATGCCTTAATTAAAAAAATTAGGAAAACTCCAACCTTTAGGGACATGAATAATGTCCTTGAATTCTTTGTGAATGAAAAATTTATCACAAATAATTAAATGTTCTTCTTTAAAATACAGGGTGCATACGTCTGGACACATCTATCACACACCCTTCACCATATAGACAAGGTTTTATTTCAGTTCAAAGTTAGAGTTGGAAAAATCTTGAAAAGAAAATTGTCTTTTCCATAAATGTCTTAGTTTGATCATACATATTTCAAAGTTGAGGATTCATTATTTTGATTTAGCTTGGATTGGAACAAACACTAGACTATAACATCTTAGTTGATTAGTTTATTGACAAAACATACTATATATTTAACATATGAGCAGAAACTCCTAACAAAGCTTATTTGATGTCTATTTTAGAGTAAAAACTTTATACTCTATCCAAAACTAGTCGACAAAATGTCTTTTATTTCGTCTATAACAGTGCGTATCTGTGCGTTCATTCATTCATTCATTCACACACACACACACACAGAAACATGATTCGCATTTAAACAGTATGCTATTTTTCCGTTTACAGACACTAACGTTATTCTATATCGCGATTAGAACAAAGCACAAGCATAAAACACTTACACACTTCTCAGCTGAATCTGTTGCTCCTCCTCGTGGTGAAAATAAACCAGCACTTGTTCTGAGGTAGGTAAATGTCCCAGGATTGTTCCTCATAGCCGCTCAAGATGACAGTAGATTAATCTGACTAAAAAATATAGTGTGTTTTCAGAGTTTATGGGCGTTAACGCGTCTCAATGTGGTGCTTCACGTATTTGCGTTTGAATAGCGCGTGCTCTCCGTGGGCGTGTCACATTACCAGAGATAATGAGCTGAGAGAAAGATAATAAGAATGGCTGACACGTCTCTCTTTTTATATAGATTACATAAACGGAGAATATTTATTTTAGTTTTGAATCGGATCATTTAAAAGTACAAACTCAAATGATTTTAAAGATATATTGCTCATGTCTGGGTGAATAGTATTTGCTGAGTTTTGTTGAAGATTAGAGACGTGCTCCAGGAAAAAAGTTCACGGTGACTGAGAGGCAGAACGCACACCCTGTTTATATTCTTTATTTTACAAAAGCACAATATTTTATTTCGATTGTATGTGGGCACATAAAAAAGTAGACATTTAACAGATTATTTTCTCATATTTCTTAACTCTATATGAACAGAAATGATGGTAGTACTTTAAGTCTTTTTTTCTGCTATGTGAAAAAAACGAGCAAAACGCGCCGGCGTGTTTCTGGTCCCCAGAGGGTTAAACATACTTCTTTTCACAAGAGTTGATAGAAAAATTTCGCTAGCGATACGACAGAAATATCACTCTTTTATACAACAGGGTCGGCTTGCACACCTCAGCCTCTCAGTCCCCTAGGTCGAGTTTCTGGATGAGTTTGGCGGCTCACCCTCAGGCAAGCTTAATTTCTCATTCAGGGCACTAGAGGAAGATGAAGTGTCACTCGCAGCATCGGAGGGCGGGCTTATGTCTTCCAACGCGGATGACTTATCTGTATCTTTTCCCGGCAGCCCTGTCCCGAGCGCTCGCGGCTGGACGTTTGGTTCCTGGTGTCCACCCCGGTTCCATTTTTCCCGGAAGTGCACAGGGAGATCTCGAAGTCGTGGAAGGCACCTTTACTCTTTACTCGGATGTTCCCCAGGACTAAAGGTCACTAAAGGTAATGATACACTGGCACAGGGCCCACGACCGATCTAAATTATCCAGACAGAAATGTGTTGCCCATTCTTAAATGGGAAAGTGCCCAAGCAACAATCGCTCGGCAACAATGCCCAGCAACATTGCTCAAAAAGTTGCCCCGTGTATCATCACCTTGAGAACACCCACAAGGCGTCAAAGTATTCCTGAGACGGGCGACCCAGGGAAGGAGAGCCTGTGGACCTGTTCGCCCTACCTGGGACAACCTCACTCCCGTTGGAGGAGGAAGTGAATTGTACATTGTCATTAAAAGAGCAATTTCCTCTTTCCCCGGTTCACACACACACAATGTTCACAGCCCTCTTCTTCACGGTGGTCAGACATCGAACACCCGCACCAGAATCTCAGTGGATGCAAGCATGCCTCCTCCCCACGTTCTGCTGCATCAGGTCTGCACAGAGCAGGTAAGTGTGCCGAATATCAACGAGACCCAGCCTACTTATCCGTCACCAACGACCCGAACACAACAGGCCCGGGGAGCAAGGTAGGTGTTTCAACACATCATCTAACATGAGTAACAAGGGACGCAAAAATAGCTTCCCCTGATCACCCTTGCCGTGAACTACACACCTTGGGTACACCGGACATCGTTCCATTGGTGCCGCTCGTCAAGAGGATGGGGGACCTACAAGCTTTCTCCATTAGTGACTCTTGCCTGGAGTTTGGGTCAGCCTACTCTCACATTGTTCTGAGAACCCGGCCTGGATATGTGCCCAAGGTTCCCACAACTCCCTTCAGGAACCAAGTGGTGAACTTGCAAGCAATCTCTCCTGATGAGGGAGACCCGGCCCTGTCTCTGCTGTGTCCATTGTGCGCTTAGAGCTTTAGACCAGTGGTTCTCAAACTTTTTTGGTCGCGCCCCCCTTTAAACCTGTGAAAAAATCTGGCATATATATAACAGTTTTGGAGAGTGCCTCACAAGCTCAGCTTCTTGTTGGTCTTCTCACCGGAACACACACAGCAGCGGAGTGGCGCGTTCACAATAGCAGCTTGTGATTCGTTCCGCTGAAGAGGTGCTTTTCTATGGCGAGCAACTTCTGTGTTGGGCTTGTTCCAACGGTCTGAAGAAGAACGATTCAGTGTAATTGCTGTTCATTGCCGCTTTATATACATTTCAGTAACCCTGGGTGTGTTTCCTGAAAGCATCGTTAGCCAACTATGGTCGCAAGTTCCGTCGCTATCAGCAGTTCAACGAGTCTGTTTCCCGAAACCATAATTCTATCGAATATTCGCAAACAGCATCGCAAAGTTTTGTGGTTGGAACGACAAGTTTTGACCTGTGGTTAGAAGCAGAGTTTCTTGTTTGCACGACATGTGGACTAAATGCTTATCTTGAGCAAAATAAGCAAGCTGACATTAAATGATTAGTTCACCTCAAAATGAAAATTTCCTGATAATTTACTCACCCAAATGCCATCCAAGATTTTAATGTCTTTCTTAAGTGGAAAAGAAATTAAGTTTTTTTTTAGGAAAACATTTCAGGATTTTCTGGCATCGATGTCTGGAGTGACGTAGCTACACTTTTGATCTTTTCCATATATTTTCCATCTATGTGGCTTGGGACTGTTACACACTATCACGTGCGAGCCACGTCTCTTTGGGCAACCGTGTAAACTACTGTAGTGTTTTTCGGCCACAGCCAATCATGCTGCATGTTTATTGGCTCACTGACGTTGACAAGATGAACCCCTTAGGTATCAAAATTTGGTTCCGATCGACAAGACATGTTTAGATACTCGATAGTATCCGAGTTTTATGACTTTTAATCCGACGACATGATGGCGCCAGGATGTTTGCCGGCTTGCCACAGTCTGTCCTTGTCTCTTTTATTTATAATGTTTCTTGTTTGTTTTATCACACGCTCTGTTTGCTCCCCTCTGGTATATGATCGCATGACGCTATTTAATATTCAATCGGCTGTGTCCGATTGTTTATTTCGCGATCCCAGAGATGATTGGCATCTGCACTTGCATCATGTGCCAGTCGCATTGAGGAAAATGTGTTACCTGCCGGGATGTCTGTGCATGTGGAGGAAACGGCGAAGGAGACGTTCTGGAGTCTGGGAAGCGTTCTGGAGTCCTTGTGAGATCGAAAAGGATTGTGAAGTTTCCAGTCATCGGACCTGCTTCTTCGATGCCGGAGGCCGTGGTCGTGAACCTGAGATGTTCATACATTGTGCCTGTCTTTCCGTCTTTGGCGTTGATGCCTCAGTCTTCGCGGATGGTTTACGTAAGGCGACAGTCTGCAGACCGAGGAGCTAATCATCGGAATCTTCGATCTTTACGAGACGGGAGTCCGGTAACATTTTATGATTCCTCTCTCCAATCTTCTTCCGATACCACTCCTACTCCAGTGACAATGGCGTTGATTAACGCGAGATCTTTGGCAAATAAGACCTTTATTTTGAACGATCTTTTTCTTTCTCATGAAATTGATTTTTTATTTGTTACTGAGACCTGGCTTAATGTTGGTGAGATGACTTCTCTCTCAGAACTTTCTCCTCCTGGTTGCAGTTTTTTTAGTACCCCTAGGTCTGTTGGCCGTGGCGGGGGTCTTGCCATTGTTTTTAAAGACAAGTTTAAGTGTAGACTTTCACCTTCTGCATCCTTTTGCACTTTTGAATCTCAGTTAATTACACTGAATTCTTTTAAATCTGTGTTATGTGTTTTGATTTATAGACCCCCAAACTCTCGTGGGGATTTTATACAGGAGTTTTCTGATTTTTTATCTGGTATTGTCCCTTCTTTTGACAATATTTTAATTTTGGGGGACTTTAATATACATGTGTGCTGCTCTTCAAAGCCCCTGGTCAAATAATTTTTTAATTTATTAGAGTCATTTGATTTTTTACAATACGTTTTGGGTCCAACTCATGAGCGTGGTCATACGCTTGACCTTGTATTATCTAGGGGAGTTTCTGTTGATAGCGTGAAGATTGTTGATACTGTTTTTTCTGACCATAAGACTGTTATTTTAAATTCTAACTTTCCTTGTGGCACGCCAGGAAATATTGTTTCTGCCTCAGTTTCATCTCGCATACTTAATCCATGCACAGCTAGTAGTTTTTCTGCTGTTTTTAATGTTTCTTCATTTTTTTCACTGATCGAGTCACACTCTCCCTGTATGGGTTTAGACGAGTTGGTCGATCAGTTTAACTCTTCTTGTTTAGAGATTTTAGATGTTG
The DNA here is from genome assembly GCA_030578255.1 of Tiaroga cobitis. Classification (NCBI taxonomy): domain Eukaryota; kingdom Metazoa; phylum Chordata; class Actinopteri; order Cypriniformes; family Leuciscidae; genus Tiaroga; species Tiaroga cobitis. The sequence goes on from CM060606.1 coordinate 6,770,897, forward strand.
TGGATCCTGTCAAAGTCAGGGGGAAAAAAGTCAAATCGCAGCCCTGGTTGAACAGTACTACCCGCGCTCTTAGGCAAGAGTGTAGGAGGGCTGAACGGAAATGGGTTAAAGATAAATTACAAGTCTCTTATGAGATTTTGAAGAACTGTTTAAACGAGTATCAAAGAGCTGTTAAATTGGTTAGATCAAATTATTTCTCTGACATCATCTCCAGAAACTGTAATAATTCTAGAGCACTTTTTTCTACTGTAAATGCTGTTCTTCACCCTACTCCTACTCCTTCATTCACTCCTTCTGCTGATATGTGTGAAGAGTTCCTAAACTTTTTTATTGGTAAGGTTGATGGAATTAGATCTCAGATTTCATCTGTTGGCAACAATTTTATTGCTTCGGTTGACCCTACAAACCAATTAAACAGTTTTATACCTGTTTCTTTGCAGCAGCTTAATGATATAACTGCTCATATGAAGCCCACCAGGTCTCCTGGTGATGTGCTCCCTTCTTCTCTGTTTAAGAAGGTACTTGATTCAATTGGCCCAAGTATTCTGTCTATTATGAATACTAGTCTGTCATCTGGTGTTGTTCCGGTTAGTTTTAAGCATGCGGTTATTGAGCCCCTTTTAAAAAAAAACGGCTTAGACCCCTTTGAAATGAGTAGTTTTCGTCCGATTTCAAAATTGCCTTTTATTTCTAAGATACTGGAAAAAATTGTGAATGCACAACTTAATGACTTTTTAATGAGAAATAACATTTTCGATAGATTCCAGTCAGGTTTTAGAGCTGGTCATAGTACAGAATCTGCTCTTCTGAGGGTCTCTAATGATATCCTACGGGGTGTTGATTCTGGAAATCGTGTTGTTTTGCTTTTGTTAGATCTTACAGCGGCATTTGATACAGTTGATCATAACATTCTCATTGATCGTCTTAGGGATCAGGTTGGTATTCAGGGCTTAGCCCTGAAATGGTTCTCTTCCTATTTAAAGGATAGGACTTTTTCAGTCAGTTTAGGGAATTATTTTTCTTCCGTTGCCCCTCTTGTGTGTGGGGTTCCACAGGGCTCTATACTGGGGCCAATTTTATTTTCCCTTTATATGCTCCCTCTAGGTTCGATTTTTGAGAAATTTGGGATTCAGTATCATCTGTATGCAGATGATTCTCAAATTTATTTACCACTGAAATATGGCCATAATTGTGCCATTCAGTCTCTTCATGCATGTTTGGCTGAAGTTAAGTGTTGGCTTGCGAATAACTTTCTCCAATTAAACGAGGATAAGACAGAGATGATTTTATTTGGAAATAAGGGGTGTGGGGATGATGACTGTCTGGGGTTGTTTCCCGGGAAAAAACTGTCTAGCGTGAGGAACCTTGGTGTCATTTTTGACTCTGAGCTTAAATTCGATCGTCAAATCAATGCTGTCGTTAAGAATAGTTTTTTCCATCTTAGATCAATATCTAAATTGAAATCTATCCTTTATTTTGACGATATGGAGAAGGTTGTTCATGCCTTTGTGTCATCTCGTTTGGATTATTGTAATGTGTTGTATCTGGGTCTGAGTCAGGCCTCTCTCTCCCGTTTGCAGCTCGTTCAGAACTCAGCTGCCAGGCTTTTAAAAGGTACTAAGAAGAGAGAGCACATTACTCCAGTGTTAATTAAACTACATTGGTTACCCATATGATACAGAGTTCAATACAAAGCGTTGTTGTATGTTTTTAAGTCTCTGCATGGCCTAGCACCTGAGTATGTCACTGATTTAATCAGCCGCTGTCAATCCAGTAGATCTCTGCGCTCAAATGATCAATTGCTTCTCATGGTTCCGCGATCCCGTTTAAAATGTAAAGGTGATCGGGCTTTCTCTGTTGCAGCTCCTAGGCTCTGGAATGAGCTTCCTCTGTCTGTAAAAACTTGTTCTTCATTGGGTGTTTTTCAGAGTGCGCTTAAAACTTATCTGTTCTCTTTAGCATTTGATAATGCTTTGTAAGTTGGGTATGTCATGTTTGTATTGTTTTTATGTCTTTGTTTTTATTTTATTTTTTATACCTTCTGTACAGCACTTTGGTTCCACTTGTGGTGTTGAAAGTGCTATATAAATAAAGTTGAGTTGAGTTGAGTTGAGTATCGAGGCAATTCGGTCGGTACCTAAAAAGTATCGAACTCGATACCCAGCCCTAATTATTATAGCATTAATTCAATCTCAAACAGTTTCATTAAAATAAGTTATTACTCCACCACGTGTGTGACATCATTAACCAACGTGGTTGAACGACCAATTTGCGACAGTACGGTTTCGGGAAACAGTCGTGACTATCTAGTTGATTTCTTCAACGATGCATTGTACTATGGTAGTTAAGCAGCGAGTTGCATCATTATACGTGAAACTCACAACTGAACAGCACTTTTTCTGCTTCCGAGGTCAGCAGAAGGGGGAAGGTTATCTCTAAACAAAGAATGACACTGGATTGTGGATGCCATTCTCCGGGTTTATCAGGCCCAGGATGAACCATGTGCTTCATTAGCAGACATATGTAGAACTGGAGGCTCGGCTACACCAACTCGTTTGTAAGTTTTTATGATCTACGCATGAAAAACAGTTTCGTCTCGAGTCTTAGTTAATAACAGGTCAAACTCTGATACACCGGTTGGATGTAGTGTAGCTATTTATTTTGCCATCCAAGCAATAAATAGTTAGCTGCGTTTTATTTGGGTTCACTGTATATACAGTATGTGTCTGAAGTATAGTTTGAACAGTACCATTTTTATAATCACATTTCATTGATTGTTTTGTAAAAGTGTAATGCTGACATTGCAAAGAGGCTTATACTGTAAGGAAAGAGCAGTTAATAAAATATTGGAAGTGACAGCATACCCACAGCCCACGAAATAATGATGCGTTTCATTAAATGTGAAAGGGGCATTAATAGAAGTCTTAAACGCACAGAAGCAAACTTTACTTGTAATTTTCAGTCTAAAAATATTTTGTAATTCACTCTGATATACAATAAACCTAGACTAACATTTTATACCAGTAAAAAAAAAGATGATCTTACTGAAACAGATTCTTTTAATGCACTAATTGAAAAAAAATATCTATTCTGATAGGTTCAAATATTTGAAATATTACATCATTGCTAGACCCAGTTATCATTGCCACCATCAGCCCCAAAGTGAAATGAATAATTAAAATCAGTCTTGTGTGAAACATATGGTCGGGAAATAATGGCTCTGTAGTCTGAGCAGATTTTGCGAAGTTCAAAAGTGTAGACGACTTCACAAAGCCAAAAGTTTCAAATGTGGATATTACACAAATCCTCTGAGAGCTGCCCATTATAGAAGCATATATCCACTGCCACTAATAATGGGTATCTTCATTATCACTTCAGTGGTCGGAAACTGATTAAGAAGGTCTGTGAGTCAATCTCTGGCTGAATAATACCCACTTTAATATTTGATCATTCCTGTAATTGGGGGAAATTCTTGGAGTTAAGTCACACATTGAAATATCTCTTTGGGTTTCTTTAATGTGAGACTGCTTACAGAACTCTAGCAGGAATGCATATCCTTATCCATTTGGCAAATATTACCTAATCAAGCTTTGTAAGGAATTTAAATTGCACTGCATCCCATGATGTAAAATATAGCATATACTGTAGACATAACAAAAAGCACTTAATCTGATTGAATCCCCTTTTCTTGTAGGACACTTAACATCACGAGCATTATACTGACTAATTCTATGCAAACATACTGACTAGCGGAGCATGTAAGCTTGACTGCCTGATTGGTAATCAATGAAACCTGAACACTTCACTGATTGTGTACAAATCAATCTCACACACAAGATCAAAACAGACAGTGAATTAACAGTTCAAAAACAATGCATGCACTTTTCACCTTCAAGGCATGAAAAGAGGATCAAATCACCATATAAACAGAGCTTGTAATCGTACAACCTTTAGGATCAGAAAGACCAAGGCCCTGTTCGTCACATGTTGCTCAGCAAATGCAAAATGTATCATTTCTGCTTGATTTTGTTCTTCACATGGTCACAATTATGTTCTATTAGTTTTGTCTTTTAGTTTGCTTATCGTCAGTTTCTTGTTTCCTTTCTTCTAGTTTCCCACCATTCGTTAGCTTAGGTACCACTCTCCATCTGTAATGATTCCACTGAAGGCGAGCTTGACGAACCCAAGTGCAGTAATTATTTAATATGTGTACAAAATAAACAAAGACTTGACTAAGCTTGACATAAACTAACACTCACCAAACAGACGAACAATACTAGACAATGAAACATGAGGGCTATTTATACAGAGAGACTAATGGCTAACAAGGAACACCTGCATAATCAAACAATGAACCAGTGAAAGCATGACACATAAGCCGCGTTTCCATTACAGATTTGCGCAAAACTTTTGCGATTTTTTCTAAATATCGATAAAAAACTATTGCGAAATGACGGCGTTTCCATTAACCGATGTTATGCACTTTGGACGTTTGTAGGTTTATAGCACATGTGAATAGACGTGCAGCCACCGCACAAGACATTATTATTAATGGAAGGAGACGTGGTGTCTTATCCAAGCATTAATGGTAAGGAAAGACCCTAATACTGAACGGCACATGAGGTGTTTCTGTGTGTTTCTCCCTCATTTCTGCTCCAAGGTCTTGATTGTGGCATTTCTTTGAGGTTTAGAATCCAGTATTCCTGTAATTCTTTTTTCTTTTATGAATTTAATAAAGAACTTTGTCTGGTATTCTGTCCAAACGGTCCGTGTACTTTTGCGTCCATTTATTTTTCCTTGTTTTGACCCGTAGCCTAATTGAAAAACGAAAAATGAACGGTTGTTGTATTTTTAAAGCGCAAAGTTGAACAACAAATTTTCAATTTGAACTGTAGCCTACACACCAAATGCTGCGCAAAAAATAAATATAGACGAATTTTCAGATTTTTGTTTATGACTTTTTGCCCCTTTATTAAACATTTAAAATATTCACAAATTAATGTGAAAAAAATGTTGATTTTACTGGTTTTCTAAGGCCAAATTAGAACCCGATGATATTTTTCCCGCAGTGCTGAATAAGAAGAGCTATGTCTCTGGAACCATAGCCTACAGAGAGGTGATTTATAGGTGATTATAGGCTAATGATAATAAATGTGTCTGAAAAAATAACGAGGCATTTTAATTGTTTAGCTATTAATAAACTGTTAGTGCCGACTGCAAACATATTTTCATCTCCACTGTAAAGCGGATGCGCCTTTAGAGAGAAATGCACCTTTCATATGGATTACATAATCAGAAGGTATTTGCTTTCGATTTGAATTTGTTCGTTTAAAAGTGGACATTTCAAGCTTTAGCCTACATAGGCTATATTTTGTTTCAGTTCATTTCTGAGACATGTTCCAGTTCACGGAGATCATGAAAGCGCGCCTGATTGTTATCTTTTATTTTGCAAAAGAAGAACGTTTTCTTGTTATTGTGAGTTTACACAAATAAAATTAGTTGCGGATTATGTATTATTATTTTCTGTATGACCATAAATTATAGAGTATTTTAAGTTGTTTCCACTGTTGACAGGAAAATGCAAGTGTTCGCGCCCGCGCCTCCGTCATGCAGTGCGCGCTCCACACTTCGCACAAACCCTTGGATATACGTCAAAATCTTGTGTTTATTTTTGATAATCTTAGCCCTGCATTATTATTGTCTAACCTGTATTATGAATGACATTTGACGAATTGCTTTGTTCCTTTTTTGGATAAAAGCGCCTTCTATACATATCTAGCCTAATAAATGTAATAGGCTATAATAATAATAATTATTATTATTTGCGTTTATAACTATAAATGACTTCACTTAAGACAGTAATATGTTTATCATAAAATAATTGATGAATGTATTATTTTTATATAACCTTTTACAGTTTTGGAAAATGAGTTTGTGTTATATTTCTTTTTTTGTATGAGAAGACTTTTTTTGCTATTCTATTATAGCCTACTGAGCTTTTTTCTCCCCCCAGTCTAAAAACTAATAAAGAAGAAAGCATGTTTTTCGTTTTTCATACGAGTAAAAGGAAAAAGGAATGGACGCAATAGCCTACACGGACCCCAAACACACGCGCCTTCTAAGTCAGGTGACTGTAATTGCGCAAAAACTGTTTCCATTGCAGTTTTGCGAAATATTCCTTTTTCGAATTGCCCGAAAAACCTCCTCATGCGAGCGTAAAAACTTTTTTGCGATAAATGGGAGTTTTTGCGAAATTGACGTGTTTCCATTGAGCGTATTTTTAATTCGCAATTTCAATTTGCGCAATTTGAAGGGTAATGGAAACGCGGCTATAGACAAGGGAACCAATCAGAAAAAGACACATGAACAGGGGAAGCACATGAGAGGAACATGAAACATGGCCACGGGAAACTACAAAATAAAAGACAAACTTGACCTAAAACCCAACCAAACGTGACACCCTCACTGTCCGGTATTGTTTGTGCGTGACACACTGTTTCGTGTTGTTTGCTTGTTCTATGGATTACCTGCATTTGAGTTCTTTAACAAACCTGGTTTTATTTGATACTTTTGGCATTTCTTCATCTTCATTGGACAAGCCGTTACACACATATACTTCGATTGAGTTAATTGCATGTCAAAATCACTAAGTAGCTAGCAATGCCCAAAAAAAGTAGCAATGCACAATTGGTTGGTGACAATTTATCACATTATATACTCCTATAAGTATGCATATAATCTAAATCATATCTTTGGACCATACCCTTATAAAGTTTAAGCAATTCTGGGGTTGATTCATGCGGAGCTAGATGTTTTACTGTTGTTGTTTTGTGTGTTTTGTGTTGAATGGTTAAATTAAGAACAGATGAAAAAGATGTACTGAGCGTTCCTGCAGAGACTAAGCTATTACACCAGGAAAATGTCTTGAGATAAACCGGTTCCCTTTCAAGGGAACTCGAGCTGCGTTTGAGACGCGGTGGGAACGCTCTGCGTGATTGCGTCATGAAGCACGTGTAAAATCAGTCCAATGGAAGCCCGATACGTCATAGGTGACGTCATAGACCAGGAAACTATAAAGCACCCTTGCAAACAGACCGCGCCAGCTTCTGTTGTCTTCAGCAAGCGCTCTCTGTGATTCTGTCCTTGTCTATTTATTGTTGTCTGTCCGATCACATTGCTATATATATATATATATCATTATGGCGAGCAAGCAAGATTTCAAACGTTGTGTTGTTCCCTGCCCTCGTTTCATTACGGGTGGGGACACACATCAGATGTGTGTTGCTTGTTTGGGAGTTGAGCATGCCCAGTCAGTCCTCGAGGGGGCTGATTGTGAGCATTGCATGAGTTTGTCCATGAAAACTCTCCGCTCCCGCCGGGCATTCTTTGAGGAGGATGGTTCGGTTCGTGTTCCCCGTGGTGCGGGTCCCGCTGCTGCTGAGGCACAGCGGCGGCGTGCATCATGGGGTTCACAGATGGATCTAGTAGCGGGGTTTGAGACGGGCCCAGCCCTTTCTCAGCCCTTACCTGCTAGTTCCGGTGTCCCAGCCCAGGAAGGAGCCCGCCCTGCGGTTTCTCCTCCCCAGGTTGAGGCACCAATGTTGCGGCTATCCAGTTCTGAGGAACCGGATGTCGTTGATATGGGGGATTTTGAGTTTTCGCCAGCTCATATCCCCGATGATGAGGAGTTAATGGAGGTTTTATCTCGTGCTGTTACTAAATTAAATATTGAGTGGCCAGCTGATGATATTGATGTTGAATCAAAAAAGAGTCTTCTAGATGATCGTTATTTACCATCTAGATCACGACCTCCTCGTCGGGAGCTCCCGTTTTTTCCTGATCTTCACACTGAGGTGTCTAGATCATGGAATAAACCGGCATCTTTCAGAGTTCATAATCCTCAAACTAGTAATTACAGTAAAGTGAGAGGTATTGATGATTACGGTTATTTGACGATGCCTCGTGCGGAAGAGACGCTTGCGAGCTATCTCTCCCCCGAGTCAGCGTCATCACTGAAAGCCCCGACGTTACCCACCAGACCATTAAAAAATACATCAATGCTGGTGGGTAAAGCGTATTCGGCAGCAGGTCAGGCGGCAGCATGCCTTCATACAATGTCGATATTACAAGCCTATCAAGCTGACCTGCTGAGGGACATAGATGAATGTGAGGAAGTTAGTGCTGATGCAATTCGAGAATTACGTCGCACGACAGATTTATCTCTCCGGGCCACCAAGGAGACGGCCAAATCTGTGGGCCGTTCTATGGCAGCCCTGGTGGCCACGGAACGTCATTTATGGTTGAATCTTTCTGAGATAAAGGACAAAGATAGATCTGTTCTTCTGGACGCACCGGTTTCTCCTACAAGTCTGTTCGGCGATGCTATAAATTGTGTTGTCGATAGGTTTCAAGAAAATAAAAAACAAGCGGCTGCGTTTCAGAGGTTTCTTCCTCGCCGGTCTAATGTCCCCGAGGCTGCACGCAATATAAAGGTTGAGCAGCCTCGTCCGTCTACGAGCTCCTCATACAGATACCAGCAGAAACAGAGCGTTGCTGCTCGGGCTCCTCCACAATCTGGGGTTCCCGAGTGGCGTTCGCAGTCCAGGCCTGCTGGGGGCAGACAGGATCTGAGGACTGTCATGTCTAAAAGAACCTGGACTAAGAAGAAGTCCTGACGCCAAGTGTGCCAGGCTTCTGAGGGTGGTCCCCTCCAGGGAGGAACGATTCCGAGGAACCGTTTCTCTTTGGCGCCCTCCGGGGGGCGGTTCTCCGAGGAGAGTCGCAGCGTTGCCACATCGGTTGTTCCCTGCCGGTTCGCCGTTTCAGGGCACCGAGGTGTCAGCGTCCCCATGCAATCCTCTGAGGAGGATTGTAGAACGGTCAGTTCGGTTGTTCCCTGCCGGTTCGCCGCTTCAGGGCGCCGAAATGATTGTTCAATCAAATCCAGAGGCCAGTCTCGAGAGACTGGTTCCCTTATCAGAATTTCTGGCAGCGTGGAAACTTCTGCCAAATATTTCTTTATGGGTCCTGCATATAATAGAGAAGGGTTACAGAATTCAGTTCGGTTCTCGTCCGCCCAGATTTCAAGGGGTCCTTCCCACAGTGGTGGACCCACAGCAGGCTCTGGTTATGGAGCAGGAAGTTCTGACACTTCTTCAAAAAGGAGCGATAGAGGGGGTGCCTCCTCCCAGCAGAGAGTCAGGGTTTTACAGCCGTTACTTCATTGTTCCGAAAAAAGATGGAGGGTTGCGTCCTATTCTAGATCTGCGCCAGTTAAACAGCAGAGTTCAGAAACTCAAGTTCAGGATGCTCACACTAAAGCAAATTGTATCACAGATTCAGTCCGAGGACTGGTTTGTCACAATAGACCTGAAAGACGCTTACTTTCATGTATCCATCCATCCTCATCACAGGAAGTTCCTGAGGTTCGCTTTCGGGGGCGAAGCTTACCAGTATCGGGTTCTACCGTTTGGCCTAGGTTTATCACCCCGCACCTTTACAAAATGCGTGGATGCAGCTCTGGCTCCTTTGAGACTCCAGGGCATTCGCGTATTAAATTATATCGACGATTGGTTGATTTTAGCTCAGTCAGAGCAGTTGGCAGTTCGGCATCGAGATGTCGTTCTGTCTCACATAAAGGAGTTGGGGTTGCGGCTCAACATCAAGAAGAGTGTTCTCCTCCCTGCTCAGAGGACCACTTTTTTAGGTGTAATTTGGGATTCGACCACAATGCAGGCACGTCTATCTCCTGCTCGGATTTCTGCGATCCTCACAGCCGTAAAGAATGTAAAACTAGGCCAGTCACTCACTGTGAAACAGTTTCAGAGACTGTTGGGGCTCATGGCAGCAGCGTCCAACGTGATTACTTTTGGCCTGCTGTACATGAGACCCCTGCAGTGGTGGCTCAGAACCAAGGGGTTTTCTCCGAGGGGAAATCCGTTCCGCAAGATCAAGGTCACGCGGCTATGCCTTCGTGCCTTGGTCATGTGGAAGAAACCTTGGTTCCTCGCCCAGGGCCCAGTGCTGGGGGCTTCTTGTCGACGCGTCACGCTTTCGACGGATGCTTCCCTCACGGGATGGGGGGCGCCTTCTAAGTCAGGTGACTGTAATTGCGCAAAAACTGTTTCCATTGCAGTTTTGCGAAATATTCCTTTTTCGAATTGCCCGAAAAACCTCCTCATGCGAGCGTAAAAACTTTTTTGCGATAAATGGGAGTTTTTGCGAAATTGACGTGTTTCCATTGAGCGTATTTTTAATTCGCAATTTCAATTTGCGCAATTTGAAGGGTAATGGAAACGCGGCTATAGACAAGGGAACCAATCAGAAAAAGACACATGAACAGGGGAAGCACATGAGAGGAACATGAAACATGGCCACGGGAAACTACAAAATAAAAGACAAACTTGACCTAAAACCCAACCAAACGTGACACCCTCACTGTCCGGTATTGTTTGTGCGTGACACACTGTTTCGTGTTGTTTGCTTGTTCTATGGATTACCTGCATTTGAGTTCTTTAACAAACCTGGTTTTATTTGATACTTTTGGCATTTCTTCATCTTCATTGGACAAGCCGTTACACACATATACTTCGATTGAGTTAATTGCATGTCAAAATCACTAAGTAGCTAGCAATGCCCAAAAAAAGTAGCAATGCACAATTGGTTGGTGACAATTTATCACATTATATACTCCTATAAGTATGCATATAATCTAAATCATATCTTTGGACCATACCCTTATAAAGTTTAAGCAATTCTGGGATTGATTCATGCGGAGCTAGATGTTTTACTGTTGTTGTTTTGTGTGTTTTGTGTTGAATGGTTAAATTAAGAACAGATGAAAAAGATGTACTGAGCGTTCCTGCAGAGACTAAGCTATTACACCAGGAAAATGTCTTGAGATAAACCGGTTCCCTTTCAAGGGAACTCGAGCTGCGTTTGAGACGCGGTGGGAACGCTCTGCGTGATTGCGTCATGAAGCACGTGTAAAATCAGTCCAATGGAAGCCCGATACGTCATAGGTGACGTCATAGACCAGGAAACTATAAAGCACCCTTGCAAACAAACCGCGCCAGCTTCTGTTGTCTTCAGCAAGCGCTCTCTGTGATTCTGTCCTTGTCTATTTATTGTTGTCTGTCCGATCACATTGCTATATATATATATATATCATTATGGCGAGCAAGCAAGATTTCAAACGTTGTGTTGTTCCCTGCCCTCGTTTCATTACGGGTGGGGACACACATCAGATGTGTGTTGCTTGTTTGGGAGTTGAGCATGCCCAGTCAGTCCTCGAGGGGGCTGATTGTGAGCATTGCATGAGTTTGTCCATGAAAACTCTCCGCTCCCGCCGGGCATTCTTTGAGGAGGATGGTTCGGTTCGTGTTCCCCGTGGTGCGGGTCCCGCTGCTGCTGAGGCACAGCGGCGGCGTGCATCATGGGGTTCACAGATGGATCTAGTAGCGGGGTTTGAGACGGGCCCAGCCCTTTCTCAGCCCTTACCTGCTAGTTCCGGTGTCCCAGCCCAGGAAGGAGCCCGCCCTGCGGTTTCTCCTCCCCAGGTTGAGGCACCAATGTTGCGGCTATCCAGTTCTGAGGAACCGGATGTCGTTGATATGGGGGATTTTGAGTTTTCGCCAGCTCATATCCCCGATGATGAGGAGTTAATGGAGGTTTTATCTCGTGCTGTTACTAAATTAAATATTGAGTGGCCAGCTGATGATATTGATGTTGAATCAAAAAAGAGTCTTCTAGATGATCGTTATTTACCATCTAGATCACGACCTCCTCGTCGGGAGCTCCCGTTTTTTCCTGATCTTCACACTGAGGTGTCTAGATCATGGAATAAACCGGCATCTTTCAGAGTTCATAATCCTCAAACTAGTAATTACAGTAAAGTGAGAGGTATTGATGATTACGGTTATTTGACGATGCCTCGTGCGGAAGAGACGCTTGCGAGCTATCTCTCCCCCGAGTCAGCGTCATCACTGAAAGCCCCGACGTTACCCACCAGACCATTAAAAAATACATCAATGCTGGTGGGTAAAGCGTATTCGGCAGCAGGTCAGGCGGCAGCATGCCTTCATACAATGTCGATATTACAAGCCTATCAAGCTGACCTGCTGAGGGACATAGATGAATGTGAGGAAGTTAGTGCTGATGCAATTCGAGAATTACGTCGCACGACAGATTTATCTCTCCGGGCCACCAAGGAGACGGCCAAATCTGTGGGCCGTTCTATGGCAGCCCTGGTGGCCACGGAACGTCATTTATGGTTGAATCTTTCTGAGATAAAGGACAAAGATAGATCTGTTCTTCTGGACGCACCGGTTTCTCCTACAAGTCTGTTCGGCGATGCTATAAATTGTGTTGTCGATAGGTTTCAAGAAAATAAAAAACAAGCGGCTGCGTTTCAGAGGTTTCTTCCTCGCCGGTCTAATGTCCCCGAGGCTGCACGCAATATAAAGGTTGAGCAGCCTCGTCCGTCTACGAGCTCCTCATACAGATACCAGCAGAAACAGAGCGTTGCTGCTCGGGCTCCTCCACAATCTGGGGTTCCCGAGTGGCGTTCGCAGTCCAGGCCTGCTGGGGGCAGACAGGATCTGAGGACTGTCATGTCTAAAAGAACCTGGACTAAGAAGAAGTCCTGACGCCAAGTGTGCCAGGCTTCTGAGGGTGGTCCCCTCCAGGGAGGAACGATTCCGAGGAACCGTTTCTCTTTGGCGCCCTCCGGGGGGCGGTTCTCCGAGGAGAGTCGCAGCGTTGCCACATCGGTTGTTCCCTGCCGGTTCGCCGTTTCAGGGCACCGAGGTGTCAGCGTCCCCATGCAATCCTCTGAGGAGGATTGTAGAACGGTCAGTTCGGTTGTTCCCTGCCGGTTCGCCGCTTCAGGGCGCCGAAATGATTGTTCAATCAAATCCAGAGGCCAGTCTCGAGAGACTGGTTCCCTTATCAGAATTTCTGGCAGCGTGGAAACTTCTGCCAAATATTTCTTTATGGGTCCTGCATATAATAGAGAAGGGTTACAGAATTCAGTTCGGTTCTCGTCCGCCCAGATTTCAAGGGGTCCTTCCCACAGTGGTGGACCCACAGCAGGCTCTGGTTATGGAGCAGGAAGTTCTGACACTTCTTCAAAAAGGAGCGATAGAGGGGGTGCCTCCTCCCAGCAGAGAGTCAGGGTTTTACAGCCGTTACTTCATTGTTCCGAAAAAAGATGGAGGGTTGCGTCCTATTCTAGATCTGCGCCAGTTAAACAGCAGAGTTCAGAAACTCAAGTTCAGGATGCTCACACTAAAGCAAATTGTATCACAGATTCAGTCCGAGGACTGGTTTGTCACAATAGACCTGAAAGACGCTTACTTTCATGTATCCATCCATCCTCATCACAGGAAGTTCCTGAGGTTCGCTTTCGGGGGCGAAGCTTACCAGTATCGGGTTCTACCGTTTGGCCTAGGTTTATCACCCCGCACCTTTACAAAATGCGTGGATGCAGCTCTGGCTCCTTTGAGACTCCAGGGCATTCGCGTATTAAATTATATCGACGATTGGTTGATTTTAGCTCAGTCAGAGCAGTTGGCAGTTCGGCATCGAGATGTCGTTCTGTCTCACATAAAGGAGTTGGGGTTGCGGCTCAACATCAAGAAGAGTGTTCTCCTCCCTGCTCAGAGGACCACTTTTTTAGGTGTAATTTGGGATTCGACCACAATGCAGGCACGTCTATCTCCTGCTCGGATTTCTGCGATCCTCACAGCCGTAAAGAATGTCAAACTAGGCCAGTCACTCACTGTGAAACAGTTTCAGAGACTGTTGGGGCTCATGGCAGCAGCGTCCAACGTGATTACTTTTGGCCTGCTGTACATGAGACCCCTGCAGTGGTGGCTCAGAACCAAGGGGTTTTCTCCGAGGGGAAATCCGTTCCGCAAGATCAAGGTCACGCGGCTATGCCTTCGTGCCTTGGTCATGTGGAAGAAACCTTGGTTCCTCGCCCAGGGCCCAGTGCTGGGGGCTTCTTGTCGACGCGTCACGCTTTCGACGGATGCTTCCCTCACGGGATGGGGGGCGGTCATGAGTGGCCGCTCGGCGCAAGGTCTTTGGCAGGACCATCATCTGTCATGGCACATAAATCGCTTGGAGATGATGGCGGTATTTCGAGCTCTCAAATATTTCCTGCCAGACCTGAGAGGCCATCATGTGTTGGTCCGTACGGACAACACGTCGGTGGTATCATATATCAACCATCAGGGGGGTCTGAGGTCACGTCACCTTTGCAAGCAGGCCCATCAGATCCTCCTATGGGCCCAAGGAAAGTTGCTATCTCTCAGAGCAGTTTACATTCCGGGGCGTCAGAATGTGGGAGCAGATATACTGTCAAGGCAGGGGCTGAGGCCCGGGGAGTGGAGACTTCACCCCGAGGTGGTGGAGCTCCTTTGGGAGAAATTTGGTCGTGCTCAGATAGACCTTTTCGCATCCTCAAATACAACCCATTGTCCCATGTGGTTCTCTCTCACGCACCCAGCTCCTCTCGGACTGGATGCGATGGTGCAGGTTTGGCCGAGGCTTCACCTGTATGCTTTTCCCCCGATATCGTTGCTCCCGGGGGTTCTGGAGAGGGTTCGCCGGGAAGGGGCCAGTCTGTTACTAATAGCCCCTTACTGGCCGACTCGAGTATGGTTCTCGGACTTGGTGTCTCTTCTGAGCGGCTCTCCTATGGAGATTCCAATCAGGAGGGACCTGCTGTCCCAGGTAGAGGGCACGATATTTCACCCTCGACCGGAGTTGTGGAAACTGTGGGCCTGGCCTCTGAGGGGGCCAGGCTCATAGAATCCGGTCTCTCGACTGAGGTCGTTGAGACCATTCTCCATTCCAGAGCCCCTTCCACGAGAAAACTGTATGCGCTGAAATGGAAATTATTCTCCACCTGGTGTGGTGAGCGTCAGTTAGATCCTGTTAACTGCCCTGTCGGTTCAGTTCTCGATTTTCTGCAAGACCGTTTCTCTGCTGGATTATCTCCTTCCACCTTAAAAGTTTATGTGGCGGCTATTTCGGCCTACCATACCCCTCTGGGGGGTACTTCTATTGGGAGAGATCCTCTGATTACTCGTTTTCTCCGTGGTACATTGAGGTTGAGACCTGCACTGCACTCCAGAGCACCGGCTTGGGATTTAGCCATTGTACTTGAGGGTCTGGCTCTGGCTCCGTTCGAGCCCATTGAAGAGGTTTCAGAAAAATTCCTCACTTTGAAAGCTTTATTTCTCCTTGCTGTTTCATCTATCAAGAGAATTGGAGATTTACACGCCCTGTCGGTTGCTCCGTCATGTTTGGAATTTGCACCTGGTATGGTGAAAGCATTTCTATACCCTAGACCGGGTTATATTCCTAAGGTCCCTGTCAATGTTGGGGGCCCAATAGTGCTGCAGGCCTTCTATCCTCCACCTTTTAATACCCCAGATCAGGAACAATTAAACCTGTTATGTCCAGTTCGGGCATTGGATGCCTACGTTCACAGAGCTGCCCTGTGGCGTAAATCAGAGCAATTATTTGTATGTTTTGGGTCACTCAAAAGAGGGTGCCCTGCATCTAAACAGGTTATGAGCAAGTGGATAGTCGAGGCTATTTCACTAGCTTATGAAGCGGCCGGTCAGCCTTCACCTATGGCTGTACGGGCCCATTCTACTAGGAGTATGGCGGCCTCTACGGCCTTAATTTCAGGGGTTTCCCTTCCTGATATTTGTAATGCGGCAGGATGGTCCTCTCCGCATACATTTGTCAGGTTTTATGACCTTGACCTCTCCACTCCAGGGGCTAGGTTGCTTGCTTCTTAGTGTGCGCAATGGACTTCACACAGAACGGGCATTTGTCACTATGGCGTAGTGGGTATGGGGTTCCCACCGCGTCTCAAACGCAGCTCGAGTTCCCTTGAAAGGGAACGTCTCAGGTTACGTATGTAACCCTGGTTCCCTGATAGGGAACGAGACGCTGCGTTTGCCTGCCATACTTCCTGCACACCCTGATCGACTTGCTTCAGACTTTTCAGAAGCTGGCGCGGTCTGTTTGCAAGGGTGCTTTATAGTTTCCTGGTCTATGACGTCACCTATGACGTATCGGGCTTCCATTGGACTGATTTTACACGTGCTTCATGACGCAATCACGCAGAGCGTTCCCACCGCGTCTCAAACGCAGCGTCTCGTTCCCTATCAGGGAACCAGGGTTACATACGTAACCTGAGACGTTTCGTTGATCTGCTTAGCTTTGGTTGGAACTCTGACAATTGTTGAGAATTGTTTCTAGCTTCTGTCTTGAACTAAAAGTTGATTCTCAATAAGCTATTGTGCTTGCAGCTCTACTTGAAGAGGCTTAAATCCTCTACAATACAATACCGAGTCTTAATATAGCATCTAGTGAGCTCTTCAATTCCTCTGGAAAAAGACAAAGTTCAACAAAACCACTGCCCTGATTGAGACTGAGAATAAATTGTTCTCTCGTTTTGTTTCCTCAAGTTTATGATCACTTGTTCAACTACGTTAAATGATTAATGTTATTATAACTCCGGTTCCACACTTAAGTAGCGCACCTTTGTACTCTTTCATGTTTTCAATAAACGATGCAAGTCCTTTTGTCACAGATTTGTCAGGCAGAAAAGCTGAAGGTACAGGTGTAAAATATGGACAAATCTATCTGTCCGTTTGCCCACTAAACTTCAAACTTTGAAGGTATTTTTCAATTTCAAACTAGGTTTTGTCAAACCAACTTTTAAAGTTTGTCTTAATGGACCTTCAATTTGTAGTTAAAAATAATTTTCACATTACTAATGCTGACTATCACTATCATGGAGACATACATGGAGATTGCTGTCATTCCACTGTAAAATACTGAACTTTTCTGCCGCATCTTAAATTATGTAGTGTTTTTTTTATTGGCATTCTGTTGTGGAAATGACTGTTGGAATTTTTCTCTTGTTTACTTCATGCAACTCATTTTTCATATTTCATATCACACAGGCTCTTTACTGGAATTTATCTTCTTGGTAAATAAATACACCAAACTTTTGACAACTTTAATATTTTATGAAGCATTTTCATACTTTAAAAGTTAGTAAAACTGAAAGTATGGGTCTAGGATAGTGCTAAAACAATCAAATCTATACATAAACAGCTTGGGAATTAGCAGAGTTTTGGTGGTACACAGATAAACATTGCTAGAGAGCTCAGCAGTGCTGTGTTTGGACAGTTATAAAACTATCTTTCCCTAAGCAGAATAGTGTAACATTAAATGCTACTTTAAAAGACAATTAAAAAACAACTCTATTACATTCTCTTGGACGCATATCCATGATTTTGTATATTTGAATTTCTGTGCAATCATTTTCTGTAGGCCTTTAAATGTGTGTCACGCTTATACATTATTGAGAAGGCCTTATCATCAAGTCAATAATTTATATTATATTTGATACATATTTGTTATTATTGTTCTCATTATGTGTGTCTTTGAATGTGAAATGAGATAGTGAAGTGACTCACCTGTTTAAGGATACCAGCTGCCATCTCATGACCACAGTCAAAGATCACATGAAACTCTTTTCCTCGTTTCATTTCTTTAAGAAGGGGCTTGGCATCTTTTGTGTCTGCTGGTAGCTGCCGGATTTTTAATCGGATGTTGTAACGAGAAGGAGCCTTGATGAGCTCCTGTAATCGAATCAGACCTAAGGAGGAGAGAGAGACAGAACGAGAGAGAGAACATAAAGTAGGTTATTACAATATTACAGGAATAGTTTCACCCAAAAATGTAAATTCTGCCAATTTTCCTCATCCTGATGTTACAATTTGTTTTTTGTTCTCTTTCATGGAACACAAAAGGACAATAATCATTTATATGGTCATCATATGTTGTAGCAAAATAACTATCCTATCACGCTTTAATGTGGACTACTCGGAATTAAGGTATTATTCCCTTTATTTTATGGAGAAGAGCTACCCTGGTAATACCAAACTTATGGAGGTAGTTTTGTTTCTTTATTATTCAATCAAAAAAAAGGTTGCTACAATCCCAAAAAATATTTTCAATTAAAAAAAACCTTCACTTCAATGAAAAAAAAAATGTTCAATCAAAGAAAAAAATGATTTGAATCCAAAAATATATTTGAGACTCAAAAATATACATTTGAACACTGCTTTTCTTTGATTGAAAATGTTTTCTTTGATAGAAGTCCGTTTTTTTTTTGTTTAAAGCAACCTTTTTAATTGAAGTAACATTGTTTTTTGATTGGACCATATAATGGGTAGGACATTTGTGTCTTTATCATTCAATCAAAAAAGAAGTTGCTTCAAACAAACAAACAACAGAATCAATAAAAAAGTCACTTCAATGAAAAGATACACATTTTCAAATATAGAAAATCGTTTTTGAATGCAAATAAAATATTTGAGACTCCAAAAAATTGCATTTGAACACTTTTTTTTATTATTGAAAATGTTCTCTTTGATTGAAGTAATCTTTTTTGTGTTTGGGCCATACATGGGTAGGACATTTGTGTCTTAATCATTCAATTCCAAAAAAGTTGTTTCAATCAAAAAAAAATATTTTCAATCAAAGAAAAAACTGTTCAAATGCAAAAAAAAAAATACCCCGTGAATAAAAAAAAGTATTGAAGAGAATGTGTTTTTTCGGGGATTTTTTTTGAAGTGCAAAAAGTTTTGAAGTTTAAATTTTTTTGATTGAATTATTTTGACACAAATGTTCCGCAGTGGGCGGGTGCTTCTCTATTGGTCAGACATGTTTGATTGACAAGTGTCTACACCAACGACATCTTTCTGACAAAGAAGTCATGTTCGCCACTCGCCAGCAAGCTTTTTTCCTGCGTCACATCTCTCATGCGGGTTCTCGTCGACCAGGGTCAGCGTGCATCATAGCACACACAGGCAGGCACAGAACTAGCTAGCGAACCTAGGTCTTAAATCTAATAAGTTATGTTTTTTACAACACGTTTTTTGATGGAAAAGTGATGTTTAATTTCCATAGTCTTTGTTTAGTGAACGAAAGCGAAATCAGGAATTGCGGTCTTTCAGTTTGTTTATCGTTACCCTGCAACCATGGGTTTAAGTTGTACAAGATGTGCTGTAGCCTTACAATGGCCAAGTCACGTTTCATATTAACAGATGAATAGGCTTCGCTCAGTTTATTAAATACATCCAACCTAAAATGTCTCTTACAAACTATGAAGGGACAATGAATCAATCAATACACTGAAATGGCAATGCTAGACAGATAGCCTACTTTGTTTGCACAGCCCTGCCGTGATTTTGTCACTCTTCTCTCCACTCCTAGACCTACGTCTGGTGACAGCGGGGAAACTTTTACCTCGATAAAGTTAGGCCTACTTATTGTATTGCAGAAAAGTAAACTTCCAGTAAACTCCAGTTAACCAGTTCATGTTTCTTCTTTAGGTGATTCAAGCAGTAACGACTAATTAGACTCAATACTGCTATTATAATACACAATACATTTTTTTTGTAATGCAATGTTTTCAACAGGGAAATATAAACAGCATTTGTCAAATTTTCCCTTAACCCCCCACCCCTTATCAACAACACATCAGCATTAGTCAGCAGAGTAGCAGACTTCTAAGATAAAGTGAAAAGTAATAGTAAATAGTTTAGTCAATAAAATAAACAAACAGTATACAGCAAATAAAATTGTAATGAAAAGGCTGTATAAAATATAGGCTATATAAAATAAAATGACACAACCCTGTCTATTTTTGTTACATTTTAGTTTTATTGATCAGTAATAGACACTGTAACAGCATAAGTAGCCTAAAAGGTATAAGAAGTTATACAAGACAAGAAATAAAGTAAACGATTCAGACAAACATACAGCAGGATACAACGTTAGAATAGCCAAAATATAAAAATTATGAAACTTCCCTTTGCCCTCAGCCAAAACCATTTGCCAGGGAACAAATGATAGATTAATGAGACCAAAGATCGCCCGTTATATACACAAGACGAATTATATCTCATGTTTTAACCACTGGACTAGAGACATCAGAGCCAGCGGCAAACGTCAGAAGCACTGGCCGAGGTACGGCTGTTCTCGGCGGGGTACATGAGCGCTGAGCGCCCGGTGAAAGACTGGATATCACAACTCCGAAAACGTCAGATCAATTTTTTAAATAGGCGCTATCTTTATAAATAAACCACAGATTTGACCTTTAAACAACTACATTGTCGACTCAAAAACTATTAAAACGACATTTCGTGACACAATAACAGTAGTATTTTTAAATGTCGCGGCTTTTCTCGTCTGTCAATGCGCGCTGACCCTGGTCGACGAGAACCCGTTCAACCCGCATGAGAGATGTGACGCAGGACGTAACCCCGCCCCCCGGGCGAGATGCCCCAAAATTCATGAATCCGAACATGACTTCTTTGTCAGAAAGATGTCATTGGTGTAGACACTTGTCAATCAAACATGTCTGACCAATAGAGAAGCACCCGCCCACTGCGGAACGTTTGTGTCAAAATAATTCAATCAAAAAAAGATTACTTCAATCAAAGAGAACATTTTCAATAATAAAAAAAAGTGTTCAAATGCAATTTGAGTCTCAAATATTTTATTTGCATTCAAAAACGATTTTCTATATTTGAATATGTTTATCTTTTCATTGAAGTGACTTTTTTATTGATTCTGTTGTTTGTTTCTTTGACTTCAATCAAAGAAAACATTTTCAATCAAAGAAAAGCAGTGTTCAAATGTATATTTTTGAGTCTCAAATATATTGTTGGATTCAAATAATTTTTTTCTTTGATTGAAATTTTTTTTTCATTGAAGTGAAGGTTTTTTTAATTGAAAATATTTTTTTGGATTGTAGCAACCTTTTTTTTGATTGAATAATAAAACTACCTCCATACAAACTCTGCTACTTCGCTTTGCTTCGTAGACGGAGTCTGGAATGGTATAATTGAAAAGTGTTTTCTCCATATCCTCGGTCGTTTTCGATTTCCCTAACCTAAAATACAATCTTAAACTCAGTGCTTAGCGTCTATGTCACGGCTCTCAGCCCGCCCTCTGTTCGTTGATTGGCCGGCTATTTTCAGGCCGGAGGAAAACTGATGCTGCGTCCCAATTCGCCTACTTATACTACGCCCTAAAAGTATGTACTCTTTTTGTGAAGAAAAAGTACATACTTTTGAGTGTGTAGCAAAAGAGTAGGCAAGCTTTGGGACATACTACTTCGTCATCTTTAACGGACAGATCTGTCGCGTTCATCCTGTCACCGTAAACCGCCCTGTCAATCATCTCGTCAGTTAAAATCCTCCATTCAATCTGAATCTACCATTTCGGAGAGAATTGTTGTCGCACGTTCATCATCTGCCAGTCATGGGTCTTTCATGCTGAGACTCTCCTCATGTGTTTGGAATTTGTATATAATAATGCATTTAAAAGTTAATGGCTAAACGTATCTTTGCAAAAGTTCACAATGCTGCAGATGCAATATGATGTGGACAACATTGAATAAATACATTTTCGTGAGGTTAGATACTAATAATTAATCTCTCAAACCCCTTTATCTAAACCTCTCTACATAACCATCGGACCCGCGCGTCCTCCATGTCTGTAGTTTTTGAACACTTTTCAGTCGTGTTTGTAGTTCTAACCGAATCCTCGTCCAATGGGTTGTGGGTAATATCAGCCGTTAGAGTGTGCAACGATCTGCACTTCGGATTCTGACCGGATATAGTAGACCATCCGGGTCTCTTTGGGACACTCATTTCAAAATACTACGATTTGGGACGTACTAATTATATTTTCGAATACTATTTAGGACGGATAGTATGCGAATTGGGACGCAGCATGAGAGACATGTCGATGTCTCAGACTGAGTACAGAAGTGAACTGAAATTGAGCGGAAGTACGAAGTCTGACGTAGTCAGGCTAGAGAAGAGCAGCTTGGACAAAAAAAACAACAAGCTAGTAAATGATGGCAGAATTGTCATTTGTGGGTGAAATTTCCCTTTCAATATACTACAGAGCATCTGAAATATAATTTGGAGCCATCTATATGAAGGACCCTGCTGGTTCGGATTGCGTCAAAGACAGAGACGTGACTTCCAAAAGTACAAAGTTTATTTCACACAGGAAACATTCAGTTTAAAACATCCTAAAAATAGATCTCATACAGTTTACCAATTAAATACCCACAGTTGATGAGAGACCATAATTAATCCACTTTAGCAGAAGGGACAAACCACACAAAACAGTGAATAAAAAGTTCTTAAAGCAAGTGATAAACAAAAATTAAAAAAACGATATCAAAAGAAAATACACACTCCTCTTCTGCTAAGCCTCAGTAGCACAAGTCAGATAATTCGCATGTGGACATACACTGGCAAATACATTGTAAATACCGATTAGGGCAGAAGTCGTTAAAGAGCTTTTGTTCGTAGCCGCAAACGTCCACTGCACCGTACAAACAGGACAATGAGACGACAACACAAACGGTCAACAAAACAGCAGCTAGCGCTCCGAGACCACACCTGCAATAAAAGCATAAATAGTGCATTCATTTCAAAGGATTTCCCCCCACAGAATAAAAGAAAACCCACAATAAAGTTCCTTACCTCGTAGGTGAAACTTAAACTACAGTGAGGTTTATGCTACCCGCGCTCGCCACTTCACGCACCACATCCCTACTGACAAACACATATTTAGACCGTGATCTACAACTATGAGAAAGAGAAATCAAACGACTCACCAGGGAATAGCAACAGGAAATATAAACATATAGTCTTCTACTACACGCAGCACTGAGAAGAATGACAACGGCGCATTTAGACAAACTTTTTATAAAGCCACCGGACCCCAACGATCCTCCCTAATTGAGCCACACAGGTGCGCGCAACGCCAGTGGGTGTGTCTTCCCATTTAAGCCATCATATTAAAGAAAACTACTAGTGAGGCAGGACAAATATCAAAAACACTCAACCTGTCACAAATATGAAAGCTCATTTCATTTAATTCTTATCTTTATAATTAGAAGAAGAAGAAGAAAGCTACAGATAAACATGGATCCGGATGTTTAAAGTCATAAAAATGTGGGGAAATGTAATTGTTAAGCTGAATTTCCTCTCGCTATATCTACCTGCTCTCTTCTCTATTAACTTCTTCCCAGTGAAATGTTGGACACTCCTGTCAATGAAATGCCACCTCATATTGTAATGAAACTCCACATCCCCACTTCAAAAGGTCATCAGCTGAAAAGATTATATCTAGATTGCCCCCAAAAACCATCGCCCTCATTTTCTTCACACAATGAAGGACTAACATCCTCAGAGTTGATCAACTAATCAGACCAAACAAGGAACCACAGATTTAGGGCCAGATTTACTGACAGCTCCAGTGCAAACCCTGTTTTGGCGTTAAAATTAATACTCTCGGGATTTACTAAACACACGCAGTGAAAAATTAGCGCTGAAAATGCGTGGACAGGGTTATTTTTTTGCTGCTGACATTAATGCATTTGCATTTGTAGGAGTTTTAAAATGTATGGGATGAGAGTATTTAAATGAATGGTGAAGTAAATCAAGGTGATTTACTAAGGTTTGTGCTCGTCAATATCCTGGCTCTTGGTGGGTTGTGTTGGTCATTATGGAAATGATCCAGCTGCGTCTGTGTTCTTTCATTTGCGCGCTGTCACTCCCATCTGCGCTATTTTGGGATTGTGCTCTCACGCTTATTTGCTCTGTTTAGTTAAACTGGTCCTTAGTTTCTTCCTGAATCTATTTCCACTTTGGTCCTGTCCCAAATGCCACAGCACTGTAAGGCGGCCCATGTTTGATTCAGAAGGGCCTCACTGCTCACACACATCTGCTGTGGACTTAGAAAGACCGCTAAGGCTATTTGGAACAAGACAATTATTTGTATTCAAAACCTTTGTTTCCTACCTAAACCCCTGCAAAACTTGTTTCCTACCTACAAAACTCCCAAAACATCACTGCAGTTTCCAGCTGAAATGAACACTAGTGGCAGTAAAACGTACTCGGTAACCTAACGTAACCTCGGCTCACTCTAGAAGAGGGAACGAGTATTGCGTAAGCTAGCTTACGCTACGGATAAAGTCATCTTTTCTCGAGATATGAAGCCAAAACATTATTGCTGTGTATAGGTCAATAGCTGTGTTTCTATAGCTGTGTCTGAAACCACTCACTCGTTCACTCATTCACTATCCCTATAGTGTATGGCATTTGAGTGCACTATATCTGCAAGGAGTGAACGAAATGAAGTGAGTGAATTCTATGCGTCAACGCATTACTTTACGGAGAGTTTACGACCTACTAGCTACGTTCTGCCTTACGAACAAATGGTGCAACGGAATAAAGTAAAGAGTTAGTTACAAACTAGCTAGTAGTTACTAAGCCTCTAGTGTGGACTTTACGTTCCAGTTTAAGTAAGAACTTACTGGTGCAACCCTACCCTGGAGCTGTCGCAGAAACGGCTTCGTCACACGTAGTGATAAAACTCCTTTTATCTTACGTTACTTACTTTAAAAAATATTAACAACAATAACAATCATAATGACTTTATTTTGTAATTCGTGCCAGCTTTGTAGTTTCATCGATTGAAATTTTGTTAGAAACTCTCACGCTCACAGATGGCGTGGTCGTTGAGCGCCCTCAGGCGACCGTTATGATTACATTCGAATGAACAGCACCTACAGATGATTAACGAATATTTTTAAATCATCCACCAAATTATCATTCCTTCCTTACAGTTTAACGAATTAACAGCAATGCCAGAAATTATTAAAACACCTGGCTTATAATAAAACACATTAAATTGAGTTAATGCCTAAATAATATATTTTAATAAAAAATATAATTACCTATATAATTTACCCTATTAATATCAGTTCATTTTAATTTTAACATTCATCTATATAATATTTTCTCAATATTTTAATGTTTTATTCAAGTAACGAATAATAAAAAAAAAAGGTAGAAAAAAAAGCTGTTAGGTAATTTCTGATTTAAACTCACTCGGTCCCGCTCAGTCCTCTATGCATTGGATTCTGGGAAATAGTGCTACAGCAAGTGTACATCGGATGTACACTCAAAATCAGAGAGGATTGTGGGTAAAAGTAGTGAACGAATGTAGGGAATGATGTCATTCACTCAGAATTCGGACACCACTACAAAATGGCCGACACCCTATATAGTGCACTATATAGTGGATAGGGAGCGATTTCAGACACAGCTAATGTGTTCTATCTATCACTACTCAACACCACTCTTAGCAACGTAAACATATGTTTGATCTCATTGTTCATTGAAGCTTATAGAGTAGAGTCATGTGAGAGACCGTGTGAGCGAGTGTACCTGCATTTACAGTAGATACAGCATTTTCCTTCAGGACAGTCCTATATTCGTAATAAAATATCAGTTTAAAATGTCCGCTGTGATATCTTGTCCTTTTAACAGTTAAGGGTTTTCCGTGCCCTGACACGCTAGTCATTTGTCAGTTGCGTCTTACTTATCCGTGTTCACAAGTTTCAGTCCTTTCAATATAAATGTCTTCTCTACTGACTCACTCACTCACTCATAAAGACAGTCTTTGCCGCGATCTAAAGGCGAAATAATGTAACTTCTGTTGCTGTTCACAGTCGAGGACTATTTTTTCCATGAAAGTTGCATTGATACATATTTTTTGGCTTTAATATTTGTATTGTGTGATAAGCATTTTATAAAAGCAATAAGGTACTCGAGGCTAGTGCTGTATCGTGGATAAGTCACGGCTGACTAACAACACCCTTCAGCCGTGACTTATTCACGATACAGCACAGCCTTAAGTAACGTAGACTAACCATGTTCCGTACACTTTTCGCCTATCACCGCACGTCAGCGACCACTCCTCCGTTTCTGAGAGCAAGACTAGCATGTTTGTGTGATCATTCTCCGGGGGAATACCAATTGATTGGTCCACACTTTGATTGATGTCTTTTGGACCAATAGTTTTTGAGAAAAGTGGGGAAAACTACCTCCTCCACCTGTGTACGGAAGATGATAAGCGTTAACGATGTTCCGTACAGGCTTATAATGGTGTTCCGTACAGAGCGCATAACTCATTTTCAATGGCGAAAATGGAAAATTAACTGATCAACTGATCAATTTTAATGTTAAAATATTCAATCATGTAACAATTGATGTTAATATTAACTTAATTGACCCTTTATGAATATAAACAGCATCACTGCACTGCTGACAGACTGCTGCCTTTTTTGCTGCCTGAGAGTGACGCCAAAACGGTCATCTGCCGCAATCGTTTAAAAATTCCCTTTTCACAGCATTTAGTCAACAAAAGGGTAATATATTTAACAATTTGTGATCACATAATATTCATTTAATAAAGACTGTTATACTGGGAAAGCATAAATGAAATTCAAATGTACATTTTCACTGCTCTAGTTGTCTCCCCACCCAAGCCGCTGTCTGAAGTATAGCTTGCCCACGGGCCATTTTCAAGCGAATTGGGCGGACCTGGCAAACTTACTGAAATATCACTGGAACAAACAGCTGGAGTGTCTCTGTTTTGATCGGGGATGAAAGAGGGAGAAATGAAGACGACACAGATAAGCATTTTGTGTGTGACCTAGAAGTATTTATTCAGCGATCGGCGGTTAAAGTTAATCTGTACGGAACATCGTTGTTGTACGGAACATGGTTAGTCTACGTTACCTTATTGCTTACATAAATACTTCTTTTGTTTGCACAGTTCCTTAACAATACTCCATTATGTCTTCAAATTGCTTATATCATAGTGCATTATTTGTAAACTAATCAATTTTAATGTTTGCATCACATAACCAGCTCCATATGTACGGCTTTCCCGATAGCTCGCCGTCCAGGTGAGTGTGATTAAACTCTGGGGAGAGAGGGAATGGTGATTGTGCGGAAGCTGAGCGTGAGCTTGGTGTTACTGTGACATTAAATGTGTGGCTAAGAGTTATGTGTCAACTTCAACTAACCTGCTGAAAACTAAAACATTAACCCAACCTTTCTGGGCGAGCAGCTTAAACCAGATTAAACCAGGTCTTTCCCTGTAGGTCAAGGTAACAAAACAACTTCTGCTGAGAGATACACTCCCTTAATTTGCATGAGAGAAAAAAAACTGTCCACGCTGGCGGTTTCGCTGATTGGTCTGGTCGGCCATCTGATCTCCCAGCCTGACCAGCAGACGAGCATACAAACCTGACCAGCCTAAGCAGTTTAGCCAAGCTGGGAGCCAGCAAACCATCTGCCTGGTTTAAGTGTTTGTTTATTTGTAAATGGTAAATGGACTGCATTTATATAGCGCTTTCACAGACCCAATGGCCACCAAAGCGCTTTACATTTTGCCTCACATTCACCCATTCATACACCGACGGCGTTTGTTTGTTTGTTTGTTTGTTTGTTTGTTTGTTTGTTTGTTTCAGCAGGGCTGCTGATTCTGTACAGACACTTGAAGTACAGGTAAAACGTTTGCTAATAACAACGTAAAATAAGACCAAAATTATGAACTTTACACTGTAGAAGCACAGATCATTTAATTTGCCTGCAGTGATGAAATGTTGAAACTCATGAATTCCTGTTGGTCACAGGTTTGCTCTTCTATCTCTTTGCGCAAATGAATAACTGCATGTGGTGATCTACGGATTGTGTCTAATCCCTACACTGTAAAAAATAATATGATCAATAAGCTATGATAAACTATGTTTTTACATTGCTTTAACTCATCAAAATAAGTTAAGCAATTTTCAACTTTTTTATGTTATACAAGTTTCAACTAAATTTTTGAGTCCGTTTAATTTAATTTGAGTTGAAATGACTTAAACATCCAAGTTGATTGTACTTAAAAAAATGTAAGGCAGCAACTTTTTTTTACAGTGTACCAACTGTTTGTTGATATTTAACAAAGCATATATACTGTATTTCATCAGCTCATACGTTTATTAAAACCGCTGTCCGGAAGCCCCGTGATAAATATCCTGGATTTACTCTTGGTTGACTGGTTCTCCTCTAGAAAAGTGCCGCTATTAGCCAGTGATGTGAGATGAATGCAACTTCCCTTTGGCATTAATTGAAGAGGAAAGTGAAAGCTGGCTTCTGAGTTCTCCAGACAGGGAGGTCGAGGTTAATGTAGCCTTGACTGTATGAGCTTAATTATCTGTGACTAAATGTGTAGAGCAAATTGAACCAGATTAAAATCAGGTCACGTGTATGACAAAATGCAATGGTTTTACACTCAGAAGAAACATCTACACCCTTGTCTTGTTTATATCAAATGAATCCTGAGATCTGGAAAGACGTTTGAGAACTTCATCCTGCGTAGATAAGAGCTCCTTCTGTAAAGTAAAGAGCAGACTTGGCTGTGATGAAGCAATGAAACCTCACATGGATGATTTCCAATGTACTATTGTGCAGTTTCATCAGCTCTTTTCAAATCAATGCTGGCTGACAGTTTTTTAGCCTGCATTTAAAAAAAAAAATTTAAAAGGATTAGGCTGGAATTATATTATCTTTAAGTTAAATTAAACTGTAATTTTACCCCAGGCATAATCATCCACTCATTTAAAAATGCATTATTAGTTTAAACTTCGCACATAAGCAGTGAAGAGGCTCAGATTACAATGGTTGGCATTAAAATGACATTAAGACTATGAATTATTTCGTGGCAATAAAAACGGACGTTTCAAAGCACCAGTTTTCAAAGCAATTATCAGGACATCACAGCAAAGCCCTCAGAAACGCAGCGTGTTTGGAAGCATGGCAGCGCAGCTGTCTAAACTGTGTTGTGGGCACGCTTACACACACGATGGGCTATGGAAAGCACCGCTGGTCTCCTGCACTCGAGCACAAACAATTGAAATGGATGAAATGTTTCTATGAACACAATTGTCTTTCTCGTGCTGGCGTACTGAAACTGGAAGTTGGGTTGGGAACATCAAAGTGCTTGTCTTTAAACAGCCAACAGCCTATCAGGCACTATGCAAAATTTATTTTAATAATGCCACAAATGCTGTCGATTGAGTATAACAATACATTGTGTGTCAATATATCACAATACAAAAATGCAACAATATGTATCGTGGATAGTGACAATATGTATTGTGTATAATTCACCCAAAATTAAAATTACTGTGTGTGAAAAAGTTCAAGTTTTCAGAGTTTAAGGGTCAGTACTACATTAAACTACTATATAATGTTGAATATAATGTATAATAATGCAATGGGGGAATATGTGTGGGTCCTGATAATGCCAAATGTTTTATGTTACCAGTATAAAGTGTCCTACGTTATTTTTAAATATATCTAGTCAGTGACAGAGTGTAAGCATATTAGTCTAAAATAATGCTGTATTTTCAGCTTCAGAATCATGAATATGTTATTCTGGTGTCTCTATTGTCCTGTGCTTTGGGTTTCCAGCACCAAGTCCAAGACTATTCATTTACACACACACAATGTAAAACCAAATGTAGCATCAACAGTACATTTTTTGTTAACCTTTCATCATGTGTCTTGTAGTATCACAATAACATTGTATCGTGAGTTCAGTTTCGTGATATGTATCGAATCGTGACATGAGGGTGTCGTTACACCCCTAATAAACATTCCTATAGACCACACAGTGGTCATTTATGAAGATATTAATTTGGGGCATTTAGTAACACTTTTTCGATCTTTCTACCTCTCAATGAATGTGGATGTGCAAGCACTGTTCCTCTGCGCTGATGCAGTTTATCCATGGACGGCATTTGCATAACCTACTAATGTCTTTCCCTTGACACATCGTTTCATGTACAATCATTTATCTGCATTTGTTTTCTGCAATACACACTATGTTAGACGGCTCACATATCAAAGTATAAATCATCAGAGCTCTTTATAGCTGACACATCCTTCTAATAGAGCTAATTTTACTCAGCACTTCAGTGGCACTTGTAAATATGAGCTACTTTAAGCTCCTGGTTCAATGCTTTGTGTCTATATCAGTGTGCATTCCTCAAGAAATAAAGGTTCTTTATTGGCATCTATGGTTCCATGAAGAACCTTTATCGTTAATTAAAAAGGTATTTATTGTGGAAAAAGTTCTTTAGATTATTTAAATGTTCTTTACACTTAGGCTGTGTGTCCACCAAAGCGTTTTTCCACGCGCCTGGCGTATTTTTTCAATTGTTTTCAATGGGAGCGCCGC
The DNA here is from genome assembly GCA_030578255.1 of Tiaroga cobitis. Taxonomy (NCBI): domain Eukaryota; kingdom Metazoa; phylum Chordata; class Actinopteri; order Cypriniformes; family Leuciscidae; genus Tiaroga; species Tiaroga cobitis. The sequence goes on from CM060606.1 coordinate 6,801,116, forward strand.
GCTTTTAGAACGCCATGAGCGTAACGAGGCGCTGAGCGGTTATTTCACGCTGAAGCGCTGAGAGCTCGCCGTTTTTTACTGGTCGCCGAGAGTTCAAGAATGTTCAACAGTGGGTAAAACACTGTCACTTGTTACCCAGCCGTCCAATCACAGTGGAGGAGGGGCGGGGCTAACACCACACCGACCAACTGTCGCAACGACATCAACCAGCAGAGCTAACCGAACAAAATAGATGAAAAATACATTTTTAGTATGAAACAAATTATCTGCGAAATCAGTTACAAGTAAACTGTGCTGCGGATATTTTGTATCATAGCAACGAAGCGTCTCAACTGAAGAAACGCTGCGCTGCCAAAACGCTCTCAAGCGCCCACAGCTAGGCGTTTTCCGCGGAGCGTCTGGCGTTTTCAGCTGGCTAAAAACACTTTGGTGGACACACGGCCTTAGGCCTAGTCTGCAGTGTTGACAGAGCTTTGTGCTGCGGCTGCCAGTCCACGTCTGCCACTTCAGAGCGCAGCCATTAGGGAATGCCATTATGGCTATCGATTTGCTTGTTTGCATTCGTTCATGAAGTCGTTGTACAGAGAGGACAGAGAGACTCCAGGTGTGATTCTCAGGCAGACTTAGGGACAACCACCTTTTGTCCAATCAGTTTGTGTGAACATTTAACCATTCTTCTATCTGTCTTATTTTTAGCTGTAGCTCATCCAAGCCCATTTATAAAGTCAAAATAATATAATCTGGTAGTTACATTTATATTTCTTCATTTAGCAGAAGCTTTTATCCAAAGGGACTTACACATAGATACAAACAAGTGGGAAAAGTTGCTTCCGCCACAGATTGAGGATCTGCCGTTGCGTCTGTAGTTAAAATGTGTCCAGTCTCCATTACTAAAATGTCACATTACAACTAATACTGGGTCGTCTGAGACGTTATTGGAGTAACAAGCAGCAAGATTGTGTGAGATTCATTTTATACGACAGTTCAATAAATAAGAAGTTAACAAAAATAATTCCAAACAAAGACACTGCAGAACACCAAACTACTGTAGTGATGTTTCGTTTCTGAATAATTCAGGGTTTTGTTGTTGTTGTTTTTTTATGGAAGCCGATTCCCCTCACTTAAAAATGGAAGAAAAAAAATCATAACTTATTAAATCAGTATTATGACACAAAAAGTCTAAATTATGAGATAGTAAATTGATATTGTGAGATATGAGCCACTATTATGACACAAAAAGTAAGAATTATGACAAATAAAATATAAATTATGACATAAAGTCATAGTTATGGCACAAAAGGGTCAACATTTAAAATTGTTATATGACTATCTCCTAATTTCAACTTTTTATCTCATAATTGTGACTTAGTGTATCATAATTTTGACTTTTTATCGAAGAATTATACCGTAGCATCTCATAATTTAAACTTTTTATGTCATAATTATGATTTACAACAAATTGTTGCTTCCATAGTTTTTGAACAAATCAGTTGAGTGAATGATTCAATTACTTACTCTCACAAAGACAGTCACTTGTCTTGTTATGAATGATCGGACGAGTGAATGATTCATTGACTCTCATTTGTGACCAATACTTTTAAATAACTGTGCATGGTAGATATGAATTAAAATGACTCAACAGAACAATGTGATCGACACAATGTGCAGATTTACTGTAAGTGTGAAGCAAATAAAAATCACTTTGTGTATGTATCTAGATACTGTTTTAGCAGTGACGTTTTTACAACTTACAAGTCTGTATGTCAAAAAAATTTAAGATGGCTTTTGTTTGTAGCTTTTTGATGAAATGTATTATGGGAGAAATGGATCATAAGACACCACATGTGAACTTGTTAATCAACGTTAATCAATAATACTTTATATCAGTGAATAGGAATAGGAACATTGCTGTTTAAATAATTGTTTTTTTTTTCCCCTTTTCATATAAATAATTCAATTTTCATTTAACTTATCAATGTTATTGTTAACCAAACGGTTAATCAATTAACCTGTTTAACTAAACCTACGGTGTAAGTACTACTGTAAAACTGCTAAAGATCAGTAACACTTTACAATAAGGATTATTAGTTTGCATAAGTTAATATATTAACTAACATGAACTAAACATGAGCAATATATTTGTTACAGTATTTATTAATCTTTGCTAACGTTAGTTAATACAAATAAAGCTGTTCATTGTTTGTTCATGTCAGTTGCTAGTGCATTAACTAATGTTATTAGTAAATGTTGAAATGTTTCTATGAACGCTGTTGTCTTTCTCGTGCTGACGTACTGAAACAGAGAATATCAAAGTGCCTGTGCTTGTCTTTAAATAGCCAATAGCCTATCAGGCACTATGCAAAATTTATTTTGTGGTAATAAACCTTATGCCACAAATGCTGTCGATTGAGCTTAACTTGTACCGTAAATATTAGGGGTGTAACAATATATTGTGTCACAATATATCACAATACAAAAATGCAACAATATGTATCGTTGATAGTGACAATATGTATTGTGTATAATTCACCCAAAATTAAAATTACTGTGTGAGAAAAAAAGTTTACATAGTTTAAGTGTCAGTACTGCATTAAAGGTCCCCTGACATGCGGTTATTTAATTGTTTTCTAATGTTTCCTGGGTTGCCCTTATAATGTTAATATGTTTTTTAGATCAAAAATAGTCATAATTTAGAAATAAAAGGCATTTTTCCTAGCCTGATTTTAGCCTCTGATTTGAACGCTCTGTTTGAAGGGGCGTGTTTCTGTGGGATTCAGTGGAACCGCCCACTGCTGTGATTGGCTGTGAGTCTTCAGTGTAACCGCCCACTGCTGTGATTGGCTGACATGCTTGCATATGAAATAGCTACATACTCTCTCTCGAATACTTTTACTACAGCTATTATACGTTTTTACTATTACAGCTATCGAGATTAACGAATCGTGAGAACTTTTTAAAGTATTTAGATCTATTCCCATCACATAAAATGTTGCCGTGATGAGCATTGAGCAAGCAGATGACAGTCTGTTTATCGCGAGAATGAAGATCTTATCATTGCAACGCAGTTTCTGCACTCTCTCTAATGCTTTCACCAATGCAAACACAATGATGTACATACAGTAAGAGCTTCGTTGTGCAGTGTAACGTGCGTCATTGATTTCATAACGAGTTTTCCAGATAAACTCGTGCTGTGTGGAAAGATTGTTCTTTGATCGCTTTCTGTACAATTCCCAATAAACACTAGACGTCGGATAGACGTGCAGATCATGTCTATGTTGGGTCCGTCGGTCCATGACCAATTCTGGACATCTATTCGACGTCCAAACTAGGTCCACTATTTGGACGTCCAACCATGACCCAACTTGGACGTGATGTTGACGTTCAACATTTGACCGTTGAACTGGGTCATTTTTTGGGCCTCATTTGGACGTCTATTACAGGTGCAGGAAATTTACATGATTAATATGCAATGTTTTTTTATTTACAAATATCAACATTGTTGTTATCAACATGATTAATACATATGAATACAGATTATTTATAATTATTTAAGATAATTTTCCAAAAACTCAATTTGATTGTCTCAGAAGCAGGTGGTAATTGACGCATACAAAGGTGTGATGCTGTAGGTCAAACAGTAGAGCGTTGGCGCTTGTGTAACGGCCACCTAGTGCAACGCCAAGATCATGGGTTCGATTCCCAGGGAAAGCAATGGAATAGGAATGTAAATGTGTAATGCAATGTAAGTCACTGTGGATAAAAGCGTCTGCCTAAATGTAATGCATAAATGTTAATACATGGTACAGAAAACATGTTCTGTACTCTTTTGAAACATGGGACTACAGTTATAGAAATTATAGAAGATACTAAATTTGATGTTGAAAACCACAGACGACCACATTTGGTCCCTCCGACATCAACATTAGACGTGCAAAAGACGTCGAGTAAAGACGTCACCTGGCGCTACAAAACAACCCCTTCAGTGGACCGAAATTGGACGTCCAAAAATTACATAGAAAAGACGTGACTCTGACCTCACATTGCGCAGTGGGTTTGTTCACAATTTAAATAAGATTATTTTCCTCCTACTAAAAGAAACGATGTGAAGTTGATATTTTAGTCACTGGCTTGACTTACTGATGCATAAACAGTATTAAACGATTTTGAGAGAAAGATTACCTGTCTGAACTTGAACGGCTACACATCAGAAACTGTTGCTTGGTAACGTTAGCTCGATCGATTTATTTCCAGACGTTCATCGCGGCCAGCTCTGTATTGGCCCAAGTTGAGGAAACAGTCGTCGGTGAAATGTTTGGACCATACAAAACTTTGGGAAGTTGTGTCGGCGCATTTCCAGAGAAAATAAAATAAACATATTGTTTCTTCAGAGGCTCGGATGAAGGAATTAAAAAATACTTTTGTGTTCATTTGTACATCCGAACACTGATCAACTGCCAAGCTTCGCTCGTTTGCAAGCCATGATATCTCTCGAGGAAAAACTCAAATCGCACTCGTGCGTTCGTACTTCCTAGCTCACTTTCTCATGGGCGAGCCAAAGTCTCGGCAAAGCAGAGAAAGGGGAGGTTACCTTTCCTCCGCATGACGTCATACGGAGGAGATTCAAGATCAGCGCGTCTGAGCTTTCATTCTCTCAAAGGCAGAGAGAGATAGCCAAAGCTCGGTTTACACCGATTGAAATTTCTAGCCACTGGGGGACCATAAGCAGGCTAGGGGAACTCATATTAATGTTAAAAAACCTCAGAAAGTGAACATTTCATGTAAGGGGACCTTTAAACTACTATATAATGTTGAATATAATGTATAATAATGTAATGGGGGAATATTTGTGGGTCCTGCTAATGCCAAATGTCTTCTGTTACCAGTATAAAGTGTCCTACATTATTTTAAATATATCTAGTCAGTGACCGAATACAAGCATATTCGTCTAAAATAATTCTGTATTTTCAGCTTCAGAATCATTATTAGTTCATGCAAGTTAACCAGTCTTAACTAATGAACCTTATTGTAACGTGTTACCTAAAGATCTTTGGTAAATCTATGCCTTTTTGCTGTATTGGGCCACATTTATATGAACACAGTGTCGCAGAATAACATTGTGTTGTTGCCGTGCAGAATCGTGAATAAGGCTGAATGAATGCTTTGGGAAATCTGGCAGCAGGGCCTGGAGTTGGCGGGTTTGCTCCCGAGGCGACCTCTGGCATATGGCACATGTACCCCTCACTGCGCGAGCACTTGCTGCCTACTGTTCTAGCAGAGCCTGTCAACCAGGGGGGTTTGGCCATACTGGAGTCCAGACGGAGACCAGGGAATGGTGCAAAGCCCAGGCCAAAGGGTCAGTCTCCCTAAGGACTGTTGGAGAATAATCAGAACACAAAACCATTGAGCTCTCACCTGTGCTGTCATCGTAAACCACAGTGACCGTTTTCCACTTGAAGAAGTGAACCAGGTCTAAGATGGCTCTGCTGAGGGAGGAGAAGTCTGGGTAAAGGCTGACGTAGAAGGAGTCACGGTTGTCTGACACTTGGTGCTTCCACTTGGTCTGGATGTGCGGCACCCCGAGAGCGTTACAGATGGACTGCACCGCGTTGGCCGAAGAGCTGTGGGACGGGCCGAAGATGGCCGCCACACCCAGAGAGAGCTGGTCACAAGCTGGAATAATACAACAAGAAAGAGAGAAAAATACAGTTGTATTAACTTTCTGTTACTGTACTTTCTGGGCTTTAGGTTTCCAGAGTCTTCACACTGAATGGTGTTATGAAATTGGTTACACTTTATTTTAAGCTGTCATTGTTACAGTGTAATTATACATTTAAGTACTGAGTAATATTAATTAACAATGTGTACTTACTATAGGGTTAGGGCTTGGCTGAGGGTTAGTTGCATGTAATTATGCATAATTTACTGTGGTAAGGACAGTACATGTAATAAGGAAACTGTAAAATAAAGTGTTACCTAAAAATATAATATAATGGATTGGCTGGAGGGAATTAGGAAAATGAATTACGTTCATTTCCTTTGATTAACTCTTTTGTATTTGATATTTTACAAGCTGAAATAATAAAGCAAAGGGAGAAAAATACAGTTTTATTAACTTGTTACTTTCGGGGCTCTAGGTATCCAGATAAGGTAAACACACTGAGTATTGTTATGTAAATATAATATAATGGATCGGCTGGAGAGAGAGCACAAAAGTAATCCGTGTGCCTTTAAACAATGTAATGTTTCGCGATGTCGGCTCGAGAGCAGTGGAGCTTCATGATGACCTCTTCCGCTTCTCCGCTCATGTGGGCTAACAGTTTACATACATTTGAGTGTGTTGAAAGTTATGTTGTAATGCTACTCTGTTTGGTTTGCTACTACTACTATGAGACGCTTGTTGCACACTGCGGTGAGCTAGATCGATATTAGACGTGGTAAAACATGGTACTCGCGGTAAATCAAGAAAACGAGATTTAAACAGAAAGACTAACTGTGTTGAGCTGTATAACAATGATTAGTTTCTGTCGATGAATGTATCCAAACAGTTGCTCATATGTCTAATAAAACACATAATATATGAAAGCGTCTCTGATACGTCCATGGTTTCACCGTAAATCGAGGGTAACGCGGGTATGATGTCACTGATAGGCGACGCACGGTCCGTGTCCTGGTTAAACTGCTTATTTCTCTTGATTTAAACATTCTTAGAAACATTTGGAATAATGCACGTACACAAATCAACAAAATATAGCATTTTCTAGTGGTTTTTGGATAATTTAATCCCAAAATCGTACATAGTGTGCCTTTAACTTTTTTGTATTTGATATTTTGTTATAATAGAATGTCCAATCCGCGTCGTGTTACTTTCATTGTCCAAAATCATATTTATTCCAAACTCTGAACTCATTTGCTTTTATTACCCATCATTATTTTGGCAACGCCACTGTGTTTTAATTGCATCTTTGTAATCTTTAAATAAACTGGCATGGAAAAAAAGTTACAGTGGCAGCGGCTAATGGAGTGTGTAATCATTATAAGAGAATTCAGATGTTTCCCAAGCGTGTAAATGACATATGATTGCAGCCTCCAAACCTGTCTCAGGGGTATCAGTAATTCACTGAATCACCCCTTCTGACTCATTACCTAAAACCAATCAGTTCTCTCTGCATATGCACCAGACGGCTATGATGTCCCCGTGGGGTTAAATGAACTCGGTCTAAAGCCCACGTCCCTCCTCGTATATCTCACAGCAGATCTGCGATGGTGTGAGGTCTCGCTGGAGGAGTCGGCTTTACCTTTCCTGGAGGCCTCGAAGCTGTCGTGGATGTTTATCCTCTGGATGTCGTATGTAAGTGTGGTGTTTGGCAGTAAAGTTCTGTTCCTGTTGATTGTATTTAAAGCAAACTTAAAGGCAAGTTCTTCAGCACCTGATGGGCCACTTTCGATGGATTCAAATATCCCCCCTAAAAAAAAGAATAAAGGGAAAAACAGTATTATTAACCTGTTACCGTATGGCCTCTAGTTCTCTCGTTGAATTAATATAATATAATATAATATAATATAATATAATATAATATAATATAATATAATATAATATAATATAATATAATATAATAAACTCATTGAATAATATAATTTAATATAATATATACAATTAATACAATATAATATAGAAGATACAATATAGAAGAAGATAAGTGTGCAGATTTGTATACTTAATAAATGAGTCAAAGCCAAAGTTGGTTTATTGTCAATTTCTGTCATATTACAAGAAAAAAATAACTTGTCGACACCAGTAGATCATCTAGTGAAAAAGAAGTGCACTATAGCATACTTTTACAAAGAGTGCTTATTACAGAAATAATATACTTTAAAAGAATATGCTTAAGTGTGAACTGAATGTAATGTTTTAAGATACATAACTGCATATTAAGTGCATTTAAATGAAAATGTTTTAGTTTATATTTATATTAAATGCATGTAAGAGCTTTTTGTGAGGCTTTATAATTAATTTCATAGTTACATGATAAGGTAAAAGTGCACTGCCAAATACACTGACAAGCATTTATACTTTAATGTAATTTCTTTTAAAACTTGTATCTCATGTATTTATAAATTTATTTGTAATGATGAAGTTGCAATTTAGTGCATTTACAATATATTAACTTTAAATGCAATAACGCACTCCAGTTAAAATTATAATCAACTACTCTACATGTTGTTCTATAGTAAACACATCACAACACTTCCTTAAAGCACAACAAAAACTTTAAAACAATGATTTAACAAGTACTTTTTAGTGTTACTATTTAAGTATGTCATAAAAGTTGGCTTTCTTTAAGTACCTTTAAGTGGCCTTTTATTTCATTAATGATATATTATCTGCAAGTACACTTATTTTCACAAAGGGAGGGGGGACATAAATACACTTTAACAAATAGCGAAGTTCAAGCTGAGGTGTAGAAATACCAGCATAAATACAAGAACAGCAAAATATGGAATCAAAGGTCGTATAGGTTTAGTGCGGCGAATGTCAAAGAACAGTGTGATGTCAGAAGTTGGAAGGGGAAAAGAAAATTACCGCTTGCTTTGACTCAACCCATTCGAGTGTATAATAGATATATCCAAGCTCCTTACAGAAGGTATGTTTTTAGAGCGCTTGACAGGCTGTATATAAATGGATGCCTTTAGTGTTGGGGACTGATGTGTTCTGATTGGCTGGCGAATCAATCAATCAAGCCCTGGGGAGCAGTGAAGCACAGCATGGAGAGATTGAAGTGTTTTGCTTGGGTCAGTCAGCAGTTTGCCCCTGTTGACTCACCATATGTCAGACTAGAGCTCGATTCAGTGTTTTACTTACACTCACTGGAGGCTCCATCATTTAAATGATCCCTCAAGACAGTGCAAATAAAACCATTTCACCGCCACACACAACTCTCTGCTGGTGGATATTAAAAGGTGTAGGACAAGAGCAAGTATTATCGATAGCTGTTGTTTCAATACCTACAGCAAATTGTGACAATACTTGTTTTCTTAGACTGAAAGAAAAAAAATAAGCTTTAAGACGTTAATGTCCTTTCAATAAAATGCAACTTACAGTACAGGTTATAAAGTTTACTGTAGCTATGGACGCTTTTTTTTCTGTCATTTGGCCAAAATCTCATAGTATTAAAGACCAAGTGCTAAAGTACTGGCTATGACTTGACAACAAATGCAACACTCTTCTCCGCTCCTCATATACGTAAAACATTAGCCTTTATATGTAGTGTTTCTTAAGTAAAGAAATGCGCTTTACCTATTTAAAAAAAACAGTTCCTCATTCACCTTTGCATTGCAAACAAGCAGAGACGCTGCAAACTGTGTGCGAAACTACATTCATGATAGAGGTGGGTGGAGTTATGAGGTTTGACTGACAGCTTGAGGAGCCAATAGAGTTACGAGGTTCATTCACAAGCTTTTCATTGGCAAAAAATTTGCAAAACGCACAGACAAGTGTAAAGGGTGACCAATAGCAATGATTTATGACAACAAATATGAAATATGGAGATACAAGAATCCACCGACAGCGTTTAAGAAACTACAAGTACATGTCAACTTATTCGACTAACATTAACACTAACTGTTAACACTGAGTCTACTAATACTCTAATGAGAGTCAGTTGGCATGTAGATAGACCAATAGTTAGTGGAATATCTATAGTGGGCTATCAAAATAAAGTGTAACCAACAAAAAAAAAAGTAAATTCTAATGTAAACTGGATTTTGAAAAGTAAAAATAGTTGCAGATGCAAATGAATAGAGAGTAGTTGGAACAAATCCCTTACAGCATTTTCTGTAAAAAGAAGTAAGAAATGAGATGCTGGTACAAATCTCTCAGCCTTTTACAAAAGAGAAAGAGAAAAATCAAACAACCTTCCCTTGTGAATTTACTATAATGTGAACAAAATATCTCTTTGTGTTGTTACTTTTGAGGAACTGTGTGTTTCAGTTTAAAACGTGTGTCTGAGGTTTTAGTCAATGTTTACTACCAGTGCTATTCATGGTTACATCATTTCATAAGGTTGCCCATTGACTCAAGTGCCTGATATCTGACAATGTATGATTTAATTCATAACTTGTCCATAATCAATGTGTTTCACTTTTTTTTATGTCAAACGTATTGAAGAAACAGTCCATCCATCAATTTACCTGATTTGTATTTTCTCACATGTAGCTTTAAGATGCTGTAAAGTTAACTTTTAGATTTTAGATCATAGATGTTCAGATAGCCATTGTTTACAACCATGACAAACGACTAAACTCCTGCTTTCTCATCTTACTAGGGCTGTGACGATAGACCAAACCTAAAATTCGGTTCGTATCACGATTTTTGATTTGAAAAAAATCATGTTTTCGGTGCTGATGCAGTGGTGACGCGTTCATGTAACATGTAAGGGTGGCGCTGCCAATAAAGTATCTTAAAGCTGCCACAAATAACCGGCATAATGATTATGAATATGTCAAATATAGCAAGGAGACATTTTAATTGTTTATTAATAAACAAGTCTTTGTCAGTGTCGGCTGCAAAGATAAAGGTGACGATGCTGACTCGCGATCTTCGCAGTAGTGAACGCGCCAGAGAGAAATGCACATTTCATCGGATTACATAAGCAGAGAGCAGTCTGTAGTTTTCTTTCGTTTTGAATTGTTCTGTTAAAAAATAGACATTTCAAGCTTTCTATATATTTATCAGGTCTGTGAGGCAAGTAGCCTACCTTAGGCTATACGCTGAGTTTCGGTTCATTTATTAGACGAGAGTCCAGTTCACGCGCCGGCGCCTCAGTTTCGTGATGATCTACAGTATTTTCTACTATTTTTTACTTCTTATTTATTAAATCCAGGCAATTGGTTGATGAAACATTGATTAAAATTAAGATACAATTAATAAAAAACGAAATTCACTTTAAAGAAAGGCTTTGTGCTTTCTGTTTGAGGTCTCTGTGAAAGTTTTAAAGTCACTTTCAGAGCGGTCATGTCCGTAACGGAGAACTGTCACGTCCGTAACATTTTTTTTTTCCCTCATAAATGCGAACACGAAAAATAAAATACAAAGAATATTTTATGTTATGTGGAGGCCGACCCTTCTTCATCCGGTGGGTAGTATTACTTTTGTTTTGCGCGGCGTAGTTCATAGAATTACTAAAAAATATGTTGCCACCCAAAAGTTAAAGATTTTTTGTGTCACATCACATGTGTATTTCCCTCATATTAAATATAAAACGTGTATAAATGTGTAGAGTGATATTTTTCTAATGTCTGGACTCCTTTATTAAGGGAGTATGAATATATAAACAGACGTTTCAGTATTAAATGCATTTTCTATTTCAAGTTTTGACTGCAAATGTCATGTCCGTAACGCTGGAATTGCCCAATTTTAAAGAATTTATCCTCAACTAGTGTAGGTCTACGTATTTTATTATGTTAACTTCAAATAATACTAATAGCAATTTAAAAATGTGGAACGTCTAACACATCACACTCCACTGTTATGGTGGCAATTTCAGTAGATTTACTCCCTAACATTGTTGTGGAAACACAATAGGAATGGAAACTAAAGTATGGTAGTATGGTGCTACAGCGCACATTATATCAGCTGCAGTTCTGGCGCCTCAGTCCCAATACTGTACAACTCGACGTACATTCACATCACATGTTAATGCAGCGGTAGAGTTACACTCACAGGACACTGCACTTATTCGCAATCACTAAAGTTAATTATTTGCTCGTGCTTTAAATCTTTGCCGGGTAAACATTTCAGTGGGCATGGGGATTAATAATCCCCATCCACTGAATTGGCTCTATCACTCTCTCTCCTCTCCAACTATAGCTGGTGTGTGGTGAGCGCACTGGCGCCGTTGTACTGTGGCTGCCGTCGCATCATCCAAGTGGATGCTGCACACTGGTGCTGGTTGAGGAAAGATCCCCTGATATGATTGTAAAGCGCTTTGGGTGTACGGTAGTAGATATGAAAGCGCTATATAATGCCTCATTCATTCATTCATTGGCGTTCTGTTCTAATGCACTTTTTCTGAGCGCGTCCTGAAGTGCGCGCGCACTGTCAAACAGCGGCAAACTGGATTTTTGTTGGGTCAGACCCATCTGATAGCGATGGGGGGCCGAGACCGAGTGAGCCACTTTGAAATTTTGCTGTTTTCATGAATACAAAAGTTGGGTGACCCTCCCCCTAGACTAAAAAAAGTTGGATGACCCTCCCCTCAACAAAGAATAAAAAGACATGAGCCTCCCCTATTTTCCTCCGGTGGCCCTTTCCATAAATACCGAACGGTCCCTTTAAATCTCCACTGTGTTTCAGCACTGCACTGCGATACAGAAGCAGATCTACACGTGGAACAGAAAGAGAAATATTGATTACTGCATGAAAACAAACGTAAGGTCACTAGAGGTCATCAACTGACATTCTCTATAACAGACAGACAATGGACAGATAACAGCAAACTCTCCCCCAGGAAAAACATTCACACGTTAAATATCCATCATCCATCTCGTAACTCATAGGGCAAACGCTGACAGTGATAAACTGGGGTTTGTATGATATGATGAATCATTTTCAAATGGGAAATGTCAGTTTCTCATCAAGATCTCTCAGGCACCTGACAAACCTGGATTTTTCCGTTGCCATTCAGTCTCTGTCTATATGTGGTTTCCAATGACATGTACAATTTACAGACTGACCGTTCGCATTCACCATCTCTTTCTTAATAAATTGGGCGAGTTGACAGACATTTTACTCAAGATTCTGATACAACTAATAGCTTATTTTATTTGAATATTTTAACTGTTTAGTCATATGGAAAAATCAATGACTGCTTTAACTTGTCTGTGTTCCAGGCCGCATCCGGATCAGATGGTGGACCTGCGCCTCGACACGACCACAACGCATCCCTGAAGTGTCAGCAGAGAATGAGATTGTGTCAACTAGACTCTCATGGACACGACAGACATCAGCACTGATCCTCAACAAACTCATCTCCATATGCGCGTGATGACTTCAATCTTCAAGCAGATGAACTGTTTAATATTCTGTTCCAATCCAATCTGACAATATTATTGATCTGCCTGCATTGACACCATTATGTGAGAACTGAACTGAGCTGGACGATGACATCACGGTTTTCTCCAAAGTGGCTATATATATATATATAAATTAACTAAATTAATGCAGAATATTTTATTATTGCCATATAACTAATGTATAGACTTAAGAACCTAAAATGCCTACAGTAAATAGTTAATATTTTTTTAAATGGTTAAAAAGTCACCATAAAATCCAAATCGACAATTCCTATTTTTTTATGGAATATTGCCGTAATTATTATAAATGATTTAATGGTGCACTAATATTTTTCTATCATAATGTTGAATCAGAATAACTTCCCCTCCCTCTTGCGTCAGCATCTCCTCTCTGATGACGAGGGCGGGGCAACCTGTCACTCACATGAGACCCACCAATAGCAAACCACAACCATCCAATCAATTCCCCACAGACACAATCAAGCCCCGCCCACATTTGTTCTTGTTCTAGAAGCGTTTCACTCGGATATACGGCACAATAGGGAAGAAATGACTAGCACAACTTCCATTTCCAACACAGGCTCATTGGAAAAACATCCCTGTGGCAACATTTTTGCAAAACGCAAAATACATACAAATACGTACGTATCACTGCAGTTTCTAAAAGAAATGAACACTAGAGGCAGTAAAACAGCAAGCACTGTTAACTGTTTTCACACACAATTATGATTACAGGGGCAGATTATGGATTAATAAAGACTTGTTTTCATGCGGCTCCTTGCACAATATCTTATGACCTCAAAACACTTTTAGTGCATGATTTGTAAACGAATATATTTTGAACTTTTCATCATTTAATCAGTTCGATATGTACAGTTTTACTGACATGTTAAGCTTGCTCGATAGCTCAGCTGATACAGAATTACGCTGTGAAAGACGAGTCACGATAAAAGAGCTCAAAGACAAGAGTTGAAAAACAAGCTAAAATGGCGTGTTTACGCTTGCGTTTTTATGTCACATTTGCTTTTGTTAACACTATCGGGTAGGTTTAGGGTTTAGTGTAGGTGTACATTGTTTTAAAATGGAGCATTGAGCTTTTAGCAACACTCATCGGTCATTTCAATGCAGAACTGCGGTGATGCATACAAACTGCAACGTAATAAAACATTGCCATATTCACGTTCATCTTTTCCGGAAAAAACTAAACATGCTTTTAGCGCCGTTTACTGGACATTTCACTTTGAAACTGTCGCAAAACGTGCACAACGCAACGTGTTTTGCGTCTTGCAAAAATGTTGCCACATGTACGTTTTTTCTAATGAGACTGGGCTGTCCATCTCATGCTGACTTTAAACATTCTCCTGATTTGAGTCCCGGCCTGGCCGGAAGAGCTGCATGTGTACAGCTGGCATTGCGGTGACTGGCACTGGCTCAGTTCTCTGCTGGCCTGTCCCGTGAACAATACCCTGTGACCCGACCGCTCGCATCAGGCTCACGCATGCCACCGCATTCGAAAGTATCCGCTCTCAGAAGCTGTGATATATTTATCACGCAGCCGTTACATAATCAATGCTAGCACAATACATCCATTTCTGCCTCCACAGGGAACGCTTGCTTACAGCCGAGCACCAGAACAGCACAGAGGAAATTAGTAAAGTCGTGGACATCGTCCTGTCATTTATCATCTGACATCATCAATCGCTCTGACCAGAGTGGGATTTCCTACAAAACTGATCAATATCATACAAGAAAGACTCTGTGAAATGAGTGTGGCTTTGATTTCATATCACAAGGAATTTAAATGACAGGCTTTAACATATGAAACAGTTTTCAACATGAAAATGGCACATACTCACATTATTTTCTTTTCTTTTTGCTATTCCTTTAACACATTTTAGGGAGTCTTCTAGAATCTAAGGCGACCACTTGTTAGCCATTATCAGAAGTTAACTTTGATGAATAGTATTGATGGTTTTATCTGTTTTCTATAGTTGGTGTCCAGTGTTGTGGTGGGAAGGAACGGTGCAGAACTGCTGAGATTTATCTCGGAAGACTTAAGAGGATATTTAAGGGGAACAGATGAGGGGTGTGAAATCTCATCAACATAAATGTTGATTCATGCTGGTTTTATCATAAGTTCAACCCCACTTTTATAGCTTACTGAAATGTGCTGCGAATTGAAAGCAGAATGTCTGCTGGTCTCCATAGCTGTAAGAAGGCAATGCTGCTTGCAAAAGCCCCTAAAAACACTGTTGAAAGAGTCATGTGCTGTTTTACAGATGTTGATGTGTTTGTTTCCACACAAGGTTTCTTAACTTTTCAGCTGCTCAATGAAAGACCATCCAGGGGTGTGTTTCCTGAAAGCATCGTTAGCCAACTACACTCTAAACAATGCTGGGTTGTTTTAACCAAAATTTGGGTCAAATATAGACAAACCCAAATGTTGGGTTAAAAATGTCATTTAAAATTTTAACCCAACTTCAACTTTCACTTTCAACTGTACATTTTTTTAATTACATTTTTAACCCAACATTTGGGTTTGTCCATATTTGACCCAAATTTGAGTTAAAACAACCCAACATTTTTTAGAGTGTACGGTCGCAAGGTCCATCGTTATCAGCAGTTCAACGAGTCTGTGTTTCCCGAAACCGTCGTTCCAACGAACATTCGTAAACAGCATCGCAGAGTTGTGTGTTTAGAACGACAGATCTCGACCTGTGGTTAGAAGCAGTTTCTAGTTTGCATGACATGTGGACTCAATAAATCATTATCTTAAGCAAAATAAGCAAGTTGACATTCAGTGCAACCTGTGTCTTTTATTTAGAATACATACAAATGTCATTTACGTCTTTGAGTTTGTCAAGAGATTTAAAGCACCGTTTTTGAAGACTGCGCACGTGTGAACGAGCTCTAGTGTGTAAGAACGAGCCTATGATTGAATCTGGAAATAAAGCGAAATAACAGAAATATTCCTCAGATGCCATGTGTGTAATTTATATCAAAACATCTAGCGTTAATTCGATCTCAAACAGTTTCATTAAAATAAGTTATTACTCCACCAAGTGCATGACATCAATAATCAACGTGTTGAACGACCACTTTGCGACAATATGGTTTGGGGAAACAGTCGTGACTAGCTAGTGGATTTCCTCAACGATGCATCGAACTGCGGTAGTGAAGCAGCGAGTCACGGCGTTGTACGGGAAACACACCACTGGTTGACAGACATTTTTTGCATAGCTTACACTGGATCTGTATCAAACCAGCAATAATCACCTAAACCAGTATGGAAATTCATTCATTTAGAGCAGGGTCAGAAAATTCATAAATATTCAGGAACTCCATAGATAATTACAGGAAATTAAAGGTATTAATTCTTCCAACTCACTCCAGAGGAAATTTACATTGCTCAGAGGCTCTCAGAAATAATCAAGTATCAATATTGTCACAGATGTTTCTCCTAAAACTCATTGTGTGAAATAAAAATAGAAACAAATGAGACAATTGTTACAGTAAGAGAATAGAGCAATCAAATAAATGTGGTTTAAAGATGTTGTGTTTCTTGAGTGCAATTTTGATTGCAGACTTAAGTACCTTGGCAGATCAGAGCTGTGAGATTATCTCCTGAATTACATATTTATATAATTAGATTCTGAAACTCTATGAAAGGCATGTGTGAGATTACCCGGGTCGGTTTTCTCAGGTACAACATCTGAGAAGGAGGAGACTTAAAGTTCTGCTGCCATTAACATTAATAAGAATAAAATACTTCCTTTACTGCTATTTTCTTAAGAACATTATTTTTTTCCTCCTAAAAAAGAATTTTCTGAAGATTGTTCTTAAGACAAAACTTGTTTTGAGGAATGCAAATGATTGAAAAGAATCTTAAAAATGATCATAAATAGCTTAAAATAGCCTAAAATTGAAAGGATGATATATCCCCAAAGGCAATATGTTTAATACATTTATGAAGCTTTTCAAATTAATTCTTGCAATTAAGCTTTACAACAAAAGTCTAGAAACACATACTAGAGAGATGCATGAGTTTTCTAAAGTGGCATCATTTTATTTTCAAGTTGTCATGGCACAATTTTCGTAGGTGTGCACGTGTGATCACACGCTAAACACTAAAACACACACAGATACAGGACGCTTTCACACAAGAGGGAGCACAAGATGGATGGAGCGCAAAGAAATGCAACAGACTGCTGAATCTGAGACCAGCTCTAACAGCTACATTAGTATAACTCTTTTGAACCCAACACGACACATTCAAAATGAGACAATGAGTGCTAAACTTTGGTCAAACCAGTTGCAACAAAAATAGCATGCACGCTTATTATGATAATTACGTGAATCTGCAGAGAGAGCAAAAACAAACAGGCTATGAGGATTGACGAAAATTATGCTGCAACAATTGCAATATTAAAAACAAGGTCCCGATTTGACACGTTCAGTCATGGCCAAACATTGTTTTCATGATCGATCATGGTTATGTGTTTGTTATGTTGTTATGTTAGTTGGTTTTCAGCAAGACCTCCCATATAATCAGATAACAATAAACCCATCATTTGAAGATGTTCTTAAGAAAATATTTGAGAACCATAAATAATGACAGATTTTCCAGTTTTAAGTGAACTATTTCTTTAAGCAAAATCTCAATTTAATCTCTCTGAGGGTTTCCTTTAAAAGAAGTCAGGTCTCCATCATGCATTGGTCGTCTAGGACTTGTCTTTGACTAGGGTGTATGTGTTATGTCTTCGCGTGAAGTGATGGCGGAATGTAAAATCTATCATTTTCAGTTCTTTGAGAGCAGAAATGCACAGCAAGTCCCTGCGTGTGGCAACTACTCGGAGATCTGAAGGTGAAACATCCATCTCAACTTTCAAGAGTAGACTTACACAGAGAAATTAATTACAGAGCCAGTTTTGGTTTGATGCAGCTGTGGAGGGAAGGTTATTTATGTGGAAAATAAGGTGCTCATGCTCGTGTTTTCTCTCCCCAGTGGTGACAGTTTGATGGCTATCAGTGTCAGATTATCAGCCTAGCATATCGAGATGCGTAGTGCGGCGTAACAGGCTTGTAGGACACCTTCCATCTTTATCAAGCCTGGAGCTGTGATGCAGAAGACGGGGATCCTGGACGCTGGGTTGAGGGAGGACAGCATGTTTCTACAGGGCTCAGTCTCTGCATACAGTGGGTTCAAAGAGCTGCACTCGAGGAAAGCAAAAGCATCCAGCAACCCATTTCTGATAGAAATGCAAATGTCCTTTTTGGAAATAGCCTGCTCTTCTGGACAGTTTTAAAGCTGCTGTGTTTAATGTGTGGTGTTAAAATACTTCCTTCTGCCCCAGTTTAATGAGCACAGTCAGCCATCCATAGGGTAACTTCCTGAAGAGTGTAAACACCGTGACCGCAGCACTTTTAAAGCATTGTCAACTTCTCAACCAAGGCCACAAACCCAGAAGAAAACATCAGGACAAGGCCTAATAAAATAACCAACCCTACCAGGCTCGTGTGCTTGTTGCAACGTTTCCGTAAAATCAAAGTGAAATGTCCAGTGAGTGGTGCTAAAAGTTTGTTCAATGTGGCAACCATTTATAATATTGGTTGTACTGTGTATATCGTGGTACTTTAGAAATGAAATGTCCAGTGAGTGGCACTTAAAGGTTAATGCTCTATCACATTTCGAAATAACACCACCTACACTAAACTTAAGTGACAGAAGTAACAAGGGAGATCAAATGCATTTGCTGAAGCAATCGTGATATTTTAGCTGCTTCTATAAATCTTTAAGATCCTTTATTGTGGTTTTTGTCTCACGGGACTCATGCACTTTGCCTCACAATCATGCAGATATATAGAGGCGCATTTTTCCAATGTGTCAATCCTACATTGAATAAAACACAAGAATCAAGAGACTAAAAGGTGCAAATAATTTGTATGTCCCCCATCCCAATATGACAGTAGTTTTGATCTTTATGCTGACACCTTCTTCGGTTAGGAAAAATTGTATAAATTAATCATGTTTGTTTGACATCAATGTAATGGTTACACTTTATTTTGATGGTCCCCTTTACTCATTCTTTTGACTATAAGTAACTTTTCACCTACATGTCAAACGACTCTCATTAGAGTATTAGTAGGCTGTTAAGGGTTCGGGTTAGTAGAATAAGTTGACATGTAGTTGCAAAGTTACTTATAGTCAGTAGAATATCTGTTGAGGAGCATCACAATAAAGTGTGTACAGATATTAAGCAGACAGTCCACTAATAGTCTAATGAGAGTCGTTTGACATGTAGGTGAAAAGTTACTTATAGTCAAAAGAATGAGTAAAGGGGACCATCAAAATAAAGTGTTTCCAATTCAATTAGTGGAACTTTAAAAGTATTCCCAGTTACATTCGACTACTTTCCTTCACTTGCACATTTAAAAAACAACGCTAGCGCTGTTGAAACAAATGTTGGTGTTCATGAAGTTTAATAGAACAATATATACAATTTATTGCATGTATTAATAATTTCTCTGCCCCTAGGAAACACCAGTGTGTTGTGTAATAAAGAACCAAATTAGCTGTATTTGAGAAATTGCCTGTTACTTACTCCAGCTGTCACAAAATCACTCGCCCTCACCATCTGCCTTTCCCTGTTTTCCTCATTATGGTAATCGCTGATACATCTTTACTGAAGACCTACTTTGAGTAATGTTACCGTAAAGGGATAGTTCACCCAAAAAATCCAATTATCATCATCATTTACTCACACTAATGTCACTCCAAATCAAAAACTTTCTTCTGAATCAGAATTTTCCATACATATAAGCATGTTTTTGAGCTAAACTTCTACACTCTAAAAAATCGTGGGTTATTTTACCCAAATCCTGGGTTGAGCCTTTTGGGTAAATTTTTGTGGTTATTTTTTCAGTGTTTGGGTACTTTTTGTGTAACCCAGCTATACTGGGTCAAACATGACAACCCAATGGTAGGGTAGTTTTTTCTTTACCCAGATCCTAGGTCAGATATAACAACCCAGGGGTTGAGTTATTTATCGCAGGCTTTTTGCGATCTCTTCAGGAGAGAGCAGTGCAGCTCCGTAAAATTGGTGCGTGTCTTCGGTAAAATACAGGTTTGTGTACATTTTATTTGATCTATTATGGAGTGCCGCAGGGATCTGTGTTAGGCCCTCTGCTATTCTCAATATATGTGCTGCCACTTGGTAATATTATAAGAAAACATGGAATTAATTTCCACTGTTATGCTGATGACACTCAATTATATATTTCATCACGGCCAGATGAAAACACTAACTTATCTAATTTGACAGAGTGTCTCAAAGATATAAAATGCTGGATGACGCGTAATTTCCTGCTACTAAATTCAGATAAAACGGAGGTATTACTTATTGGTCCAAAAAGCTGCCCACAAAACCACTTACAATACAACTTTAATATAGTAGGATGCCCTGTTACTTTATCCACTACAGTAAAATACCTGGGTGTTATACTAGACCGCAACTTGTCTTTCGAAAATCATATTTCATATGTTACAAGAACAGCCTTTTTCCACCTTAGAAACATTGCAAAGCTATGTGACATGCTATCTGTTTCTGATGCAGAAAAGTTAGTTCATGCATTCATGACCTCGAGACTAGATTACTGTAATGCTTTATTAGCTGGTTGTCCTGCATCTTCAATAAACAAGCTACAGTTAGTCCAAAATGCAGCCGCTAGAGTTCTTACTAGATCAAGAAAATATGATCATATAACACCAATTTTATCATCTCTACACTGGTTACCTATCAAGTTCCGTATCAATTACAAAGTACTACTACTGACTTATAAAGCCCTAAATGGTCTAGCTTCTGTGTATTTAATGGACCTTCTATCGCCCTACAATCCATCGCGTTCTTTAAGATCACTAAATTCGAGGCTTCTGGTCATTCCTAGGATATCTAAGTCCACTAAAGGAGGGAGGGCGTTCTCACATTTAGCTCCGAAGCTCTGGAATAGCCTTCCTGATATTGTTCGAGGCTCTGACTCGCTGTCCCAGATTAAAACTAGATTAAAGACGCATCTCTTTAGCCGAGCATTCACATAATGCTTACCTTTTATACCACTGCTGAATCAGATCGAATGCATTTAATATTATAAAACTTGAAGAGTCTGTAGGTTATTTGTATAGGTTGTATAGTATTTACAGTCATTACGTTCTTGTGTATTGTGTGAATGACGGGTGGTTGGGCAGATATTGTGTTGCGGTAGGTGGTATGCCAGGAACCGTTGCCACTGAAACTGCATATTAACGCACCAGTGGGGCTCGACAGCCTTAGTCAACGGGTTGGCGCGTATGGTTGGGCTGCGGAGAGATTGTGAGATTGTGGTTAGGTCTCAGCAGCAGGAGGGATGTAGAGGTCAGTAAGCTGGGCTGAGTTGAGTGGGGGACGAAAGGGCGACTCTGGGACGCAAGAGTCACTGTCTTCATGTTTTTATCATCTACGCTCGTGTTATGGAAATCATTATGAACAGCAGCTATGCTAATTATTTTCCCTTTTTGCTCTTCTGCTGTTATCTCGGGACGCGAGTCCCGAGGAAAATGGCGTTCGTCAACTCCAGTTTGTATCCAGCCTCTCACGGAGACTTCAGATGCCCCAATCACAAAGCCTGTGAAGAGACGACTCAACACGGGCGATATGGACTCTCTATGGTGGACGGCACTGATCCTCAACAACTCGTCTCACTACCGGCGTGATTACTTGGACTTCCAAAAAGATGGAAATGGATAAATACTCTAAATGTTCCAATCCAATCTGACTTGTAATGCTGCCCGAATCATGCACTGTTCCTTCGTTGGCCAGAGGAGAACTGGCCCTCTGACTGAGTCTGGGTTCTCCCAAGGTTTTTTTCTCCATTCTGTCCCTGATGGAGTTTTGGTTCCTTGCCACTGTTGTCTTGGCTTTTGGCTTGCTTAGTTGGGGACATTTAATATTCAATAACATTATTGATCTGCCTTACTTAAGGTGGACGTTGACGCAATTTTCTTTTAGAAACAAACTTTGTTGTATTATTTTCATGTTATCACTGTGAAGCTGCTTTGATACAATCTGTATTGTAAAAAGCGCTATATAAATAAAGGTGACTTGACTTGACTTGACTATAAGTCTGAAGTTAGAAGTTCCCCCACTGAACATGATACAAGCTCCGGCACAAGAGATCCAGCGCGGTTACGGTGGACACGGGACAACAGAGACTGGTCGATTACACTTGAATTATTTCTAAATGTTTAATTTTTACTTCTAATATTTGTTAAATGTATGCAATATGTTTTCAAAATTAAATAAAATATGCTATACTGTAAATTATGATAAAAAATAAAGGAATTATCATGCAAACCAGTGGTTGTGTGGAATATATTTCTTTTTAAAGTTTAGAGGATTTAAAGCTACAGTGTGTGATTTTTACCCCCATCTAGCGGTGAAAAGGTATATGACCATCCAGTGAATATTAGTTTCTGTTCCTCTCAATTTCGATTTCGTTTTAACTCCTACGGTGGCCAATGAAGTCCAAGATTAACATGGCTTCCAGTACGACCTCCTCGACACAGTGCCATCGAGTGTTAAAATGCGAAATGCGAAGCTTGATGTCCCTCTTTGGCTAATGTACTTTCAAGATGGAGGGGCAACATGGCGACCGACATTAGAACCCTTCACTCGTATGTATTTTCAATGGCATATTATACACTCACGAGAATACTTTATTACTTGAACGAAGTAAATATACATTAATGAGCACAAATATTTTTGAAAGAACTAAGTGTTTTTAGCTAAGAATAAACTAAAAAAGTTACACAGTGTAGCTTTAAGTTAATTCATAAACATTAATTAATGTATGAAGTAAAAAAAAAAAGCTAGTACTATAGTAAAAATGAATCAACCCAGTATGCTGTGTTAAATCAAACCATTATGCTGGGTTAAATGAATAACCCAATTTGCTGGGTAAAATGAACCCAACGTTTGCTCTGTCCTATATTTACCCAGACCGTGGTTTGAAAACAACCCAAATTGGGTTAATCCGGTGTTTTTTAGAGTGTACAAGGCAAACAAAACACATGCACCTGAAGTCAGGTAGACCTATTGTGAGGGATCAAAAGAAAAATACCCAACACCGTCCCAACACACTCTCTGCACACATTTTTACTTTTCACTTTACTTTCAAGAAAAAAAAAATTATTCACACAGTTATGAATGCACCAGGGAATAGAAGACAGACTCCGAAAGCTGAAAAATGACTTTGAGCACACTGCAACATACTGGCATTAACACAGCTCATTTTGTAACTGCTGAGGTGAGCTTTTGGCTGCCGTGAGCACTTGCATTTTGTGCAGCAGCACTTTGTTAATATGCCTCAGAATAAATCTTATTACGGTTTCTCTTTACTTTCCATTTCTTTCGTCTTTAGCAGATCGATTTGCTTAACAATGATAAGAATCCCTCCAGCTTAACTCATCCACCTAGGGCCAACTCACGGAGAGCTGGGATTGTGCAGGCTTCTCCATTTTTAATGAAGATTCTTTTTGAACTCGGCCACGGCGTATTGATTTTCCACTCGCAGTCAAGTGTTTGATATGATCTTGAATGGATATGCGGATTGGAAGATGTGCCTGGATGCCATTTTCTTTCATTTCTCATACGTTTTGGCCCGTGACCCGTCAGTGTTTTACGATAATCCTTGCCCCTTTAAGAGATCAGCCTTGGATCTAATGAGTTATGAATATTACCCTCACGAGGCCTATCAGCTTTGCTTGAGGTTTGTGTGGTGAACGCTCACTCTCGATATAAATCAGGCCGTGAGGTTAGTGGTGGTCTGTGGGGGACACTTGCTGGTTGGAGATCAATTGTGAATGTTTAATTCTGGGTAAAGTCTTTCTGCTTGGATCCCCACAGTATAATCTGCCTCGTAAAATCCTAAACCCGCAAACTCTGTTAAAAGAAGACTCTGTGTGCTGCTTCCAGTTCCAGTTCAGCTTTTATTTTTTCATAATATCTCATCCCACACTGTCCCAAAACCACCTTGACAGGCACGTAGTTTCAATCTATTGTAGGCCAAGAGTAATTTCTTTTCAGCTTGGAAGAAAAAAAAAGCGTAAAGATGCGAAAGAAGACAGTGTGCAGGGGGATCTGCTTCAATCTTTACGTCCAGAACTATTACGAGAACATTTGTCGTCTTGTTCAGAATTCATTTCCCTGTGATTTGGGGCCAATGTCCCACTTATTCATTTGACTATGTTCCAGGACAGCCAAGAAAATTGAACCTGCGCACCTTTGCTGTGCAGACAGCTATAACTTTGGTTGCAAATGAGTATTTGGTGACTTATGAACTCTTGCAGAACACGCTCCAGATAATAGAAAAACAAAAGGATAGCAAATCAAATGGACAGAAATTCTATTTTCTTGTGGTGAAAACAAACGTCAACTGTGTGCTGAATTACAATACTGAAAGCTAAGAAGGCTCAAATACTGAGTGATAAACTGCGAGGTTCAGCTACCGCAAACATTTCCGAAGAGAAGGATCATTTCTCTCCAGCTGCTTACAGAGCCGGAAAAACATCAGGTGTGTGTGCGCGGCCTATATATCTGTGTCTTCCTTTTTAATGAAGTCTGATGAACTTGACAAAAACACTCTGTCGCTACGTAGACTCTTGGTAACAAGAGGATGGCCTTACACTTGCACGGAGAGCTCCTATTGGTCGGCCAGCCTGACAAAGTGAATAGACCATGGCGACGCTTTGTGACTAATGGACTCCAGCTCAGCCTCAAGGTCACGGCCAGGTGGGTTCCATGGCAACAGAGGAATCTTTGTCATACAGTGGACCGGTTGAAGTGAGACACTGCTTCTAGAAGGTTCTTTTTGGAATCTTTGAGATGGAACAAAGTCTGATGGATGTGGTGAAATAAGCGAGCTGTCTCAGTAATTAACTTGTTCCCGACGGAGATAGATGGGAGAAAGTGTTAACTCTTTTCCGACTGCGCACATACCCGGCCAGCCTGCCGTGTGTGTGGACATTGATTAAAGACAGGAAACCCATGGCAACTACATTCATGTCAGTCCCACTCAGTTCATGACAACAAGCGTTAACAGAGCTCGAATCCCATAATCCAACTGTTCGAATGTACATTTAGTGATATGAGGGTTGTGGAAGCACGTTATCTGAAGCTTGTTATCTGGAAAGGGTGTTGTTCCTGAGGCGCAACCCAAGATCAAAGTTTCCACCCAGGAATAACCCTGAGAAAAGTGTGGGTGAGAGTGAAGAATGGACACCAGTGGACTGGGATGTCTCAAAACTCACATCTTGCAAGGGGTGAACTTTAACTCCTACACCACCCAAGTCAATATCTGAAAATAGCTGGGGGAAAAAAATTCTTGAGCAGCAAATCAGCATATTAGAATGATTTCTGATCATGTGACACTGATGTTACAATTTCCTGATTGGTCTAGGGGAGGAGCGCAACAGCCAAATGGATGGTGGTGAATGAGTGTGTAACAGCATGAAATCACCCCGTCTCCACACACAGAATTGTCTCACAACAATAACCACATTATATTTCACACACAAAAAAAGGTCTTTATTTACAGAATCAAGCTAAAGAAAAAGAAGTGGGTATCAGATTCAGAAGGGGATATTGCCAAAACAACAAACATAACCAAACTTAATGAAAACTAAAAGAAAAGAAAACAAAAGTACAGCAACATTAACCAACTCCCTAGCTAACATAAACAGAACACTTTTAAAATAAAATATATATATATTCAAAATAAAAATGGCACCCACCTCCCTACTAACCCCACCCACATTAAAGAAATAAATGGTTAAACTAATAGACTTCAAGTAAACCAAAAACAGAACATATTAATCAAAACATACAATAATCATAGAAGTAAACACTTCTCCCTTTTAAGTCTTGGAGTGTAATTAGAAAGACAAAGGACAGAAACTCTACTTCAAAATGTTCAACACAGATGAGGTAAAGATACACTGAGCCACAAACTACTTGCTTTAAAACAACATCAAGTCCAGGGTTGAAGATGAGACTTCAAAGCTCTTGCACACAGTCAAGCCAACACGAACACAGCTCTGATGATGGTCCCAGTAAATACTCTCTTCCCCCTCCCATCATCCAATCACAACAGGACACTGATTTTCTTACAGAGAGAGACTGAGGGAGCGTCTCAATCAGCTCCAAGCTCCCGAGCTCGTGAATCAGATGTGTTCATGAATTCAGGCACTGGTAAGGACAGTAAGGACGCTGGCTCACTACACATTGGGACACTGATGACTCGTGACAACGTCCTCATTGTACAAAATCAGTACTAGTATTTATGAACATAATAATATCTTTCTGACAATACTGGTAAAGTGTTATTTAAAGTACATTATGATACATACTTTGTTTGTTATATATATGTGCAACATTTCAGCTGTAAATAAATTATGAATGTTAGCTAGATAATGTACCTATCTAGCAATGTATGTTTATGCTGAAAGGCAATGCAAGGCAAGGAATTAAAATAATCACAAAATAAAAGCAAGGAAAATTAAAACAGTTATAAAAGGAATTAAACGAGTATAAAGAGATTTTCCCATGTGGATTGTACTGTGTCTGTGTTGTTCTTTCGGCGCGCCTAAGTAATCTATTGGACATCTCCAATAGATCAGATTTTCCCCTAAAATCAGACAAAGGGATCTAGGAAAGGAATTGATCCAATCCGCTCCCCAAAAAAATTAAATAATGGTTTGTATTTTTAAAGACATCTATCGCATGTCATTGTGTAGTGATTTAAGTTTCATGCTTCAGAACTTCTGTTAAGTGAACATAGTGAGCATTGATGCTCCCTGGTTTTCACGGTGCCTTGTGGGACTTTTTAGAGAGAGTGAATGTTTCAGTGCACTGGTAGGATTCTGCGATTGACACAACCCTTAAAATAGCCGACTCCCTGATTAGTTCCCTGACTACTGAACTAGAGAGCTGATTGAGACGCACCCAGAGAGAGAGAGAGAGAAAGAGAGAGAGAGAGAGAGAGAGAGAGAGAGAGAGAGAGAGAGAGAGAGAGAGAGAGAGAGAGAGAGAGAGAGAGAGAGAGAGAGAGAGAGAGAGAGAGAAAAGACACAGCTTGGGCACAACAACAAACCCTTACAGCTCTGCTCATTACACTGCAGACTGGAATCATGATGCTGAAAGTTCAGCTTTGATCACAGGGATAAATTACATTTTAAACATAACAAAAAAACGTAACACTTGAATGTTAGTAAGTTTCAATAAAATAAAAAAAATCAACAACAACATTTCGAACAAAATGCTAAAAAAATTGCATTTTTGTCAAAGAGTTCGGCCTGATCAGATTCAGAAAGATGACAAAAACATTGATGGAGTGGATTGAGTCCATCAACAACCCCAAAGCTTCACAGTGGTTACCTCTTCGGTTGTTTGATGCTTGATGATAACGTTGTGTAAACAACTTCTATCCGCTCCTTCTGGTTTATGCAGATCTTTTTCTTTGATTGTTTTTCGATCCGGAGAAGCTGTACATTTTCATATGAATAACAGTGCTCCCTACCGTATAACATTGAAAACACGGATTGACGGAAAAACCCAATGGTTGGGAAAGAGTTAAAAATAGAAAAGAGTTAGAATGTATAAGAGAATAAAAATGTTACTGTATTGAGTGCGGTTAAATACTGGTGAGTACTATTGAGTACTGGTGAGTACTGTTGTGTGCTGTTGAGTACTGGAGAGAACTGTTGGATATCTTTTTTGCAGTTGAGTAATGGTGAGTACTGGAGAGTACTGGTGAGTATGGTCGTGTACATTTGAGTAATGGTGAGTACTGGAGAGTATGTTTTTTTTTTTGCAGTTGAGTAATGGTGAGTACAGGAGGGTATTGGAGAGTACTGTTGTGTGCTGTTGAGTACTGGAGAGTAATGTTAAGTACTGGATAGTACTGTTGAGTACTGGTGAATATTTTTGAGTACTGTTTTTGCTGTTGAGTACTGATGAGCAATGATAAATACTGTTGAGTACTGGTGAGTACTTTTAAGTACCAGTGTGTACTGTCGAGTACTGGTGAGTATTGTTGAGCACTCTTGAGTATTGGTAAGTATTGGAGAGAACTGTTGAGTACTGGAGAGAACTGTTGAGTACTGGTGAATGATGTTGAGTACTAATGAGTACTGGTGAGTATTATAGAGTACTGTTGTGTACTGATGAGTACTGTTGTGTACTGGTGAGTACTGATGCATACTCGTGAGTACTGTTGTGTACTATTGAGTACTTGTGAGTACTGTTGAGTATTGTTGAATACTGTTGAGTACTCGTGAGTACTGGTGAATACTGTTGATACTGTTGAGTACTGTTGAGTACTGGTGAATACTGTTGAGTACTCGTGAGTACTGGTGAGTAATCACCCACTTCAAAATGTTATCAGCCTCAGGTGTGAGAGACTCCTTTGTCCAGATGCAACAGTGGCTGGTACTGTTAGTCACAGAGCAATACTCAACACAATCTAAGACATGACATAAAAGATAACTGGCTCTCTTTATCAGTTCATTATATGATCAGATTGGCAGAAGTTAAGACATTTCCATAAAATGGGAATAAAAATACAAACATTTTTTTTTTTTTAAAACTAGTCTATAGACAAAAAGACTATTTGAATACATTTCACAAGAAAATACTATACAATACCACTAAAAGTTCTACTTGCCATTTTTTTGTAATTATTTGTGACATTTACTAGCAATTTTCTGAGAGAAAATAGTTTCAAAGTAAATCCTAAAGGTACATTTTCTATTCCAAACATACTTCCCCCCACCCCCTTCTTTTAATCAGAGTTTTGTTTATTTTTCTGCACTCCTCCACCCACTCTCCATTTCTAGCTGCCACCGGGTCTTTCTGATCTCATTCGGTGAGCACAAAAGCCAGGCATCAGTGTGTGTTAGTGTACCCTAACGTGAGCTGAGCGGACAGACAGCCTGATACACCACATTAAAGATTTGCTCAAAAAATCTAAAGCGCTTCCCAAGAGAATAACAAAATAGCCTCCGAAGTAAGCGGTGACAGTAACTGATTATAAATATTCATAAAGGCTTTTAAAAGTGGGTAATCACTTTTGGTGTTTTGCATAATGCTGCTTATTTATTCAAATGCAGGGACGCGTGGGGGGAAACGGTGTTGTTTGAGTGAGCGAGCAGTGTGTTCTTGTGGGTGTGGTGAGCTGAGGAGACAAAAGCATGTGTGTGTGCTCTGAAAACGATGTTTGGAGATTCGGTGATGAGAGGTCGTGAGTGTGTGTGTGTGTGTGTATGTGATGGGAGGTATTTCACAGTCACATTATGGGTGATAATTTATGAGGAAACAGCAGCAACTAATTAGGCCTCACACTCTGTAGGAGTGACATCAACATCTGAGCATGTCTGTTGAGCGATGTTGAAACACACACACCACACACACGTTGGGTTTTTATGTTTTATGGGGACTTTCCATAGACAAACTGTATATTCTATTGCAACATGACATCATGACTTTTGCGTAAACAGACACGCCACTTTCAAGTCAAGTTGCGTGTTATCTATACGCATTTTGAGATATCCGCGTGTATGCGTGTATGTCTACGCCATTAATGTCCAAGTGATTCCGCGTATATGTACACGCCATTAAATTTCCGAGCGAAACGAAGCAAAATGTAGATCTTCATCTGGGGAGCGATATTTTTTTTCCTAGGATGGTAGGCGAAGACTCATAAATGCTATTAACCCCAGTGACGGGTAGGTTTAGGGACGGGGTTGAGGTAGGTCATATATTTATATATACAGTAATGTAACGTTAAGTCAACTGCGTTCATAAACACGCTGAAAAGCGATTGTGCGTGTTGATAGCACGCCAAAAATGGAAATACGAATTGGCGTGTCATACACACGCAATTTTATGAGATCAGTCTGTCAATTGACTAACCATCAACCTACCCATCACAGAAAAAAAAATAATAATAATTGTATAAGCCGTTTTTCTCATGGGGAACAAAACTGTCCCCACAAGGTCAAGGATTTCAGATATTGCCGCCTTTATATATATATATTTTTTTTTTTGATTGATTGATTGATTGATTGATTGATTGTGATTGAACATGTGAAGCCAGTATGAACATACAGTACATACATATATAAAACGAAATCCTAAAGATAATCTCCCGATATCATCCAATACATCAGGCATGCGCACATATTTGTGAAATGAATATTGATGTTGTTGTTTTTTTGTTATCTCTTATTAGGTTCAAACACTCATCTCTCATTTCACTCCCACCAGCTCTGTTCTGTTATATCCTTGTTTGACAGTCCTGCTGGATGCCTGTCTGGAAATAACACTTGTTTTATTCTAGGGTGAATGAAATAAATGAAAGTCCTTGTAACAGCATCACTCCCAGAATCAATGCCACACGGCAGAGTTTGCTTCACCCGTTTGCATTTAAAGCAGACAACACCTACACATATGCTCAGAAAAAAACTATGACACATTCTGCATTATGGAGGACAACACTACAGTCAGAAATATATATTAATGGAGACAGCTAACTCACAACATAGCATATGTCAGTATGTTGCTTTCCCTCTAAACGTCTCAGAATAAAACTGCACACTTGCCGTCTGTAGCCTTCAATGATACGCTGCCCTTCCTTCACTTTCTCACAATTCAGACTACTACATATTACAATGCTACAACAAACAGGACAGTCTTTAACTAACCAATCCTAGATGCTGATGCTTGCTGTATGCCTGATAAGTTAAATAGCTGTTGTTTAAAGTCATTACTTTTGTTCGTAGAGAAAACGTTTCCAACATATTTTTTTACCAAAAATATGAACATTGCTATATGTAAGATTGCAATAATGCATTTTTACTAATGCACATCCTTGCTATAAATAGTGTTTTATAACTCTGTAGCCTACACATCTGGGTTAAAAGGAGCTAATATTTAAATAAGTCCATTTAAAATAAACCACTTGTTACAAGATGTGCAAGTGGTTTTAGATGTTTTCTGTTACTGTATTGTTTTATTTGAATAATGAATCAGCCTATCATTTCATCCTCAGCATCATTTCTACGATTTGATTTAAATCCTATATTATGGCGCAGTTACTTTTATTTACTCAACAAACTATGTATATGTGCATTTGGTGCTTTATGAGAGCTAATTTTAGACTCCGGTTGTGATAGTGACCATGGCAACATTATTTTAAAAAGAAATTAAAAAAATCTACTCGGAATTAAATTAAGTCAAACAATCTATTTTATTCTTTAAACTAATTAGCACCATAGAGGGAATTTATAGGTCAGCTTCATTCAGAGAAAACATGATACTATAGCATCATTAAACAACACAGACATCTCATTAGATATCTGACATACAAGATGACACATTATTTATCAATATGGCTCACATTAATGATTATTTACAGCAGTTGTGTGTACCTGTGTATATTTGCTTAATTCAACACTGACTATTCAAGAGCCCTGGGCGCTTCAGTGTGTGCTAATCTAAAATCAGGATCGTGGAAAAACACCAGCAGAACAAACTCACAAAGGCTCAGACCCACTAATAGCGTGATCCAATGGCTCGCCGTGATCTTTGACTGGTAAGTTCACATCAGTTACACTGCGCATTCAGCCATGCTCACCTTATTCCTCCACAGCTTCACCTATCCATCAATCAGTGCCTCCATCAATACAGAGAGTCAATCAATCAATCACCTCAGAAGCCTAAAATACACCACTCAATCTAACGTTCAGTGCTCTTCTACCTGGGCATATAGATCTTCTAGAGGGGCCAAGACAGAAAAAGACATCTAACTGAGACCAGAGCCTCTTTGCATCGCTACGAAGACCTTTTAGGAGAAAGCTGTATGGGCAACATATGTGGGTCAAGGTTATCATTATTTATAGAATGGCTAAAAATATTGGACAGTATGGTTTGTGGCACAGTTTGTTGATCTCCAGATTTCGAAGTTGAAAAGAATATATATATATATAAGTATTTGCTGAGAAAAGCCTGTTAATTAACATCATTTAGACTTTGTAGCAGAGTCAATCATTGACAAACACTGGCTTTAGATCATTAGAAAATCTGTCATTACAAAATTGGCTTTAGAATTCAAGCGTCAGGTGGACACCTTTGGTCAATGCGTAGAGTCACGCTGTATTTAACATCTGGTGCCATGAGTGTTGCTTTAAAAATGCATTGTCAGGTAAAAAATACTTATATGCTCTAAAAAAAACATTGGGTTAACAACAACCCAATTAGGTTGTTTTTAACCCAAGCGCTGGGTTAAAGGCACTAGGACAGCACATATGTTGGGTTAATTTTACCCAGTAAATTGGGTTGTTTATTTAACCCAACGTGGGTTAATTCATTTTTAATATAATACTAGGTTTTTTTTTTCTTTTTTTTTTTAAAAGAACCCAAAAAAACTACCCAAAAGACTCAACCCAGGATTTGGGTAGAAAAAGATAACCCAAGAGTGTATTGACTGATTAATAAACTCAGAAATAATGGTACAAAATCTGTCACTGGGGCAGTACCCTTTCAGAAGGTACTAATGTACACTTTAGGTAATAATACTGTATGTGCCTTTAAGGTACTGATATGCACCCTTTACAGTTAAATAAGGTACAGTGACAGCTTTTTTCTGAGAGTGTAATAAGAAGAAAATGAATCAGCAGAAGTAAAATAATAGTCTATTCACGTAATATAGGTTGTAAAAACAGCAGTGTGACCGAGACCCCATCACAACTAAAGTAAACCAAAAAGGATCTTTTACTCTGATTACTTTTTGGTCCACTTAAAGTGGTCAGACTTTTAAAAAGGACTTAAGTACACCCTTAAAGCTGTACTGTCAAGAAGACAACTGTTTGGTTGTAAGAGGGCCGGTCCTTTAATGGTTTCTCAAGAAGAAAACATCACTAGGTTACACATTCCCAGAACAGCATTCTCTTTCAAAGAGTACATTTCCTCAAATGCTAAGCTCACCAGAAGTCCTCCTGTAAAAAGCGTGTTAATCCACTGACCGAACCCCTGAGCTCCATAAGCCGCTCTGTCTGGCTTCACTTGCCATACCGGCGGCATGTGTACCCTGCCACGTCTCCACTCCGTTCAAATAAAGCATGTTCCAGCATACATTTTTAATGAGGCACAGATTAGAAAACTGGATTTAGAATCTGTAAAAGAGGATTAATATTTAAGCAAGGAACCAATTTCCCTTCAAACCAGAGAAAGACGGAGAACAGTCCAAATCGCACAAGTTTGGGTAGGCCCCCAAAAATCAGCTGGTGGTGGAAAAATGACTAGATGCATAATCGTCTTCTATATTTCATACGGAAAAGAACATTTAGGCTACTCACAGAGCGGAGACCAGATGCAGCTCTTCTGTGGCTGTGTGTCTAACAATGCAATGTTTCGCATTAATCTGACCACCGTTCATACTGTGTTTAGGATTGATGACTATCCAGTTCAAGTGTGTGCTTGTCTAATGTAGAGCACCAGATTTGGGTCATGGCCAGAAAACTGATCTCGATGATGAACATTTATGTGAGTCAGTTTGGTTATAATGTAGATTTACTCATTTATAACTGTTGGATGTACAGAGTGACAACATAAAGGAACCATTTTTGGCTTCCCAAAGAACCTTCAGCGAACAGTTATTTAAAGAACCATTTTTTTTCTTAGTGTAAAGAACATTTCAATAATCTAAAGAACCACTATAAAGAATCTTCGTGCAATGTAAAGTTTCCATGGATGTTAAAGGTTCTTCATGGAACCATTGATTTCGGTTAAGAACCTTTCTTTTTAAGCATGTAACCACAGACTCTACAACTGTATTCATGCGTGAACATGTAGCACCTTTCTTTCTAAAACCTTCTCTGAGGTACTTCGTAAGGTAAGGCAGGTCAAATTTGTGAACAATCTGCTCTCTATTAAATCAGATCACAATCTATTTACAGTTTGGACTAAGGGCACAGCAGCTAGAGCAAAACCAGCAGGAGAATTTACATTTCTTCGTACAACCTGTCTAGCAGGAAAAATTCAATAACCAAATGAATAATTGAACACATCCCGTCAAATGCCGTGTACGAATCTGTCAATTTTACATTTAGTCAATAGTCTGAGTGGTTGCTGTGTCAACTGTATTTAAACTCTGTGGAAACAAAGCATTTGTCCAGCCTAAATGTCTGTAAGTATATGTCCTGAGGCGGTATTCACGGAGCAGGGCGACGCCACTGATGACAGAATGAGGTCACGGTCATAATTCAGCATTTAATGAGGAAGCAGACGCTTTTACTGTCAACCGAAGTGTCTTTTATACAAATTATTAGCACACGATGGCTCAGTTTGGTAACTGCCAAGAAAAACAACAGTGAAAAGTACAACATAGAGGGAAACAAGTGTAGAAGGACAAGAATAAAATTAAAGCCCTCAATATACTCACAGCAAAGTTATGTAGCGTCTGGACCAATCAGACACACAAAGATTAATCATTATATTTAATGAAGAATCCAACAAACTCACTCTTCCAACAAAGTTCTATGAAACTTCCCCGACAGATGAAGCCTATCCACTGGCAGAACCCATTGTCCTGTTACAGGAGACATTAAGACTGATAACAAGCATTACGACCCAATGGAATTTCCAGAGAGTTGTGGCACTCTCTTAATTCGTGCTGAGAAGAAGAAATGAACCCTTTTAATCCTATATATTCTATATATATATGTGATAAATGTATTAACATGTATCTAATTTTCCATCTCATAATTTTCCTTTTATGTGGTTTGGCCTATGTATTCATTCTCTCTTCTAAACTATTTTGGTCTGAGACATGACTTGCAATACTATGGTTAACCCAAAATCATATGTGTAGCATGTTTAGTCTCTATAAACTCCAATCTTCGTCACCCATTTGTTAATTTACATTACATTTTGCTAACTTTATGACGCATTATTATTATAAGAATCTTGTAGATTCTTTTCGTAAACACCCAATGAAATTAAACATTCAAATGCCCTGCTAGAAGACAATGGGTCGTAAAAACTCCCTCCAAAGGGGCAGCTTCGCATTGGCTCACACACCTCCAGAGAGTGTGACATCTTCACGCTTTAAAATCACTGATCATCAAGATCAGCGCTCTCTTGTCCCTTGCGCTCTTAGCCTCTTGCGCTCTTAGCCTCTGGCTCTCTTACTCTCTTGGGCCTTCCTGAGAAGTCCTAACGTGAAGATGATGCTGAACTAGAAGTCCAACAAGGACTCCCAAGCTTGCGCCAGGCTGCGGCCTTGTCTTTCCATTCACCAAAGATCCTCTGACTACCACTGGTTCTCTGTCATCAAGACCACATCCGCAAAGATCAACTGGAGCCTCAACGAATTGCATCAGGACAGTTTAATGCAAATGGACGAGACATGCAAGTATCAAACTTAGTCTCATTATTTGATACATCAAGTATCCTTACCCCTTTTTAATAAGGGCATGTTAGAACTAAACTGATGGTTCGCTCAGGCTGTTGATCTGCTGAACATCAAACAATGCTATAACTTCTTGCTTTCCTGTATTCTGCTCTAGCTCTCTTTCCCTTGGTAAACTGTATGCATGTATGTATGTGTATGTTAGAGTAGTTTACATTTTTAGTCTAGTTAATAAAGTCTTTTCATATCACACTTAAAGTTGTGTGTCAAGCTGTAGTCACTAATCATAGATCTTGACTACTTGCTCTTAGGAGTACTTAATAAGAAAGACATTTCCCATGCCCAGAAATGTACATTTCTATTAATTAATTAATAACCAATATTGAGTGTTCACGGGTTGAACTGAGTAATTGGTTGTAATGTTAATGTAGCTACATCAAGTTGACCCGATTAACTGATCCAAATATTCATAATCAATTATAACAAGTTATGATAGAATATTAATATTTCATAGAGCTAATTCGCTACAGTTATTTTACATTCTTCGCTTAGGGATAAAAAGACCACCCCGATGCCACCCATGCTCCTGAGAGCTGTTTAGATTAATATGTAAATATGTGCTGCATGTTTTCCTCTCAGTAACACAAATGACAGCGGTGAGAAAACAGCGGTTCAGAAAGCATCTGATCATAGTGATGTGGATATGTTTGCAGCAGCTCTGCAATCCAGCACACCACTCAAGACACGTCACGATTATTTTTATAGTACTTTATACTTATGCTTAGAAACATTGCTAAGCTACGTAATATGCTATCAGTCTCTGATGCAGAAAAGTTAGTTCATGCATTCATGACCTCGAGACTAGATTACTGTAATGCTTTATTAGCTGGTTGTCCTGCATCTTCAATAAACAAGCTACAGTTAGTCCAAAATGCAGCCGCTAGAGTTCTTACTAGGTCAAGAAAATATGATCATATGACACCAATTTTATCATCACTTCATTGGTTACCTATAAAGTTCTGTATTAATTACAAGGTATTGCTTTTGACTTATAAAGCTCTAAATGGTTTAGCTCCAGTTTATTTAACGGATCTTCTATCGCCCTACAATCCATCGCGCTCTTTAAGATCACTAAATTCGAGGCTTCTGGTCATTCCTAGGATATCCAGATCCACCAAAGGAGGCAGAGCATTTTCACATTTAGCTCCGAAGCTCTGGAATAGCCTTCCTGATATTGTTCGTTGCTCAGACTCGCTCTCCCAGTTTAAAACTAGACTGAAGACGCATCTATTTAGCCAGGCATTCATATACATTTTTTATCTTACAGTTACTGTAAATTCGGCCTCTAGTTCATAAACGCCAGAGGAGAACTGGCCCCCGACTGAGCCTGGGTTCTCCCAAGGTTTTTTTTTTCTCCATAGGGTCATCTGATGGTGTGTTAGGACACCTTTAGGTCACTGGATGGAGTTTTTCGGTTCCTTGCCACTGTTGCCTTTGGCTTGCTCAGTTGGGGATATTCAAATTAATTAACCAATCATACCATTGATCAGCTCTACCAAACTTGGAT
Source organism: Tiaroga cobitis (assembly GCA_030578255.1). Classification (NCBI taxonomy): domain Eukaryota; kingdom Metazoa; phylum Chordata; class Actinopteri; order Cypriniformes; family Leuciscidae; genus Tiaroga; species Tiaroga cobitis. The sequence continues at coordinate 6,838,251 of CM060606.1, forward strand.
GTCTTTTTTTCCAGTAATAAACAAACATTGTTAAGTTGTTTTGATTGATACTGTGAAGCAGCTTTGATACAATCTGTATTGTGAAAAGCGGTATATATAAATATATTTGACTTAACTTGACTTGACTTGACTATACTGGAGATTGCTTCAAAACAAGGAGCTTTACAGTACTGAACATTAAAAAGCATGTCAGTGTCACTTTCAATTACTACAACTTCAATATAAAGCAGGTCTTCAGTGTGTTCATGTTTTTTACTCACGTCTGACCTCGACAGACTGAACTGAAGAAATGAACCGGAGAATAAGGCGGACACCCAAACCTACCTATTACGTAATCGCCATGGACCAATAGTAGTTTGAAAGAGTTTACCAACTGCTGTTTCAAACTCCAGAAATGGACTCCAAGCAATCTTCATTTTGGCCAGATTATGTTAAAATTACGTCACACCAGTTCGTTCTTCGATTTTGCTTAAACTATATCGGAGCCTTGAGGGACTTTGGTTTGATTTGCTTTTCCAATTTCAGAAAGGCTTTCACAACAACCAAACAATCTGAACTTGGACATCAAATAGTCTGGCGTATGGTTCATGTGGAATGATTTACACTTGTTATGAACACAGTCCTGCTTTAGTTGTATAATCTGCCTATATTGTACAGGTCTTTGTCCTTGAACTTGCCTTTAGCAAACAGTTTGTATACTTTGCGTCATTTGCAGTACTGTACATTCACGGCAAACAAACCCACGTGCCGCTTTGGCACAGAAGCAAATGTTAAAGTTTAGTAGTTAAACCAAAGGGACAAAACTTGAGTCAAACAGCTGGTGTCTTGCCCTCCTGAGTCCTTACCAAGTGACAGTGGTGAACAGCTGCTGCTAGTACTCGTGGTGGAACCAAGCAATCGAACCATGTGTGACAAAAGCCTAACAGAGCAGTTAATTATATGATCACTTTGGAAGGTTTTCAAATGGGAAAAAAAACATTCTAGGACTTCACTTTTTTATCATGTTAACTGGCAGTTGGTGCATCAATTTAATCGCATAAATCAATGTTGTCACATCGAGTTGCAGATGAAAGTCTATGGCGTATTTGTCATGTCTCACACCATAAGTGTCACTTTTTAAAGCACAATGAAACCAAGTCAAGAGGCTCCGTCATCCTTCCAATATTTTGAGCCCTATTCAACAGTCCAATTCTAGCTCTGCTTTATATCTCTTCTTGTCCCCTTTACCATTTTGTTCCAGTAACAAAACCTAATATAACGTCCTTACAAGCAGTCTCAATTCCTTTTTGCACTATGGTTCCTTTTGGCTATCTTCAAATTAGCGCATGACTTGGTCATCTTGGTCATCAACTTTCAGCTGAAATAACAGCAATTGCTCTAATCACATTTTTTTTGTTTGTCTTTTGAAAGAATACAAAGTATACAATGGTGTTTCCCAACATATACTGACAACTAAACTAACATTGATGTTCCGTTTTAAGTCTGGCTGTCTCTTTCAGTGCAAATCTGTTTTATACAGACCACCAATTATGTTGAGTCTGCACAGTAAAATCAGCACTGTGGAACACTTGGTCTGGAATTATACAATTAAGCTTGAAGGCTGGCTTGGCACTTACCACTGAAGTCTTCCACCTGTTGCACTACCTTACCCTTACACAAACGAAGCAGAGGCTGGGATTGATGGTCAAACATCAGATATATGTGGGGAGTTAGGACACCCTCATGGCAAACTCCTCATTAGGATTTTTGTCATTTTTTTGTGACGGCCTGCCATGGTTACATCAGCTTTGACAACTGCAGGTAACAGGTAATTAGATCCAGTTCTTGAGCTTCAGGTGACCTGGCATTGCCTTCCCAATGCTGTCCGCTGTCTTGCTGTAATCCTCAAATCCCACTGTTCTATTTCAACCATCTTTACTCCTCAGTCAAAAATAGCCCACAAATGACTTTCCAGATCACGTTTAGCCATTTAAAAAGAAGCCCATAACAAAAAAATTGCTTATTATTATAAATTAGTTCTTAAGGAAGAGGTGTACCATTTCTTGAAGGTTATGATGGGACCACTGGTGCTCTTCACTCACTGACCACAGAGGACACGGAGGAACATAAATCTGTAGAAGACTTATGTAGAAAAACTAAGTGTGACATGGGTCATCATGGGTTGGTTGAATATCAGACACGCCACGTGTTCTGGTTCATCTGTCGAGGATTATTCGCACTCGCTGGAAGGCGGGGGAAAACACACACCCGATGCATTAGCCACACATCGGCTGTTATCCATTTCCATCTCAACACTTCTCCTGCTGTGTCAAGAAATGAACCACAAATGTGTTTCCACAAAACATTTAGACTTTTATGCAAAAGTCCATAGAATCAACAGCTTAATAAGTCAAGTCAAGTCAAGTCATCTGATAATACATCTGATAAATTCTCTCTTCATCACAGTATTGATCAAACTATCAAGCTATTCAACCTATGGTGCTAATCTTCACTTTTATGATCAAATTGACCCATCAATATGTCCAGCTTTATACCAAACAGACCTAAAGAACTAGATGTTCATTTAAGAACCTTTCTTTCAATCTTACTGAATCGTTCATGTTGCAAAACCCACAACTTACACATTTTTGCATACATTCTTATGATATCCTGGGGGAAAGGAGCAAAAGATATCCACATTTCCCTTCACAACTGTAGTTTACTTCTCAGCAACCACTCATTGAATTGCTGTCCTACAGACTCCCAAAATCGACATTGTGAGCACACATTCTCTTGGGGGAACTTAAACTGACCTACTAACACTGCCTGCAATATCAGAATGGTCTGATCCCATCAGATGAGAATGAATCTTATTTGAAGCTTTTGAATTGGGAAGTTCGTGCCCAAGGAGGGCTGAGAAACCCGTCGTAATTGACTGGCTGAGCCAGCGCCTAATTTATTATGACCCTTCTAGCAAATTTAAACACCCTCTTCACCGTCATCATTCATGCAGTCTTTCAGTCCTCTCAGGACTCGATCAGAGAGAGGGGAGGATAAACCCTGTGTCTGGGCCGCCAACCTCTGTTCCCCATTTCATCCCAAAGAAAAGGATCACAAGGACGGATGGGAGCCAAGACAAATGAGAGAGTCAGGCTTGTTAGGGTATAAAAGTCTTTGTTCAACATATTAGCAATTGTAGAATCTGAAAACTAGCTCATAAGGGAAACAGCCGCTAAATGTCAGCTGCAATGCTGGAAACCTCCAGAGGAAAATGTTATGTGCCACCTAACCACAAAATCTCTCTTTCTCTCGCTGTGAAACCTGAACTAGCTCGCTGAAATATCCACTCAGCCAGCAGCAGAATACGGCCATCAGTCTTCTTTTAATTGCGTTCACAGTTATTATAAGCGAGAGGGATTTTCTAGTTGTCTATGATGTGATGTGATGGAGATACACTGCCGATCAAAAGTTTGGGGTCAGATTCGAAAAGTATTTAATATTTTTATTCAACGAGGATATATAAAATGTATCACATGGTAAAGTTATTTTTCAAATAAATGCTTTTCTTTTGATCAAAGAATCCTGAAAACAAGTATTATAGTTTCCACAAAAACATCATAAAGCACAAACATTCATAATATTCTGAAATGTTTCTGGAGCATCAGGTCATCATATTAGAGTGATTTCTGAAGGATCATGTGACACTGAAGACTGGAGTAATGATGCTGAAAATTCAGCTTTGATCACAGGATAAATCACATTTAAAAAAAACGGTTATTTTTATTGTGTAATAATATCTCACAATATTACTGATTTTACTGTATCTCTATCAAATAAATGCAGCCTTGGAGAGCAGAAGAGATTTCTCTCAAAAACATTCAAATCAGATCCAAAGCACGCACATCCACAGCAAAGCAATATGTTGCTCAAATTGGGTGCTCGACAAGGAAATTAATAAAAAAGGAGCCACAGTTCACATTTTTGGAGCCATGTTGTGCAGACTTTCTTTTCTTTCTTCAAAAACATAAAAAAATCTTCCAGACACACAGTTTATACACCAAAGTTTTTATGGATCCAGTCTTCCAATAATGATGTGTTCTAAAAATAATAATTCAATACTGTCAGTTAATGAAAATCTGACTGATGAACTCATACCTTGTGTGGACTCATTTTAAATGCCATTGCGTCAGATGTGATGAGAGAGACTTTACAGTGTTCTGGATGCATCTTTGGTTACTTTACTGTCACTATGGTTACAGGCTTTATTCACGGCTGTTGGAATAAATGGGAATTGAAAAGAGGACCGACTTCAGTAATCCGTCACACACGGTATTTAAATACTACTGTGAACTGTTTTATGAACAGAACAATTTGAGACCCTGTTAGTAAAACATTGACTGTGTGAATGTAGCCCCAGTGAACTGCCGTTATAAATACCTGTGAGTCTCTATTCGTTCTCTCTCTCTCTCTGTTCTCTCTTATGCAGAAAAGCCTGTATTCTGGAGAAGTGCCACTTAATACTGGAGTGCTTATGTAAAACGGCAATAGCAGAGCGATTCCAGCCCACGGGTCTGCCATCACATCCAGTCACAGAAATCAAAACAGCAAGCACCTAACAAACTTCAAAACCGCAGATTTACACAGTTCCCTTCCAACAACACTGATTGCAGTCGTAGGTCAGTATAACCGTAACCTCATTCAATGCTGAACCTGGATCTGCAACTGCAGGGTTCCGGTAAATCAGCTTTATTTAAGGCACCTCATTACCAAGATACAAATCATTATACCAAACTCCCAGCATGCTCGGCTGTACATTTGAATTACAGAGATATTCAATGCCCACGTCTGCTCCGGGCACCTTATGATTTAACTGCGTTGTGTCTCGTGGTCTACGTTACCCGTTGACTTTAATGATGGTTCTATATAATGTGCACTGAGCTGGAGAAAATACTTGCCATAAAGTCTGGCTGATATAGGCCAAATAAACCATCCTTTAGAGGGTATCATGAACGGTATTGTATTTCAATTGTATGTTAATGCTAATCAAATAATACATTTCTTTATTAAGCGTTTAATAGTGTTAGCATTCATGAGCTCGCTCGCTAACAGAAGAACACACAGTATTCTCTCACAAACACACAGTCATCATTCATCACCCATGTTGCTGACAGCGATTGAACTGCTGCATGAAGGATGTTCGGCTGCAGCTTTGCGTTTTGCTGTTTAGTCTGCAAAAAAAAACAGCAATTGAGAAAGATGACAGGCTTTTCTTCACACTGCATGTCTAAACCGAAGAATATAAATCAGTCTGTTCTGCTGTTTGTCTGTAGAGATTTAATCAAGGTGTTAAATATCATTTTGCTTCTACTGTTATATGGTAGACCACAGTGCCAGCAACGGCAAGGTCGTGGATTCGATTCTTGGGGAACACTGTGTATATAAATGTGAGTCACTTTGGATAAAACTGCCTGCCAAATGTAGAAATGCATAAAGAATGTAGTCTATGGATCCCAAACAAATACATAAAGTAGGTCTAAATTAATATCTTGCATGCAATTTCACATTTCACAATTTCACATTCAAAGTATACTCATTTGGCCGTGAGTGCAGAAAGATTCGTTCGGCGCATGCATGCGCACTGTGTAGTAGACTTTGTTTTCAAGCGCTCAAGTCACTCGAACAAGCGCTGTTGTACACAAAAATTGGTTGCACGCCAAAAATGACATCACACAGACCGAAGTATACATTTGGCTTCATGCAGTCTAGGTTTAAAAAATTTTTTTGAGGCATACAAGCTTCAGTCATCCAGTGTGTGTTTGACTCAAAGCTGCATATTTAATGCTGAATTCAGAACTGGTTTGTGCAGGTGACAGATGGTGACCAAATGCTACTTTCTATAAAATGATTTTATTAGCTTTATCCTGCTAATTTGCAGGAGCAGAGAGAATGCAAATGAGGAGGTGCAGAGGTTTCCAGAAAACCTGTCTGGTCTCTAAGGTGCATCTTTCCCTTTGCCAAAACTCCCCGCGAGCCCCTTTCACAGAGCTCAGCACAAGTGACCAGCTCACACACAAGCTATTACACTCCCCCACTGGAAATACACATTTGTCTTATTCTTAAGGTCAGTGAATTCGGCCCTCTTTTGCTCCCCATCTTTCAAAGGAAATCTGATTCCCAGCAGGCCTGGAGGCAGAAGCCTCTCTCAACCTCACATCTCTCTGGCTCTCTTTCACCATCCCTGCGTGTCATCTGTAAATGAAAAAAAAAGTAATTCCACATGCTCTACTTTCCATGCAAGGAGACATGAGGTGTGTTTGCAGAAATCCACAGCCTCGTGGGCCGATGAAAGCCTCCTTTTTGTGCCGCGCGTCCCCCTCCCCCTAATTTCCTCTTACTTCACACACGGGCTGTGAATAGGCCTTTATCTCTCCGTTCGCCGAGCTCTTATCGGCTGAAAAGAGGAAATCATGATTCCGATCCCTCCAGTTCTATTCTCTCCTCCTTTTTGTTAAATCTATCTGTCTTATAGCTGGCTCCTCTGTAATATATCCCCCAACTCTTGCGCTTCATGACTTTATTTCTGCGCGCGCCGCCTGAGGGATCTGTTTTGATGTTAATGCTTTCATCAGAGGGATTCTGAGGCAATTTTTTCAGCGCTTTGGTCACCCATGTATATCTCATAATATTAGTGTTCGGTATTAACTCGACGACAACTTTAAAAAATCTCCGGATGTGCCGGAAATGTAAACCGGAACCTCTGGGGGGAATTTCAATCAAACAAAGGAACAAGAAAGCTGAAAGACGGTTCCGTTGTCTTGTCTTGTCTCGTCTCTCTCTCTCTCTCTCTCTCTCTCTCTCTCTCTCTCTCTCTCTCTCTCTCTCTCTCTCTCTCTCTCTCTCTCTCTCTCTCTCCCCTTCTAACTCACCTTCAGTTCTGTCTCTCATCAAAGGTGAGAATTGTAATGTCTTTCTTCTTAACCTCAGGGGAGGAAATGGCCAGCCTTTCTCCTCAGTGCCTGAGCAGACATTATCTTCTTTTCAAAGCAAAGGTCAAGTGCTAATTTCTGTGCTAAAGTACTTAATGTTTTCTGGCATCCATTATTAAGAGGCTCAGGCTCAGAAAGGGAGAGGGAATGAGACAAGTTGGTCACAATTAAAGCAGATTTGGGCAGCCAAAGATAATGATAGAAGGGCAAAGGAAGAGAAGGAGCGCGGTGGAAATAATATGATTATAGACCGACTGTGCCGTTGGAACTGACATCAACATCTGCTTCGGAATTAATAGGCCTTAATGCAGGGAACAGGATGGTGGAGCACACAAAATTCACATCATCTCTCAAAAGCACAAAAAAATCTTTTGAAAAATACAGCAAAAATATAGTGCCTTGGAAACTGACAAACAAGACTTTGCAAAGAAAGAGTGAAAACACGGAGCTTATAAAGGCAAACACAAATGAGTTAATCACACACAGGTGGAATTAATCAGACCATAATGAGTCCAGGCCACAGGTTATTATGGGAAATGTAGTTCCTGATGGGAAAGATGAGAGGAGTGCCCACTCAATCCGGGGGTGTGTTTCCCGAAAGCATTGTTAGCCAACTACGGTCGCAAGTTCTGTCGTTATCAGCAGTTCAACGAGTCGGTGTTTCCCGAAACCATCGTTCCAACGAACATCCGCAAACAGCATCGCAGAGTTGTGTGTTTAGAACGAAAGATCTCGACCTGTGGTTAGAAGCAGTTTCTAGTTTGCATGACATGTGGACTCAATAAATCATTATCTTGAGCAAAATAAACAAGTTGACATTCAGTGCAACCTGTGTCTTTTATTTAGAATACATTCAAATGTCATTTACGTCTGAGTTTTGAGGGCCTAGGTCGTGGCATGGCGCGGACGGGCCTGGGTCGTAGCAAGGCGCGGACGGGCCTGGGTCGTGGCAAGGCGCGGACGGGCCTGGGTCGGGGCATGGCGCGGACGGGCCTGGGTCGTGGCAAGGCGCGGACGGGCCTGGGTCGTGGCATGGCGTGGGCGGGCCTGGGTCGTGGCATGGCGTGGGCGGGCCTGGGTCATGGCATGGCGTGGACGGGCCTGGGTCGTGGCATGGCGTGGGCGGGCCTGGGTCGTGGCATGGCGTGGACGGGCCTGGGTCGTGGCATGGCACGGACGGGCCTGGGTCGTGGCATGGCGTGGACGGGCCTGGGTCGTGGCATGGCACGGACGGGCCTGGGTCGTGGCATGGCGTGGGCGGGCCTGGGTCGTGGCATGGCACGGACGGGCCTGGGTCGTGGCATGGCGTGGGCGGGCCTGGGTCGTGGCATGGCGTGGACGGGCTTGGGTCGTGGCATGGCGTGGACGGGCCTGGGTCGTGGCATGGCACGGACGGGCCTGGGTCGTGGCATGGCGTGGGCGGGCCTGGGTCGTGGCATGGCGTGGACGGGCCTGGGTCGTGGCATGGCACGGACGGGCCTGGGTCGGTGCATGGCGTGGGCGGGCCTGGGTCGTGGCATGGCACGGACGGGCCTGGGTCGTGGCATGGCGTGGACGGGCCTGGGTCGTGGCATGGCGTGGACGGGCCTGGGTCGTGGCATGGCACGGACGGGCCTGGGTCGGTGCATGGCGTGGGCGGGCCTGGGTCGTGGCATGGCACGGACGGGCCTGGGTCGTGGCATGGCACGGACGGGCCTGGGTCGTGGCATGGCGTGGGCGGCGCCGGCAGTGCAGGAAGCCAGGGCGGACCTGACAATTCAAGGGGCCGTGGCGGCGCGGCCTCCATGGTCCTATCAAGGGACCTACTATTTATTCTGTTATTAATTGAATATTTGCTGAACAAGAAACCTGTAGCTGCTGAATTTATTGGCTGAATGAGGCAGTTGGCATTTATTGAATGTACAAATTCAAAACAACAATTTTTAAGACAATAGTTGAGAAAACCATTTTTCATTTTGGATGAACTGTGCCTATAATTCAACGCCTCAAGATGTTGAAGACAAAAAAATAAATCATACTGCAGACAAAAGAAATGTTCAGACTGTGATTTGCAGTCCCGCTCCACAGCGTGTTTTATTTGCACTGTTCTTGAGGACAGAAAGTCAAGCTCATGCCCAGACAAAAGAGAAAATTAAATGAAAGTGGAAAGGGGGTCTGAGTAAAAGATAATAATAAGAAAAGGATGAGATGAGAAAGGAAGACAAAATCCTTTGCTTGTTCATAAATGCACGCATTTGTACAATGCTTGGGATTATTTTTGTGTGTGTTTCTTGGACCTGAAGGAAAGCAACTTTGCCTTATTTCCTCCTGACGCAACAGGGGAAGAGTAATTTCATTTAGCTATGCTCGGGTGTTCAGCATCGATCTGTTAGCCGAGGGAACCCGACGGGTCAAGCGTGTGGCGGAAGAGGAAGTTCTCACGATGAGCAGGAAGAAGAACAAATCTGTGCTTTAGCTCCACTTCACATTCACTTATTGGCTTTTGCCACAAACATCCCTGTATGAGTTCACATAAAGCCTGCTATTCTACATTTCATTTATTCTAAAATAGTTCATCCATTGTTATTTTTATTTATCATCAAGCCATCCATCTCTAGAGATGTCGTTGACAGATCTACACGAGTAGAAATGTAGAAGGGAATGTGAAGAGCTTCTGGAAGTCACACTTCAGTGTATGTGTGTGTGTGTGTGTGTGTGTATACTGTATATGAGCGTGTTAGTCCACACTGTGAGTGACATTTCACTGATCAGATAATACAAGAGTGACAGTGAACTGAGCCTTCCTCAATAAACTGACACTTTAAAGGAGCGCTTCCTTTCTCACCATATCGCCCAGTAAATTCTTCTCCATCTCTCTTTCTTTTGCTGTTTGCTGCCTCTGTGTGAGTTTTGTGCATTACTGAGAGTAAGAGGCTGAGAATGGCTGCCTCGTGTTCGTTCGTTTTTTTTCCGGTTGTTCGTTCATTCATTCCACAAGGTATCGACAAAATTAGCCAAGGGGTGTCCTTTACATTCTCAAGAAGTGTTAAGGTGTCCACTAACACTGACAACAAAAAAAATATGTTTCTTGAGCCAACCAACAAGTGGACAAAAACATCCTTAAAATATATATTACATATAATTACAACATAGAAACCGATACATTAAAGTAAACTGATGTAAATAAAGGTAAAAACAAAATGTATAATATTTATGGTTAATTTATGTGTATTTTACTGTTGTTTTCAGGTCATCTGAGATTGATTCATCAGTTCTTTTCGCAGGCTTCCTCAGTAATAAGTGCCTAGATTCATTGTCAGCAAAACAATAGCATTACCAGTAAATATGACCATTTACCACAAGTCAAAATCAACAAGTTTCATCAGGTGAGTCATCATTGTGACGAGGGACAGAAGAAAATGATTTAAAAAAAAAAGGTGAAATGATGAAGAAGTTGTTTGTTTTCATGACTAAATCCAAATCTTTGCAACCAGAACCAAAGTAAAGGCATAACAGAGATTGCTACCTCAGGGCATTTTTATTCATTATTTTTTGGTGTTATTTGAAAGCACAAGAATTTTAACTGTTGCATACAAATTCAAATTATGTGGGGTGACTTTACTAAATAATTATGCCACTTTTGTGTGATGTGTCTTATTCACTATTCACAATCCAGTCAGCTAAACATGCTGAAATAATGTAAGTTATTCTCATACTAGTCACTGTAATTCATGTTAAGTGCATCTATTAACATTGCACTATTTCTGCCTGCTGAAAACAGTCAGAACAGAATTTCATTTCAAATGTAACTTATGATCCTGGCAGCAGAAATTCATCAAATGATGATCAAGAAAAGCATAATAACAGGCATACTGTATATCAGACGAATACAGCTTTGAAGAGCCTGAACCTGATTCGCATAACTCCTTCAGTAAATCAGGTGTTAAAGCAACACAGACAGTGCATGCTAATAAGCGCAGTTCGTTTTTAGTGATTACCTCATAACGTTGCAATGTGTGTTTCTAATGTATACACCACTGCACTTCTTACAGATTCTTCCACTCATGGCGCTGAAGCCTGTGTTGGCTGAATTATGTAGCAGGCATTGTCATGTAATAATGAGCTGTGAAAGATCCCAAGAGCCGTGACCTGCACGTAACATCGTGTAACGCTCATTTACCAACAGGAAGAGTTCAAAGATCAGCCGTCGGGAGGGCGGAACTCAATGTACTCGCATATCGTTCAGTCCTAATGAATGAATTACATTTCGGTTGAGCACAAGATACAGGAGAAAGGCTAAAACCGGCCCTTGTTAAACAATACAGATCACATCAGAGATGTCGCATAGTGCCGTCTAAAGGTAAAGATGATGTCAAAGTCATCTGGGTTTTCATCCCTATCATCATGGACCTCCATCTCACTCCTACAGTTTCATTCCGTCGTCTAATAAACACTTTAGCCAGTTTTGGATAAACAAGGAAAAAGATATTATTAAAGAATAAGACTAAATATAAATTGGAGCGTGTTCTGGACACTCCTAAAAGTGTTTTGCATATACTGTATGCATTTAAAATTGAAATAAATTAATACATATATAAAAAAAAAGCATAGGCTGCAGAATAAGCAGAGGCACCTAATAATACTATTAATAATATTAATAATAATTATTATATTTCAACTCTTATTTATAAAAATTAAGATATATATTACTATTGTAAATTATTAGTATTGTACTGTAAACAATTAGTATAATTATGATCATACGTTTATTTTACACTACAAGTTACAATACTAATATTTCTGTCTTACAGTTTTTTTTGTTTCAATTGTTCAAACCCTTAAGCTTTTAACATTTCAAATCCTTTAGAGTTTATTTTGGCGAAATACTGATGAAATCCTGTAAACTTCCATCCACAAATCTGTTGGAAATGATGTAAATGTGTAAATAAATATGACACTGTTATAACTAAATATATACTGTAGTGAACTAAACTAAACTGTGTTTTTACTGTGCAATTAATGTACGCTTCATTATGAAATATGCAGTGGATCGGTTTCAATGGTTAAATTGATTTGATAATCGCACTGAGCTCTATTGTGATTACCGCGCTGTTTATTTATTTGAATTTTACATTTGATATTATCACAAACCCCCTTCAGTTCCTTCATGAACCCCCAGATGTTTCCAACATTAGTTCTGTCAAGACAACTCTCTGGAGATTGGCATGGTAATGGATGTGGCAATGTTAATGTATTTGGTCTTGGCGGCATAGATCTGATACGCTGTTACTGGTGCAGACCAAGTACCGAGACTTTCTCCTGCTAATACCTAATACTTTAGGATTTTCAGTCCGGATTTAGACCGTACCATAGTACTGAGACTGCTCTCATTAGAGTCACAAATGATTAGCTCTTATCATCCGATCGTGGTTGTATCTCTCTATTAGTGTTACTCGATCTTAGTGCTGCATTTGACACCATTGACCACAACATTCTTTTAAATAGACTAGAAAACTATGTGGGCATTAGTGGAATTGCACTAGCATGGTTTAAATCATACTTAACTGACCGTTATCAGTTTGTAGCAGTAAATGAAGAGATGTCTTATCGATCACAAGTTCAGTATGGCGTACCACAAGGCTCAGTACTAGGACCGCTGCTGTTCACTCTGTACATGCTACCATTAGGAGATATCATTAGGAAACATGGAGTTAGCTTTCACTGTTATGCCGATGATACTCAGCTGTATATTTCTTCAAAACCCAACGAAACGTACCAATTCACAAAATTAACGGAAGGCATAGCTGATATAAAAAATTGGATGACTAGTAATTTCCTACTACTAAATTCTAAAAAAACAGAGATTCTAATTATTGGACCATAAACTTCCACACGTAATGACCTAGAATACTGTCTAACACTTGATGGCTGCTCTGTCAAGTCTTCGTCGTCGATTAGGAACCTGGGTGTGCTCTTTGATACCAACCTTTCTTTTGAAAGTCACGTGTCTAGTATCTGTAAAACTGCATTTTTCCATCTTAAAAATATATCTAAAATACGCCACATGCTCTCATTGGGAAATGCGGAACAATTAGTTCATGCTTTCATGACCTCAAGGCTAGATTACTGTAATGCTCTACTGGGTGGTTGCCCTGCACGCTTAATAAATAAACTACAGCTAGTTCAAAACGCCGCGGCTCGAGTTCTTACCAGAACCAGGAAATATGACCATATTAGCCCGGTTCTGTCAACACTGCATTGGCTCCCTATTAAACATCGTATAAATTTTAAAATATTGTTGATTACCTACAAAGCACTAAATGGTTTAGCTCCCCAGTACTTGAGCGAGCTCTTAACGCATTATAGTCCTTCACGTCTATTGCAATCTCAAAACTCCGGCCAGTTGATAATACCTAGAATATCTAAATCGACTGCAGGCGGTAGATCCTTTTCCTATTTAGCACCAAAACTTTGGAACAGTCTTCCTACCATTGTCCGGGAAGCAGACACACTCTGTCAGTTCAAAGCTAGACTAAAAACACATCTCTTTGACCTAGCATACACATAATACATTATAGACTTCTATAATTCAATGTTAGGCTGCATAGATTAGGTCAGCCGGAACTGGGAACACTTCCCTTAACCCTCTGGGCTTCTTCGTAAATGGGTTACACTTAGCTTCCTCCCGGTCAAAAACGGACGAAGCCTTAAAATTGAACTTTACTTCTTCCCAGGATAACCATTCAAATATATTTTTGTTCTATAATATTTTCTGATTATTATTTAGAATTTTTAGAATTTTTTATGATACTTTGCATTAATTATATAATTTTTATGAGCTATTTTTTCGATTAGAATTAATATACATATTTTTATTTTATATATATATTTTTTTTTTCAATAAATACAACATTTCACATCAAAATAGAGTGTCAGCTTAATAAAAAAAAATAATTCAAGTAGAAGAGCGCCACCTAGTGGCTTTAAAAATAGTTACATGTGTGCAATGTCCTGTACCAGCCTGTAGGCTGCCTATAGCTTCCTATATAAATACATAGAAAGGCTTTTTGATTCTTTTTGTTGATTTAGACATGATTTCTCAATCTTATTCGTTTTTTTATTTTAATATACATTTAGATATTCTAAAAGACTAATTATTTATTTTTTTTAACAATTTTTTTAAGATAAGTATTAGGTTTTGCGTTATGATTACAATCAAACTATAGCATTTGGTTAGAAAGGGAACACAATGCAAACATTTTTGTTACTCAGTATTTGATCATTCAAATAATTTAACAAAAAAAGGGATGGTTAGTGATAATTCAAAACACTTCATACAGACATTTTGCAATAAATTGGTATTTTTTATTAATTTTAATTCAATAAGTAGTAATAACTTCAGAAGGGAACAGCAATTGTGATGAACGTAAATAAACAAAATAAATAACAGCAAACAATCATTTACTAGGTTAAAAAATAAAATGTTAATAATAATAATAACAATAATAAACATTATTTTAACTATATACATACAAACTGTAATTATTTTATTTATTGTTGAATATGGAATAGATATCAGGAACTCATTCTAAAATAAAAACAAACAATAATCATCAAACAGTAAATTTTTAAAGTACGGTAATAATAATAATAATACAGATTATTTGAACTATAAACATACAAACTGTCTGCTAATTGTTTCACTTATGACTGCAGATGCAACAGATAGTGACAGTGTGTTTCTTGCAGACTGGAAGTGTGCCAGTTAATCTCTCTCTATCTCTCTCTCTCTCTCTCTCTCTCTCTCTCTCTCTCTCTCTCTCTCTCTCTCTGTGTGTGTGTGTGTGTGTGTGTGTGTGTGTGTGTGTGTGTGTGTGTGTGTGTGTGTGTGTGCGTGCATGCGTGTGTGGGTGTGAGTGCGCATTTGAGCAAGATTTTTTTCTCATTTATTGATTTTATTTTTCATATTCTACAAATTTGCTGTTGCAGTCTTGCCAGTTTATCTGTGTATGTGTTTGTGTGCGTGTGTGTGTGTGTGTGTGTGTGGGGGGGGGGGGGGGTGATCTTATTTGCACTCTTGATGTTCTAGAGTGTCACCCCTTCATTGCTGTACACTTTTTTTCGGCACAGTTGCTGATCTGTAGCTTGTACCAGCAAAAGTTTCTCTGAGTTTTCCTATTTTTTCGTATTTCCCATTCATTTCCTATGTCGGTCATTTTTGACCGGGAGGAAGCTAAGTGTGACTTTTTTTTTTACGACCCTTTAACAAATCAGAATCATCTCCTTGATTTTTTTGTGTGTTCATATAGGTAATACATGAAAAGTCACCAAGTTTCAGCCCGATCCGATCAAGCAAAAAAATTAAACATTTCAAAACGTAACAGTTTTCGGTCATTTTTGACCGAAGAAGCCCAGAGGGTTAAATCTTGATGTACTCGTTACATCATAAGAAGAATGGCATCTATGCTAATATTAGTGTCTTTGTTTATCCAGAGGTTTTCCCGCAGCCTGCCGGATCCAGGCCGTGTCCAGATCTGACGAAGGAGATCCGCCTGGACCCGATGACAATGCAGTGCTGAAGTGTCCACTATCCTCTCCCTATGGAGGATCCCTTTCCCACTCTACAGATGAAGCGTTGTGAATTCTGGCTCGCGTACCCCGAAGTGATAAAATAAAACAAAATTCTGTATCAAAATTTATAGGCAAGACAAGTAGTTTGTTTAGGCTGGGTTGTATGGAATTACAAACCTGGGCACATATTTAAAAAAGTACATAACTATAGAATCAATTCTTAATGCGCATGTGAACGCCGTCAGCGTTAATCACAGGTTCGCGTTTAAAGTCTGATCATTTCGACGGAGGTGAATCAATCAAAATTAACTTTAATTACATTATTCGAACATTATTCGAACATTATTCAAGAACCGCTATAAAGCGAAAACAATCTCTGTTCCTTAAATTATATGTTTATCTCTGTAAAGCTGCTTTGAAACAATCCATTGTTAAAAGCGCTATATAAATGAAGATGACTTGACTTGACTTAATACATTCACAGACATTGCTGTGAGCATGTAAGACATTCTGCTGCTGCTCTGCACATGCACATAACATACATGATTTAACCCCGTAGCAGATCTATACAGGTGGAGCTGGGGAAGGTGGAGGGGTTTCTGAAAGCCAGCAACACCCCTGTATCTGTTCGAATGCTGACGCTGATGCAACAGCAACCAATCAGCTGTGATATGTAGATAATGATGTGATCGCTAACAAATGAGTCAAAGATGTATCAGCCTGTGCCATCTAGAGTTTCATGCCAGAACTAGGTCTCAAAATTTCAGAGAAATTTTGCAGACAAAAAGGTCCATTGTCCATTGTCAAGTGTGAAGTGCTGCATAAGTACGACTCTAACAGAAGTGTGAATTCATGTGGATAGCTTGAGCCCTGAAATCTGCAGGAGGACATCTTTAGATTCCTATTGAAATTACTGGATTTCGCTCATGTCGCCATCCGTATAAAGCCAGTGATACGCCAGTATGTGTTGGCATGACACGTGATTTATCAATTGGCTACTTTTATTGTTGCCCTGTGTTATAACACCACAGTCCTGACAACATTCATTCATCATTGGAGAACCTGCAGCCAATCCATATTTATCATTATTGCTCTTTGTTTTTTTTGCCATGCATTCCTTTGAAGTTAAGAAAACAACCAATTATAACATTTAGTTTAGCTCTATGAAGTGATTTTATTTTCCGATCTCATTGTAGGCCTGTTTGTTCTTCCAAAAGCACCCAAAAACCACATAAAAGAATCCAAATCACATTAAAGGGAATCAGAATCCAGTCGCGTCGCAGTGAAGATGAATCGCCACAAGCGTAGCGGTAAAATCTGACTCTATATCCTATAACTGTGCTGCAGATCTGTTGAGATTTTCAAACATTCTCTCCGCTGTATTCCCTGAAGTATACAGCACTTATTTACATTCCCCAACACTTTTCAATCGCACACATAATCTGAGACACTCGAGACGCTCTTCTAAACAGCACACTCTCTAGAAGAGAAAGTACTGAGCAAGGGGAGTCCCCAAAGTCTCTACAAGCATTTTAGAATTATGTTTAATTTAAGGGGAAACATCCTTTATTTATTTCTCTCTCTCTCTCTCTCTCTCTCTCTCTGTTTCCCTAGCTCTAACTCATCTCACTCTTCCTCTAAAGTCTTTCTCCGACAAAGGACTGATGAAGCCTGACTGTGACATCTGGGGAAATCAAACCACGGCGTCCTATGGTAAAGGAACACACTTACACACACACACACAAATGTGCACACACATGAAAGCATACTGCTTTCAATGCGTGATTCCTCTCTCAACCCAACCCTGAATGCTCGAGGAGCCATATTGAGTTTCTCCCAGGCTGATAGCATTCTCTGCGGGTTTCCGGAGAAACTAGATTACAGCATTAATGACAAAACTGTAAAATTGGTTTGACAAGAATCTGGTGGAGACATGCATTGCACACACAAATGTTCAGATACATACATACTGTATATAATTAAACTCCCAAGGATAGACTGATATTAACAAGAGCAAAGAAAAATATATTGTTTTCAAAGCGTAGGTTTCAAACAACAGCACAGGCTCATTGGAAAAATGTGCCTCTACCTGTACAAAAAACATGCCAATACTGTACATAATTCTCTGCAGTTTCAAGCTGAAATGAACAGTAAAACTACTTGTTTTCCTTTTCACACAAATTATGATTACAGGTGCAAATTATTGATTGATAGAGATTATTTTGATACAGTTCTTTGCACAATATTATGTTATGACCTCAAAACACTTTTTCCACAGTGTAAACTAGTACATTTGGATGTTTGCATCACATGACCAGCTCCATATGTATGGCTTTTATGAGGCAGTGAACTAGCTCACCTGGTAAAGCACTGCAATAACCAACTTGAAAGAAACGGGAAAGAAGCAACGTAATATTATTTTGCAGAAATGTTTCCAGGGGCACATTTTCCCACTGAACCTGGATTCATTTAAAACCTAGATAACTTGTGCTACATTAGTCAAATTAAGTACAGACGTAACAACAAAAGCTTTTGTCTTTTGCATATCTAGTTCGGTGCCTCTGAATATCTTTCATAGATTTGATCCCACCAACCTGGAAAATCCATCTTGAGAAGCACTTGTTATCTACCTCTACTAATCCTCGACCTCTACTTTGAAAACCCAACTCTGTTTTTGTTTCCAGGTTGTCAAAATCAGATTGGAGCTACTAGGTAGAGCGAAAGCCATCTCCAGTTGTTTGTGAAATAGATAGTCTGTGAAAGGCTGAGATTAATGACTAATCACGTATATCTAGAAAAATACTTCTAAACACATGGAAAAGAGCACACGGGACGTGCATGGTGCTTCTTATGCCCATTTGGGCCTTTTCTAAAGCTTGGCATTGCATATCACCATCTATTTTGGTTGTATGAAAATAAGGAGTGTGAACATTTCTACTTTTGTGTTAAAAAATTAAAATAAAAAATAAGTAACGACATTGAGAATGAGTAAGTAGCCTAATTCATGTTAGGGTTAGGGTTAGAGTTTGAACTATTTCACTTACAGCGATTTATCTAAAGAAAATGTCGCATATCCACACACACTCCTACCAGGTACAACAGCAAACCTCACATGAACACACACTCATGACCTTTGTAAACGAAAGCCTGTTTGATGGAAATGGTCCGGATTCTCTCATGGAATTGCTTACACTACACTTGACCTACCGACATTCGGCAAGTGAAATTTCCTCTAGAGTCGGAGCGCAAAGGCCGATGGCTTACGTCAGATCTACGTTTCCCACAAGGCCAGTGAGAGGAGAACATCTCAAAATCATCTGAGCTGTTCAACTGAAGTGTCTCTTTTAGCCTCTCCATCTGTGACTTCATCCCTCCCTTTGCTGTTGTTTCCCGATGGGAAATGTCAGCTGGGATGGGCCTTGTCCAGCAGAGTTGGTGTTTAATAAGCACCCTGATTCGCTCCCATCTGCTGGTGAATGTGATGATTCTGTTTGGGCTGTACTGGACGTGCTATTGATTTTGCAGTATCAATTGATAACTGGTGAGGATGTGTGAGGGAGGGAATGATGAAAACAAAGAAAGGATTAACGATTTTCTCTGCACTGAAATGATACTGGTGTTCAGCTGGGGGATCTGTGGACCGCTTTCAGATCCAGACCTCATTTGCACTGACCTGGAAACCGAAGGAGGAGGAGGTATCTGACTGTGTTACTACATAGTTACTACACAGTAACATACCACAAGGAAACACACCAGATCACAAATTGCACTGCTAGTTTCAAGAACATATCGATCTAAAGTATGTACACTACTAAACACTAAAGTAAAGTGTCTGTATGCCATCATGAGATGCTTTAGATGCAACAGCCAGAAGATACTTTAGCAGTCAATTAAGTAAGCAATCAATTATTCTGCTTATACTACAGTTACCAAATCATAAAACATTGTTCAGATGATGTATCTCAAGACTTGTCTGGTTTTTGTCCTCAAAACACTCTTGTGTGTTGGACTCATTTCTTACACATCTCATCCCATGCGCTCCGCTCCATTGCTAATTACAAAATGTCATTTTAGAGCTAGTAACAAGGACTTAAGCCACTGATGGCAGTCTAATGCAGTTATTAATGCAGTTATGAGAGAGAGAGAGAGAGAGAGAGAGAGAGAGAGAGATTAAGCGTGTGTGAATTACCTCAGTCTGTGCGTCTCTCAACAGTGTTTGGCACTAACGTCTACTATTAGCGAAACTACGTCCATCTGCACCTCGCTAGTGAGAAACGTCATGTAGCTTTTAAGTTACTAAACTATTTGACTGATAAAATCATCAGATCAGTGCTGACAACACACAAGTGAGTGTCCATACTGTGTGTGTGTGTGTGTGTGCGTTTGAGTGGGAGAGAGCGGGATAATAACTAATACATGCAAAATACATAATAAAATGTAATTTTGGAGTTGGAAAATAACTTGGAAATAATTTGTCATTTTTATCCTATGGTTTATTATATGTATTTGCTTGGTCGTGGGCTGTAAAGACCCAATAAGATTCTATATATGGAGAAATGTCTTAAATAAATTCATAATACTTTCATGTTGAAGGGGTTATTTTATTTTATTTCTAGTGATAAAGTATATTTATGAGCTGTTTAATCCATAAATAAAAAAAATGAAACTAAATTATTTAAAACTAAATCCATAAAAGGATTCCATGATGGAAACGTGTATATATATATGAAGTGTCTGACAGATCCCTTAAAGGTTCTATATGTAAACTTTCTCCTAAGACAGGGTGTACACAAGCTTGGTGTCAATAACCAAATATTCATTAATCCAAACACAATGATTCTCAGTTCGAAAGACTTTTTGAAATTTCTTCAAGAAGCGTCCTAAAAGCTGCTTCAAAAACACACTGACATGCACCTCGTGCCTCCAGAGAACTGCTAACATTCTCAACGCCGATCCCACATTTAATATGACATTTCAGATTGGATTTATAGCATATCAGCAGAAATTCCCAAGACCACCTATTCAGAGCGAAAGAACGGCTTTCCGATATCCAGCCCTTTGGCTTTGCATCCATATTGATTTCTGGAGCAGATTTAAATCACGTTTCTGTAGTGAACACGGGCTTGAGTGTACATACCCTACAGTGAGATTATTCAAATTTATCAAGATGAATTATTGATGCAAGATTGAATTCTGGAACACTGGGGTCTGCCCGTGATTCTGACCCTCCTTATCCAAAAAACATTCATCAAGATGCACATCAAGTTTTGTATTCATTACGGAAACACTGCAAAAAATGGGATTCCAATAATGCAATCTCACCGATCCCAGCACTGAGTGTATGATATGCATCGTCCTGCAGATTCACACCAGGGGTTTGTGATGCTATTTCCTGTCTTTGTGTGCCTGGTCTTAACAGATCAGTGTGCTTGAACAAATGTACATTTCCAACTTCGGCTGCATTTGCTTAGCAACACGCTGATATCATATCACATCAAAGTCTCTTTCAAAGACAAAGTCCACTCTACAGTCATACTTCAGAGATCAATTTCTCTAACACTATTCTTCAGCATTGTTATCTTTGGTTCAAATCGTATATATATGCACAAAACTGTTATTGTTCAGTGTGGTCCAGTTAATATGCGTCCGCATTATACCTTGAGCTTAGAAAATGCTCTAAATACAAAAATGTACAGGATCAGCCCCACATACACTCATACATATGTGCCGTGCGAATCTTCATAACCCAGGAGCAGAACATTTTCACCCACCGATAGAGATCTTCAGCTCAGCTGAGCTGAGAACGAATCTTGTGAACTGAAATGGAATTACCATTTGCTTCATCGCCTGCAACTCTGCTTCTAAAAGCAATTCCAGTGCGACTCCCGCTGAGGAGCAGCCGGCCGAGCACTTGCTGCGTTCCCTGCCGGAGTTCGCCATTCCTATCTTTACTAATTCTTTCTGCTTCTCATTTAAGATTGAATTTGTGATTCTTTGTATTTACCACAGATTTATTTATGAATTATCCAATTGTACTGAATGTGCACTTGTCTTTTTCGGCAACACTTGATCCAATGGACCGAGTGTTGGCGAATAAGACAAGTGCACATTCCGTACAATTCTTTTCTCTTCTCTTCTACTCTATATCTATATATATTTTAATTACATATACTGCGTTAGACTAAACTGGGAAGGGTCACAGCACTTACAGTACATCATGTTGTCCTGTTGTTTAACTGCTTATATTGCTCTCCTCATTTGTAAGTCGTTTTGGATAAAAGTGTCTGCTAAATGATTAAATGTAAAATGTAATGAACTTCAAATCTTTAAAGGACATTTTGGTTACACTTTACTTGAAGGGGTGTGCATAAGACTAACATTACACCTTCATAATCATGACATGAGACATGTTATGAATATGAAGGAAGTTTTATGCATGTTTGTGACAACTGTCATTCGCTCAGTTATGACATTTTTAATGCAAATATGACATTGTTTGAGATGTCTTTGTTATGACACCTTGACATAAACCAATACATTATAACCTGTCAGTGTCTTTGTCACGACAACTTGACATTACTAAGACAACACAACCTGTCATAAACATGACACAGCAGATTAATTATCAAACTTAAGAAACCACTAGTTTTATTGGTTAATATTACATTAAACTGTCAGGTGGTTGGTTTTGACATTGGCTGTCATGGAGCCATTATAACTGTTTAATGACAAATTCAATGTGTACCACTGTAGTTGAGGTCACGAAAATCATGACAGCCAATGTCAAAACCAACCACATGACAGTTTAACTTAATTTAATGTCAAGTTGTCATGAAAAATACACTCACAGGTTATGATGTTATGGTTTATGTCAAGATGTCATAACAAAGACATCTTAAACAATGTCATATTTGCATTCAAAATGTCACTATTGAGCGAAAGACACTTAATGACAGTTGTCATAAACATGCATAAACCCTACTTCATATTCATGACATATGTCATGTCATGGTTATGAAGGTGTCATGTCAGTCTTATGCACACCCCTTCAAGTAAAGTGTTACCTACATTTTAAATCATTATGCTTTAAAAACGTGTCGTGCTTTCAAGGAGTACACTTATTTTGATGTGTTGACGAACATACTAAAGCAAGTGTAGAGTACTTGATTATAATTTGAACTGTAGTATGTTATTCAATATTACATTTAGTATACAAGTTAGAATCATTTAAATGTACATCATTATACATCGTTTAAATAAACTTTAAAACACACTGAAAAAAATATTGTATGTAAATAAAACAAAGATTATTGAAGTAAAATACTATTTCAGTCCTGTTTAATTCGATATGCTACTTGTCGATTCTTTATAATCACCGGTGCAATTAACTAGCAGTTTCTGATCGAAAATCTTATCCACACCAGTTTTAATAGAAATTATTTTAGAGTATATTTTAGTTTACCATAAATGCTTGTCAGGATATTTTCAGTATTTTACCCATAAGACAATAGAAGTAATTATGAAATTACATATATAGATGTACTTAAGTCTTACTTTAAGCCCAACTAATTGCATTTAATACATTTTTTTAACTATAATACGATTAAATGCTAATAACATGGAATGAAGTGTCTCAAATTATTTCCATAATAAGTACTCTTTTGAAAAGTATGTTTGTATTCACCATTGACAAACCAACATGTTTTACAAGAACCAAACAATTCTTCAATTCTGTGCATCAGTAAATCTGCATTAACTCTTTCAGTCCTCAATCCTCCAACAGAGCTGCAGAACTGTCCATTAAAAGAGCTTTAATATTCATCATATTCACACATGTTCTGCACTTGCAGGCTTTTATTTGTGTTCCCATCAAATGGCGCAGCTCTATTTATACGACTGGTTCTCCTGCAGTTTCATTGGCCGGCTCCACACCTGCAGTGATTCTCTGCCATGAGACTGTCGCTGCGAATTGCAACCACTCCAGTTTCATATCCCTGTGGCACATCTCAATCCTCAGGTCCATCGATGCACAGATTGTTCAAAATAAAACTAATCTGATCTAATCTAATGTGTGTGATTTACTCAAACTGAACAAATTCTAGAAAATGACCCATTATGGTCTCAAAGAAAATCTGGGAAAACGAAGCTTTCTAATAATGCTCCTAATATAAAGTATTAAGATGTTTTTTTTTACATGCATATAAGGAATAGCTAGGCAGTTAGCAATGTTGTTTTTCAAACAATATTTCAACCACGCTCATTTATGATTATGTGGGAAAAGGTTATACATGGTATCCATAAAGGCAGCACTGCCTCATTTAAACATTGGGGGATGTGTTAAAACCAGTCTCGTCGAAATCAAGACCAGACTTAAAGGGTTAATTCACCCAGAAATGAAAAGTACCCTATAATTTACTCACCCTCAAACCATCCTAGGTGTATATGACTTTCTTCTTTCAGCCAAACACAATCTGAGTTATATTTAAAAATATCCTGGCTCTTCCAAGCTTTATAATGGGAGTGAATGGTACCTGAGATTTTGAAGCCCAAAAACGTGCATCCATCCATCATAAAAATAATCCATACGGCTCCAGCAGTTTAATAAAGGCCTTCGGATGCGAAGGGATGCTTTTTGTAAGAAAAATATCCATATTTATAACTTAATCACTGGCTTCCGGTAACAGCTGTACATGAGTCGAGTTCCAATATGATATACAGTATATATGGATTATTTTTATGATGGATGGATGCGCTTTTTGGGGGCTTCAAACTCTCAGTTACTCTTCACTCCCATTATAAAGCACATTTTTTAATATAAGTCAGATTGTGTTTGGCTGAAAGAAGAAAGCCTGCTTGAGGGTGAGTAAATTGTGGGATAATTTTCATTATTGGGTGAACTATCCCTTTAAGACTTAACCTACTCGGGTCTCGGCCTGGACTTGTGAACGATGATCTCAACTACAACACTGGGGTGTGTTTCCCGTACAACGCCGTAACTCGCTGCTTCCCTACCGCAGTTCGATGCATCGTTGAAGAAATCCACTAGCTAGTCACGACTGTTTCCCGAAACCATATCGTCGCAAAGTGGTCGTTCAACCATGTTGTTTATGACATCACGCACATAGTGGAGTAATAACTTATTTTAATTAAACTGTTTGAGATCGAATTAACACTAAAACGCAAGTGTCAAGCGCAAAGCGCAAGTAACTTTGTGGGCGGATCTCGGCGCTGTTGCTATTTAACCGGCGGGATAAATGACTCTTGCGCTCGACGCAAATCTAAAAGGGGTTGGTCTGAAGTAGCTTCATTATTCATAGGTGTGGTTTGGGCGTAACGGGAAACAAACCAATAAGAGCGTCATATCACATTCCCTTTAAGAGCATGATGAACGAGGTGCGCTTGTTCCATGGCGCAATACTATTATAACGGCGCATTGACCAGCGCGCTTCAGAATCGGTTCACAGCCGAGGAGATCGATGTTCTCGTCAGGGCCGTAAAAGAAAGAGAAGTGACACTGGGGATGGGACAAACCCACCCAAATTAGCTTCGGTTAAACATGCATATAATAATTTGGGTAAATGTTTAAGCTTTATGCCTATTTTTCCCATTGTCATGGACACAACAATGATTTCCCTCGTGTTTTAATCATTTTCCTTATAATAATGTATCATTTGCAAAAAGTAAAATGTTCACATTCTGTATTATGGCCAAGCATGCGCGCTTAAAATAGTATCTGCGCAACGCGCCACTGACTTTAGACTAGGTTTTTTCTGGTTAGTGGCGCAATTGTTTTCTGGAACTGCAAAATAGCACCAGGGATTGTTTGCGCCGGAACACGCCTCCTTTTTGCGCTGAACCGCCCAGGGAGCGCAAGTTCATTCCCTAGTTTGCCAGCGTGCTAGCCTGGATGCCAGCCCGAACCCCGCCCACAACATTTTTTGGTCGGGAAGTTCGGTCTGGACTCGATCCATTGAGGAGTAATTATGATCGGTTCAGAATTAGTCGGGCCAATCAAATTGCCAGGGCGGGCTTTATACGATGATGGACAGATGATCTGCAGTTACGTAATCATCCCGTTATCAAAGAGCGCTTGGGCTGAACTGGTTTCCCTCAGAGATGACTGCAGCTGGAGAACTGAGATGTAGAGATTCTGCTATCGCGTCTGTTGTAAAAGAAATCGACAGCGCATTCATTTTAAAAGACGATCAGAGAACTGCAATCAAGGCATTTGTCGATCGGAAAGATGTGTTTGCCGTCCTTCCTACGGGATTCGGCAAAAGTTTATTTTATCATCTGGCTCCGATGGTCGCTAAGAAGACGGGACGCAATGAAAACCCTGCGGTCGTTGTGGTTTCTCCTTTGGACGCACTCATGGAGGACCAAGTAAAAGAAGCAACACTCATTATTTTACTACTTCTTCCAGCATGCGTGCAGTTGAGTTCTGTTGACAAGTATGCGTAGCTCATAAAAAAACACTTCCGTGCGTTTCCCGAAAGCATCGTTAGCCAACTATGGTCGCAATTTCCATTGAACTCTATTGGTAGCGACGGAACTTGCGACCATAGTTGGCTAACTATGCTTTCACGAAACGCACTCCTGATTGGTTGTAGGTCTATCCAATTGAGTGCAGAGTTTTTTTTTTTCCTGGTTCGGTTAAGACACGCCTCACAATCAAAGCCCTATGGAGCAGTATCAGACTCACATCTGACTAGAATATGAGTATGACGAAGTCAGGCTACCGGCGTGCGTCTGTGGAGGGAAAAGTCAGCTTTGCACGGGTGCAAAATACGAATGATACATGCGTCGGTGTACAAAGTCAATTGCGCTGTGTGCAAGATATAGGGCCCTAGATGTTTTGATATAAATTACAGACATGGCATCTGAGGAATATTTCAATTTTTTCTTTAATGTTTCACTTTATTTCCAGATTCAATCATAGGCTCGTTCTTACACATAGTAGATCACGTTCACACATGCGCAGTCTTCAAAAACGGTGCTTTAAATCTCTTGACAAACTCAAAGACGTAAATGACATTTCTATGTATTCTAAATAAAAGACACAGGTTGTACTGAATGTCAGCTTGCTTATTTTGCTCAAGATAAGGATTTATTGAGTCCACATGTCATGCAAACAAGAAATCTGCTTCTAACCACAGGTCGAGGTTTGTCGTTCTAAACACACAACTCTGCGATGCTGTTTGCGAATATTCGTTGAAACAATGGTTTCGTAAAACACCGACTCGTTGAACTGCTGATCACGATGGACCTTGCGACCGTAGTTGGCTAACGATGCCTTCGGGAAACACACCACCTGGTTAGCATTTTGTTTGGTGGGATTGTGTAAACAACTCTGCACATTTTTGAAAAATCACATTGGG
This sequence comes from Tiaroga cobitis, assembly GCA_030578255.1. Taxonomy (NCBI): domain Eukaryota; kingdom Metazoa; phylum Chordata; class Actinopteri; order Cypriniformes; family Leuciscidae; genus Tiaroga; species Tiaroga cobitis. The sequence goes on from CM060606.1 coordinate 6,865,144, forward strand.
GGGGGGGGGGGGGGGGGTTGCTCATGTTGTGGCAGCTGTTCCTGTGCAGAATGAATGGTTGCAGGAGCTGTTGGGAGTTTTAATGACGGTAGTTTGGTATACACTGGAATTCTAATACAAAATAGACATATATGTGCAAGAACAGCGTATACATCCATGCATTCCAGGGAAGTTAATGATCATCGGTGGTTACAGAATAAGTCTAATCAACAATCTGCAAAGAGCTTTGATTTGTTCGTCCCCAGAATTAAAAATTAAATGTGTGGAAATCCCTCCAACATTGCTTGCCTTGGTTTACTGGGGGAGAATAATAACTGACAACTCTGAAATCAGTGCTTGTTGAGCATATTTTAAATGGGAGAACGTTTTGCCTTGAAGCATGGGGACTCTGAGTGCGGCTATGATCACTGATGCAGAGAAAGATCAGAGCAGAGGTTTGCTTGAAAAACTTGACTTAAATAGATTTGCATGGGTTGATGGTAGCAATTAAAATCAGTCCATGTTGTACAGGAAGTTTTTGTGCAATAGGTCTAGAGTAAAAACTTGTGGAAACAAGAGGCAACACCATGGTCAAGATCTCATGGTACAAGGATTGAAGTACAGTATACGAACACAAGGGCTGCAGAGACACCAGAAGTAAATAGAGTTGCAGAGGCAGAGTTACATAAGCTCTGCCCAGGGACGAGAAAAGTCCCAGACAGCAACACAGTGTCTGGTACATTTGGATTCAACGTGTGCCAGATGTGGGCCGGATCTGGGCCGACACTATGTTGCTGTCTGTGGGTGAATAGAAAGAGTATGAAGACACAATGGGAATCAAGGGAAGGGGTTAACTGGGACTCTAGACTTTAGTGGTTGTGAGTGGTTGAGAGCTTCATATCAGGGGAAGAAATGCCAATCCAGGATCATTGGGAAAACATGTCTGCGGTGACATTTCTGCACAGTATTATTATGTTGCTTCTTGAACGCTTCAAAGTGAAATGTCAGGAGAGTGGCGCTAAAAACATGGGAACGTGAATCACTGTCATGATCCTGGCCTGTGTTCCCCTGGTCTTGTGAGAGCTTTTATGTTATTTCCAGTTCTGATACATGTCCTTTGTAGGTTTTCTTGTTGATTAGTTCTTTGATTATTCCCAGGTGTGTCTTGTTTCCTCATTTTCCCTTGTGTATTTAAGCCCCAGTGTTTCTTGTCAAGTCTTGTCTTACATGGATGTTATGTTTGCTGAGCTCATTCTGTTCCCTGTTTCTCTGTGTTGGATTAGTTGCTGTGTTTATTCTATTATTAAACTCGCTGCATTTGGATCCAGCTCTCTTTTGTTTTTGAGTTCACCCTAGTATTGTGGTGAGTGGCACAAAAAATGAATAATGCTTGATAGCGTTTGAGAATAAAAGTACCACCTGAACGAAACCCTAAACCTAACCAATATCGGTAAATGTGAGATTTAAAAAAACACACATTTGCTGAATAAACCATCCCGTTTTAGCTTGCTTCTACAAGTCTTCTGCCACTAGTGTCATTTTAGCTGCAAACTGCAGTGAATTGTATGTAATTTGCTACATTTTTGCAAAAATGTAGATAGAGGCACATTTCTCGAATAAGGCTAGATTGGGAAATACTGTTATCATCATGACAGATGAATTCATAGGATTTCCAAACGGTGCACAAGACAGAAGTGAGGCAGTGGAAAGCTTTAAAGGTCCAAAGGTAGCTTAAAAAACACGGATTGACAAGTTTATGCTGCCAACTAGGTTGCGTGGGAGGTTAAACATGGTTAGGACATCACACGGATATCTTTAACTGAAGTGAACTGGACTAGCACCGGTCTGCTGTGTCGATGTTTGCAGGAATAATAATGTGGGCTGTGATACGCCGACACGCTGGACAGAAACCATAACACTCATTATTTGTTATCACTGGAGCAACTCCAAACTCCTGGTAGTCAAGTCACCATTATTTGATGTAAATAAAAATTTACGTGTTTAACGTACATCGCTTTATACAATACAGATTGTCTCTTTACAGTGATCAACAGGAATTCATTGATGCAACCATTGTTCAATTAGGCTGTAAAGACGAAAAAACCCTCAGTGTTCATCTGAAGTCAGTTCAGTGTTGACTACAGTGTTGTAGTGCAAGCAACAAGTACTCAGGCCTGGCAGACAAGACAGTGGCAAAGAAAGGTAGCAAAAAATACTGATAACCAAACAAGCTGATGACGGTATAGAGATAATGTGGGAATGACCTGTTCTTACTCATCGATTATGTTCCATTCACAATTCTTTCCCTTTAACGGCTGAACGGCAGAGTCACTTCCAGACACTTCCAAAGGTCTGCACTGGTTCAACGTGTTCCAGTGGACAGTGATATAACAACACACCGCATGTCTTTAGGAAAGACCTTGAAACATGAGATATGAACTTTAAGCTCTGTGCTCAGCATATAAACAAATATAGATAGCTGTGATATGCTCTGCTTTGTCCCTCAAGGTCACGTGTGTCCAGCACAGGGAGGTCAGCGCGACTGAAGGACGACTCGCTGACGGGAAACACTTCCCAACTGTAATATCTGTAAGGTTTAGGCTACTTCTAACACATTTAAACACACATCTTTCTCTCCACGTTTTGTCCTTCTGTCCACACTGAGACAGCGTTTTTGTCCTGCGAAAATGTAGCTAGGAAATATTTTTAGTGTTACAAGTGGAACTACCAGTAAGAACATCAGCAATGATGACATAACAACTAATAACTTATGGTAAATATTTGTTCAAATAAAAACTATTGCACAGTTCTCGATAAGGATGCAAGTTTTTGTTTTGATCATAAGGTTCAACTGAAGATGAAGGTAACAATGAGGTAATAATGGAACAAAAAAAAATGCATTCTCATTATGTTTAAATGCGTAATTTGTGTTATAAGAGACAATAAAACAGCTTTGTGTATCATAACTCGTTTCCTGGTGAAACAAAAATGAACTTGATTTTCAAAAATGTAAACAAATTTGCTGAAAGTCTCTGAGTATTTATTGAAGCCACGAAATAGTCTTCATTGCTTAAAATAAGTATGATGAACTATGCAAAAAGCATTTAGAACATCTCCAGTGCGCTTTATTTTATTTTTTTATAATTACCCAAAAATCAAACATAGTTCACCCCTCACTTGTTTTCTCACGTCTGTCAAAAACTTAGGCTGGCTGTCGGTTGGGATGTTAAAACTAAAAACACCAACATAACTCACTCATGGCCATCAATCACTTCACTGTGTACTTGCCGGCTAAGAAATAAATAATTATTACATTACAATCCATCTGTTTTCACAATAAACAGAAGTATTTGGGAGAAGCAGAGGTCCAGAATACGTCAACGCTTTCCGAGAAGAGGGAGAAAATGGCAGCCTTCAACGTGCTGTGTGTCAGAGACGATAACATACATAATACATCACGCATGTGAAGATAAAGCTGTCCTTCACTCACTCGAATCAAAAAGATCAGGGAACTTCACTTCACACTGCAGCTAAAGACAATAAACGCCAGTCCAGCTGAAAAACTTGTTAGTCGACATCTCTAATGTGTTGGTCTTTACTGACATTCTTTATGCATGGACTACACATTCTGATTCTGACATTCCTGATTTTAATATTTTCGATCATTTTCTATTCTTGACTGATGTGTGTGTCGTAATTTTGGCAACAGATGAACTGTTAAATAAGTGATCTTTACACGAGTCCTTGTCGACGTCCGATTTGACTCTCAGATGCTGATGTGATATAGGCTATATTATATACTTGACAGGTAATTTTTGTAAAATATAGTTGTCTGAAGGCAATCATCAAAGTTGAATAAAATGTTGTTTAATTTTCCAATAAAAGATGATGCATCTTTACACGATCTGTTACATTTAATTATCCCTTAGCAGATTTTGTCTCGTTTTATAAAATAGTTTGCATGCAGTAAATGCATGAACACATTTAGAGCTTAAACACGTACATTTTTTAAATCCTGTTGGCCTTGCACTCCTCACACAGTAGGGAGAAAGACGTGTGTGTGTTGTGATAGCCGGCTGAGCTCATTAACGGTGTGTATTGTATTGTCTTTGACCAGACAGCTTTTAATTTTGATTTAGTTTATGTTGCGTTATAACCCGATCAGCTCCAGTTGTTCTCTGTGGCACAGCGCTGTTGATGTATGTGTGTGTGAGTTCCTTGTCAAAGGCAGTACAGCTCTCTGTCTCTTTCTTCTCAAAGAAGCTTTCATTGTGTATATAGTCCTCTGAATCTGACAGGACACAAATTCTGAAGTCAAAAAGGGTAACACAGTAAAACTTTACAATAAGGTTCATTAGTTAACATTAGTTAATGTATTTACTCACATGAACTTACAATGAGCAATACATGTGTTACAGTATCTAATAATCTTTGTTAATGTTAGTTAATAAAAATCCAGCGGTTCATTGTTTGTTCATGTTAGTTCACAGAGCACTAACTAATGTGAACAAATACAACCTTTGATTTTAATAACGTATTAGTAAATGTTGCAATTAAAATGAACTAAGATGAATCAATTCTGAAGAAGTATTGTTAATTCTTAGTTCATGTTAACTAATGAACCTTATCATAAAGTGTTACCATTACATGCAACTAACCCTAAACCAATTCTAATTCTAACCATAAGTGCATGTAGTTCATTATTTTTTTTCAATACTTAAACGTATAATTACACAGACACTTTAAAATAAAGTGTTACCAAATAAAATATAAATTATGTGATTACTAAATAATTATTTGGCTACTGTCTAGCATTATCCAATTGCCTGCATGAAAAGCTGTCAGCTGAGATTTTGATTTGGTTATTTTCCAGATGCAGAAAGTTAATACAATTTATTTATATTGTGCACAAAAACACCAGGATCAAAAATAAATGAGAATGTATGTTCTTATTTTTTTAAATTGATCCAAAAAAATGATTTAAAAAACTATGACTCACTTCTAATTTACTGTCAGGGTCTTGCTCTGGCAGCTTTGCCTGTGTTGTCTTTGTTTCATGTCTCTATGGTTGTGTTGTGCTTGAACATGTGGTTTTGTTTGTGTTGGCCATGTGCTCCTTTGTTTCTGCCTCCTTGTTTTCCTGTACCACGCCCTCTTGTCTAGTTTGTCTGAGTGTTGTCACCTGTTCCTCATGTTCTCTGCTCCCTTGCTTCAGTTCTCGTTTACGTGAGTGTGTTCACCTGTTCCTGGTCTGAGTGTTCTCACCTGTTACTCTTGTTAACTCCCTTTATGTGTGTGCTCTTTCCCTCATGTGTTGCCAGTTCGTTGAATGTTGTGCTACTGTTTACATCTGTGCTACTTAGCTAGTTTCTTGTTACCTAAGTCTATTGTGATCTATTTGTAGAAGTTTGTTAGGGCTTTAGTTCTGCCATTGGTCCTGTCTGTCTTGTCTCCTGAGTCTCTAGTTCCAGTCCTGCTAGCAGAGCGTCCCTGGCTGCTTGCACTCTGTGCTTTGGTGCAAGCCTGGTGCTTAGCCTGAGATCCCTGAGTGCCTTGCTGTTGTCCTTGGAGGTTCCTGTCTGCCTATTGCTAGTACTCTCAGGTCTCTTTCTGCTCTGCAAACACTACTCTCCAGCCTACAGTCTTCTTGTGCTAGCTACAGCTGCTGCTCTGCAAGTTTTGCTGCAACGGCTGTCTTTGTGTCTCATCCCTGCCTTTTGTCTGGACTGTTCACCTCTCCCACCACATATTGTCTACTGTTTATCAATAAACCTGTTAACACTCGTTCTGCATTTGAGTCCTCCTTCATAGACCCGTGACAGAACGAACTGGCCAGTTCAGGACTCAGCAGAATGAGCATCAAGATCCTGCCACCTGCTAACATCCAGGAGAGAATGTCTCGTCATCGTGGTCTCACTGCTCTTCGCCAGGATGGCTTTGAGGTGGGGGATTTTGCCCAATTCTTTTGGACCATGTCTGTGGGGCTAGATTATAATGACGCTGCTCTCAAGGACATTTTTAACTCCTGCTTGGATGACCCCCTGCCAGCATGGGAGATGGATTCTCTCAGGATTCTGGATTTCTGGGGTTTCTCTAGGTACCTTGGTAATCGCAGTAAGTGGGGAATGCCGCCAAGTCCACCGGAATCTGCTTTCAACCACCTTGCCCTTCCTCGCCTGTCTCGTCACATTTATGATCCTCCTCTGGCTTCCACTAAAAGACTAAGATTCAGACGGAATAGGGCAGTCCAATCCACCACTGCTACACTTGAGTCAGTCAAACAAACCGCCATCTCTCAGGGATCCAGGTCAGTCCCAGTCACTTCAATATCTGTTATTCAAGACCCAGTCAAGTCAACCGCTGTCATCTCTCAGACAATTAAGGCAGTTCCAGCCACCTCTGAGTCTGCTGACTTAACCTCTGTTTTCCCAGTAACTACCCAGAGTGTTCCTGTTACTTCAGAGTCTGCTAGGTCTGTTTCAGTCACTGCCGAGTCGACGGTCACTGCTATTCTGCCTGGTTTGGCTGAGTTAGCTGTAGATACTACAGAGGCTATCCAGCACACAGTATCAGCCCGTCGAAGGAGGAAGAAGAGAAAGGCCTGTGCAGAACAGTCTACAATTCTCCATTCTCAAGCTCCAGGTCCAGTGGTTCCTGAGGTATCAATTCCAGTAGAACCATTTTCTAAGCCATTGACTAGTAATGTCATTCCCTCAGAGACAATTTCTCCCAGTCCTGTCATGTTTACAGAGGTCATTCCCAAGCTGCCTGTTGTCATTGCTGCAGAGGCCTTCTCTGAATGTCTTACAAGTCTTGTCAAGTCCCTAGACATTTATGCCAAGCCTGTCAGGACCGCAGAATGCGAGCCCGCCGCTGCTGAGAGGGCATTTCCCGAGCCCGCCGCTGCTGAGAGGGCATTTCCCGAGCCCGCCGCTGCTGAGAGGGCGTTTCCCGAGCCGGCTGCTTCGGTTAGCACTGTGTCCGAGCCAGCTTCAGAGGAGGCTGTTTCCAAGTCCGCTGCTCCAGAGAGCCAGAGAGCTCCAGAGAGCGCAGCCCAGGAGGACGCTCCCGAGTTGGTCCCTGTGCACGCCAGCGCAGCCCAGGAGGGCGCTCCCAAGTCAGTCCCTGTGCTCGCCAGCGCAGCCCAGGAGGGCGCTCCCGAGTCAGTCCCTGTGCACGCCAGTGCAGCCCAGGAGGGCGCTCTCGAGTCAGTCCCTGTGCACGCCAACGCAGCCCAGGAGGGCGCTAACGAGTCAGTCCCCGAGCACGCCAGCGCTGCCCAGGAGGGCGCTAACGAGTCAGTCCCCGAGCACGCCAGTGCAGCTCAGGAGGGCACTCCTGAGTCAGTCCCTGTACCTGATTCCAAGACCTTCACCAATCCTGCTAGTCATGTCTTTGCCCCCAAGTCTGTCAAGCCCAGTTGGAAGTCCAGACCAGTTAGGCCAGTTCCTGTGTCCAAGAGTACCTCCTATCAAGTTCCCATTCCTCCCATCTCACCCTCTGCGTTTCCTGGTTATGGTTCCCCTAAGCCGGCACCTCCTTTGTCAGCCTTGAACTTTTTACCCGGTTCTGTTCCCACCCGCCCCATCCCTCCCTCTGTGTTTCCTGGTCAGTTTGGGACTTCTATGTTTACGCCCCACCCGCCTCCCCAGTTGTTGCCTCCTCGGACTTCTATGCCTGTTTTGGACGCCTGGAGGCGTCCATTAGATGGGGGGTACTGTCAGGGTCTTGCTCTGGCAGCTTTGCCTGTGTTGTCTTTGTTTCATGTCTCTATGGTTGTGTTGTGCTTGAACATGTGGTTTTGTTTGTGTTGGCCATGTGCTCCTTTGTTTCTGCCTCCTTGTTTTCCTGTACCACGCCCTCTTGTCTAGTTTGTCTGAGTGTTGTCACCTGTTCCTCATGTTCTCTGCTCCCTTGCTTCAGTTCTCGTTTACGTGAGTGTGTTCACCTGTTCCTGGTCTGAGTGTTCTCACCTGTTACTCTTGTTAACTCCCTTTATGTGTGTGCTCTTTCCCTCATGTGTTGCCAGTTCGTTGAATGTTGTGCTACTGTTTACATCTGTGCTACTTAGCTAGTTTCTTGTTACCTAAGTCTATTGTGATCTATTTGTAGAAGTTTGTTAGGGCTTTAGTTCTGCCATTGGTCCTGTCTGTCTTGTCTCCTGAGTCTCTAGTTCCAGTCCTGCTAGCAGAGCGTCCCTGGCTGCTTGCACTCTGTGCTTTGGTGCAAGCCTGGTGCTTAGCCTGAGATCCCTGAGTGCCTTGCTGTTGTCCTTGGAGGTTCCTGTCTGCCTATTGCTAGTACTCTCAGGTCTCTTTCTGCTCTGCAAACACTACTCTCCAGCCTACAGTCTTCTTGTGCTAGCTACAGCTGCTGCTCTGCAAGTTTTGCTGCAACGGCTGTCTTTGTGTCTCATCCCTGCCTTTTGTCTGGACTGTTCACCTCTCCCACCACATATTGTCTACTGTTTATCAATAAACCTGTTAACACTCGTTCTGCATTTGAGTCCTCCTTCATAGACCCGTGACATTTACTCTAAACGTGACATTATTTTGTAACTTGGCATTTGTTCACTGATGGCAGGAGTAGTTTCTGCTATTGCAAAGGCAAAGTTTCCAAATGAAAGAAAAACTAATATCAGTAGGAGCTAATTAGACTTCCTACATTCAAATTAAATAAATAATCTTTTTGATTGAATTTCAGAAAATGCTTTAAAATGCATACTGCAGTATTCTCCTTAGAAATGATATAGTTCAACTAAAATGCAACATGTATCAACATGGTGAAGAGTGTGTGTGAGTGTGAGAAGGGCAGCTGAAGGCACAGAGGACAGTGGGACGGTGGCTGAGAGCCAGATGTTGTCACAGACAGAAGCTTTCTAATGCAGGAGAATGTGATGACACATGCAAAAGACAGTAGCACTCCTTTAGTTTTCCCTTCATCTGATTCATCAAGAAGCTGCGGTTTCAGACCTAAATGAATATGATATTATAACGCAGTTACACAAGCCTATGCCACTTACACACACAAGAATATATCCTACTGGAACTACGGGAAATGCAATCTGCCGCACGATTATTTCCCTTCTTCAACAGCCAAGTGCTCAGCAGTGAGTATCAGAGTCTAGAGAAACAAAGCCAGCATGAAGAATAATAAGCGTAACATATCTGTGCATCTGTGAATATTGCACCATGATGATTAAATGTCTGCTTAATGGAAAAAAGTGGACGGTTTACAATATGTATAAAGCCTTTTGCAGTTTGCGTTTGCTACTCTAACGCACCACAGAGTAAACACACACTGCTTTCTTACACATGTGCATGGGGAAAAACAACGCATTCTCAACAATTAAAGCGCAAAAAGCTGTGAACGTCTGTTTGCAGGCATCAAATAATTCCCTTGTTGCGAACTCACCCATTCTGCTAATTGCAAACCATGCACAGTAATGATAAACTAAATTTGGAAAATCTCTCCATTATGTTACATTAGTTCCAGTTTAAGACAGCATCTGCGGAAATCAGTTATGAAAACAGGACTTGAAGGCTAAATTTGGCTGCTGATGTCCTGGAGTGAGAGGGAAACAGCTTATTGCATCACATAATTAAAGGAAGCCCTGGGCTGTGCCGTGGAGATCCCTGAGGGGCATTTGACATTATTTGATAGTATTGATTGAGACTGGAATAGGAGCTCATCATAGGCCTCATCCCAGACAGCAACAGCCATTTTTACACATTTCCTCTTTCATTGTGGACTGAAGCGAACATTAATCCTTCAACTCTATTAAGAAAGCGCTTGTGACTCAGTTCTGGGAGGTGATGCTGAGCTTGGATGGCCTTCCTCAAAGCATTCGTTAAGCGGTTGCTAATAGCAACATGCAGGAGAACATCTATGCAGTGAAAGCCTACACTAAATCATGTCTTACTTTTCCTGTGATGTTAAAAAATAGGAATTAGAACCGTTAAAAACCTTACAGATCATGATGGTGACGATCCAAAACTCGAATAGACACTGTATCAAATGATCAACGTGTGACTTCTAGAACTGAACTCAAGTATAGCATAGAATAAAATAGAGTAGAATAGAATAGAATAGAATAGAATAGAATAGAATAGAATAGAATAGAATAGAATAGAGCAGTGCTTATAACCTTAGGCAAGAACAGAGCAAAATGCGTCATTGCCTCACAGCCAAGATTTTTCTCCTCATAAAACATTCAGAAACGATCATATGAAACAAGAGAATGTGCAACTTATGCATAAGATATGATATGAAACAGGGGGTTCCCGGTCGTCACAGCCTGTAGGCAACTTTTGCATGTGTGATGGAGGCTCACAAAGTTCTGTTTGGAAAAGTAGCGTTCCCTGCAAACGACTTTGAACTCTTTTAGGGAGACGAGCATCTTGCATTTGACATTCAAGCTTTAGAGGATTTGAACAACACCGAGAGCTTCAAAGAAAAGGGCATCCGTGATAACTGTGATGTGTTTTAAAAGGCTCTTACCGAATCTTAACACATGTGGCATCCCGTGAGAATATCCCACACACAGTAAGAGCGGCAACAGCCCAAGCCATCTGTGATGAGTTACCAGAGGAGAGCACATCTTCATGAACTGCATGTCATTCCCCTGGACGGAGCGTAAGAATCCCACTGGTTTGTGTTGTGTTGTCAGCGGTGTGATCACGGCATGGTCACTGAGACTGAAGAACACACTCCATCAGCGATGCTCCGCATGTCCGTCTCACTGCGCAAACGAGCAACCTTCCGACCGGGCGTCCATGTTAGAGAGGGGGAATCCGGGACAAATCCATGTACGGGTGCCCTGAAAGACACGGGAGTGAGTGATGAGAGCTGGGTTAGCGGATCGCTTGACGCGCGCGAGGCAGAAGCGGGAGCGACGAGCGCGATCAGCGCGTGTAATGCCTTCTACTGCACTGCTGCACTCACACTCACACTGACGTCGAGCCGAGAGCAACGCGCGCGCAACGCTGACCACGACCACTCACAACACCAGATCCCACTCCAGCGTGCTGCACGCGCGTGGCTCGCTCCGACAGCTCTGTTCGGGGGTCGAGCGTGTTCAGATGATGCGATAGAACACAGTTTGTGCTTAAGCTTTCTACTCTCTCGTGCTTCTCACACAATCATAGTGTATTTTCATAGTTTCAAAATTAAAGAAATAATTGAAATAAATGAACCTTACATCGCACGTGCTATCGTGTACAATGTGAATTAACACATCTCTTTTTTTCCAAATCATTATTTTTTATTCCTGCGATTAAACTGCGATTACTTTGCATGCAAAAAAAAAAAAAAAAAAAAAAAAAAACAGGTTAATAGTTTTCGGGAAAAAAACTCATTATGGCACGTATTGCAATACGATAACTTGGCATACTCAGTGTCAAACGATTAGAGTAGCCTATACTGAAAAAGAGATAGCCTACCTAAATTAACCATCGTGGTTATAATTTTATTTTGATATTAATTTATATAACCAAAACTACTCTACTTTAAACTGTAGTCTATTATTGTATTCCATTGTAAATGCATACGCGCGCGTGCGTGCGTGCGTGCGTTTGTGTGTGTGTGTGAGAGAGAGAGAGAGAGAGAGAGAGAGAGAGAGAGAGAGAGAGAGAGAGAGAGTGCGCGCGCGCGCGCGCGCAAAAGTTATTATATCGTTCACACACACATATATATGTGTGTGTGTGTGTGTGTGTGTGTGTGTGTGTGTGTTTTTAAGTTCTCTCTCGAAGACAGCTGCGGACTATATGGTGTTCTTTGAACTCTTGCGGCCTTTAAAACCAAGAAAGGGCCTATAATGAGGACGAACCCTTCAGCTTAAATTAAAAAGACCTCAATAGTGCTCCTACTTACAGGACAGGCGTATAGATGTGCACTAGAATAGCCTGAGCTCGTGAGAACTGGTGTGTTTCAGCACCACGGACAGCGACACACACTCTCCTCAACACACACTAGCCTACTGTATTTCATTCACCTCGCTTCACGGAATCATGAACACACACTCTTCTATGGTTTCAGATGGACTATTGCGATTTTGTTTCCTCCAAGAAATTCCCAAGTATTGTACACGGGCTGAATTAGTTTAACTGATTAAAAATATACAAATACACCGTATGCCATCGTGTCAATTTAAGAGGTGTATTTTGTGATTTTATTTTTCTGCAGGAATTCTAACATATTCATGTTCTTATGACAAAATGTGAATTATTTCATATTGATAAATGCGTGTCATTTCACACCAGATATTGATGATTCGCAAACTAATCACTCTGACGCCTCATATAAGCATCATGTTTGCATCGACTTTAGGTTTGGTTTGGTTTTTTTCACTTGTGTGTGTATCTGCTCAAATATTCAGAAGATCATGGGTGTATCTTTTGAGTCTGAAATGAAATGTCTGCATAAGTGATAGCTCCAACAAAAGTAATTAATGTGATGCTTAAACTCATCATCAACAGCACAGACACACTATCTCCTGGCATTTTTAATGACTTGGTGCTTCCTTCAACCTCACAACAGTGTGTGTGTGTGTGTGTGTGAGGGGCGGTGCATTTATTTTAAACTAGGATCGCGCAATCGTACCCGGGGTCTCAACAGGCTTTATAACTTACAAGTCATCAAAACCCTCTTCGCAATTAAGGTAAGTGCGAGAAGAAATAACAAGGTAGCCTATAATAACTCCACAAACACAGACTTTTTTCTTTTGTCAAGGACATAAAGAGTTCAATTGTTACCTTGTCAAAAAGACGCACATGCAGCCGTGGATCAGATCAACTGTCCCGTGAATCAGCCAATCCTCAGTCTTCTACATCAGATATGAGTTTAAAGGCATCGCTGATATGTGGTGCTGGTGAAGTGTGTCTTACCTCGGGTGTTGAGAGCAGCTGAGGCTGATGAAGTGTGTGTGAGTGTGTGTTCAGATGCTCGGGCTCTGTGGAGGAGACACGCCTCCTGTCGGACGAACACAGTCCCGCTTAAAGACACACTGCGCTACAGCTGCAAATACATGTTTTTAATCGATATATGATGGAAATATAGCATTTAAAACATTTATAAAGCAAGGTAACACTGGGTGTAGACGATATGCTTCCAGCTGTCATTTCACAATAATCGCGTGCCGTATGTGACAGGAGACAGACAGCAAAATCAATTATTTTGTAGGCTATATATTCTTATTTTTTTGTAAAAGCAATTTTAGGGATATTACCATCGCTACGGGATGGCATTTTGGTGACTGCGTATGTTTTACAAATTCTAACTGATTCAAAATAATAATTATTCAAGATGACACGGTGATAATAAAGATCGCGTTAAACCACATAAAAAACATTTATAAAAAACAATACTATACAGTATATGTTTAAATATACATATTTTCTTATTACATTTTCACACTCTCATTCTAATTACTAAACATTTTAATGTTTACAGACATCAAAAATTAATGTACGAATGCATGAATATATTGTCATATTAATATTTTACCTTAAAAGGTAACTTTAACCAGTAAATGCTTTTTTGACAGTCTTTTCCATTAATCTACGAAAATGCTATAAAGAGCCTATTGAACACACACTCACACATTGTGTTTTCATGTTTTATGGGGACTAATTATCTTTATACTGTATGAGGTGTATATTATCTCCCCTTACACTAAACCTACCCATCACAGAAAACTTTCTGCATTTTTATATTTTCAATAAACACCACTTATTATTTTCCACAAGGGGACCTAAAAATGTATTTTGGATATTGCCATATTTGTGGGGACATTTTGTCCACATAATGTAGGGTTTACCAGGACCACACACACACACACACACAGGTGTGGCTAATGTTATGCTTTTAAAATAAAACCATTATGAGATGCAAATAATGAAACAGCAAATATAAAAGCTAACATTCTATTAAATAACAACATATGAAACACATGTGACAACTTGCCCCAACCAACCATTACATAATAATTGACTCATCTTATAATGTATCTCAGTGTGGTTTCATTGTATCAGCTTGTTTGCTTGTTTATTCATCCATCAGTTTGTTTTCTGGCTTGCGTATTGTTTATTTGAACCACATATGTGAGGCTGGTCTATGTCCAAGAAAGAAAAGAAAAAACACTTTCTTTGTCACATTCCAGCACAAGACAAGCACAAATGTTGTCCCTGACTCTACGTCTGGAGAGAGAGCTTGACCAGGGCTAGTCTCCCAGAGAACGTGATCAGAGGAACAGTCCAAATAATGAGATGGAGAGAGAAGCGCATGTGGAGGAGCCGTGACAGATCCAGGGGTCTTCTAAAGGACACACCAGCTTCAGTCTCAGCTTTCTGTGTGTGTGTGAGAGAGAGAGAGAGAGAGAGAGAGAGAGAGAAAGAGAGGAAGTGATAGAAGCAAGCCGTCTCGTTGCTTTTCTCCTCTCTCTTTAATTACAACCAGTCTACCATATCGGAGAGGAAATTAATTATTCACCTAATCTGCCACAGGAAGAAATACACGTCTAATGAAACACACCGCCGGTGCAACAAACAATAAGACGCATAGAACACAAATCCATAAATAAGCCACCAAAAGGCTGTAATAATTGTACACTTATGTATAGAAAATACATCTAATAGTATAGAATATGTATATATCATCAGGCTGCATTTATTAAAAAAAAAATATTATTACATTTTAAAAGAACTGTTTTCTATTCGAATATAGTAAAATGTAATTTATTCCTGTGATCAAGCTGTATTTTCAGCATCATTACTCCAGTCTTCAGTGTCACATGATCCTTCAGAAATCACTCTAATATGAGGATTTGATGCTCAAGAAACATTTCTGATTATTATCAATCTTGAAAACAGTTGTGCTGCGCAATATTTTTGACATTATACATTATATAACAATGTGCAATGTTTTTTTTTACATTATAAATGTATTTATTGTCACTTTTGATCAATTTAATGAGAGTATTAATTTAATTTAATTCATTTAAAAAAATTGTTTGTTTGTTTGTTGTAAATCTTACTTAGCCCGAAACATTTGAATCATGATTAACGTCAAAATATGAAGCAGCGTAATAGATTTATTCAACTCTGTCATCATAAAATACATTTCAAATAGTATATTATATTACAATAAGAAACATATTTTAAATTGTAATAATATTTCGCCATATTACTGTTTTGTTTTAATTATTATTTGTATTATTATTAAAGAAATGTAGCCTGGTGAGCATAAGAGACTTCTTTCAAAAACATTAAAACTCAAATTATTCCAAATAATTTTTGGTTTTATAATCATAAAACCCTTATATAAAGGATATCTACTTTTATTTTATAACATTTTAAGTGCAGGTGAACCTGCTTACTCTAGTAAACTAAACTAGACACATTACACAAACACATTTACTGGTTGTAACATTAGGACAAGCCAGAATATGGGTGTCTTGAAACTTACAGAAATATATTTCACTTATTTACCATTGTAAATTATGCATCGTTTAAAAAAAAAAAATAAAATTAAATGTGTAGTGTATAGTGTAGTAGGCCTACAAGCTAACTTGTGCTATGTGACTCTTTCTTTTTTTTCCCCCACATTTCTACCATCTCACATCTTTTGAGAAAACAGAGAAAATATCAACAAGCTGCTTATCTCTGATCCTGTGTGGTGCGAGACTAATTTCTAGATTTGAACGTCTCGTGTTCGCACCAATTATTTATGGTGACATCCCTATTAAGACCCCTCAGCTGCTTTTGGAATCAGAGAAGCGCTAATAAGGTCTTTCAGCAGTTTATACACTGCAGTCTGTAGACTTTAATGAGCCCCTGGTCGCCCCTATTATCCCAGACAAAGATGGAGGTGGATTACCGCAAAAGCTGGATCGGCCCATGCTCTCCGACCTCCTGTCACTCTTACTGGAAAGTGCCTCCTTAATGTTACCGAGGAAACATTGCACGATACAAACAAGCACTGTGATATTTGTGAATTTTGTGGCATTCCCACAAGATTATAAATGTGCTGTGTCTATGAGAATGGAGTTAGGCTAGCTGCTTTTTAGACAGGAGTTCAGTCTTTTGTAAGCTTTTCATTATTGTGTCCAGCATACTCTCTCTCGCTCTCTCTGCTCGCATTTGGTAATAGTTGTACTGTTACTGTGCTGGTTTTGTTGGTAAACGTATACAAAATCAGACACAAAAATGAATCATTCAGTTGAATAGGTAGAGTAGATACACTAGAGTTCCTGTGTTCTCAGTTCAACTGAGAGGTGTTTTGACCATTCAGAGCCACCGTACAAGCAAACGCCAGAACTGTTCAGGATCAATTGGTTCACAGAAATGGGTGGTCTTCTTTTTAAAACGTGGCTCTCGGGATAATCCCGCAGCGAACTCTCCTTCCTCTCTACGCAATCTCAGGATTGGATGGACCCAATATTTCCTCTTTCTTTTTCTCTTTTTAGAAAGAGGGAGGACAACAAAATCATCCTCACTGCTTGAAGACTCAATTTTGTATTGTTACGCTTTGGACTCAGTGTGCAAGGTGTCTGTCATGACGAATTTTTAGGATGACGAATACGGAAAAACGCATAGGTAAATGTCAGTCTCGGTGTGCAGAATTAAGCCCCACCCACACTCCCACCACTGAGAGTGAGTTTCTGACTACCACCATGAACAATGATTTTGCAGAGGAGGATACCCTGCCCCTTTTAACCCCACCTGATCCTGTCTACTATGTTTTGGACTCGCTTATCCTCCCTCTCCCACCTTCTCTCCACACATCTGTACAGGATTCCTCATGTTTCTCCTCAGCCTCCACACCAGTCCCCAGCCACCCAGTCTTCACGGTCTCCCATCAGCCCCCTCTCAGTGACGCGGCAACACCTCGGCCCCACTGTGAGACAACTTCTTCTGGGCATAGGGATCCCTTGGCACCGCCGCCACCCTGACTCCTCCGCTCCTTCCTCCCTTAACTCCTCCTCCTCACTCCATCAGACTTTCAGCACCGCCCGGCGTCCTCGGACCATCGGCTCCACCTGGGTCGAACACAGACTTGCGGGCCGTCCGCTGCTCTCCAGGCCCTCCACCCCTACGGCTCCGTTTGGTTGCGCCCTCCCTCACTTTTTCACTCTGCATTCATCTCGGGGCGGCTCAGTCGCGGACTCAGAGACCTTTTAGAGTCACTCCGCTCTTCCGGCTCTCTGTATGCGCTGAGTCAAGTCAAGTCAAGTCATCATTTATATAGCGCTTTTAACAATGGATTGTTTCAAAGCAGCTTTACAGAGATAAACATATAATTTAAGGTAACAGAGATTGTTTTGGCTTTATAGCGTTTCTTGATTAACGTTATTTCCAGCTAAAGTTCATTTTGATTGATTCACCTCCGTCGAAATGATCAGACTTTAAACGCGAACCTGTGATTAACGCTGACGGCGTTCACATGCTCATTCAGAATTGATTCTATAGTTATGTGCTTTTGAAAATATGTGCGCAGGTTTGCAATTCCATACAACCCAGCCTAAACAAACTACTTGTCTTGCCTATAAATTTTGATACAGAATTTTGTTTTATTTTATCACTTCGGGGTACGCGAGCCAGAATTCACAACGCTTCATCTGTAGAGTGGGAAAGGGATCCTCCATAGGGAGGGGATAGTGGACACTTCAGCACTGCATTGTCATCGGGTCCAGGCGGATCTCCTTCGTCAGATCTGGACACGGCCTAGATCCGGCAGGCTGCGGGTAAACCTCGGGATAAACAAAGACACTAAAGTTAGAGTAGATGCCATTCTTCTTATGATGTAGCGAGTACATCAGGATTTAAGGGAAGTGTTCCCAGTTCCGGCTGACCTAATCTATGCAGCCTAACATTGAATTATAGAAGTCTATAATGTATTATGTGTATGCTAGGTCAAAGAGATGTGTTTTTAGTCTAGCTTTGAACTGACAGAGTGTGTCTGCTTCCCGGACAATGGTAGGAAGACTCTTCCAGAGTTTTGGTGCTAAATAGGAAAAAGATCTACCGCCTGCAGTCGATTTAGATATTCTAGGTATTATCAACTGGCCGGAACTTTGAGATCGCAATAGACGTGAAGGACTATAATGCGTTAAGAGCTCGCTCAAGTACTGCGGAGCTAAACCATTTAGTGCTTTGTAAGTAATCAACAATATTTTAAAATGTATACGATGTTTAATAGGGAGCCAATGCAGTGTTGACAGAACCGGGCTAATATGGTCATACTTCCTGGTTCTGGTAAGAACTCGAGCTGCTGCGTTTTTGAACTAGCTGTAGTTTATTTATTATGAGGACTGAGGACTCATCCTCCATCGGCTCCGCCGCCTCCGCTCGTCCCCATGGAGACGTTGTGCCATTTCCCTGCTTTTGTGAGGCACTATGGTTACTTATTTCATTTACTATAACATTCAGGTGTGGCGTTGTTAATCACCTCATTTGCCTGTGTATTTTAGTTCCTGTGTTCTCAGTTCAACGGGTTCAGACTCGTCTACGTTTCACTGAAGCTACCCTGTAGTGATGGGTCATTCATAAACGATCCGTTCATTGCGTCTGTCACGTGACAAATGTCCGTGAAAGACTCGGAAGGTTAAGTAATCATTTATGTTAGTTGTAAATTATCTTTGGCTGCATAATAATGATTTCTTCATTCAGAATATGGTCGAGATTGCGCAGGTGGATGTGTTTTGCTGTTAAAAGTACAATATTTAAAGCCACTTAAATGAACGAAATGACTCGAATAAAGATTCATTCATTTTGATGTAAAATGATCTGAACTTCCCATCACTACTACCCTGTGTGTAGAATTGCCTGTGTGTAGAATTAAACACTTTTGGAATCGTCATCTTCATGTTCGTGTGTTTATATACAGTACAGCTGATTGCGACAAAAGCAAACAGAAAAAAATGGTTACACGGTTGTCAGCCATTCTGTCAACTTATTCAAATAGTGTAAAAAATATGATTTAATTGTGTCTATACATTAAATGGTTGCTATAGCAAAGCAAAACATGCAGCCATTCTGTGCCATAAATGCAAACTGTTATTTCCTTCACAGCTAATATCACCACAAAATGAATGAAAATTTGATATGTGGTGAAATTGTTCATAATTCAGTAAGAACAATTTTTCCTGTTGAACTGTTTTTGTTTTAAAAGTTTATTTTCTAAAAATCCACAGGGCTAAAAGTATACATCATGTCTATCTATAATGGCTGAAGGGAGAGGCACAAAAGTAAAAGCAGGGCTTTGATGTGAAAGCATGCTGACAGGTGAAGAGCTGTTTTCCGTGAATGCTTGCTGGACAGCTGAGGAGTGGACAGCACCACTTTTCGTTCACACCTTGAGAGCACAAAAGAAACAAGATTTGAAGTGAAAAACAAGCTTACTTGCCGCTTTTGTCTCGGACTCGTCCGTTGCCCCTGCAAACAGTGTCCTAAAGTAAACTGATCAACAACTCAGTTCTTGTTTCCTTGAGTTGACCAGAAACATACTCTATGCGATTGCCATTGTCAACATATTGCAAAATCATTGTCCAGACGACGAGGCCGGATAAACCATATGGACAATTGGCCACTTTCCCAGGAGCACACACCCAACAGGGCACCACCATGTCCAGACGGGGCACCATGTAGGGAAGCATAAATGTTCTCAAATAGAGCGAGATGTCGTGCAAGGGCCAAAGAGTCGAGAGTCAGAGTCAAGATCCGTAGTTTCCTTCTGGCGGAATCTAAAGGCAAGAACAGTAGCTTTATATTGCTCTTAATGTCAGTCTTTTAACTCGCTTTTAACCCGGGTAAAGGAAGCTTTTACACTTGTAATTTACAACGGTTAGCACTGCTCTTTACCCAGGGTTATTAAAAGGGGACATAACACACAATCTCATGTTAATCTTGAGTACCTAGTATTGCATCCTTCATATCTCTGAAGTGTCTTTAGTTTTATCATATTTATAAAAGACAGATACACTGTACCAGTGGCGTAGCCACGAGGGGGCCTGGGTGGGCCTAGGCCCCCTCATTTACATGTCCGGCCCCCTCAGATTTCTGATTGCTTAAAAAAAAAAAAAAAATGAGGCAAAATATTTTTTTAGTGATTGTGAATTAGCCTACACTGCGCAAACCAAAGTAATACCCACCGAATGAAGAAGGGTTTCCTCTCAGTCTCCACAGTACATAAAATATTTATTTTATTTTATTTTTCGTGTTCGCATTTATGAGGGAAAAAAAAACAATGTTATGGACGTGTTTTAGTGGAAAACAAAAAAAAGCTCTGAAAGCGGCACTAAAAGATGCTTTAAAACTTTCACAGACACATCAAACAGAAAGCACAAAACCTTTCTTTAACCTGAATTTCGTTTTGTATTAATTGTATCTTAATTTTGATCAATGTTTCATCAACCAATTGTCTGATTTAATAAATAAGAAGTAAAAATAGCAGACGATATATAAGAAACGGAGGCGCCGGCGCGTGACCTGGAGCTTGTCTCATAAATGAACCGAAACTCAGCGTATAAGGTAGTTTACTTGCCTCACATGTCTACTTTTAAACAGAACAATTCAAAACGAAAGAAAACAGACTACAGACTGCTCTCTGCTTATGTAATCCTTATGAAATGTGCATTTCTCTCTGGTCTGGCGCGTTCACTAGATCGACTGAAGATCGCGAGTCAGCATCGTCAACTTCATCTTAGCCGACAAAGAAAACACTTGTTTATTAATAAACAATTAAAATAACTCATTGCTATATTTTACATATTCATAATCATTACTTTTGCCGGTTCTTTGTGACAGCTTGTAGGTGCTTTATTGGCAGCGCCACCCCACTGTAAAAAATCCCGTTGTTTTTACGGAAAAAAACTGGCAGCTGTGGTTGCCAGAACTTTACCGTCAAAAACGGTATCGGCATTTTTGGTTTTACAGACTTAACTTAAAATTTACAGTAATAAACCGTAATTCATCATCTGATATAATGATAATTTACCAATCCTATTGAAGTATTGATATCTTGTAATACACTGACATCCAACAACCATCACAGCAGTGATGAGAGTCACATGATAAATCATAGCTCATCACAAGCAATCTGCCACAAGAAAATTAATCCCGTTATATTGAAGCATTAAACACCATCATGGTAACACACATGAAATTTTAAAAATGCAATAAACATTAATTTAACAATATTAAATGTAACATAAAACCCTAATGTACATAACTGATAAGAAAAGAACTAAGAAAACTAAGAAGAAACAGTTATTTCAACAAAAACAAATCGAAGTGTCATGCAGGGAATTGTGGGAATGTCAATTTACGGTTTTTCACTGTAAATTATACAATGAGTTGTTCTTTTCACTTTCAAAAACTGTAAATTTAACGGTATTTTACAGTAAAATTACATTAAATGTACCTTTAGATCTATCACAGTTATTTACCGTATATAGTAAGGAAACTTTCCGTTAACCAATTAACAGTTTTGCGCTGTAGCATTTTTCTTTTACCGTTAAAATCACGATCATTTTTTACAGTGGGTCGCCACCGCATCACCAGAATAGGCATGTATAGGCTATATAAAATTCTGGCTATATATGTTGCCCCCTCATTTAAAGACGGGACCCCCCAAAAATAAAATTCTGGCTACGCCCCTGCACTGTACCGATTCTTTCCGAAAACAGCCGAGCTCCTGGAGGCGTGGCATGGGGGGAGCTAAAGAGTCACACACAATACAACATCGCATTATCTCTGGATAACTTTTGATTCGCTATACATTAATGTTGTTTGCATTATATGCACTCGCGCGCCGATTGTCAACAAATCACAGATATTTGATGTTACTTAACGCCTGCAAATCCGACTCATGATCGAGATATTTTATCCCTGGAACCGCTCCATCTTTCAGTTTTAAACGATCTGCAAATCCAGCGTCGAACTGGGCCTGGTTTATAAAACATTCGCCACTGAAATGCCGGGAACAAACACACACAATTGCACAACTCCGTTGATGCGCCGGATAAACTAACTGCGTCCACTGTTCCCTTAATGGGTTCTTTGGGAAGCATGACATCATGCAGGGTGTCACGGCCGGCTCTCAAGCCGCGACAAAGGAGGAGACAACATGTTGGATAATGCTCAAAAGGAATAACATTTATTAAAGTAAGAATAATTAAAATAGGAAAAAGACGAAACAAAAAGGAAACAAACAACTGAATCAGGTACGCAAACGGCACGAGGATGGGAGAGCGTGTCCCGTCACAGCTGAAGGGAACTGCTTTAATTGAATCAGTTCCAACACAGGTGAAACTCCTCAGTCATCAATGACGTCACTCACCCTAACTCCATCCTGCAAACCAAACAAAGGAAAAACAACCCACAAATATAACCCATTATGGGTTCATAACAAGGGCCATACTCGGAAAAAAAAACTTTCCACAACTTTCCACAGAAATACTCTGTCATACGTCCAACTCATGTTTGGCCATGTTCAGCATGAGAATCCAACTCTTTTACAGTGTAAATAAGTCAGAATGCATGAAATAGCACTAGACATCCCCTTTAACTGTTGAGTGTGAAACGCACCCAATAGTTGGTCAGATCCCCTCTTCTTATTTTATAATCAAGAATGGTCTCCTGCAGTTTGTGGCATAGGAGAGATAAGACAGAGTAGTGCTTGGCCTTCCCCCAAGCTAAGACAGAGGCGGTGATGGGACGCTTTTATCTGGATGCCAAGAACACCACAGAGAGAATTTCAGACATTTGAGGAGTGTCAACGGACCTCCTGCAAGTCCCTGAAACGCCCTGTTTTAGTTCATGTTTCTTTAAAGCCCGCCTTTCCAAAAAGCCCAGTCTCCTCTGATTGGTCAGCTGGTCCACTGGGTTGCCTTTATAACATGCTTTTGCACCTTTATTTTCTACCATTTTGGGAGGAGTAAAACTTACATACGTGACTTCAACAACCAAATGCATTCACCCTTGTCCAGTTGTGTCTGGATTGCATCTGAAAGCACCTTCTGAAGTGGTTTGCGCAATCGAATTGCAGTCTGTCTTGAATCCATTTCGGAGGGCATTTACACCTGGACTTTTCACGAAAATGATTGCTAATGATGGGAAACCTTTAAAGATTGTGTATACTTCTATCTGTGCCATCATGATCCTGCAGAGAAATATCTACCAATCAGAAGAGATCACTGTAAAATAGCTCTGCAGTGACTCCCGTTTTTGCTGTCTGGATTCATCTAATTGAGAAAATTTCAGAACCAAGATGGTTTAAAAGGTTACGCACTATTAAAAGACCAAAGTTTTGACACGAGCGATTGGTGTATGCGTACAGCCAGATGCACAACCTTTACTCAAAGTATACTAGTATACTAACATAGTTTTCTCTCCTAATCCATGTTCACACATTGCATTTTAACATAACATAACAGATTATTTCCATACGTCGGACCTTCAAGTTGCCCTAGCAGCTCTGAAAAACATACAAGAGTCTTCTCAGCAGTTGTACAAAATATTCTAAGATATTGGTGTTGTTGTGTGGCAGTGCTTCACATTGCCACCTAGCCGCCTGGAGTGCATACTACATCGAATTTCACACACTTTTGCGTCACCATATGCACGCGGATTTCCCAACTATAACGCTCGTCTAAACGCAGAATAAAAAGTGATAACGCACCGCCACTTTTGCGTTTTCTCTTCAGATCGTTTCCGTGTAAACATAGCCTTAAAAAGGGTCTGAAAAGTTGCTAATCTCTAGCGACAAAGTCACTAAAGTGGCATAGTAGTTTGTTGTCGGTTTCTTTTTCAACTATGAAACAACGGGCCTTGGCAGTGTTGCCACCTTATGGACAAACTAATTACTGGAAAAAAAAACTCAACACAGAGCAGGATCTTTGTCAGAATAAGCTGCAAACTGGAACTTTATCATATAATATCTAAAGATAGTTTTGTATAAGTTTCAGTCTTTTTATAGCATGCTGGTGTCTTTATTAGTAGTTCACTAATATTAAATCAGACTATCATGCTGTAGCTGATACAATATTGCAGTGACTATTTTGTAACTGTATATATTTTACAGTGTCATGAGTGCATTTACTAATTAGTAGAAATGCAATTAATGTATGGCTAGAAGGAAAAGGGCCAGATCACAGGTCATAGGCTCGTCCGCGTGTATCGTGGACGAAGTTCACAGCGTACCCTTTAACTTCTCACTCTAGACTGTCTTAATAAGGCTGGTTAGATGCTGGGTGTCAGAGGGGAATAGGATTACGAAGAGCCAAAGGAGAGAGAAGATTGCTCCGGAGGAGAAGATTGCAGTGCCCTCATCATTCCCAGCTCGAATAATTGTATGAAATCGCCAGCTAGGGAAAAATATATGTTAACCATTGATTGTGGATGTGAAGCGGCTGCCTCCAGGGGTTTGTTTTATGTAATTTTACTTCTACAGCACACTCTAATTCAGATTTAATCACCAGAGAAGAAAGTGAAGTCTAGGTGATTGTACACTCGCCATTCAAGTCGATGCCGCTGGTGAAAACACCTTTGCAGAGGAAAATAAAGCATCTAAATACACTGACTTTTTTGTTACAAATAGGGCTGTTCTTGTCTTCAGGCTGTGAAAAGTTTTTTAACTGATTTTCCTGGCCTGGAAACATTCCTTGTCCAAACTCACACACCTTTGTTGAGTCAGTGCTGTTGTGTCGGGATGCTCAAACAAACAAAGCAATGTTTTAATAGCTACACTGTTTACACTTCTGAGGAAATCTACATACTAATGGCTTACTTATACTGCATTTGAGAAAGCTTGGATGTGAAAAAAATTGAGATCAAAAAGTTACACACTTCACTACTATGGCTTTTTGGTTAAAAAACAAAAGTATCCAATCAAAGTAAATGGAAAAGGTCACCCAAAAATGCTAATTCTGTCATCAAACTCACTCAGTCCAAACTCATAACTGGTAATCTTCAAAACACAAATGAAGATATTTTTTAATGAAAATGTTTCTGTCCCTCCATTGAAAGTCCAGGTAACCAAAACTTAGAAGATACAAAAGAAACGTAAGGCGCTGTCAAATGAATTTGTATGAATCTATTGGTTTAATCCAAGTCTTGTGAAGATACGCAATCATTTTACATGCTGGACAGATTTGATTTAGGCTTTTATTCACATTTAAACACACATACAGTGTATCACAAATAGTAAACACAGAAGATGACAGAACAAACATCACTGGTTCTTGTGCATCTCCGCGTTGACCAATAATCTAACTGGTAAATAATAATAAATCTATAAAGTAAATCTTATAAATAATTGCACAGCTGATAAAACTAATGGCAGTTTAGTGAATGTTCTACTATAGTGGATATATGGTAAATGATTCAACAAAATAACAAAGCAAACAATATGAATGAAGACACATCTCGAGCCTTGATTTCACTTGGATCTATACAGTATATGCATCCAACCATAACACTTTAGTGACTGAATAGCATTGCATTAAAAACTACTGAGAACTACAGTACTTATCAGCATACTAAACAAATAGGAACAAAACATAGGAACCTCAAAAACTATTTTATGTGATACTGTCAATAAAGTGATTGCATTACTTCTTTTTCACTACGGTTTATACGTTGAACAGCCATTTTGGATTCTGAAGATGAGGTTGTTGCGCTTTCCCCAAATTTCCTAGTCACAACTTGAGGGGCGTTCCAGTTAAAAGTTCCTACTGGGGACTAGGACTTTCCCACTTCCAATGACAAATGGAACGTACCATTTGACCAAACTCATAGAAATATTACATGTATGAGCTGTTTCCACATCACATTAGAGCATTTGCGTTATTCCTTTTCATACGTCATTCTCATATTACACACATTCATAAAGTTAATAAAATAAATATTCTTGGATTAAAGGTTTGTTCATTGTTGTTACATGGAGGTGCTGCTATCAGCCTACTGTGGCTCTCGGATTACGTTAGCGAGCATTTGGATTTTGACCAACCAGGAATGTCTCTAGTTCAAATCCTGGTTGTGAAGTTAAAAATTTTAATTACATTGCATGCAAGTGGATTCATATCAGATGCATTTTATTTTGTGCTTTGAAAACACAAATCGCCTTATCTTGTGGCATTATCATCCCTGGCACATTTTTCATTTGTCTAGGTAGAGTTATTTTTCATTGACGTTCTGTTTCTCTGTTGCAGACAGGCAGCAGCCGCAGTGAGAGGAAGCAGAGAAGTACAATTCATTTTCAATGAGAAGGCTGAACGAAAAGAAAAGTGGGTGCAATCCCATGAAAGTGCCCGGAATATCGTATCCGAAATCATGGATGCAACACACATAATGTGCAAGACAGTATCCACCACCACTCACAGCAATAGGTTTGCAATTAATTTACATAGTCCTATATATTTATTTTACAGAGGATGCACATATTGTGGCTGTTGAAGTAAAACAAATATTTTTTGTGCTACTAATAAGTGGGCCTTACACTTATATAATATATGGTTTGATTGTTAACACCTCCAGCAACCTTGTGAAATGTCCCATCTTTGATATTCTCTGTATCTGCAACATTTATGGTCAGACTCAGAGCCACACATTTTGCTTGATTTGAGCTGTGTGTTCAATTCCGGGTGTGAAATGGCCTAAATTTCAACTGAGAAGCAAGGGAGTAATAGCTAATAGAGCTGCAGCAGGGTAACAAAGGTCTGCAGAAATACATACAGTAAATACACTCACTTAAAGGATTATTAGGAACACCATACTAATATTGTGTTTGATCCCCTTTCGCCTTCAGAACTGCCTTAATTCTACGTGGCATTGATTCAACAAGGTGCTGAAAGCATTCTTTATAAATGTTGGCCCATATTGATAGGATAGCATCTTGCAGTTGATGGAGATTTGTGGGATGCACATCCAGGGCACGAAGCTCCCGTTCCACCACATCCCAAAGATGCTCTATTGGGTTGAGATCTGGTGACTGTGGGGGCCATTTTAGTACAGTCAACTCATTGTCATGTTCAAGAAACCAATTTGAAATGATTCGAGCTTTGTGACATGGTGCATTATCCTGCTGGAAGTAGCCATCAGAGGATGGGTACATGGTGGCCATAAAGGGATGGACATGGTCAGAAACAATGCTCAGGTAGGCCGTGGCATTTAAACGATGCCCAATTGGCACTAAGGGGCCTAAAGTGTGCCAAGAAAACATCCCCCACATCATTACACCACCACCACCAGCCTGCACAGTGGTAACAAGGCATGATGGATCCATGTTCTCATTCTGTTTACGCCAAATTCTGACTCTACCATCTGAATGTCTCAACAGAAATCGAAACTCATCAGACCAGGCAACATTTTTCCAGTCTTCAACTGTCCAATTTTGGTGAGCTCTTGCAAATTGTAGCCTCTTTTTCCTATTTTTAGTGGAGATGAGTGGTACCCGGTGGGGTCTTCTGCTGTTGTAGCCCATCCGCCTCAAGGTTGTGGCTTCACAAATGCTTTGCTGCATACCTCGGTTGTAACAAGTGGATATTTCAGTCAAAGTTGCTCTTCTATCAGCTTGAATCAGTCGGCCCATTCTCCTCTGACCTCTAGCATCAACAAGGCATTTTCGCCCACAGGACTGCCGCATACTGGATGTTTTTCCCTTTTCACACCATTCTTTGTAAACCCTAGAAATGGTTGTGCGTGAAAATCCCAGTAACTGAGCAGATTGTGAAATACTCAGACCCGCCCGTCTGGCACCAACAACCATGCCACGCTCAAAATGGCTTAAATCACCTTTCTTTCCCATTCTGACATTCAGTTTGGAGTTCAGGAGATTGTCTTGACCAGGACCACACCCCTAAATGCATTGAAGCAACTGCCATGTGATTGGTTGATTAGATAATTGCATTAATGAGAAATTGAACAGGTGTTCCTAATAATCCTTTTGGTGAGTGTATTAGTCGATCCATTCACACCAAGGACGCTTTAAAGATAACGATATAGTTCTAAAAACAATTCTCAGTATAAAAGAATAGCAGAGTTCACACCACAGCTATAATGATAACGGCACAGAGAAACAATATTGTTGGAAGCACTTTCAGAATGATTTATAAAGCTTATGAATGATAAAAAAAACATTGACAGCCAATCAGAATCCATCCTGCTGTAATGAGCTCCAGCATTTAAAGTGACAGACAAGCACCCGCTGGTGTGGACGCTAATGGCGCTTTTCCACTACACAGTACCAGCTCGGCTCGGCTCGACTCGACTCGCCTTTGTTTGCTTTTCCACTGTGTAAAAGTTGTACCTGTACGGGTACTTTTTTTCGTACCACCTCCGGCGAGGTTCTAAGCGAGCTAAGGCGATACTAAAATGTGACGTGAAAACAATGTCGACTGCTGATTGGTCACAGAGAATCTGCGTCATCATTGCACGCGCCAGATGGAGTATCCAGAATAAATATTAACCCCGCCATTTTTAAATAGTTTGGCCAGAGATAGTTACTAAACTTACTACTATTATTATGGCAACTTGGAAGAATACGCCGTGGTCAAACGAGGAGGTGCAGACATTCGTTTGTTTGGTTGCCGAAGAGAGGATCCAGCGAGAGCTTGATGGGGCAACGAGGAACGAAAGGCGTCGCTATGACGACCGGGTACTATTTGTGGCGGTACTTTCTGCAATGGAAAACGGAGCGAAAAGCGAGCCGAGTCGAGGCGAGCCAAGGCGAGTCGAGTCGAGTCGAGCTGGTACTGGTAATGGAAAAGCGCCATAATATAGTTCTCTTATAAGAGTATCTCTCGTACTGCATAATTTCTTATGCTATGGGGAAAACCTCTTTTCCACGAGATATTGAAGCCAACAATTATCCTTAATTTTGAATTAATGTAAAACGCTTTGCAGCAGCATGCAGACATAGGCAAGGCCGTGAACGTGGTCTCGCCCTATAAATATAGCTCGATTAGGCTGGTACAACTGATTTTCATCTCTTCAGCTCAGGTGCGGGCGCCTTCCAGTCGAGGCCGAGGTTGTTGACGGCTTGAGAGAGCAGACGCATCAGCTCAGCTTCAATGCCGGCTCGTTTCCCAGACGGCTGGCGGGCAGCGGGGGGGAGGTCCACAGAGCTCGCCCAGTCCTCACTGTCCGATGCCAGGATAGAACAGGCCTCGGCTGGTTCATCAAACTCAATGGCGGAAGCGGTGGCAGACGGCGGCCGCTGTCCATCGGTGAGCGACTCGAGCGATGCCGGCGAAGCTGGCGGGCGAACCGGCGAGCTTTGGAGGGCAGGAGAGAGCTCGGGGGCGCACTGAGCACGGCGCTTCTTGCGGCGTGTTACCGCAGCGGGCAGAAGTGCAGGCTCCGAGAAAGATGCCAGGCGAGTCCTCAGAGTCACCATAGGCATCAGCTCGCAATGAGGGCATCCGCCGTCAGCGAGCGCGAGAGTCGCGTGATCCTCACCCAGGCAGGAAACGCATATCACGTGGCAGTCCCTGTCGCTGAGTTGGGCTCGGCACGAGCCACAGGAAGAAGGGATCTTGAAAAAGACGCTAGCTCTTTTAGAGTTATATAGAGAAGTGTAAGTTGCAGCGGCGAACGAACACTCTCAGCAGAGGTAAAAGGATATACACGCTGGAAAGCGTAGCAGGTACGGCGACTGAAGGCGGCGAGGTGAAGGCCAGCGGCTTCAGGTTCAAGGCTCGTCCCGCAGAAGGCTTATGTCGACGGCGCAGCTTCTCACTCTGGATCCAGCGATGCGTGCGCTTCGCTGAAGAGATGAAAACCAGTTGTACCAGCCTAATCGAGCTATATTTATAGGGCGAGACCACGCCCTTTCTGGCGGGACGTGACGAAATGGGCGCGATTTGCCCCCATTGGATGTAGTGTCACGCAGCGTCTCTCTCGATAGGCTGCTGCTGTTGCCGCAGGGCAGCCAATAGGCGCGCAAGCCGCCTTGCCTATGTCTGTATGCTGCTGCAAAGCGTTTTACATTAATTCAAAATTAAGGATAATTTTTGGCTTCAATATCTCGTGGAAAAGAGGTTTTCCCCATAGCGTAAGATATTACGCAGTACACGTTCCCTCTCTAGAGAGAACCGAGGTTACGTTAGTAACCGAGTACGTTATCTGTATAGTTATTGTTCTTAGTGTAAACGGGCCTAAAGGCGCATCGCTTTCCTATATCAGTTTTGAATTTGGATTGCAGTGCCCGTTTCAACCACTAGCTGTTAATATTACATACTGCACCTTTAAAACTAGATATGGCCGCCATAAAATATAGACATAAAAGAATGTGCAAACAGTAACTATTAAACTATTATGGCGTAGCATTTGGACAAGGTGAACAGCTGTTCTCCAAAAGTTTTATAGCAGCCCATAAACTGAATTTTAATCATAAATCATATTGCTGTAAAGTATTGTTCAATCTTAGTTCATGTTAACTAAGGAGAAAATGGTTAATATTCACAGGATTCAGTATCATTAATTACATTGCCTTATTAAAGGTAGGGTTGGTAATTTCAGAGAGCTAGGCTAGCAATAGCAAGCTAGCTTTGAAAGCATAAGTCAAGTCATCTTCATTTATATAGCGCTTTTAACAATGGATTGTTTCAAAGCAGCTTTAGAGAGATAAACATATAATTTAAGGTAACAGATTGTTTTGGCATTATAGCGGTTCTTGAATAATGTTATTTCCAGCTAAAGTTAACTGATTGATTCACCTCCGTCGAAATGATCAGACTTTTAAACGCGAACCTGTGATTAACGCTGACGGCGTTCACATGCTCATTCAGAATTGATTCTATAGTTATGTGCTTTTTAAAATATGTGCGCAGGTTTATAATTCATACAACCCAGCCTAAACAAACTACTTTTCTTGCCTATAAATTTTGATACAGAATTTGTTTTATTTTATCACTTCGGGGTACGCGAGCCAGAATTCACAACGCTTCATCTGTAGAGTGGGAAAGGGATCCTCCATAGGGAGAGGATAGTGGACACTTCAGCACTGCATTGTCATCGGGTCCAGGCGGATCTCCTTCGTCAGATCTGGACACGGCCTAGATCCGGCAGGCTGCGGGAAAACCTCGGGATAAACAAAGACACTAATATTAGCGTAGATGCCATTCTTCTTATGATGTAGCGAGTACATCAAGATTTAAGGGAAGTGTTCCCAGTTCCGGCTGACCTAATCTATGCAGCCTAACATTGAATTTATAGAAGTCTATAGTGTGTTATGTGTATGCTAGGTCAAAGAGATGTGTTTTTAGTCTAGCTTTGAACTGACAGAGTGTGTCTGCTTCCCGGACAATGGTAGGAAGACTGTTCCAAAGTTTTGGTGCTAAATAGGAAAAGGATCTACCGCCTGCAGTCGATTTAGATATTCTAGGTATTATCAACTGGCCGGAATTTTGAGATCGCAATAGACGTGAAGGACTATAATACGTTAAGAGCTCGCTCAAGTACTGCGGAGCTAAACCATTTAGTGCTTTGTAGGTAATCAACAATATTTTAAAATTTATACGATGTTTAATAGGGAGCCAATGCAGTGTTGACAGAACCGGGCTAATATGGTCATATTTCCTGGTTCTGGTAAGAACTCGAGCCGCGGCGTTTTGAACTAGCTGTAGTTTATTTATTAAGCGTGCAGGGCAGCCACCCAGTAGAGCATTACAATGATCTAGCCTTGAGGTCATGAACGCATGGACTAATTGTTCCGCATTTCCCAATGAGAGCATATGGCGTATTTTAGATATATTTTTAAGATTGGAAAATGCAGTTTTACAGATACTAGACACGTGGCTTTCAAAAGAAAGGTTGGTATCAAAGAGCACACCCAGGTTCCTAACCGACGACGAAGACTTGACAGAGCAGCCATCAAGTGTTAGACAGTATTCTGGGTTATTACGTGTGGAAGTTTTTTGTCCAATAATTAGAATCTCTGTCTTTTCAGAATTTAGTAGTAGGAAATTACTAGTCATTCAATTTTTTATATCAGCTATGCATTCCGTTAATTTTGTGAATTGGTAAGTTTCGTTGGGTTTTGAAGAAATATACAGCTGAGTATCATCGGCATAACAGTGAAAGCTAACTCCATGTTTCCTAATGATATCTCCTAATGGTAGCATGTACAGAGTGAACAGCAGCGGTCCTAGTACTGAGCCTTGTGGTACGCCATACTGAACTTGTGATCGATAAGACATCTCTTCATTTACTGCTACAAACTGATAACGGTCAGTTAAGTATGATTTAAACCATGCTAGTGCAATTCCACTAATGCCCACATAGTTTTCTAGTCTATTTAAAAGAATGTTGTGGTCAATGGTGTCAAATGCAGCACTAAGATCCAGTAACACTAATAGAGAGATACAACCACGATCGGATGATAAGAGCAAATCATTTGTGACTCTAATGAGAGCGGTCTCAGTACTATGGTACGGTCTAAATCCGGACTGAAAATCCTCGCAGATATCATTTCTTTCTAGAAAGGAACATAGTTGTGAAGATACTGCTTTTTCTAATATCTTTGACAGAAAAGGCAGATTCGAGATCGGCCTGTAATTGACTAATTCTGTAGGATCAAGTTGTGGTTTTTTAACAAGCGGTTTTATCATAGCCAGTTTAAAGCTTTTTGGTATGTATCCTAGAGACAAAGATGAATTAATGATATTAAGAAGAGGATATATGACCTCTGGAAACATCTCTTTCAGTAGCTTAGTCGGTATAGGATCTAACATACAAGTTGTCGATTTAGATGAATTAACGAGTTTGCAGAATTCTTCCTCTCCTATAGCAACAAATGAATCAAATTTTTCCTCAGGGAGACTACAATGCACTTCCTGATGCGATACTGTGGTAGACGGTTGCATAGTTATAATTTTGTCCCTGATATTATCAATCTTATAAGTGAAGAAGTTCATAAAGTCATCACTGCTGTGTTGCTTGGACACTTCTGAGCTTGAAGCTTTCTTTTTCGTTAGTTTAGCCACTGTTTCAAATAAATACCTTGGATTATGTTTATTTTCTTCTAATAGGTTTGAAAAATAAGCAGATCTAGCAGCTTTTAAGGCCTCTCTGTAAGCAATCGAGCTCTCTTTCCACGAAATCCGAAATACCTCTAGTTTAGTTTTCTTCCAGTTGCGCTCCATTTTTCTGGCGGCTCTCTTAAGGGCCCGGGTGTGCTCGCTGTACCACGGCGTTGGGCTATTTTCTTTAATCTTCTTTAAGCGCAACGGAGCAACTGCGTCTAAAGTGCTGGAAAAGAGAGAGTTAAACGTTTCTGTTGCAATGTCAAGTTCTTCTAAGCTATCCGGGATGCTGAGATGATGAAACTGATTAGGAAGATTATTGGTAAAGCAATCTTTAGTGGCAGAAGTTATAGGTCTAACGTATTTATAACACGGAGTCGGCTTTGCAGCCTTGGCTAAATGTAATTTACATGAGACTAGATAATGATCTGAGATGTCATCGCTCTGCTGCAGAATTTCAACGGCATCAACATCTATTCCATGTGATAATATTAGATCTAGAGTATGATTACGACAATGAGTAGGTCCTGACACGTGTTGTCTAACTCCAATTGAGTTTACAATGTCTTTAAATGCCAATCCCAATGCATCTTTTTCATTATCTACATGTATATTAAAATCACCAACAATTAGTACTTTATCTGCAGCCAATACTAATTCTGATAGAAAGTCCGCAAATTCTTTGATAAAATCTTTATGGTGCCCTGGTGGCCTGTATACAGTAGCCAGCATAATTCTCAAATGTGATTTATCGTTTACACTATATATTTTTACATTAAGTACCAATACTTCAAAAGAAGTATATTTAAAGCTAGATTTCTTAGTGGTTTTGAAAATATTACTATAAATTACAGCAACACCTCCCCCTTTGCCTTTCAGACGAGGTTCATGTTTATAACTGTAATCTTGTGGGGTTGACTCATTTAAAATAATGTAATCGTTTGGTTTTAGCCAGGTTTCTGTCAAACACAGCATATCAAGATTATAATCTGAAATAAGATCCCACCCTCCCTTCAGAGTGTCTCCAAAGCCACCCCATGTTATTTAGATGAAGTTTAGTACATCTTTATCCACCACTGTTTGTTTTGTTGTTGTTTTTTCACAACCGTTGGGGTGGCAGTTTGGGTTTGATAATGCAATGATCACCCCAGTTAAAAACCAATTATATAAAAATAACTATTCGGGATAATTTGATCCAAAAAAAAATCAAAGTCTTGGACTTCCTCTGACACAACGCATTGAGAAACGCACAGGAGCCGTCATTATGTGATGAGCGTGGCTCATCTACCGTACGGGACATCAGAACTGCAGGAGCGAGAGAAAATAAACCTGTCCTGCTTGTTTGCCATCCTCCTCCTCAACCTTCCTAAGTAATGTGAAATTAAAGGCTTCTTCACAGTCTATAATTAGTCGACCCTGACACTAATTAGAAATGCTCTGTATGGTGCCACTTCATATTTAACTGAATGGGATATTCTCTTTCAGTTTCTGCTTCTGAACATTAGACCACATCGTGGGCAGAGAGAGAAACGCCACACAAGCCTCCACAACACAAGAGAAAACAGAGCTTATATTCCTGAACCTGAGCAAACAGCACGAAGACCGAGACATCCGTGACACAGCTGCAACTGTTGCAACCTCCAGGTGAATTCCTATCTTTCTTCTTTGGAATATATAAAGGTGCAGTATTGGGTCATGCAACACACAGAAACACTTCTTTTTTTTCTTTTTCTTTTTTTTTTACCTGCATCAACTGAAAAGAAACATAGCTGCGTTAAAATTGTCATGATTCTGCCATCTAGTCCTTGGCTTTCTTTAAGTCTTGGGGCAGGATCATGACAGACTCATGTTTTGATGTTATCGATCACAAGTTCAGTATGGCGTACCACAAGGCTCAGTACTAGGACCGTTGCAGTTCACTCTGTACATGCTACCATTAGGAGATATCATTAGGAAACATGGAGTTAGCTTTCACTGTTATGCCGATGATACTCAGCTGTATATTTCTTCAAAAGCCAACGAAACTTACCAATTCACAAAATTAACGGAATGCATAGCTGATATAAAAAATTGGATGAATAGTAATTTCCTACTACTAAATTCTGAAAAGACAGAGATTCTAATTATTGGACAAAAAACTTCCACACGTAATAACCTAGAATACTGTCTAACACTTGATGGCTGCTCTGTCAAGTCTTCGTCGTCGGTTAGGAACCTGGGTGTGCTCCTTGATACCAACCTTTCTTTTGAAAGTCACGTGTCTAGTATCTGTAAAACTGCATTTTTCCATCTTAAAAATATATATAAAATACGCCATATGCTCTCATTGGGAAATGCGGAACAATATGTCCATGCGTTCATGACCTCAAGGCTAGATCATTGTAATGCTCTACTGGGTGGTTGCCCTGCACGCTTAATAAACAAACTACAGCTAGTTCAAAACGCCGCGGCTCGAGTTCTTACCAGAACCAGGAAATATGACCATATTAGCCCGGTTCTGTCAACACTGCATTGGCTCCCTATTAAACATTGTATACATTTTAAAATATTGTTGATTACCTACAAAGCACTAAATGGTTTAGCTCCGCAGTACTTGAGCGAGCTCTTAACGCATTATAGTCCTTCACGTCTATTGCGATCTCGAAATTCAGGCCAGTTGATAATACCTAGAATATCTAAATCGACTGCTGGCGGTAGATCCTTTTCCTATTTAGCACCAAAACTCTGGAAGAGTCTTCCTACCATTGTCCGGGAAGCAGACACACTCTGTCAGTTCAAAGCTAGACTAAAAACACATCTCTTTGACCTAGCATACACATAATACATTATAGACTTCTATAATTCAATGTTAGGCTGCATAGATTAGGTCAGCCGGAACTGGGAACACTTCCCTTAAATCTTGATGTACTCATTACATCATAAGAAGAATGGCATCTACGCTAATATTAGTGTCTTTGTTCTGATCTGACGAAGGAGATCCGCCTGGACCCGATGACAATGCAGTGCTGAAGTGTCCACTATCCTCTCCCTATGTAGGATCCCTTTCCCACTCTACAGATAAAGCGTTGTGAATTTCGGTTCGCGTACCCCGAAGTGATAAAATAAAACAAAATTCTGTATCAAAATTTATAGGCAAGACAAGTAGTTTGTTTAGGCTGGGTTGTATGGAATTTACAAACCTGCGCACATATTTTCAAAAGCACGTAACTATAGAATCAATTCTGAATGAGCATGTGAACGCCGTCAGCGTTAATCACAGGTTCGCGTTTAAAGTCTGATCATTTCGACGGAGGTGAATCAATCAAAATTAACTTTAGCTGGAATTAACATTATTCAAGAACCGCTATAAAGCCAAAACAATCTCTGTTACCTTAAATTATATGTTTATCTCTGTAAAGCTGCTTTGAAACAATCCATTGTTAAAAGCGCTATATAAATGAAGATGACTTGACTTGACTTTTGTCTGGGCCATGTGCTTGTGTTGTCTCGTTACGTAACCCCGCCCCCTTATTATCCTCGTCTTGTCATTATTGTCTAGTCAGCCTCACCTGTTCTTGTCATTAGTGTCTCCCTATATCATCCCCTTGTGTTTGCTGTCCTGTGTCGGTTTATTGTGATTCTTACGTGTTACCTTACTTGTATCATTCCTTGTGAGTATCCTGTCGAGTGTATTGTCTAGAGAAAGTGCTTATCCCGTATCTACTGTTTAAGTCTTAGTCGAAGTTTAGTCTCTCCTAGTCCTGTCTATGTTTTGCCCCCTCGTGGGTTTTGTTTTCCCTCGTTTTGTCCTACAATAGAGTGTGTGTATCAAGTATCCTGTCTGCACTTGGGTTCATCCTCAAAACCATAACAAAAATAAGTCTGACTTTTTTACTTTTTTCAAATAAGTTTCTTATGCTCAACAAGACTGCATTTATTTGATAAAAAAACTGTAAAATCAGTAATATTGTGTAATATTATTCCATTTTAAAATAACTGTTTCTATTTGAATATTTGTTCAAATGCGATGTATTCCTGTGATCAAAGCTGAGTTTTCAGCATCATTACTCCAGTCTTCAGTGTCACATGATCCTTCAGAAATCACTCTAATTTGATGCTCAAGAAACAATTGATTGATTGTTATTATCAAAGTTCAAGACAGTCTTGCATATTTTTGTGGAAACTATGATAAAAAAAAAAAATTCAATAGAAAATTCAATAACCGCATTTATTTAAAATGCACGTTTTGTAGCAATGTAAATGTTGCCTGCTATGTTAGTGTTTGTCGTCCCTGTTCCTGTATTCTCCTGAGTGTCAGTTCATTTAAATCTATACATTGAATTCTACATCGTTGTGTTTGACAAGCATATCTTACAATTACATTTCTTCTAAAACAAATCATACTGACCCCACATTTTTTGAAAATTCAGCATTTTCCAAACAATATAGTCTGCCAAGGAAGACTTTCGCTCATCAACACAAATATAGATATTTTTGATGAAATCTGAGAGCTTTCTGTCCCTCCATTGACAGTCTATGCAACTACCACTTCATAAAGTTCATAAAAAGATCGTAAAACTATTCTAAGTGTTTCGAAGATGAATGAAAGTCTTGCGGGTTCAGTAGGATCAGTAAATTATGACAGAAGTTTTATTTTTGGGTGAACTAACCCTTTCACAATGAAAAAAAAAAAAAAAAGTCTGATCTAAGCATTTATCTATAGGTAAGTTACAATAATTATAAACATTTACACTAGCATCCTAAACCAGCACAGTATGTCCTGAAAGCCTGTCAACATAATCATGTGCACAGGACCTGCATTTACAATGACTACTTTGCTGTACTCATGAATATTACAGTAATTTGTTTACGTGAACAGGTGGTCTGGTATGGTTACTTAGCAGTCAACATGACTAATTAATATTCATGCCATGACGTCACAACCAGCCAGTCCCCCCAAACCCCCCCAGTCCCCCCCCCCCCATAACTTGAAGACCAGCCGAAGGCGAGCTGGTTAGAGGCTTTTTGATGTTATGTTTTATTTAGAATATGTTGCCATGAAAGCATTGCAGAGTATAATGCACTGCTACCTTCAGAGAAATATCACAAATAACACACTAAAAAGCTTTATTAACTTAAGGCTGACAGGTAGATCTGAGAGTAATGGTTTCAGAAAAGGCGAAGGTGGGGAAAATGTTTCTTCTCCTTCACAAATCCTTCAGGGAACATGATCTTTACTGAGGTTTTGATGTATTCGAGAGCATTCAGCATCCTACAGCCCCTAATTAATAAAATAGCTCTGAATTTTGACAGCAAGCAGGCTCTTTACAGTACATCACGTTGTTGATAAGCTGTCTGGCTCTCAGGGTTTCAAGTTTTTACTGTGCTTTTTTACTAAATATACAGCTGTGAAGTTAAAGTCTATATAAAATAGCATCTCACAACCCATTTTACTCACATGGCTTGGTTTTATCAATTATAGGATTCTGAAAGGTAATCATGCAACACCAGAATGAATGTAGACGGATGAAGAAAGTTGGCATTGTTTACACAAGTAACCTTAAGTTAATAAAGCTTTTTACATTGTTATTTGTGACATTGTCCAAATTTTTATTTTAGTATAGACACTTTCATCAGACGCGGTGCCATGGTGATGAGCTGGCCCAAAGTTAACTTCCGTTCTGTTTGTTTATTAGTGTTTACTGGATTATATGGCATTGACTACAAATGCAGTGAAAGATAAGGTGATGAGCAGGTTGTTGAGCTGTGGGGTGCAACCTGACCTTGGGAGCAAACGCAATTTTAAAAAAATAAAAACGTTAAGGTTTCCTAACAAAGAGGGAGACGGCGGTATTAAAATAGCTATGTTTATCTTAGTGATATCCGGTACAGTGTTTCCCATACATTTATTAGTGGCAGCCCACCACATTATCAGCACTCACCGCCACATGTTGATTTCCGTGTTTTTTACAATTTAAGATGGGGAAAAGTTGTAGCTATTTGACTGCAGACTTGCATGCAGCGCATATTCGCTCGCTCCCTCTCTCTCTCTCTCTCTCTCTCAAACACATTGACAGTGGACCAGTCTGTGTATTGAATGGTTAGTATCATAAACAACGCTGCTCAGATC
Source organism: Tiaroga cobitis (assembly GCA_030578255.1). NCBI lineage: Eukaryota > Metazoa > Chordata > Actinopteri > Cypriniformes > Leuciscidae > Tiaroga > Tiaroga cobitis. The sequence continues at coordinate 6,904,251 of CM060606.1, forward strand.
CATCCAACATGCTGTCAATGTGGAGACCCACCTTGAAAAAAGGTTATTAGCAAGCATGTAAGAAGCCTAGCTAATAAGGAGAGCTATGTTAACCTTATAAAACCCCGCCGCCGCGCTCGCCAGTTTTTTAACACTGCGGTAAATCAGACACGTCGGTAGAAAAACATTCTTGTCTCCAATTTTTGTTCAACGGGTAGTGTCACATTTCAGTTTGGCCAAGTAACATTTCTTTTCATTGACTGGCAAGAAATACCAGCTAATACTAAGGTTATTTACTTGTTACGGATTGTCTGCGGAAGTCTGCCGGAAGTTAAGTTTGGGCCAGAGTAATGCACATGCGCAGTACCGTTTGTTTATGTTGTTACTGCTGAAAGCGTCTATACAAGTCATTACATTGGAATATTACAAACAAATCACACGCGATACAAAATACAGAAATCAACGAAAATGAAAGAACCCATTTTGATTCCATGTTGACTTCTAGGTCCACATTAACTCCGCATAATCAACATTTCTCTACGGTTTCGCCCGTCTGTCTAAACAGCAAAAACTTTATTTGAAAATAAATTTGTAGTGTGGACTATGAAAAATAAAATATAACAGCATTCAGCGTGGACAAGCAAACTTTTGAAAAACTTTTTAAAAAGCTAGTGTGGATAAAAATGCCAGTTTCAAATATGTCCAGATTAATGCTGTCAACCCGTGAACCCTCACAATCATGGATATTTGGAGGGAAAAAATACAGTAACATCAAAGCTGCTAACATTCGTCTCTTGGTTTGTTCCTGAATTAATTATACATTTTTCAATGTATTGGTTGAATGAATGATTCACCGACTCTCATAAAGACAATCACTTGTACTGTAATGAGCCTGATGCAGTTGCTGGTGTGTTCACACTGAACGATGGATCGGCGACAGGATGTCTTTATAAAAGAAAGAATCACTGACAACTTCTGTCTGGTCCATAAACTACGTTTCACAACCAAACACACGCGAGAAGTGATGAGGAAATAACGCAATATATTAAAGGTGTATTAAATTCGCGTTTTCCAGTGAGCGTAAACAACGGCTCCGTCGTGAACAAATTTAGTCAAAGTTGTCAATAGGCTATGAATGAACATTCAAATTCATAACAAACAGTGAAAACAATCATTCACACAAACTGTCACCCTACTGTGAGTTTGCTTGATCATTTACAATAGAGATCGATAGCTAGCTGCCTATAGAAACCTATATGTTGTATTCACCAAAGTTAGCGCTGACTGCATTGTTCTAGCCAATTATATCCTTGTGTTTGTTAGGCGAACATGAAAGTCCATTTAGAAAAACCAAACTGGATTTACCCTGTCCAGCAAAAACAGAGCTAACGTTCCCTGAATGTCGGATTGGAAGCCCTTCTTCAGTTCTCACCACCTTTCAAAGGCTTTTCCAGTGTAAATTCGGGCATGCGTTCCTTCTCCTTTTCCCTCTTCTTTGTATTTTTGCAATCTGTTCATCAGAACGTCGTCTCTTTGGTCGTGTGTCGGCCATATCAAACTTAAAGAGTTATAATTATAACTTCCCTCTTCATGCTTCTCTCCTCCACACCCCCCCCATGTGCGCTCACTAACCCCACCCCCCAAATCATTCTTGTCGGTGATTGGCTTGAACACTGTTTGTTATGTTTCGTGGAGCGGGTTGGCCCAGTTTGTTTTTGTTGCAGTGTTTGGAGCCTGGGCCCGCGTTTCTTTACAGTGTGTTCAGGGGACAGGCAGCGAGCGGATAGTGAGGAGATGTTTGCTGTATGTGACAAAAAAATGTTTTGGCCTAAAAAACAAGGGACATCGCTTAGAGCACCTTTAAAAAATGATAGCCTGCAAGACGATTGCGGTCCAAATTGTCAGGAGGGAATGGCTGTGGAGACGAGAGCAAGGACTGTGTGTTCAGCACAGAGAGTTGGAGGGAAATAAATCATTGTGCACTGTGCCGCTGTTGCTGCTAGTCAAGCACATGTGTGTGCTTTGTTTCTGTTTGATATATCATTGTAAATATATCTATTAAAATACTGATATTCTGGTCTATAACTCCTCCCCGAACCCCCCGCTGCCCTGTATAGCTCTCTCATTGGCTGTCGGTCTTCGCCGATGTAGTTTTCAGTCAGAATACATTGACACAGCAGGATTGTGAATATCTCACAGGCGACTCATCGGCGATTGTCTCAGATCTCGTCTTTGATAATTCACACTGCGTGATTGTCACTCGCGTGAACGAGCACCGATTTGCCTATGATTTCCAAGGGGGGTAATCCACCAGCCGGAAACTAAAGCCTCCCCGGGGGCCGCCATTGGCTAGCAAGCCTTCACCTGCTGTTAGCATCCATTGACTCCCATTCATTTTGGCGTCACTTTGACAGCGAATAACTTTACATCTGAGGCGTCCAAAGACTCCCTTTGTCCATTTTTTATTTCTAAAGAAACACGACAATGTATAAAAAGCTCCATTACCTTGTATCTTACGTTATGGCCCCGTAGAAGCAGTTTTTGTAAAAATAGGCTAACGATTGCGTCATAACACGCGACTCTCTGTCGCACAGTAGAGAAATTACCGTGTAGACAGGAGGAGAAGCTCATGTGCTATCAGGGGGATGTGGAGGCATAAAGTCAAGGGAGAAGCCCATAGAGAGTCATAAAGTGTCTCCTGCTGCTCATGGACGGCTCCTACTCACGCTCTCCGGCTCTGTGGGATTCGGAAGGGAATGATTCAGATTCCTCTTGGCACAGCGACTAGAAGACGTACAGCTGTCAGACAGGTTGCTCACGTCACATCTCCGTTTGAGCCTGCGCAGTCGCTCAGCCATCGGGAAGAGAGTGCTTTTAATGGGCTTCACTTTTCTCTGTTGAAGTCTATGGGGTCGCTGTGTCCATTTCTTTCACTGTCTATGATGATTTCGGGCATTTGTTGGCGATCTCGCAAAACCTGTCGTCAAGCGAAAATCAGGCCTAAAACCCCTCAGTGTGAACTCGGTCACAAGTGTTGAAAACACAAACAATTATATTTGTTATATTTTGGCAGTTATATCAGAACTCTGAGTGATCATTCAGATTCGAGGACCGTTATATAATGCTACACAGAATTAAACTGTCACTTCCCAGCAAGCAATTCTGCGTTTCAAAGACTTCTAATAGCGTCCAAACACAGCCCAGACGTCTAGGTTAAAACAAGGCACAATTTGGGCTGTCAGAGAAAATTCAATATAGACGTCTAAACCATATCCCAAGAAAAGACTAGTCATCAATTAGATAAAGAAATGAAATAAGTGAGGAAATGAAACCAAGCAGCTTGTAATCACTGTTTACTGTGCTTACATGATGGAATATCATACATCTCGCAAGTTATTCTGGCAAAAACGACATGTAACCAAATTGAAGGTTATTTTGGCAAGAAGTGTGTTACTCATAGCCGGACTATATCGGGTCTATTAAACCTAGACGGTGAAATGACGGCTTTAAGTACAGTCAGTAAAGGTACACACAGTCATAAAATATCTAAACACTATTTCACAGAAGTGATGCATACCCAATAAAAGGAAAAAGTTACATGGATCAGATGAGACAGGCAGATTCGAGTGAAAGAGGAGAGGCTGAGATGAGGAAAAGGTGAGGTAAGTTGCTTTGGATGGAAGACATCGTAATAAGAGCCACAAGGTATTCGCCAGAAGACAGAAGTGTCTGAGTGGAGAAGCGGCTGCAGAGATGCGATTAACAGGCTATTGATCTGGCCCTGCGATTGCTTTCTCCCACATTATATGAAGCCATGTTTGATTCAGCTCTGCAGTGTGATGGGCTCAGAGTGACATACGGCTACATTTGCTTCCTTTGCATGTTTGAGAGCACTGCATTTATTCCCTTGAATCTGCCGTTAGCCTCAGGACAATAGCACTCAATGCAGTGCAATGAGCACTAAAACATTTATGGTGAATATGGGTCAAATTATGGGTAAAATGGGGAAAAATTATAAAACTATAATAGTCATGGAAGTGTACTCTCTTTTTAAGTACACTTAGGTGGACTTTCATTTCATGAATAATATATTATCTGCAAGTACAGTTTGTTTTATGTTTTTAACATTTAAAGTACACTGCAGGTGAAAATGCAATGAATTTCCATAAATGATTAAATGTATCTTTGGGACATTAATTAAGCCTTCGAAGGTCCAAAGTTGATAATGTCATATGAAGGATCATATCAGAGCTCAGTTCACAGACACCGGCGGGAGAGCAAGTCTTGTTTAAGAGGGAAAAGTAATGTGTCCCACTTTACAAGTATTGCATGAAAAAGATGATTTTGTAATTCTTCATTTTTGCTTTGACTAAATTAAGAGGCATCCTTAGCTTTCTGTAAAGGTATGTCAGGTTGTATGAAATTTGAAAACTAAATAAAACACAAGAAAAGGTAACATTTCTAAAATTGTCCCATTTTACCCATATTCACCCTATCTTAAAGGTGAAGTATGTTGTTCCCTTTCCAAGTGGAACTTCGACTCTGCGTCTTGGTGAAGCAGAAAACTGAAATTGTGTTTTGTCGTAAAACATACTTCAATATTCTGTGTTTTATTTACAATTTGGATTTTTTTTTCTTCTTTTATGGTCAAGGCTATATTATGGAAGTGTTTCCGCCCCAGAATAAAACATTTTAAAACATAATTGCGACTATTTATTTACATCTCGCAATTCTGACTTTATAACACACAATTCTGACTTCATATCACGTAATTCTGACTTTAAATCATGCAATTCTGACTTTATAACACACAATTCAATGTGTGTTGTGGTTTTTATTTGTTTTATTATTTCTGTTTTTACAGTGAAGCACTTTGTGACCCTTCTTGTCTGTGAAAGGTGCTATATAAATAAAGTTTACTTACTTACAATTCTGACTTTATAACAAAATTGCGACTTTATATCACGCAATTCTGACTTTATAACTCGCAATCGCGACTTTATATCCTGCAATTCTAAGATTAAGTCTGAATTGCGAGATAAAAATATCACAATTACCCTTTTTAATTGTTATTCTGTGGCAGAAACAAGCTTCCATAGTATAGGGTGTATGTTGCAGCACATATTTTTTTCTCCAGGAAAAGAACCTCATCGAACTTTTACGAAATTGTAAAGCTATTCTTAAAAATACTCTGTAGTATAGTGTTATGGATGCAGTACTGACCTTTGGGGCAACACAGGTTAACAGGGAAAACTGAAGAACTGAGCGAGTCTTCTCACCCTGAACATCACTATAGTTCAGACTGACCCTGAAACACACGGATGCAGGAGATATCTGGATTGAAATTCACTTCACATCTTCTTCTCACAGATATTGTACAGGCAGGGCGAGCACAAATTGCTTCACTTTGCTCCCCCTAAAACATTTATGACAGTGGAATCAGTCATTTAGAGGCCAAAATTGTTTTGAACTGATTTGTATTTTCAGTGGCACAATGAATAGACGCATTGGCAGGGACAGCAGTTTGCATCATAATGCGTGATCATTCGAGCCGAAGACAAAAAGATAACTCTTCTCCTCCTCAGAGGAGCAGATTATGAGATATGGATTTCAATAAAGTTCTCTTTAATCTTTTTGTTATCGGCGGGCATTATCTGGAGATCTGAGTGTGTGTGTTTCAATAGTTTTCCTCTATGAATCTAAACAGCAGAGCAGTGTGACATCAGAAGATTTTCTCACAATATATTCAGAAGTGTACTGAATTTTGTAAATGTTCCCACTTACATAAACAACGGTTCATAGTGTTCACGTCTGTTTAGGGCTTTTTCAAAATGAATCAAAAGTTTCTTTCTCAACCATAATATGGTGTTCATTAAAACCATGCAGCACCAGAAGGGGCATTAATGAGGGGTAGTATTCAGTTTATTTATACTGCATATTGATTTACCGTTTGATGAAATTTTCATAGTTTGTATTTTGAGAAGACAGCCATAAAGTGGTGCAGGTATGATGTATGAACCCGGATGTCCAAGGGTGCGATTACACAACCCCGATATGCTTAAAACGGAGAATTTTTCCGTGTACAGACAACACCATTATCAAATCGATCCCCATTCACATGCGAAAACGACTAAAAACCCCTGTATTCTGCTGCCAGGCCAGTAGATGGCGATGAAACACTATAGACTGAACATGTCATACGCATGTGCGTGACGTCATCGTCTTCACAGATTTGCTGATTTGTTTACATGGAGACCATTTTCAAAAACTTGCACTTTCAAACCGGTTTCAAAAGTTTCAAAATTTAAATAAAATTGCCTTTGCCATCACGTAAAACCCAGCCATCAATTTAGTATTCCGTCATAGTGACTAAAACAAACAATTCACTCTGTCTCAGTGTATTACAGTTGTTTTACTAAAACTTAATATCAATGCCAACGGCGAGAGAATTTAGTTTTACAGTGGACAAATCACCTTACTTTGCACGGGGGTAAAAATAAGTCTCATAAGACACTTGAGTAAACGCTCGTGTGTTTTGTGTCTTAATCAACATTTTCCACACACATATAAATTATAACTCGTACTCATCGCTCTGTCCATTTCAGCAAATGACGTTTTGTGAAGGCCTCTCCTGTTGCTTTGGTGCTTGTCAACACGCGCGTGCACCCCCTGCTGGTAAAGCCGACTACAGCAGATGGAGATTATGATCGGTAATCTACTGCTTTTCCTGCAGTTCCTGGATGTCGACGTTGAATTTACTGTCGAATTTGAAGCACTGAATTTGTGGAAGCGAATTTTCAAGGCGAAATAAAATGGACCGAAAATTTCCTGTTGAATATTATAGGTTGTATTTTTAAACAGTTTGAAAATTTTGGAAGTGAAATATGAAAGGTGAATGTGGATTATTGAATTTTTTATATTGAAAATGTGTTTGAAATGTTTTTAATTGAAATATTCACAGCTTAAATATTCAACCATGTTGATTTTCAGCCCATAAAAATGCAAGCCTTAAAATACAATGGATTAAAATGCAAGCATGGTTAACGCAATGCATATTTTTTTTCAATTGGTGCAATTCAACATGCTTTTGTTTCAAAAACACTTGACATTATTTTACTTCCATAGTCTTTGTTTTTTTTCTTTTGTAGTCGTTAAAGTCTGTCTTTAGTCAATGGTCAATTAGTCAATCCACTGCCAATAGTTCTCTGTCAAAGTGTGTGTCACCAGTTCTGTGACAGTTTCCTTGTTTAAGAAGAAAGTTGGCACTTTTGGATGAAGTGTGTGTACCAGCTCAGGCGACTGGACTGATACTTTCCTACCACCAAGGGAAGTGTTCGATGAGTTGGCCTACGTCTCTTCAAGATCACACTGGGAGGCTCGCCATCGATACAAAGGGATCTTCCAAGTAGTTCTCTCTCTGTCCATAAGACCTGACCTATTTTTTGCAAACAGGTTTTTTAAAATGATGTTTTATATATCTATATGTTGTACAACAATCATACTAAAGCATAACAACCATGTAACATTTAAGCATCACATGCTGCATAATACTCAATGATCACATGTTCAGGCCTATTTATTACACTTCAGTTCAAATTTCAAATCTTAGCTCAATATCTAGATACAGTATATCTACAGTAACCAGCATATAGCATGCCAACCCTTGTACTTATTCAATAACAGTTGATAATAAATCAACAGAAATAACATCAAGATACTCTTATCCCGGTTTTAGGAAAACTGTAGGCAGTACAGGCTCTACATAAGTTAAGTTGCAACACATAATTGTAGTCGCCATGCTAATACTCTCATTGGAGTACCCTTATCAGAAAACATGTTTTATCTACCCACAGCAGAATTTAAACATTAAGGTTTAACATTTCCACACACAACAATAAAATTAAATGATAATAGAAAACCATAGTATTTTTTCCATAACCTTCCCTTCAATAGCAATGCTGTGTAATTCACTTAGCTACTTCTTAAACAGAGCAAATTAACATAAATGCAGCTGTGCTTAGGTAACTTAAATATCCCCTTACTATTTCAGGTGCTAATTAAAATAAAAACTTTATATCACTGTCAGAAATCAATTTCTATGGCGCCAGGCCGTAAACACCCCCTTAACTCTTGATACAAATATAGGAAAATGTAGCACTGCCCACACAGTTAGCAATATTAGCGTCATGTAGTTCACTAGCTTACCGAGACAAATAGAGGTGGAAAATGGGATTTTTTTCCAAACTCCCGGTTACTCCTCCTTATCCTGTCTTCAGTGTTGGTTCGTTAGCTTGTTAATACACTACTTTTATCACTCTGTTAACTTTAAATCTGTTAATTTCCACCATTATATATATCACAGTTATTTATAAGGAAACTTTCTGTTAACCAATTAACAGTTTTTCACTGTAGCGTTTTTACAGTGTTTTACCGTTAAAATCACGATAATTTTTTACAGTGTAGCTATAGGACATGTACAGTAGCTATAGGACATTTACAGTAGCTATAGGACATGTACAGTAGCTATAGGACATTTACAGTAGCTATAGGACATGTACAGTAGCTATAGGACATTTACAGTAGCTATAGGACATTTACAGTAGCTACAGGACATGTACAGTAGCTATAGGACATTTACAGTAGCTATAACATGTGCAGTAGCTATAGGACATTTACAGTAGCTATAGGACATTTACAGTAGCTATAGGACATGTACAGTAGCTATAGGACATTTACAGTAGCTATAGGACATTTACAGTAGCTACAGGACATGTACAGTAGCTATAGGACATTTACAGTAGCTATAACATGTGCAGTAGCTATAGGACATTTACAGTAGCTATAGGACATTTACAGTAGCTATAGGACATGTACAGTAGCTATAAGACATTTACAGTAGCTATAACATGTGCAGTAGCTATAGGACATTTACAGTAGCTATAGGACATTTACAGTAGCTATAGGACATGTACAGTATCTATAGGACATTTACAGTAGCTATAGGACATGTACAGTATCTATAGGACATTTACAGTAGCTATAGGACATGTACAGTAGCTATAGGACATTTACAGTAGCTATAGGACATTTACAGTAGCTATAGGACATTTACAGTAGCTATAACATGTGCAGTAGCTATAGGACATTTACAGTAGCTATAGGACATGTACAGTAAAGGCCAGTGTGAGGCTGAAGGGCCGTGATGATGATCAGTTGAATTGTCCATCACAGTAATGTGACACTCGTCAGACACTGAGAGAAGGCTGATACGGGTGGACTGAAATGAGCTCTAATGGGAGAATCGTTTCAACACTTCATTTGTAATATAGCGCTGTTATTACTTTGACTATAGTGACATAAATCTTCTACAACTTGATGTGGAAATATATGAATATGCTTTCACAGATTGTGTTTAGCTTTACAACACACTAGGCCTGTCTGACTGATGTGCTCAATATAAGTGACGGGAGATGTTTACTGTCACTGCAAGCGATCACCTCATGTTTCCACAGATGCTGCTGCAAAGACTCTGTGGAATAAAGGACAGGAAATATATGATCTATTTGTTCATTTTTTATTTTTTTTTATTAGTTTATAAAACACTGCATAATCTGGCACCTTTATACATTTGCGACTGTCACACTTAGTGTGATCCTCTAGTGCTAGTCTTCTGGCACACTATACAGTAAATCATAAGCGATCTGGTGGCTCTTCTTATCGATTTGACAAGCTTGTGGGTTGCATTCCATGTAAAAGTGCTTTACAAATAAATGTTTATTATTATTATTATTCATATTATATTATGATTATGTCTGATTTAGTCACGGAACAATGTGGACAAAAAAGTGGGAATGTGGACAAAATATAAGTATTTTACATTAAATATGCCATCAAATCTGTCCTTAAAATCGATCTCATGTTTATGAATAGGCCTAAGGGAAATGTAAAGTCAGTCAGTCAGTCAGTGTTTTATTGTGGGTCCTGGTTTATGTGTCCTGGTCAGGCAATAGCAGCAGAAAGTGATTGCGTGCTGAAGGAAAAGATGCACACAGAGAAACGGTAATTATTTCTAAATCCACAATAGAAAGGTGCTAGCGATGGAGAAGCAGGACTACAGTATATCGACAGCCTCCAGCCAATAGACGCCGCGCTCAAACATGATATTTCTGACAGCTCCGCGGGTAAAGTCTCGTTTCCATGTGAACAGTCCTGTGATTTCACTACGTAGCCTTTCCTTTTTCTTTGTTTCTCCTTTTCTAGCACTTTTACCCCTCTCGCTCCAACGACCTGCTTAGTTGGAGTCGGAGAAAGGCCTGCAGTCTCATTTGTAGTTAGTCTCGGCTCTCTGTGTCTCAGCCCGGAGTTGATGGAGTGATTCTTACCTGCGATGCGCTTGAGAAAGCTATTGTGCGCGGCTGATGGATGGAGTTTGGTGGAGGTCTGGCCACTTGGAGAGCTTAAATCAATCTGTTCATTTGTGTCTCTGTTGGGCTGATCATTGGAAAGTGCACACAGTTGAGCAGCGCCGGTATGAAGCGACCTCATGCTGAACAGTACGTTTTCATTAAAGTGCACAATCTGAATGTTTTAACTGGTCAAACTACGACTCTGTGTTTGTAAGAGTGCAAGACTTTATGTAC